>CM068956.1:133912945-133925040 GCA_035128595.1 Eptatretus atami
GCATATTGGGCAGGTGGTCATAATGTTTTGGCTCATCAGTGTATCCTTTTAAATCAGAAAATAAAAAGAAATGGCATTGACAAAATTATTGACACCCGAGACTTCATATTTGGTAGCACTGCCTTTGGACAAAATAACTGCAGTCAAGCACTTCCAATAGCCATGAATAAGCTTCCTACACCTTTCTACTGGCAGTTTGGCCCACTCTTCTTGTGCAAGCTCCTCCAGTTCTCCCAGATTTGAAGGTGCCTTCTCCCAACTGCTGTTTTCAGATCTCCCACAGGTGTTCAATGGAATTTAGATCTGGGCTCATTGCTGGCCACTTCAGAACAGTCCCGCATTTTGTCTTGAACCATTCCTGGGTTTCTTTTTGAAGTGTGTTTCGGGTCATTGTCCTGCTGCAAGACCCATGACCTTCGATGGAGACAGCTTTCTGACACTGGGTTGAACATTGCGCTCTAAAATGCCTTGGTAATCTCCTGATTTCATGATGCCATGCACACATTCAAGGCATCCAGTGCCAGAGGCAGCACAACAACCCCAAAACATCACTGAACCTCTTCCATGATTGACTGTAGGGAAGGTGTTCTTTTCTTTAAAGGCTTCATTTTATTTTCTGCAAACAGAGATGATGTGACTTACCAAAAAGCTCTAATTTGGTCTCATCTGTCCACAGGACATTCTCCCAGAAGGATTTTGGCTTGTTCAGTGTGTTTTGGCAAACTCCAGTCGGGCCTTCTTATGAGTTGGCAACAGATGGTAACTGTTGTACCTTGTGTCTGAAGGTCAGTTTGAATGTTTGGCAGTTGATCGAGGTGCTTTCTCCACCAATCGAACAATCCTTCGCTGCAATCTTCGATCAAGTTTTCTCTTGCAGCCACGTCCCGGGAGGTTGGCTACACTGATGTGGGCCTTAAACTTCCTGATAACATTGCGTACGGTGGACATTGGAACATCAAGGTGTCTAGAGATGGACTTGTAGCCTTGAGATTGTCTGTGCTTGGCTACAATCTTGTGTCTCATCTCCTCAGACAATTCCCTGGTTTTCTTTCTTTTCTCCATGCTCATTTCGGTACACACAATGACACAAAACAGCAGAATGACTCTTTTTCTCTGTTCAAACTGGTTGAAGGAGTGATTTTTTATATTGCAGGCACCTGCAACTCACTCCAAGTGAGTTAAATTCCAAAGTAAAGGAAATCACTTGCTTGAAGTCTAATTATTTCTAACAACTTCTAAAAGGTGCCAATAATATTCTGTTCTATTTTACAATTTCTACGTGGAATAAGCTAAGATTTAGTAATTTTTTTCAGCTTTTAAAAATTTTGTTCCACTGCATGAAACCAAAGAAATACATATGTAGACACCAAAATATTTTTTTTTCAACTATTTTTTGGAAGAAATGGTGCATTATTTGAAAAAAGTGCAGTATTTTTGGCCATGACAGTATGTATGTACTGTATGTATGTATGTATGCATGCATGTTTGTATGTATGTATGTATGTTATAACACCTTCTGACAGACACAAGGAAATGTAACCAACGTATTATTCCAATTTTTGCCAATCGGGATTTGGACAGCACTTCCTTTTCTTCATGCATCTTCCAACTTTCCTTGAGGACATTTGAAGTCGACCACAAAGTATTAGTGACACCATATTTAAACCAGAATAGTTGGAGCAGGCAAGCTACCAATTCCCTGAAGGTGATTAGTAATCCAAGTACATTTGTTTGCCAAAAATGCAATGGTGACATGATGATACATGTGAGAGATTAGCTTTAGTGGGGCGGTATATCCAACCTGATGTTGGCTTAATGGTTAGGGTTGCGGGCTTGGGATCCTCGGGTCCTGAGTTCAAATCCTGCTCGGTCATTGAATTAATACCAGATGGGGTTGGCTCAGCCTGTCATCCTTCCGAGGTCGGCAAAATGAGTACCAGCTTGCTGGGATGATTGAGCCATTCGAGTTTCCTGTGTCGGAGTGGCGACCCGTCCAGGACTGTGTCCAATAGCCCAGGAGACTGCTTCAGCAGCAGCTACGCTCTCCACAGAGTATGGTCCCGATGGATGGATGGATATCCACGCTGTTTTGCATTTTGTGATTCATGCATCAAATTTGGCACAGAGATGGACGAATATATTGTGAACAGATCTGGATATTGAAGCGTCATGCATTCACCCCCTGATGGCCGTGGCAGACATTTTACAAAATGGCTATGGTTTTACTTTGTTTACTGACCTGCTGAACTCTGTTGTCCAGAAGTTGGAAGTGAAGGCTAATGAACACACAGACACATGTTGGAGAATAGAACCCAAATGATTTGGGCAGAATTATTTGTCAAATTAGTCTCAGAAGGCTGATTATGCCAACAAAGTTGAGAGCTAATTATTTCAAAGGGGATGGTGGAGCAATTGGTCTTGCAGACAATCTAAGTGCCCTTCACTGTTGGATGGTTGCTTGACCAGAGGTTGCCAGGGCAATCTAAGAGTTCCAAGATGGGCACCTGCCGTGGGGAAGGAGAGCGGATACACGTCACCATGACCAGACAGCCAGTGTGCAGACTGAATTTGTCAAAGATGTCCGCTCCCTCGTCAACGTGATAGAAGACCTTGGCACCCTCTTCAAGGAAGAAAGCATGGACCGGATTGTCCTCGACACAAAGGAAATTGCAGGTCCTGCAGCGGTTGAGGCTGTCTGGAAGGTGAAGATGATTGGCCAGGAGCAATTCAAGACATTCACCAGAGAGTGTCTGGTTGAAAGAACCAAGCCCATATTTTATGTCATTCACCGCAACAAGCTAAAAGTGTTTGGAAGCCCCAGCCTGAAGGCTGCAAGCCAAGGAAAGCATGAACTGGCCTCTGAAGAATTAAGTTGGACTCTTCTCGCGGCTATACATTATTTGCCAGATGAGGGCCAGAAACCTTGGGGAGTTGTTTCGCCATGAGAATCGAGTGTTCCCTCCAGCACTCTCTGATGGTGGAAGCCTCCATCTTGGTGCCAAGAGTGACCCCTTTGCATGCCTGGAAGACGTTTCTGAGGCCCAGCCAGATGCTCCTGCTGCAACCAGTATAGTTCTTGATGAGGCTGCCATCCTCCAGAATGTGATGCCAGCTGCTGCCAAGAACTTTGATGAATATGCTAGTCAGATCTTCATCCCCGACAAAGCTGTAGGATGTGTCATGCCTGGATCTAGTGTGGGACACCTACACTGAGGATTCGCTGAAAGGCATGGCGAGAACAAAATGTGGGAAAGGAGTGTGCAGAGGTGTTGTTTCTGCAGCATCCAAACCAGGAAATTGGCAGAGCTTCCTCCGTGTGGTCTGCAACAAGACGGAGCTGTTCAGGTTCCTGTCAGAAGATGCCCTCAAGTGGTTTGACAAGGAGGATAGCACAGCTTATCATGACTGATGAGAGGGGAGTTCTCAGCCAGCCGCCACTGGAGGATCTGGCTTCACTCGCTCCATGCAGCCATGAAGAAGCCGACAGTTGCATGTTGCTGCATGCGCCACATGCTGCACAGCATGACCACTGCAAGATCCTATCCGAATGGTTGACAGATGTAGTGTTGGCCATTTCAGTGGCACAGGGGCTGCAACCAGGAGATGAACTGTGGCTGGTATTCGGAGCTGGAAAGAGCTTCTGGTACTTTGCATCCCACAAAATGGCAGCTGGACTTGGACCAGAGAAGGCCCGGGCATTGCCGATGTTTAACCCTCTGACAGGGTGTGACACCATGTCCAGCTTTGCTGGGCATGGTAACAAGACTGCCTGGGTTGTGCTCCCGGAATTTACAGTTGCACTACTGAAGGTGTCCTTGGCACAAAGCACCATACCAGAAGACATCCTGCACTGCATCAAAAGGTTTGTCATCCTCTTGGACGAGTGAACAAGTACCAGCTCTGACATAGATAAAGCTCGGAAGAAGCTGTGTGCAAAGAACAACATGTTAAGAGGGTGACCCACCAGGGTTGTCATGTGTGGGGACAGGCACTGTTACCAAGGCCAGAGCTTCCCTTCACCAACCAGCTGGGGCTGGACCAAGACTGATGACGGCCTGATTGACACTGGACGACTCTTCCCGAGACAACCAAGAGCTGCCAAGACCTGCCAAGAGCTGGTGTCCTGTGAATGCATAAAGCGATGCAGTTGCAAAAAGGCTTCATTTCCGTGTGCGTGTGTGTGGTTTTTTTTTTGTTTGTTTTTTTATCCCCCACTGCGTGGCGGAAGGGGGATATTGTTGTCACCCAGGTCGTCCGGCTGTCCGTCCGTCCGTCCGGGCGTCAACATTTATAGCTGTGAGTGCGATAACTCATAAACTGTTCGCCATATCGATTTGAAATTTGGGTCACACATGTACCACCTGAAAAGGAAGAACCCTATTGATTTTGGGCGTGGCCGGATCCAAGATGGCCGACTGGGGCGGCCATCTTGAAAAAAATGTTTTTTGTAATAAATGGAAAACCGCTTATCTGATTTCAATTATTTTTGGTTACTACGTTCCTCACCCCTGGGGAACTTTTTCGAGATGATGACCAAATGGTGTCTTGTTTCCAATTCACCTCCCTCATTATCTGGAATATGTATGACCTTTTTCATTCAATGGTGGGGGATTCCCCATCTCTGATGGTATATTTTTCTCTCTCAGCACTGACATTCTGTCACGTTCAATGTTTCAACCATGTGTCGCAGGATACCAATGTTGGGGGATTTACAGTTTTATTCAAAGTTAAAGTTAATGATTTTGTTGTAACCTGTGTATGCCATACACATTTCAGAACAAAACAGTCTCATGCAAATGTCAATTGATGTCAAAGCTATGTTAATGTGCGGTTTCTAAATATCCATCACTAAAAATAGTCTTCTTTAACCTTGCAGTGTTCAATTAACCCCACTTAAACCACCTACTTCCTCTTACTTGACCTCTTAAAGTAATTCTGTTGTCCTGTGGCCTTTTTGTAAAACGGCTGCCACAGCCATAAGGGGCTGAATCCACGATGCCTCAATATCCAGATCTGTTCACAATATATTGGTCTATCTCTCTGACAAATTTGATGCTTGTCACACTAAATGCACAATTATCGTATATTTTTCAGCTATACCATCCACTACTTGGTTTTCAGCAACTTAGAATCCATATGCTTGCTCGTTATCTTGAGCCACATTTAAATCAATAACCTCTTTGATGCTAGTCCATTGTCTGATTGACTCGACCCCAATGCTGTGCCCATTTCTTACCGTGAAACACACAAACATCTGCTTGATTATTTTGTCAACATTCAAGTAGGAAAATGATCTTCCACATGCATGAATTGAGCATTTTTGGGGGCTTGGTCATACGATGTTTGTGTCTTGGAAAATGGGATGAATTTAGTCTCTGCAGCAGATTCCCCAAGCACATTTTGCATCATTGTTAACTCTGATAAGCTTGTTTTGTGGGGCCTAGTGGCAGATGTTGCTGGGATGTCACATGACAAACTAGAACGACACTCGGTAGAGTGTATACCTTCGCCAGGCTGAACAGTTTACGTTTTGTATCCCACTGTTGGCCGGATCTGGCTCCGGAACTTAACCAAAATCTAATTGGCTTGTTTTTGTCACTGAACCAACTGATCCACCAAGTTTCGTCATAACTCGTCCACAACTTTTTGAAAAATCATGCTGTACTGCATATCATTTTTGGCCCCATCTCTCAATGCTAAAGAATCACTTTAAAAAAAAAAAATTTTTATTCCTCGTATCTGGATCCACATTCGGATCTTCACCAAAATCGAATCAATTCTTCCTTGTCAAACACCCAACCTGTCCACCAAGTTTCATCCGAATCCGTTCATAACTTTGAGATATCGTGTTACATATCATTTTTAGTCCCACACTCAACGGTGAAGAATCACTTTGAAAATTCTCGTATCCAGATCTGGATCTTCACCAACATCAATCCATTAGTCCTTGTCACACATCAAACCTGTCTACCAAATTTCATCGGAATCTGTCCACAACTTTTTCAGATATCCTGCCCACAGACAGAAAGACAGGGGTGAAAACATAACCTCCATCCACCTTCGATGGTGGAGGTAATTAAGAACACCTGGTTGCAACTGCCAGTGAAATCCATGAATTTATCATTGACGGTTGTTTTCAAACTATTTCTTTTTTGCCCACTATGTTCTTGCAAATAATTTTCTATGAGTTTTATTTTTGGTTTTGTTTTGTGATATCCATTTGAATTCCTGCCTTTTTCTTTCCATCTCTTTATTAGCCCCCATTGAACTTAGTCTGAAACGTGGACTTATGGATTTGGTCTCGATTTTCATGTCCGTTCATGCGTCCTCAACCATATCTCGGACATGCATTTACCGATGTTGTTCAAACTTGGCACACCAACAATGAATGATGGCTTAAATATGCATGTCCTGTTGTTTTTTCCTTGATCAGATCCAAGATGGCCGTTATGTTACTTAAATCTGTCCTCAACCCTCTCTCAGACATGCATGGTCCGATTGTGTTAAAACTTGGCACAAGTACAGTACATGATGGCGTACACGTGCACCTGACTTTATTTTGCGATCTGATCAAAGATAGCTGACTGGTAGACTGGTGGCCATTTTAGTTGTAATAAATGTGGGCTTAACCCTTTAACTCCGAACAGCAAAATTACTAAAACAACAGGGGCTATAACATTTTATGTCTCTTTTCTTTGCTCATTCTGTCCATGTTGTATTCCCACTCTTTTCCTCTCCCTTCGAATTTACTTTCGTTTGTTTTTTTTTTCTTCTGTTTTTTTATTTAATTTTCTTTTTTACATTCTCCACTGCTATTCCTTTGCCACATCATTTTTATTTATCACCAGACGACCCGTGAACCCGTTGGGTTCCTGTTGTGACAGCGGTTGATAAAATAATCATTTCAATATAATTATATTGTCGCGAATTCGCGCCCGCCGGCGTGCGATCGGCCACGTAACTCGAATCGCGGCACGTCGCCCAAAGGAGAGAGGATACCAAAGCGCCAAGCGGACAAACGCCTCTGAAAAATATCCCTGAAGAAGAACAAGAACAAGAAGAACAAGAACAAGAACAAGAACAAGAAAGAACAAGAACTATTTGGTGAAGAAGGAAAACAAATGTAGCATTTCTGAAGGAGATACAAGGGTTGAAAGGTATTTTCAAATTTATTTAAATGCTTTTAAAAGAGTAAGAATCATTTATATTTAATGTAGATTCAGCTTGGAGATACAGTATTTGAAAAGAAAGTGTTTTTTGTGTTTGCTTGTTTTGATTTTTGAAGCAAGGAGCAAAATACCCGATAGAGCGAAACAAACGAGGAACACGGAGCCAATGACTGTTCACCCTGTCGATCCGAGGATAGGCCGTGACAGGCCTTGAACAATACGAAACAAAACAAGAAGCAAAACAGTCAACATATTTACATGAAATATTGCATGGGATACAACAGCAACACCTAGACAAGACACAAGAACATAAAAAGATGACGAATCCAGTTCAGAAAACTCAGCTTTATGAGGTGGAAACGAGGAGCTCAGAGTTTCACCAGCATATGGAGAATACCCCAAACTGGGAAGACTTGGTTGTATTTTCCTGATAAGTTTGCTTTTGGAAGTGGCAGAAGTTCATAAGGTATTTGTGTACAAACTCGGGGTACAAATCCAACTTTGTATGGGGGGTAACATAGGCTATGTGGACGTCCTCACGCTGGGGGGGGGGGGCAGAGGAGGGTGTAAATTCTCCATGTAAATGTGTACTGTGTAGCGCCACATGGTGGTGGAAGAGGGCATTACAATTTCCATTTTTTTCCCGACAATGCTGACATTTAAGCACTCTTTTACACTGGTGAATTTGTTCTCCTTCCCTGCTCCCCCCCCCTTCTCCTCCCCCCAGAGGGTTCTGTCAAAGCTTGTCATCGTGTGCGAGACATTTCTCACAGGAGCGGACATCAGGAGCAATGGGGCACAAAGGGGTGGGGAGCGGGCGTGATGATGGGGAGGTGGGTGGGAGGGTTAAAGCACGGGTAAATTGGCAAACAGGATGACTCCTTGGTCTGTCAGCGAAGCGACAGGTAGGCTTTGCTTCTATGAAATATAACAAATGCCAGCATTTATTGACAACTAACAGGGGATACCCGAAAATGCCTGGCTGGGTGAGCTTTCCCAGCGGTGGTTTCGGGACATGTTGGACATTGAAAGTGATGGAGTTATTGCCTCATGATGGCTCTAGATTCTGAAGTACCTACACCCAAAACTTAGGGCCTCTCAGTGATACGTTCGCCGTGAAAGAATAACATACAAATGCACAAACACACAAATAAACACAAATACTTGAAGCTATGTATAATGCACATATATTTCAACAATTACCTTTGTCAATGATTTTCACATCAGTATTTTCAGTTGGATTTGAATGGTGGAGGACTTTATCTGCACAAGGAAATAGAGCATGTTTCCCTTTCAGTTAACTATGCCATTTGCACAAAAAATACAATATATTTAGAAAACCAAGCTACATTCATCAAGTCAATGGAAATAAAAAGAAAAGTAATTTACTTTACTAATAACCTCCACTTAAGGTGAATATTCATGATGATTGACCGTGGGACACATCACATGTTCAGTATAATCGGAATCAATTGGATATGCAAATCCCCCCACCCCATTACCTCCACCCCCCTTCATGAACAACCAACTTTTTACCAATGTTCATCTTTCTCTTTGAACAATCGACTTCGATACCTGATCTTTTGACCATTTCTCAAGGTGAAGGATCTTTCGAATCAGACTCTTGATATGGAGGGAGTTAGGCCCAGGAAATGAGTCATGAGGAAGTAGATCAGGGTAATAACATTGCTGTGGAAAAGGGTGGGGAGGAGGGAAAGGACAGGAAAAACAAAATGATTCAAACATGTATTTGGAAAAGGCAGATGGGAAGGTGTGCATCAAAGGCAAGGCATGAAATCTATCTATACTAGGATACCCGTGCACATGCACGGGATAGCAGTACAACATAGCTGGTAGCAGACGACAGACCGTACACGGGATGACAAAAATACGCATTGTGCAAAATGCAAGTGGTACTATGGAACGCCAAGACTTCCCAAACATTGTCGGCATGTCCGCTAAGTGCCACAGCAATTTCATAGGGATCGTGTGACGGCGAGCCGAGTTTTAGTGTGCAAGCTTGGTATTATAATAGAGATATTACTAAAACTCTCATCTTGTATGTATGTATGTATTATGTATGTATGTATGTATGTACCCGAAATACAGCCAAAACGGTACATGATAGCGCAAAAATTTTTAGCCCACCTTACTCACTATTCGCCTGCGGTGTGCAGTATCAAGTTCGTTCAAATCGGGCAACAAAAATTATTTAAAAAATCAATTCCCAATTCAGTCAAGTACTCTTCAGGAGAATTTATCAATGCAAACAACCTCAGCGGTATAGTTCGCTGGAGCTATCTTTCTTTTTTAGATCCTCGTGGAGGATCTCTAAGTCTTACTCACGTTGTTGTTCTTCATCTTCTTCTTGTGACTTTTTTGTTTCACAGCCTACAGTTTCATTGAAACTTCCTGAAACTTGGCATATATATGTAAAAATACCCTGTGCAGACAGTAACCATCTCTGATTTTGAAAATTCCTCCTAGAAAAAAAGTTATGACGTCAAAATATCTCCACTAATGGAAATCGCCGAAAAAATTATCTCCGAAACTAGGCAAGTTTTTTAATTCTGTTTGCGGGAATTGAACAGGGCATTAGCAGAGATGAATTACCGCACATATGATAAATCACTATGACGTCATATCCACTTTATGACGTCATTCCTATTGTTGTTTCACAACCCAGAGTTTCATCGGATCTTCGTGAAACTTGCCACGTATATGCAGAAAGCCCACGCGCAGACAAGTAACCATCTCCGATTTTGGAAATTCTTCCTAGAAAAAAAGTTGACGTCATAATATCGCCGTTAATGGAAATCGCCGATACCATTATCTACGAAACTAGGCAAGCTGTTTCAATTTTGTTTGTGGAATCAAGCCGGCATTAGCACAGATAATTTATCGCAAACCTGATACATTACAATGACGTCATATTCGTTTTATAGACGTCATCATAAAGAGGACGAGATCTTAGTTCATTTGAGCTTGTTCTTGAAATGATTTATTTAAAATATCAAACATTTAGTATAGACAAAAGAATGATTTATTTTAAGCATAAAATAAACCGCCATTTTGATCCAATACTTCGTGTTCATTAATAAATAAATTGTGTTTAGAAGATTATGCACAATAATTTCTTGACTTTCTTTTCTCCTTTTTTTTCACATTGACGCGCAATATCAAGTTTCGTTCAAATCGGGCAATGAAAAAAATTATTAAAAAATCAATTCCCGATTCATTGAAGTACTCTTCGGATTTTTGATCAATGCAAACAACCTCAGCGGTATAGTTCACTGGAGATTCATTAAATTCATTTAATCCAGTTATATGCACAAAGGTGAAATTTTGAAAAGGTGAAGACTATCTATAAGCTGTGTCATACGTGTGTATATATGTACGGTTGTGGAAATTCGCATTACACCATAAAGAGTCCTCAGGTGAGATATCTCGATAGGTCCATGTGTAGTTAGCCCACACCCGTTGCATAGAGGGAATTTATGTGATCCATCCGGGCTGCGACGCTGCGTTAGCCATTTTTCTGTTCTATCTTTATTTCAAACAAACAGCATCTCAACAACCACGCCATCCCCACCACAGCGCCAACCACACTACAACCACGCCACCTCCACCATCTACGCTACCACATCTTCGCCACTCGCCATTCAATAGGCCCCGTGCGGTTACGAGCTCCGCGGAAGAACAAAACCACCAACGATGCTCGGGGTTTTCCCGCCTGTTTCTCCCGTCTAAATTCTCCGCGCTCGGTGTGGTGGAAGTGCGATCCGAGCCGGGGGTCAAAGGTGAGAAAAGGTGGGGCCTCTTTTGGGGGAATAATTCTCTGGCCCTGAGCCAAAAACTGACTCCCCCGGCCCCGCACGGGGCGGGGTGGAGGGAGAGCGAGAGGGCACGCCCCCCTTCGAGAGGCTTCTCCAAGAAGCTCGAAGGGAGCGGGGCCGAAAATGGGGCGGAGCGAATGGCGGAGCCCCGCGCTACAAAAGGCGGACAGCACGGACCTTGAGTGAGTTAGTGAGGTGAGTAGTCTTCGAGGCTTCCTGTCTCCTTGTCGTCGAGAGTTCCTGTGTTCTTCGGGTTGTTGGAGCTTCTGGGCTGGACGTCGTCTCCTTCTTGCGCTGCTTGTCTTGTCGGGGAAGAGGTCTGCGCTCGCGCTTGGCGAGCGGCCTGTCAACGGAGGCACGGACGGGAGACGCGGCAGCGCCGGTTGTGAGGTGGACCTGCGCGTCCGGACGAGGAGTGCGGAGAGGGTTCGCCGGCCGCGAGAGAGTCGGGGGCAGCACGACCACGCTGACGGTCGTGGAGAGGGACTCACCAGCCACGAAAAGGGAAGTCGCGACTTCTTTCTTTTTCCTTTGCTTTTTGTGTAAATGCTTGTGGTGGCGCCGTCCGTAAAGTAGAACTGTGTAAGTGTTGCCGTGCATGTAAATAAACCTTGCTTTTATTCGGTTTTAACTCTGCATTTGCTTTTGTTGCATTATTGTTGCTGTGACTGAATATACGTGCTTGCTTTGTGTCCGTGTGTCGCGCAATAAATGCTTGCTTGTTGAACTGTTCCCGCTCTGCTTCGTCTCCTTTCTTTTTATTGACTCTCCATCCTGCATCGCGTAAGAGATTGGTAGTGGGTGTAAGTTCCCGGTAACTAATCTGAACCGTCGAGGTCGACGATAACTCCGCTCGGTTATCTCTGCAGTACGGAACGAACCGCTTAAGCGGTTCGTGTCCGAAGTCGACCTGCGGCGAGGTACGATCGCCCGATTAACCATCCGCGTAGGTACTTAGGTCGGTCGAGTTTGGCGAACAACCCTATCCTACGCGGTGGCCGATTGGCACGATTGTGGTGAGGTAGAAAGACCCACCCGTGACTAGCTCCCGGCGTTGTTCCGAGAGGTCACGACTGAATTGTCCGTCCGG
>CM068956.1:133929742-133947350 GCA_035128595.1 Eptatretus atami
CTATAAATTGCGGGTGTTCGGTGGAGCCGACTACTGCTCCACCTCGCGGTCGTGCTCGCCACCGAAACTCGGCCCCACAACAATACTAGTATAAAACCCGTCAAAAATGATAGGTTGGAATTATTTTATTCAAAGTATTCAAAGAGACTGGAAGATATTATGTTTCGTAGCAAGAATCATTATTTTAAAACACTACATGTACAAATGTGACCCTATTTTGTTTACCTTCTGGGACATTTCATTTTGACAGTGCAGCCTCATGAGCGCACCAAAGTCTGAAGCCTCGGCTGAGCGTCAGGTGTACTTGTATCTTCTTTATACATCATTTGCAGTGAATTTCACCTCCCTACGCCTTGTATTTATTGTTGTTGTTTTTTTTAACTGCTTCTGTACACCGCCCTTGATGCCCGGTTTGCAAGTCACCATCTACAATTCCAATAGAAGAGACGTAATTACTCTTTTATGGAAAATGTTTTTTCGAGTTTTTTTTTCAATCCTGCAAAAAACAGATTGTAGGGAACACACATAGTCATGTTAAAAGATTGGCCTTTAAACCCCTACACACTGTGTTTTATATCGGCATCTCTATGATAATACCATGCTTGCACACTAAAAACTCGGCTCGCCGTCACACGATCCCTATGAAATTGCTGTGGCCACTTAGCGGACATGCCGACAATGTTTGGGAAGTCTTGGCGTTCCATAGTACCACTTGCATTTTGCACAATGCGTATTTTTGTCATTCCCCGTGTACTCTGTCGTCTGCTACCAGCTATGTTGTACTGCTATCCCGTGCATGTGCACGGGTATCACTAGTATAGATAGATTTCATGCCTTGCCTTTTGATGCACACCTTCCCCATCTGCCTTTTCCAAATACATGTTTGAATCATTTTGTTTTTCCTGTCCTTTCCCTCCCTCCCCCACCCTTTTCCACAGCAATGTTATTACCCTGATCTACTTCCTCATGACTCATTTCCTGGGCCTAACTCCCTCCATATCAAGAGTCTGATTCGAAAGATCCTTCACCTTGAGAAATGGTCAAAAGATCAGGTATCGAAGTCGATTGTTCAAAAGAGAAAGATGAACATTGGTAAAAAGTTGGTTGTTCATGAAGGGGGGTGGAGGTAATGGGGTGGGGGGATTTGCATATCCAATTGATTCCGATTATACTGAACATGTGATGTGTCCCACAGGTCAATCATCATGAATATTCACCTTAAGTGGAGGTTATTAGTAAAGTAAATTACTTTTCTTTTTATTTCCATTGACTTGATGAATGTAGCTTGGTTTTCTAAATATATTGTATTTTTGTGCAAATGGCATAGTTAACTGAAAGGGAAACATGCTCTATTTCCTTGTGCAGATAAAGTCCTCCACCAATTCAAATCCAACTGAAAATACTGATGTGAAAATCATTGACAAAGGTAATTGTTGAAATATATGTGCATTATACATAGCTTCAAGTATTTGTGTTTATTTGTGTGTTTGTGCATTTGTATGTTATTCTTTCACGGCCGAACCGTATCACTGAGAGGCCCTAAGTTTTGGGTGTAGGTACTTCAGAATCTAGAGCCATCATGAGGCCAATAACTCCATCACTTTTCAATGTCCAACATGTCCCGAAACCACCGCTGGGAAAAGCTCACCCAGCCAGGCATTTTCGGGTATCCCCTGTTAGTTGTCAATAAATGCTGGCATTTGTTATATTTCATAGAAGCAAAGCCTACCTGTCGCTTCGCTGACAGACCAAGGAGTCATCCTGTTTGCCAAATTTACCCGTGCTTTAACCCCTCCCACCCACCTCCCCATCATCACGTCCCGCTCCCCCCACCCCTTTGTGTCCCCATTGCTCCTGATGTCCGCTCCTGTGAGAAATGTCTCGCACACGATGACAAGCTTTGACAGAACCCTCTGGGGGGGAAGAAAGGGGGGGGGGGGCAGGGAAGGAGAAACAAATTCACCAGTGTAAAAAGAGTGCTTAAATGTCAGCATTGTCGGGAAAAAAATGGAAATTGTAATGCCCTCTTCCACCACCATGTGGCGCTACACAGTACACATTTACATGGAGAATTTACACCCTCCTCTGCCCCCCCCCCCCAGCGTGAGGCCACGTCCACATAGCCTATGTTACCCCCATACAAAGTTGGATTTGTACCCCGAGTTTGTACACAAATACCTTATGAACTTATGCCATTCCAAAAGCAAACTTATCAGGAAAATACAACCAAGTCTTCCAGTTTGGGGTATTCTCCATATGCTGGTGAAACTCTGAGCTCCTCGTTTCCACCTCATAAAGCTGAGTTTTCTGAACTGGATTCGTCATCTTTTTATGTTCTTGTGTCTTGTCTAGGTGTTGCTGTTGTATCCCATGCAATATTTCATGTAAATATGTTGACTGTTTTGCTTCTTGTTTTGTTTCGTATTGTTCAAGGCCTGTCACGGCCTATCCTCGGATCGACAGGGTGAACAGTCATTGGCTCCGTGTTCCTCGTTTGTTTCGCTCTATCGGGTATTTTGCTCCTTGCTTCAAAAAATCAAAACAAGCAAACACAAAAAAACACTTTCTTTTTCAAATACTGTATCTCCAAGCTGAATCTACATTAAATATAAATGATTCTTACTCTTTTAAAAGCATTTAAAATAAATTTGAAAATACCTTTCAACCCTTGTATCTCCTTCAGAAATGCTACATTTGTTTTCCTTCTTCACCACAATAGTTCTTGTTCTTCTTGTTCTTGTTCTTGTTCTTGTTCTTCTTGTTCTTGTTCTTCTTCAGGGATATTTTTCAGAGGCGTTTGTCCGCTTGGCGCTTGGTCCACCAATCATCCCCCTGCATGTACGGCACAGCGTTTCTCCGTGCGTTCAATAAGGAAGTGGTTTCATCTCCCATCCCATAATCTTTATCTCCATTTGTCAAAGTTTGGAATCTGGAATCAGAAAAAGAATCCACCCCAGCCCCCCTCTCAAAGCTTAATGTACCCCCTTTCTGGATCCTCACACCACTCTCAAAACTTTCCCCACACCCCACACACTCAAATCTTTCCCCACACCCCTCACTCAGTGCCCAATGTCTGAAAGGACCAACACACTCAAATCTTTCCCCACACCCACACACTCAAATCCTCCCACACCGCTAGCACTCAAATTTCCCCTCATGCACCCCCCCTCCCAAAGCCCACCCTGCACTCCCAAAGCTTTCCCCCCCTCCCCCCATCTTGGCATCCTCCCTCCCAATGCCTCCTGCCCCATCTCTAACTGTGTGGACCTCAAACGTCCGAGATCTCCACTTTAACCGAACAGATTTCTCAATCCAAGCCACTGCCGATAAACCAGACATCATCTGTTTAACAGATTCCTTCCTCCCACAGGACATACCTGACTCCTTGTCTCTCCTCGGTTATTGTCTCCTCCGATTTGATGGGCATGAACCACGCCCTTGTGGCAGAGTTGCACTATACATCAAGAGTTCAATTTCTCACTGTCCATGTACTGATCATACATCTCCCATCCTCCAGGAGTACTTCTTGCTGCGACTTCCCCTCCACTCCCACCTCTTGTTCATCTGTGTGTTGTACCGTCCTCCTAACAGTGATGACTTCATCTGCATCTCTCTTTCAGACAACATGGACAAACTTTTAACCACTCATCCCAACTCTCTCTCTTCTTTCATATGTGGAAATTTCAATTGTCACCATACAAATTGGCTGGGTGTTGGTACAGTGGCTTGCAAAAGTATATTTTCCCTCCAAAGTTTTCACATTTTGATGCCACCTGAGCTTATTCCATGATGCTTTCAAATCAAACTTAATGTGGAGTCTTCACAAACTACTCCAAAGTAATGAAGCTAAAAAATGCAGATAAAATGTGACTAAGTTAGATTAACAGAGAAAATCAGATGATTTTCAGTTGCATAAATATTCAAACCCTTTGCGTAATTAACCCTAAATCACTTCAGGAGCAAATTATTTGTTTGAAAGATTATAAAATATGTGTAATACGTTTCACATGTATGGAATCAGTGGTTTAACTTAAAAATGAAGCTCCCCCACCGATCTAAGGAGTTTTATGGTGCATCACACTTGGTCAACCAACAAGGCAAGTATGAAGACCAAGGAGCTTTCCAAAGAAGTCAGGCATAAAGTGGTAGAGAAGCACCGTTCAGGAGAGTTGTTATACGAACATTTCCAAGTCATTCAAGTTATCCCTTTGAGTATGGTGAAATCCATCATTAAGAAGTGGAAGATATATCATAACACTCTTCCCAGGCACCCCACACACTCAAACCTTTCCCCACACCCCACACACTCCATGGGACTGACTCTACCAGATCAGGTTGCCCATCCAAACTCAGTAGCCGGGCAAGCAGGAAACTGGTCCGGGATGTTACTAAATCCAACAATGACTTTGAAAGATCTGCAAGGCTCTATGTCTGAGATGGCAGTCAGTGCCCATCAATCAACAATATCTTGTTCCTTTCACAAAGCTGGCCTCCATGGACAAGAAAGATGCAATTATTGAAAAAGACGCATCGAAAAGCTCATATAGAGTTTGCGAAAAAGCATCTTAATAATACTGCAGGCATGTGGAGAAAAGTTTTGTGGTCAGACGAGACAAAAATTACTTTTTGGTCTAAATTAAAAGCATTACTTCTGGTGCAAGCCTAACACTGCACATCACCCAGTCAACACCATCCCAACGGGCAATCATGGTGGTGGCAGCATCATGGTATGGGGCTTCTTTTCATCAGCAGGGACTGGCAAGCTTGTCTTGATGGAAGGGACAAAGGGCAGTGCAAAGAACAGGAGAATCCTTGATGAAAACCTGCTTGAGTCAGCCATTAATCTGAAACTTGGTAAGAGAGTCACATTTCAGCAGGACAATGATCTGAAGCACAAAGCTAAGTCACACTGGATTGGCTGAATTAGATGAAAATAAATGTTCTTGAGTGGAAAAAAATACTGATTTGAATCCATTTGAACATTTATGTATGGCAAGGCTGGAAGATTGCAGTCCATCGACGATCCCCATCAAACTTGGCAGAACTAGAGCAATTTTAATGTGAAGAATGGGCAAAAATTTCACCTATCTTACTGTGTAAAGCTGGTTGATCTCCCACCGACCCAAAATGACTTGTAGCAGTTATTGCTGCAATAGGTGCTTCCACCAAGTACTGACCTTGAGGGCTGAATAATTTACGAACCATTGAATTTTGCTTCGTACATGTTTTTTTGCAGGTATTCCTGACATGTAACCTCCTTCAATTATAACAGTGTTTAGTTTGATCTCTTTGGTTATGAATAAAAAAAGTTTTTTTGAAAAATTGTTTCAACCTTATTAATAATTCATCTAAATGTGGCATTATTGGTTGGGGTTGAATGCTTTTTCAGGCCACTGTACCTCTCTCACCAGCCACCACACTTCAGCAGAGGACTTAAGTGACTCCATGGGACTGACACCATGAACTTTTCAACCTGGATTTCTCCCAATGGCAAATCCTCCCTTCTGGACTTGGTGATAACTAATTTTCCCAAAAATATCTCCTGCTCTTCCTCTGCTCCAATTGGTTCATCTGATAATGTGCTTGTGAAAATTAACATCTTTCTGGTGTTCTCGGAGAGCTGCCTCAATGCTGTAGAGTCTGGCAGTTCACTCGGGCAGATTGGCAGGGACTGCAAGCATCCATCTCTCTTCAGGATTGATCTCGCAGATCAACTGCCCCAATGTTAACTTAGCCTGGGAATTCTTCCACAAAAACATGCTCTCTCTCATGCACAGATTAATCCCATCTCGTCTTCAATTATACTTCCCCTCTTATCACCCAAGGTACATTGAATCCTGTGATGAGGGAGTTACTCTGAAACAACGTGCCTTCTCTTCCTGGAAGACTAATCTGACCAAATGTAATCTCAGTACATTTCAAAAAGTCTGCAACAAGTGTGTGTACATTCTCAGCGGAACCAGGAAACCACATCTGTCCAACCTCAAGAATGAACTTTCAAACTTGTCTCACTCCTCTAAAACCTGGAGGCACCTTGTTAAGTCTGTCTCGGGAGTATGCTCCCCTTCCATCCATTCCCTCTCTCAAATGTCACCACAGCCAACTCGTGATAAGGTTCAATGCCTCAATTCTGTGTTTGCTTCCAAATATTGTGTCCGCAACCCCTCACTCAGTGCCCATCCTTCCCTGTTGTACCCAACTGCTCCTGGACTCTTTCTTTTGCACCTGAGAAGGTGGAGAAAGTTATTTCAACCCTCGACTCTGCCTCTACTCGTTGACCGGACAGCATCAGCTCACATTTCCTAAAATTCTGCTCTGGTGCTCTTTCACATCCTCTCTCTGTCCTTTTCACCCAATTATTTGCCCAAGGTAATCTTCCATCTGCTTGGAAATCAGCCAGTGTCACTGCATTACAGTACATAAAAAGGTGCAAAAACTGTTCCCCATAGCAACAGACCGATGAGCTAACTTCTCATAATCAGCAAGGTCATGCAATCCATAATTGCAGATGACATAAAATCCTTCCTTTTCTCTAACAACCTCATTTCAGATCACCAATTTGGTTTCAGAGCAGGTCACTACACCTTGGACATGCTGCTTCAACTCACCCAACAATTAATGGAGGCCCTCAATGTCAGACATGAGGTCAGGGCCATATCTCTGGACATATCTTGTGCTTTTCATCATCTGGAATCCTGCCTATGGCATCCAAGGCCAACTCCACACATGGCTTACTGACTTCCTCCACTCTAGTGGACAACATGTGGCTCTCAACAGAACCATTTCTTCACCTCTCCCTGTCAAGGCTGCAGTACCCCAAGGCAGTGTTCTAGGCCCCATATTATTCATAATCTTCATCAATGATCTCACTGACTTTCTGGAAAATTGTCTTAATCTCTTTGTTTATGACTCCACCCTCTGCTGTGATATCCCTCTTCCTTTAGACAGGCAAGCTGCAGCCTCTTCATTCTCTTCAGACCTTGAAAAATATCACAATCTAGCCAATCCCTTGGAATGTGTCTTTCAATCTTGACACATCTCATGCACTCACTATCTCTCTCTGAAAGGACCGACTGGCAACCCCCCCCCCCCCCAATCGATGTTCTTGACAATCCTCTTGAGGAAGTTCAATCATTCGTTTTCCTGGGTGTCACTATCAGCCATTATCTTTCTTGGCAAACTACATTTCAAAGCCATCCGCTGACTGGGCATCCTCCGTCGTACAAAGTACTTTCTTGGCACACCTGAACTCCGATCCATCTACAAGGCCTTCATCCGCAGCTTGATGGAGTAATGCTCTCCCCTCTGGGCTGGCTCCCCTGACTTGCACCTTGCTCAGTTTGACTCACTCGGTGGAAACCAAGACCTTCAAGATGATTGGAATATCCTGCGATGAAGCTGAGTCAATGGACCAATCACTTCTCCATCGCAGACAGATTGGTGGTCTCAATGTCTTCTGCCACCTTCTTTCTGATCTTGCACCCTCTGCTATTTCCGTGCTTTGTCCCCCCAGATTTCTGCATGGCACACATGATACACCATCAACCCCCTTCCAGTGAAACTATCTAAATCTAGGATCACTGCTCACCTCCATTCATTCGTTTCTCTTTTTTACCACCTGTGGAACCAACTTCCACATTCTCTTAAATCTGATAATGCCCTCTAGGTCTTCAAGACTCCTGCTCACCACCATCTCAGATCATCCCCAATCCAAAATCATATTTTCTACTCTCGTTAACCCACCTTTCACCCCACCTCACCCCAATCCCTCCTCCTTCTAAATTTCCAGTTTTCCCTCCTGAGAGTTTCCTCTGTATCTATCTTGTCCACCCTATACCTCTTCTCCTGCCCCTCATTCCTTCCCAAATCCATCCATTGTTTGTCCAAGACTGCCTCTATCTTGGCCTTCAACTCTGCATTTGGTGTTTCCCCTGTCTTTCTACTGATCCTTTTGTCCTGTTGTGTTCTGATCCGTTCAGTGTACTATGAGCCTCGACTACCATGCCTTCAGAAAGTATTCACATCCCTCGACTTTGTCACATTTTGTTGTGTAACAGCCTGAATTTAAAATGGATTAAAATTTTTAAAAAATTGTCACCGATCGACACAAAATACCCCATAATGACAAAGTGAAACCTTGTTTTTAGAATTTTGTACAAATTAATTAATAATGAAAAGCTGAAATGTCTTGCGCCAATAAGTATTTAACCCACCGAGTCAGTACTTTGTAGAAGCACCTTTGGCAGCAATTACAGCTTCGAGTCTACAGTACTTGGGTATATCTGTATCAGCTTTGCACATCTGGATTTGTGGACTTTCTCCAATTCTTCCTTGCAGATTTGCTCAAGCTCTGTCAAGTTGGATGTAGATTGTTGGTGAATAGCAATCTTTAAGTGTTGCTTTGGCTGTGTGCTTGGGGTCATTGTCCTGCTGGAATGTAAATCTTTGCCACGGTCTCAGGTCTTTTGCACTCTGAAGCAGGTTTTCCTCAAGAATTTACCTGTATTTGGCTCCATTCATTGTTCCCTCTATCCTTACAAATCTCCCAGTCCCTGCTGCTGGAAAGCATCCCCATAGCATGATGCTGCCACCACCATGTTTCATGGTCACGATGGTGTTGGATGGGTGATGAGCTGTGTTTGATTTCCATCAGACGTAGCACTTTGCACTCACGCCAAAGAGTTCAGTTTTCATCTCATCAGACCCCTGAATCTTTTTCTTCATGCTCTCAGAGTCTTTCACGTGCCTTTTTGCAAACTCGAGGCGTACTATCATGTGCCTTTTCTCAGGAGTGGCTTCTGTCTGTCCACTCTCCCATAAAGCCGAGATTTGTGAAGTACTACAGAGACCGTGAAGCACTCAACGGAGTACACGTAAAGGTATTTCCAAGATGTAGGGTACTACACTGGAGATAGAGGGGAGAACTAGTTTGGTCTTGAAAGATTGATGGAAGCCATCCATTTCTGGTGTCACAGCCTTTGAACATGAACTTGATTCACCTTTTCTCTTGTATCCTGACATTTGTATCATTGTCAAATGTTAGTGTCCTCTGCTATCCTTGCAATATTACCTCCGTCACCAAAGGTGGGTGGAAATTATGTTTTCAACCCTATCTCTCTGTTTGTCTGTCTGTCCATCTGTGAGCAGGATATCGCAAAAAGTTATGGATGGATTTGGACAAAATTTGGTGGACAGGTTGGGTGGACAGCTTCCCATGTGGTGCCACCCTGTTAAGTCCCTGGACTATAATGCCCTGCATGTCATTAGAAAGCTGAATCTCAGGGTGTGCTTCTTGTTCACTTGTAGGCATACTCATTCAAATTTGACTTTAATTTTTATTTATTAAAGATGGTGTAATGTTTGGAGAGGAATATTTTTCGAGGGACCTTGTCTTGTGTTGGCTGTTCGTAAACAGTATGCATAATCATGTATTTCCTGCTTGAATTGAAAATTACAGATGATTAGCTACTTACTGTGGTTTTGATTGCCTGATAAGGACATCTATGTTTTACTGCAAATAGCATCGTTGTGGTGATGCTTAATTGTTTGGCTGAGTCATTACGTAAGATATTGCATAATCATGATGTATTATGACTCATCTTAGATAAATCGTACAAAACAGTCCATATCAGTTGGAATAAAGAAAGCTTGAGCATCTTGATAATAATCACACATACAAAATGGGAAGCTGTGATGCATTGTGTTGTGATGTCACAAAAAGGTGGTATAAATTATGTTGCTCTCTTAACCATTTTTTTCATTGTTTCAGACTTCCGCACGCAATTAAAGGAAATGGCAAAGCAGAATGAGCCACTAGTTGGTGAGTGACATGCTCTTTGGAGCACGATTATACAATATCAAAACAAAGGAATGCACATTCACTTATTTTAGTCGATTGTTCAAAAAAGAAAGATTTTGTTTCCCAGCCCTGACATTTGTTTAAAAAAAAAAAATAACCTTACATATTTTTGGAGGAAAGCTGTATGATTTTGCGAACTTTTTATATCCAAAAATCAGAGCTGAATGGGGATGAGTAATCAACCCAACAGCATTGGATCAAAGAGGAACAGGTAGACAAAAATGGAGATACCGATGTTCAAACACTGGAGCTCAGATGATAACAGACAGGTGATAATCCTGTCTTAGGGATATGACATTCCAGGCACCCACCCGAAGGGACCGCCTCAGGTTAACCCAAGGAGACCGCCGCCTGGTGGACGACACCTCAGCACCACCCCGATACATTTTACCGTAATCTAACCCAGGAATGTTACCCCGTGGTTTCCCTCCTATCATCAAAGATTGGAGGTCCCGAAAGCTTTGCCCCAATCCCGTCATCCGGTGCGCTACCCTGCGAAGGGAAACTGCATAGGAGGTACTCCCTTGGAGTGGGTTTTTAAGTGAAATTGGCATTTACGCAAAATCCTTGTAATTGACGTTCTCAATGGTTGCCCCTCTGCAGTTCAGACAGGCATTGATCCTAACTCCAAAGTTCTGTCTAACTTTCCTGTAGGTCTCTTGTTCCACTACCTGCAGGTTGTCTGACACCTCCTGCTTCAGATAATACAGTGTGGCA
This sequence comes from Eptatretus atami, assembly GCA_035128595.1. NCBI lineage: Eukaryota > Metazoa > Chordata > Myxini > Myxiniformes > Myxinidae > Eptatretus > Eptatretus atami. Next base: position 133,940,319 of record CM068956.1, read on the forward strand.
GAACGGTTGGCGTAGACAGCCCTTGGCAGCCCCCCAGAACCAGTCATCCAGAGTGTTCAAGTCTGGGCTATGGGGTGCCTAGTCATGAGCGATACCCAGGGCAACGAGGCAGTTTCTGAAGAGCTGCCGCAAGAAAGTGATGGTGTCAGCAGTTGTATACGGGGGTGCACCATCCTGCATTAATGGAACTTCTGGAGCACGGCCCGGTAGCGCTCAGTGTTGATCGTCACCGTTCTGCTGTTGTCCTTCTCAAACCAGTGAAGCCCTTGCGTTCCCCATCTGGCATTGAAGGTGCAAAAGTATGTGACCTTAGGCCCTTTCAGGTACCTCTTAGTGATCTCCTACTTGGTGGTTCTGCCCCCCAGAAAATGTGGTTGTTGATGGCACCGTTGAAGTGGAAATGGGCTTCATCACTGAACCAGATCAGGTTGATCCAGTTTGGGTACCGCTCCATCCTGTCACAGCCAATTGCACATATCAAGTCTCCTCCTTATGTCATCTTTACTAGGTTTATGCCTAATAGAGATGATGTCTTGGAAAAGCTTCAGTTCCTTAGTGAGAATACGCCAGACTGATGTTGGTTTGATGCCCAGCTCCCGGGAGCACCAGTGGTGGGACCTCTTGGGACTGTCCATTGCAGAATCCCACATGGCATCAATGTTGGCTTGGCTCTTGGTTACTGATGCTGGCCTGCCACTATTGCCCTTGCTCTGATTGTGCACTGTACCCTTGCGCTCAAAATGTTTCACAATACGTTGAATGGCACGATTTGTGGGTCCATCACATGTTCTGAGGTCGTATTCCTGGCAGAACCTCCGGCGGGTGTCTACATATGATCAAGTCTTATTCCACAGAGCCACCACTTTTGTCTTCTTTTTCACTGTCAATGGCATAGTTGAGCTACGGAGCTAGAAATCCCAGGGAACATATACCACGATAACACCACCAAACCCTGAAAAGGAAAACGGTATAGGTCAAAAAACAATGAAATGGCAGGAAGTCAAAGCTGTGTCAATATTTTTGAAACACTGTGTGGTGTGAGTGTGTAGGGAGCTGCGAAACACGCCTGGGGATTGCACCGCGCCCTTAGCTCATGGGCCGTTCACCTCTGGCCCGGGCACGATTCGCTCCTGTGCCTCATATCCGAGCGCAGCTGTGTCCAGCACAACCCGCACTCCGGAAACAATCTTTCGAAAAGGCAGTCTGAGATATACTCGTGCCCTTGGTGCATCACCAACAGCCTGCGGGGCATCTACAACAGTTCCGCGAACACCCTTGCTTTCTTTCTCTTGAAGCTGCTTCGGCTGGGTGTGGTTTCTTTACAGAGTAAACGTCACGCGAGCATCCTTCAACCCCGTGTGGCCCTTTCCCATTGGTGTGCATCTTACGGGGGTGGGGATGGGGTGTGGTGCAGCGCCGGCATTGGAAAATCCCAGGGCCATGGGTGCCACCATCCCACCCCTCTTGGCACGGATGTAGCAAGGAGGCGCCCCCACTCCCTCCCTCGCAAACCTTCCTTTGTACTGTGCGTATGTGTGAGAAGCGTTATCCCGCATAACAAGTGTCGGAGTGCAGGGAACAAGAATGTGGGAAGGTAATATGACCGGTCCGGAAGATTAATCGTTTCCAATGGTGAGGGATGGATGTTTGGTGGTGAATAATAAAATAATTAAGTCGGATGAACGGATGGGGGAGATGGGAACAGATGAACCGAAAGACAAGGATAAACCACTGCAGGGTTGAAAGAAAGACCGACAGGATGAAGGAGTGAGGGGTTGTTGAATTGAGGTTTGGTGAAGCAGATTGTTAGTTGGAGAGATTCAAAAACGGGTAGAGAGGGAAGATCACATCGAGAATAGCAGCATTGGAGCAAAGACCACACAAACTAATGAAATAACTCATTCTGGGTAGCTCTATGTGTGCATGAATGCTCTCCCCCCCAGGGTACATTTCCAAAACCGTAACAATAGTGTAGTAGATAGTAGAAAAATCGTGCAAATTATGATACAAGCATCAAATTTGGCATGTCTGGATAAATCGGCCCGATTGTGGCATTTGAAATTCCAAATTTTGAAAAATTTGAAAAAAATAATAAACTTCAAAAAAAATTGAAGTCACAGCTGGCTGAAATTCTTGAAGCGCAAGTGAACATCCAGACAGAGAACCAAGGGGAGATGCAGTCATCATTGATGCTCAGCACTTATCATGCCCTACTCCACGCACTTCAAAGATATTTGATGACTATGCTAAAGAAGACATCATTCCAAAGGTGGAATCCTATGGTGCCAGGTACGAGAGGGTGGACGTAGTGTTTGATGTGTACAAGAAGCGTCTGAAGTCCGAGGCAAGGTCGAAAAGGGGGCAAGGAATCAGAAGAAGAGTGACAGGAACCAGTAAGACCCCAAGTAACTGGAGAAGCTTTCTTCGAGATGACAGCAACAAGACTGAGCTGTTTCACTTCCTTGCGGAAAAGATGTGTGAAGCACAGACGACAAGCACAGTCATTGTCACAAAGGAGAAGTGCCATTAGCAACACAAGGAAGTCACTGGATGCCGTGTCTCCATGTTGTCATGAAGAAGCTGACACTCGAATATTTGTACATGCCAGGGATGCAACGACGGATGGTAGCAAGTCCATACATTAAGGCTAATGACAACGGATGTACTAGTCATAGCAATTTCTGTACTGCCATCCTTACAGGAACTAGGTCTTGAGAACATGTGGATTGCCTTTGGCCAAGGAGCCAAGGTATGATGGATTCCAGTCCATGAGGTAGTTTCTGCAATAGGGCCTGAGAAAGCTAGAGGGATCCCATACTTCCATGCTTTCACTGGATGTGACGTCGTGTCTGCCTTCCACGGTAAAGGGAAGAAAACTGCATGGCAGACTTGGAACGTCTTTGATGATGTTTCTGAAACATTCACCAATCTCAGCCAGCATCCAACATTGATTCGTGATCTTGACTTTTTGAAGTTTTTTTTTTTTTTCAAAATTTGGATTTTCAAATGGCCAATCAGGCAGATTTGATTAGAATCCTCTGGAGAACAAATGTGCTAAATTTGATGCTTGTATCATCATTTGCACGATTCCTCTAAAAATTTGCTGTTATCTGCCCCACTACAATGTGAATACATGTCCATGTACATGTGAAATACACTTTATTTATATATCTAAGATATCTGAAATGTGTATTGTAGCTGTCCTCTGGTGGTTGTCTCGAATGTTGTCACTGCAGCACCTCTGGTTATACAATATTATGGGTGAATATTCCCTTGTGGCCATCAAATTATTTTATTTATTTATTTATTTATTCAGTCAGTCAGTTAGTCAGTCAATCAGTCAATTAATACTTGCAAAATTGAAGATTTTTTCAAGTATATTGGTCAGTCGATTTTGTTATTCTGTCTGTCTGTAAATCGCCTACAGGCCACAATTTTAAACCGATCTTCACGAAACTTTACCAAGTTGAAGAGGTAGTCTCAACTGAGAAGCCTTTTGATGTCAAGGTCAAAGGTCATCTTGAGGTCATATTTCTAAAATCGTCATTTTTTCATCCGATCAACTTGAAATTTGAACAGGATTTGCATATTGCATCACTGAATTGGGAAACCAACTATTTTTGAGGTCAAAGGTCAACTCAAGGTCAAACTTCTAAAATCATCAATTTTTATCTTAACAAAATGGATAACTTGATGCATCCATGGGACCGTTGGAGAAGGGGGTGGGTTTTGCAAGTATCATGCTCTGCACGACGTCTTTTTCTTGTTTGTTTGTTTGTTTGTTATTATTATTATTATTATTATTTTTTTGCTGTTGGCAATTAACTACCTCTATCTTGACATCCTCAAATTGTTCAGCATGCGAATGCAACATATAGTTCACCAGCACTGAAGATGGGAATGACGGATTGGAGATGTTTTAGTAAAGACTTTAATTATTAATATTTTTACACAGTCCTGTCGGACCCCGACATTCGCAGGGAATACTTCCTGAAAAATGCTGCGAATGTGCAGCGGAAAAAAAAAAATTCCTTTTCGTGTATGTCGTACCTCACGTTACGGATAACGTTACTCGTGAGACACATTAGTGTTCTCGGGTTCAGGGACACCAGCTCAAAAGGAAATGGCAGGAGATAGGATCCTACCTTTGGCATCACATTGTTAACAGCATGAAGGAAATCCACAAGCCAATCAAGTAAATGACAGTGGAAGAAGATTTAGTGACCAAGTCTTTATTGTACTGTTCTAACCTCTTGCTTGAGGTTCAAATGATCTAGCCATTGCTGAAGAGCAGAATGATAATGCCATGTGTGAAGTAACCAGAATGATAACTAAATTGATGATCTGAGATTAAAGAGTTTGAGAAAAGGTCGGACTTTCATGTCTGCTGTAATAATTATTAGTTCCATTATCGTGCTTGATCCTGGGCTGAAGCTAACTAATCTGTTCAGGAACTAATCTGTTCAGGGTCTGTGTAGCACATTAAATACATTTTCTGTTTGACATATCACCTTCCTTTTCGTTGAACGGAGGTGACACTTTGAGAAGGATCTGGAGAAGAGCAAGGAAGGGGGGGGGGGGGCAGCAGTTCATGTGCAAAACATTAACATAATTGGAATCATTTGTGGATGATGTTTCAAAAGGTGACCATCACAAATCAGTCTTGTGCAGTGGCTGCAAGGATGTGTAAAATATCAGGTGGACCGAGTGTTGTGCTCTAGTTCTTCTCAAATATAGATGTGCACAGATTTTGGACCTCACATTGTGTCTGCAGGTTCCCTCAATTAAGATTTGCTTTCCTGGCAGAAAACACAAGATGTTTTGGAGATATTTCCTCACCACAAGTTTCTGTATACCATGGATGGGATATTTGACAAATTTGGAGGCACAATGGAGAGTAGGTTCTTGTGTAAAGAGTTTCCTGGTACTACCAATACTATAACCAAGAAAATGGGAGTCATTTATTTGAAAGAGGTACTGGTATAACAAATTGTCGACCAGGACTGTAGGCCTTGTTAAACTGCCAGACATGGTAATGCCAGGATCGCTCTCAGAAACCAGGTCAGTGAGATGGACGGTTTTACCAGCACATGATCTGGTGTCAAGAGGAGCAGATGAAATGCAGGATATAGTACCATAAAAATACAGAAAGGGGGTGTGTGCCAGTTGGTGAGCTGAGGGTTTGGAAGAGACTTTTCACACAGAAGGGTTTTGTGGCTATGCCATACTTATTGGTTGCAGGATCCATACATCATGCAATCAGTGTGATGATAGTAAAATTCCCGCAAAGGAGGGACAGATAGGAAGGTGGTCCATGTCAGTGGAGAGGACTTTGTAAATTGTATCATCACATATGCCTGGTGTTGGTTTAATGGTTTGGGTGGTAGGCTTGAGATCCTAGGATCCTGAGTTCAAATCCCTCTTGGCTATTGAATTAATACCAGGTGGGGTTGACTCTGCCTGTCATCATTCCGAGGTCAGCAAAATGAGTGCCAGCATGCTGGTATCCTGTGTTGGAGTGCCAACCCGTCTACCATTGTGCCCAATAGCCAAGGAGACTGCTTAGGCAGCACCAAAGCTCTGCACAGAGTATGGTCTCAATGGATGTATGGATGAGCAATGGTGCAGCACACATACAAACAAGAGGTTGTTTGGTATGAGAAGACAGCCAGAAATGCCTCATGGTGTTAGTGGGGAAAATAGATGTATAAGGACAGTGGGGAAAAGTGTTATGAACATCAAGACACTTCATCTGGTGCATAAAACATGCCAGGTAAAGTGGTGGAGTGCGTATTCGTGAAGAGAAATGTGGAAGTCCGGGACGTCACCGGTGAGTGCGAGTAATGTTTCACAGTAGCACATTAAATCAGCCCATGATGAATTGACTGGGCAGGTGACATCAGAGTGGTTGGAGCAGTGACCAGGATGTTGGAGAACTCAATGGACTAGTTCCAATTATGGCAAGAGAACAGACGAGGTGGAGGGATAAGGGAAGGAATATCAAGATGAATGAGCAGAGGGTAAGGAGGTAAAGGGATAGCAGAGTGGGATGAAGCAGAGGAAGGGGAAGCAGGGTGAGTACTAAGCTAGGGAGGAGACAAAGGAGCAGCAGAGTTGGTGGTAGGGGATGGAGAAGATGAATTGATAGAGGAGGAGGAAAGGGCAATACAGGGGATTTGGAGCAGAGGAATGTCTTGCTTGGTGCATGCTGTGTCAAATGTGTTTGCTATTGGAAGTGGTTTCAAGGTCAGGTATGGGAGCATGTGCCAGAACAGCACGTCTCTGTGTCCACTTTCCACCGGTACTCCAGGGGCCTCCGTCTGGCCATCCCCAGGCAGATGCCAGGACATCCCATCTCCTTGAGATGCCGGTCTACCTGCTGCAACCACGAGGCACGTGCTGGCCATTGGCCTCCTCCACTCACGAGACTCCCTCGCTGAGAGAATCTGGTGAGCAGGATCAGCGTCAGGAAAACGAGCCACATGTCCATACAGCCGCACCTGACGCTCACGGACTATGCAGGTAACAAATCTCATCGGAGTCTCTCTCAGCAACCGCTCGTTGGACACAAAGTCCGACCAGCATAGCCAAGGATTCTCCGAAGAGACTGCTACAAAGAATTAAGTCTCAGATCCTTGGTCAGAGTCCAAGTCTCGCATCCATAGAGCAAGACTGGAAGCACAAGGACCTGAAGACTCAGACTTTCGTCTCCCGCACAGGTACCGGCAGCGCCACACCCATGATCCAGTGATCCATGACTCCCAGGCCCGACCCAGACGTCTATTGACCTCTGACTCACAGCCAGCAGAGACATGAATATCACTGCCAAGGTAAGTGAATCTCTCCACGACCTCAACATCCTCCCAACAAACAGACACAGACAGGACAGCGCATCTAAGATGTCATGAAAGCCTGGATCTTAGTTTTGACCCAAGAAACCCGTAATCCCAGCGGCTCCGACTCCTCATTTAGCACGCCGAGGGCCCCCAAAAGGATATCTAAAGTCTTCGCAAAGATGACTGCATCATCTGC
>CM068956.1:133949430-133968066 GCA_035128595.1 Eptatretus atami
TGTATTCCATTATGTTCTCTATGTATGAGAGATGGGAATGGTCTTTTCCATGTTGATAATGAACAAATTACGTGAAGATGACAAAATAGAAGATTTATGACAACTAAGAGCTATATGATAAAGAATAAATTCACAGAGCTGTTTGTGATTTAACAGTCAGACATTTAGAACCATGACAAAGAAGGAATGAACTAGACAAGTACACGTGCTGCTTATTTCAGCCTCGTTCAGCTCGTTTTAATTTCAGGGAGGCGAGAGCGAGACTCGAACTCTCACCTCCCTGCATACATGTACATGTACATGTTCAATACAAGTTAAGAGTTTATCTTGTATTTCTGCAGTTGTTGACATTGTATCGTGTGCGGGTATCATATTTGTGTTTGTTTAAGTTTTCATATTAAATTATTAATCTAAACTTTGCTGCATGTGCGGATCATATATTACTCCCACCAAAATAGATTAGCCCACCCAACCCCCGCCCCCCTCATTCCTCTCTCTCTCGGCACACACGCACACACGCACTCACACACACGACGCACCACACAATCTTCTACATACATATAACAAATTACATAGTTTCAATCACATACACACATACACACACACATGTACTTAATGCACACACATACAAATTATAAACTTGAAAAGTCACACACAAAACACAAGTTAATGTCGCTCAACATTCAAATCAATCAGAGACAAATTACATACATTCAATGCATGCCCCCCTCTTTCTACAGTTGTGGATACAACTGTATAAACTGGCATGAATTGGTTTTCTAGCAAATTCTTTCTGAAGCCTCATGAATTTGAAATGACAATAATCATATCTTCCATGTGAAAGTACAAAAAAAACTATTTCATTATTTGTTTTTACGAAGGACTCAGAGACCATTGTGAAAGGCTTTTGAACTCATTTACGATTAATAAACTCAAACCCTGAACCTGTAAACCTATCTTGATCCCTTCTCCGTTCTATTTGTGCACCCAACAGGCGCAACAAGCTGTCATTTTGTTCGTAAAATTCGATGTAAACACGAATGAGAACGCTGCGTACAGCGGGAACGTTAAACGCTAACCCGATATGCCTTCCGATCCTGTCCGCGAGGCTCAAATGGCTCCACGCATCACGTGACTAGATTTTTTCCGGACCCTCTATGTCGCTACTCTCTCTATAAAGGACTCTAGACCGGTGTTACCTCAATTATCAATTGGGGTCACTTATTGGAACAAGCTCCAGCCAACTCCTTGAGTAGGTAACATCGATAGACCAGACCAATAGTAGATGTAACCACCCACCATTATCCTCGCCGCAATCCGGTCTCCGAACCTTCAGAGAGTGCTGCAATACCGATGTCCAATACGCTTGAGCTCAGATGATAAAAGACAGTGATACATCCTCTCTTAGGATAGGACAATTCCAGGCACCCAACCGCAGGGAACCGGCCTCAGGTTAACCCAAGGAGACCGCCGTCTGGTGGACGACACCTCAGCACCACTCCGCCGAACACTCTCCTGCAATCTGACCCACGAATGTTACCCGTGGTTTCCCTCCTAATCAAATGATTGGGGTCCCAAAGGCTTTGCCCCAACCCGTCATCTGGTGAGCTGCCTGCGAGGAAGCTGCACAGGAGGTACTCCATGGGTGGGTTTTAGATTTTTTTTGTGTTTTTGCGAATGTAAGGCTTTACGGTGGCCGAGTGCAAATCCTGCACCAACTCGCTAATAATAAGTAACCCATACTGCAGGAGGACGTCGCAGACACAGTTGGGCACTAGATATGGATGCGTGGTCACAAGGAGCTCCTCCGCCCTTTGATGAGAGAGAGGGGGGGGGGTTCAAGATGAGACAAACTTGTCAATTTCATCTTTGAAGCATTTGATGTAATTTTAAAACATTCTCAACTCTCTTTGTTGTACGATACTATATTGTAGATTTCTTTAACTTTATGGCACATATTTCAGTGCCTCATTGACATGGTGATAATGATTGTTCACAGCTGAAAACTTAAAATGACACACGTAGCAGTTCATTGGGAATCGATGAAGAAATTTCTTATTAATTATAAGCATAAAATATCAAGTGAAGAATTGAACTCCCTTCAAATTCACATTGTGTGCCCACTTGTAGATGAGAAACAGCTTTATTGGCATATAAAATAGTCTTGTGAACTGCCTTATTTAAATTGGAGATTTCCTAAAATGAGAAAACATTCACGAGAACAGTGTGATATGCATGGGTGCCCAGACATATCAGAATGGGAGTGCATGAAAAAGATGGTTCATTTGTCTTTGTACATTTTTTAAAAAACAAAATTTAGAAATCCTATCAAGCACTTAAACATTGCTGCCCATGCTTCTCTTATGCCAGGTTGCATTACACACACCTCGGACTGGTCCAAGAATGATCCTCTGAAGTTCCGCACTACCGTGCAGAATATGTGATGTCAAGCTTCAACAGTCGAGTATCATTGAGCACATTATAGGAAACCAGCAACAGGGAAATTGTGTGGGTGAGTATATTTTATGAAATGTTTTGGTGACCTTCTTTAAATGGAATCTCATGTGTTACCATAAAACGGTGTCTGCATATTCACAACATTATTTATACACGGTACTTGGTCTGACAAAGATGAAATGTGCATTTTGCATCATAACAACACAGAAGTGATTAAATGTTGTGCATTGTATAATGCAAATGATATCAATGAAGCAGTATCCCAAAGTGAGACCAAAATTGTGTGCACTTTGGTACAGCCCTCATAGTAGAGAGACGAGTGTGCGTGCGTGCGTCCCACGCGCGTTTTCAATATAGTCGTAGGAGTGGAGGGACGACGCAAATTCTCTATTTAATGTCTATTGGGTATGACGCTGTCCCGTAGGAGAGTGTATGTACAAGTCCAGCGGTTTACAGTATTATATAGTATCTCTGCATGAAAATGTTATATAATCAAAAACAACTTCGCCGCTTATGTAGTGCTCTGTATTTTAAATGCACTCTTAAACCGCTGGATGAAATAAGTTGTAAGTAGTGGTTCTACTCTGGGTTGCATGGCAAGCGTACTACGAAGTGGGATGGCCACCTCCAACTTAAAGTTGCCCCTTTACACTCCTGACAGAAGGCGGTTTTTTCTCAAAAACCAAATTAATTATTCCTCAAGCACTTCTAAATGAGTAATCAGTGAATAATTTGCTAATTCACCCTTACGGCACTTCTTAAAAATTGCATGCGCAATTGAAGTATATCATCAGTCGTTGCAAATTTATTAGCAGCACGAGCAAAATACCACCCGTTGCTTCCTGATGGGAATACTAAAGGGGGGGGGAGGGATCGAGAAAGAGAAGAGGGGGGGGAACAGGGGTTGGGGAGGGAGAAAAAGAGAGGGGTTGGGGAGGGAGAAAAAGAGAGGGGTTGGGAGGGAGAAAAAGAGAGGGTTCGGAAGGGGGGAAAGAAAGAGAGGGTTTGGGGGAGAGAAAGAGAGGGAGGAGAGAAAGAGGGAGGGGAGGGGGGAAGAGAAAGAGAGGTGTGGGGGGAAGAAGATGGGGTGTTGGGGAGCAGAAAGGTGGGGGAGAGAAAGAGAAGGTTGGGGGTAGGGGGAGGTTGGGAGGGAGAGTGAGAAGGCGGAGGGGAAAGAGAGATGAGTGAGGGGAAGAGAGTGAGGTGGGGGGGGGAAGAGAATGAGGTGGAGGGGGAAAGAGATGAGGTGAGGGGGAAATAAGTGAGGTGGAGGGGGGAAAGAGGAAGGAGGGGACGAGGACGGAAGGGGACGAGGAGAGAAGGTGAGGGAGAGCGAGGAGGGGTGGGGGAGCAGGAAAAGAGAAAGGTGAGGGGATAGGTGGGGGGAGCAAGGAAGGAGGGAGAGTGAGGATGGGTGGGAGGGAAGGCAGCGAGAGGTGGAGGAGGTAAGGCAGACGTGCCTGTGGAGCATTAATACGTTCATACTATTCTCATCAAATGTTCTCAAAGAATAACGAGAAATGGAAAAAAAATAATGTTGAAATCCATTTTAACCTGTCATACGATAAATTTCAACCCGAGACAACACACCACCCGGACATGTCCGCAGATAATGCAGTCCGGGAAACACTGCCCAGAGACAAACCCGCACGGACACGGCTCGACAACTCCCCGTCCGAACATAGACATAACCGGCCGGCATGTCCGGAGACAAACACCGCCTGGACGTACCGGAGCATAAACAAACCGCCGGACGTGTCGGAGACAATGCAGTCCGAACACACTGCCCGAGAAAAACAACCGCCCGAATGTCGGAGATAAATGCAAGTCCGGAAACACACTGCCCAGAGCAACACGGTCCGGTGACAAACACCACCTGGAACACGGCCAGAGACAATCTCCTGTCGAACTGAACTCAGACGTGTCGAGACACACCATCCGGAATAATCAGACATAAAGTGTGGCCCGGAACCATCTTGCATCTCCCTGTCAAATTTACTGTCTTACTTTCCTGTCTCACCAAACTAAACTACCGAGCTAGCTTTAATCTTTCTTCTTGCAACAAACATCATACATCTTTTCTTACTCACTCATTTAACTCTCACTTTGCATTCCTCCTCTTTTATTTATCTTCCCTCTCTTTCCCTCAGACAGCCTCAATTAAATATGATAAAGTCCGAAACCCTTGTTCCCGGATTATGGCGTGTGATAATCTCTGGTGACTGCCTGTCTCTGCTTGCCAAGAGAGAGGAGCTCAGGCAGTAGTAGTAAATCGTCCCTTCCCAGACCTGCCTTTTGAACCAAACGTACTCTTTTTCAATTCATTTCACAAACATCCTTGGTCTTTCTTCAAATCTTTCCCTCTGTTGCATCACCTACAAGCTACTCTCCTAATATCTTGCTTCTCTCAGAGAGCCAATTATCACATGATGTTCTTGTTAATTCTTAAACCTTTCCCGAACAACACTTTCACTCACGATTCGCTTCAAAGGAGGAGTCTGTGTCTACTCCAACATCAACACACCTGCTGTGTATGGCCTTGTGGACCTCAAACCTCCAAACTTGATGTCATCTGGCTAAGATTTGTCTCCCGACCATCACTATCTGTCTCTGCTTCACTTAACTGCTTCCCAATTCTACAAACTTTATAAGCTTCTTTGACTATCTTATCTCATCTCTGCCATAGGCCATGACATCTGAACACCCTCAAGCAAGAATTTCTCTATTTCGGAGACTCAATGTACACCACAGAGAGTGGCTGAAAAATCTTCAAACCCGATGTTGAGGGTTGGAAGCTCTTAACATTTTCCATTCTTAATGATTTGGAACAAATTATACCCACCCTTCATATCCCATACGTCATGACCACAAACGATCCCCCATACTTTGGATTTATCTTCACTCCAATCCGTTGCATTAACAACTACACAATTCACCTCCATGGTTCTTTCTGACCCACAATCTTGTGAACATCACTTTACTTACCACCACCACTTCTCCTCCAACTGCTCTGACGACATGCAGTATTGGCATTTAATAATGCTGATGGATTGGTTTATGAAACTTCTTTTCTGACTTTCCCTGGAAAGACTACTGCCTCTCCTCGCAATGCCTTATATCTGCTGATGTATAGCTGACGTTATTGGTGCAGGAATTGGAGACTATATCCCCTTCTCTTTCAAGTCCATCTCTCCGACCATTCTTGGTTCAATCATTCCTGCTCTGCGGCCATTTCGTCAAGGGATGCCACATTCGGACATGGAAACTCTTATTCCTCTGACCGCATTTAGCTTTTCCAAATCTGCCAGAAATCATTGCAAACATGTTATCGTGAGGTGAAGCATTCCTTATCCAAAAATGTGAGCAACCTCTCTCTTCCTCTAATAGATCTGTATGGCCTTTAGCTAAAAAGTATCTCCAACAACTTCTTCGCTCTATCTTTTCTTTACTTTTCCGTTCCCGATGATATGATCATCGCTGTCAGTGCGACTAATAACAACTTTTTTGGTTCTGCCAGTGGTTGGCTTAATGGTTTGGGGTGGTGGGATTTGGATGCCTCGGGTCCTGAATTCAAATCGCTCAGCTGTTGAATTAATACCAAGGGTTAACTCGGCCTGTCATCCTTCGAGGTCGGGAAAATGAGTGCCAGCATGCTGGTATACTGTGCCGGAGTGGCGACCGTCCAGGATTGTTCCCAATAGCCAAGGAGACTGCTTCAGCAGCATCCAACGCTCTGCACAGAGTATGGTTCCAATCTCCTCTCCCCTCCTTTTTGGTTCTCTTTCTCCTCTAACCCAACACACTGGATGGCCGACATTCCATCTCCCTCTGATGCCCCCTCAACCAATAATTCATCTGTCCTCCCGATAACTCTTTTCATGCATCAAAAAATACTACCTCTCTTTAGACATAAGCAAGCCTTTGGGAAAGATGGCATTCTCCCATGTCTGAGGAATCTGCTTCAGAACTGCACCCTGCTTGCCTCGTTTGCTTCGTTTTTGTTTAAAAACCCAAATTTTTCCTCTTGCCTGAAACATGCCTTGGTACACCTATTTTAAAGAAGGGTGAATCGTTCAAACCCTTGTAACTACCATCCTATTTCTCTGACTTCCACTGTTTCCAAAGTCTTTGAACTGTCTTCTCTATTCCTATTTTCTCAAGCATGTGAATCTCAAGTCTTCTATCTGACCACCATATGGCTTTGCAAGGCAAGATCTGCAGGTTATATCCTTCTTGCATTACGAATATCTGCCCTTCTTTGGAGAGACTTTGGGGATCTTTGTTGCAGGGCCTTGATATCTCAAAAGCCTTTGACAGATTTGGCATCAGGGTTTGATATCAAACTTCCTCTTCGGCTTTCTCCTCGGCTTCCTCCTTCATCTAGTCTCATATCGAGCTTTCTCCTTGACGCTCCTATACGCGTATTGTTGATGGTTCACATCTCCCCCCTTCACTATCAACCAACAGTGCACCTCAGGGTTCCTTCTGTCTCAACAAATTCTCCTTCTTTTTATCAATGACCTTTCTTCCACAATACCAAATGCACTCATATGCTGCTGATATTCCCTCCATGTCTTTCCCTCTGCCCCGTCTTCCCTCACTCGATCTAACATCTCGTTTCATCACAGCCACCACTTTAAATTTGGATTTGGAACAAGACCTCCAAGTGGGGGCCAAATCCTAATCAAGTTAAGTTTAATGCTTCAACTCAATTTATTCTCATCTCTCCCTTTAAAACTCCTCTCAGCAATAAACCTACAAGGTTACTCAACATACAAATTTATCCCTGGAATCCACCACATTACGTATAGCTAAGTCTACCTGAGAAATTAGAGTCCTTTCGGATGTTCGAAGATTCTCTCCTCTTGAACCGTGCCTCCAACTATATAAAGGAATTTATTCATCCTTGTATAGAGGACTGCTCTCACATCTGAGGAGTTCCCAGCTCCACATACTTACTGGACAGAATGGAATCCACAGTTATTTGACTTGTCAACTCTACCAATGTACCTCCAAAACTAGACCCCCGCTCAAATTACGACCGCAAATGGGCTCCTCTTCTCGTTTCTACAGATAGAACTTCGGTTTCTGTCGCAAGAACTTGCTGCTTGTGTACCTCACCGTAGGGAACCAAGGAATACTCAACAAGCCATAACATCACAATGATTATTTTTGTGGCCATTGGCAACTCAGGGTGGGTCATTTATGATGTTTGTTTCTTCCACTGCCAAACTCTGGAACTCTTTACTTCTCAACACTTCCCAAACAACTTAATGACTTCCCCTTTTCAACAAGGCAACAGATTTTTTTACTTCCTCAAAAGACCTTCAGACTATAATCTCTTTCCTTCTTTTCCATCAGTGCAGTTCTTTTATTTATAGAACTTGGCCTCGATGAGGATTATTTAGTCCGTGAATGAAGTCTTCAACATAAAAATAAAAAAATCACACCGCAGAGAAGACAAACAGACACACAGAGAGACAACAGAACACACAGAGAGAACACAGACACACAGAGCAGACAACGACACACAGAGAGACAACAGACACACAGAGGGCACAGGGACAAGAGGGACACAGGGACAAAGAGACAGAGACACGGTGGGTGGAGGGGAATTAGGCGAGACACGGGTGGGTGGAGGGGAATAGCAGAGAAAAATGGTATCTTTAAATGAGCAACACCTCACATCTTTCTCACACTCACACTCACACTCACACTCACAACTCACTCTCACTCTCACTCTCACTCTCCACTCATTAGTGCTTGGCATATCGTAGATTGGAGTCGGTGTGATTTACTAACAAACAGTCCATACTGTATATAACCCCAAAACCTTTGAATCAGCTTTCACCATTGTTTTGGGGGAATCATAAACAAATTATATAAGCAAGCGTTGCATATAGACGTTTCAGGGAGATCTGCATAAACATAATCATTATAAACAGTTGCCAATTGTCATGGGCGGGTGGAAAAAAAATTGGCTCTGTAATTTAGAAAACACGTTAATGCGGCAAAGCTCGAAATCGGACGTTATCAATATATTTTGCTTTGAAACTCACAAAGAGAACCCATGTAACCTTGTAAATTATTACCTCTACCTTGTAGAACTGCCAACCTGTAATCCCGATCAGGACACAACTGACTGATATCAACTGTCGGGTGCATCGCAAGCAGCTTAACACTCAAGCAAGCCTCAATGAAATTGGTGGAGGAACGACTGGCCAGGCTGTGGCTGCATACCTATAGGATCCTTTAACTTTTAAAGCCGGTCCTTCACAGTGCACGCAGCCAGTTAACCAATTAATAAATTCATTCAATAATGACTTTATCCACAAAAACGTTGTTAACATAGAAAACCGGAGACATTGAAAGTTTAATCAAACCCGTGAAAAAAACATTTGCAGAAGTCCACCCGTTGCTGCAAGCTGTGCACCCGTTAACGTAGACACCAGTTAGCAGTTCCGCGCAAACGTTATAATTTTTATTTTAAAAACATGCCCGTTTTTCAACCAAATTTGCTTTGATCCCTGTGGAGCCACCTAGCGGAACCTCCGAAAATAGATCAATCTAGCAGATGCTGTGGATATGCAGTCCCCTGGGGGACAGGGCACGAGATCAAAGCAGTGAAGCATAAATCATATAAGCTGCAATGAAGCTGGTTAATTTGGGCAGCTTCCTAATCTTTTGTTCACTCAGATATAATTCTCCAACAGTGGAAGTTTAAGTTTAATGCTTTGGAAATTTCACAATATTCTGGTATATATGGAGGAGGAGGGACCATGACCTGCTGCTTAATGTAATTAGGTATATCGGCCTTCGTTTAAGACTGATATATCTTTAAATTATCAAGATTTCACTCAGATTTCGACAACATTTCTTCCGGACGATATCCGATCCCAAGCCGAAATTCATAGTTTGATGAAATACATTAATAGTCCATGAGAGTAGATCATGGAAAATTGCATCATATAATGCATGAAATTTCTCCAAGTCCTAATTTGAAATATAGAACTTACAAGAGGCGAGCCTACAGCAAATTCTTTAGCTATAATGCAGGCATTCCGATAATCCATCTATCCATCCATTGGGACCATACTCTGTGGCAGAAGCGTTGGTGCTGGCTGAGGCAGTCTCTGGCTATTGGGCAACAATCCTGGACAGGTCAACCACTCCGACACAGAATACCAGCAAGCTGGTATCATTTTCTGACCTCAGAAAGGATGACAGGCTGAGTCAACCCAGTTGGTATGATTCAGATGGGAAAACAGGATTTAAACTCGACTCTAGGATCCCAAGCCACCACCTCACATTAAGCTGACACCAGGCAACTTTGATAATATGAAGTAGGAATGTGGAAAAAAATGCTTTAGCGTTCAGAATTGTTGCGGCCTGTTTAAGTCGAGGCATGGTGAGCAGGCCTAAAAACCATGGTGTTTTCAGACCCCAACAAGGTCAACGCCGGATAAGCTTAAGACCCCAGAGAACAGGTTGGCAAGAAATGTGCCTGATAAAGGATATAATTATATAAGGCCGTTATTAATTTCCAAAGGGGTATTTTTAATGATACCCAAACACCCAATTTTCACTCTTGCAACTTCGTCCTTGAGTTTCTTAGGATGCATGCAGTTTCCGCTATCGGTTTCAATGATTTTGGGAGTTGTGGAGGAAGACAACTCACTCACACACACCACACACACACACACTGAAATGTATTATATAAGACTAGCAAAATCACTCGTGCTTTGCTGCGAAGCTGCACACTGCACTTAAGGTGCGTATGTTTGGTTTGAACCTGCGCTTGAAGGTCCATTGAAATGACTTCTTTTTAAATTACCCTCGCCAAAAGGATCGGAGAGGAGATTGCATTTGGATCCGTTTGTTAGTTGGCAAAAAAAAAAAAAGTGACAATTATATTGAGTGTGTGTGTGTGCCGGTGTGCACTGCGCGCAGCGCAAAAAAAGTATGTTGTCGCCTGTGTGTGTGTGGTGTCTGTCTGTCTGTCTGTCTCATGTCCGCTCGCCCACCCAATCCGCTCAACCGTTGCCCTGAAATTTGCAGAGATTCATGTTACTGACCCTGTTGGCGGTCCTGCCATTGAAGTTTTTAAAAAATTTGGTCGATGGAAAAGGTCGGCAAAGGCCAATAGGCCAATTTTGGCCAAATTTCTAAAAATCATCAATTTCATTCCGATTGACTCAAAATTTTGAACAGGATTTGCATATCGGTCAGCGAATTCAACCACCTCTACTTTTGAGGTTACATGCGGTCAAAAGGTCCACATAAAGCCATAAGGTCGACCCAAATTGTTTCTGAAATTGTCAGTTTTCATCGATTGAACTTGACATTGAAAAGGAATTGCCGCATCAAATCACTGAATCAACACATTTAATTTTGTGTCACCATCGGCGAAAAGGTCCCACATAGACCAAAATTTCTAAAAATCTCATTTAAATAATCCAATTAAACTTGAAACTTGAAGAGCATTTGCATATCAAGTCGCTGATTCACCACCAATTAATTTGAGATCAACCCTCTGCAAAAGGCCAAATTGGGACCAATTTTCTAAAATCCTAATATTTTCATCCAATTGACTTGGAATTTGAAGACTTGCATATGAGGTCACTGAACTCAACCACGACTATTAATTTTGAGGTCAACATAGACCAACGGTCAACATAAGCCAAGTTCTAAAATCCTCAATTTAAATTCAATTACTTGAAATTTTGAAGAGCATTTGCATATCCGGGACTATCGTAAGTTTTCAATGTACAAGTGTCATACATAGTTCATGGTGCGTGAATGAAATTGTGTATTTTTTTTCAAAACCCTTTGGCCCTGGTTGGTTGATTTCATTAATTTGCTAAAATAGTTTATCTTTCCTTAAGTAACTGAAGAGCTCCATAATATCTTCAGATTGGAAGCTTGAGACTTATGCATCTTTTACTATTTCTTCTGTCATTGATTAATCAGGTAGGCAGTCTGTGGAAGTAAGCATGGAGAATTTGCATTAAATGATACGTTTCTGTGTTTGCAGTACACGTCTACGGCAGCATCGTTCCTGTGACAGTGAAAAAGGCAGAAGAATTGCAGAATTGAAGTTCTCACCAAACCTTGAAAAAAAAGAAACGATTTGTTTTTTCTTATGAGTAAGTTTTGGCTGTAGACATGCCATTTCTTATCAAATAATAATTATCTTGATTCAAATTGAACTAACACTGCTCTCCTCTGGTTAGGCTCTTCTGATCTCAACCCTCGCAACATCCCTAAACAATTCCAGGATGTGGTGTCCGAGGTGCAGTGGAACACGGGAATGCAAGAGTGTCAGCAGCAACCTCCGCTTTAAAAATTGCGCGTCCCGATGTACATTGCGCAACCCTAGCGGGCAGAGTCATGATATACGAAAACCCATCACGTGAACACGGCACACTCCTCCCCTCCGTAAAATGACAAGTCAAACGATGAAAGACAATCATAACATGACCAACCGAAACCAATCACTAATTCAAAATCTCCAACAGTACAGCGGCCGCTTCCTGAACCCGCCTCGGCGGCAGCCCAGCCAGACGGCTCAGGCTCAGACGCCTCCTGGCTCGGTCGAGGTGAAACCGCTCGCCGGACTTGCCCATAACCGCATAACAATCGCCCCCGGCCGACCAGCCTGCTCGACGTCCTCAGGCCGTCGGCACGACCGCCTGCGAGCCCCGGGCGTCGCAACGACCGGCCTGGCGAGCCCGCGGGCGTCGGCACGACCGGTCCTGGCGATACCAAATACGTCTGGCCATTTAGAGAATGCCATGATCACAATCAAAAACATTTTGCCATAACGCGGCCCCCGCAAAATCCACATGGCCCTCTGCCAAGCCCGATCTGGGGTAGGCCATAGCCCCGAGGCTCGACAGCGGGTTCAGCATCTGTTTGACACTGGGTGCACGTTTAATCAACTGCTCAATGTCTTTGGTCCAACGCCCGGCCACCACAACAGGGCTACGAGAAGACTTTGGTCTCACGATGCAAAGTGACTGACATGGCAGTTCCTCAAACACCGTGTCGTGAACTCGGCGGAATCACCGCCCTCATTATCCCCACATAACGCAACACGCGTGGAGACAACGAAGCTCCGATGCGCACGGACGCGAAAGGCTGAAATGCGGTGTTGAAAGGTAAATCCGCTCCACTCCCGTATAAATCGCCTGGACGACAACGGGCGAGCATCTGGATCAATGCCAGCCGATTCCAACCGCGACTGTTTGGGCCGTGATCGGCCCGCTTGGACTGGCCAGTGCGACACATCGACCCGGTCGGCGACTCAAGACGCAGCTGGGCCCTCCGCGCACGGCAAGCGTGAGAGCCCGTACGCAGTTAGCATGCTTCTCGTGCTCCGGAACTGAATATCGTAATCGTAACCAGTAAGAAACAGACACCACCGCTGTATTCGCGCGGCCGCTACCACCCGGCACCTCCGCGTTCGGGTTCAGGATGAATTGCAGCGGTTTGTGATCCGTCTGCAAAAGTGAAATGCCGCCCCAAGCAGGTATTGAATGAACCTCCGCACACCCCAGCCGAGCTGAGAGCCTCGCGCGTCGATTCTGAGCATATTCCCGCCTCTGCTGCGGACAGGGTCCGGATGCAAAACAAAACGGCCGCTCGGACCATCGTCCATCCTGTGGGAGAGCACCTGCCCGATAGCATATGCCGAGCTGTCGCATGCCAATAAGAGCGGACGCGCAGGCTCGTAGTGCACGCGGACCGTATCCTCCGTGAGCAAGGCCGCTTGACGCAGTCGAAGCCGCCTGGTGTGCAGGCCCGCCAGGCCCGCGCTTCGTCCTTCCTGAGCAACCGCACTAACTGTGCAAGCTGTGAGCTGAGCCCCAGCGCACGAATCTTGGTAATACGGGCCATACCAATGAAGGCACGCAGCTGCGTCCTGTCCGCGAAGGCGGGGGCATGCGCTGAATCGCCTCCACTTCCAGGGCCTTTCACCAGCCCCTCCGGCGTGATGGTGTGCCCGAGGTATTCAAGCCTGCTTGAAGAACGCGGAACTTGTCCCTGTTCAAGCGCAGGCCGCATCCTCTAGCCTTGTCGAGCACTTGGGCTATGTTCCGCAGGTGCTCGGTGCCCGCCGTTTTCTCCCCGCAATGAGCACATCGTCTAGGTAGGTCTTTGAGCGGGCAGGCCAATGCAACACCTGATCCATGGCTTTCTGCCACAAGGCCGGGGCGAAGCAATCCCCGAACAGAGTGGGTGTATCGATAGAGCTCTTTGATAGAGTCGGGTGTACGTTTGATTGTCAAGCTCGCTACTCCGGGATCCATTTGCCAGGTGAAAATCAACATCACGCAGATCAAGCTTCGTGAAGTATTGACTCCCTGCCAGCCGCGCATATATCTCTCGATTGACGGCAGAGGATATTGCTCCACGCTGAGCCGGTTAACCGTGGAATTTGAGTCTCCGCACAATCGGACGCTCCATTCCGTTTCAAGCACCGTGACGACTTGGGGTGGCCAGTCTGGTACGAACACCCGTTATCACTCCACCGGCCTCCAAGCCTATCCAGTTCACACTTGAACCTTGTCCGCAGGCATACGGCACCGGTGTTGGTTTACAAATACCGAGGCACCACCCCTCCTTCAGGAAGGCTTTGGCCTCACACGCCTTTAGTTTTCCAAGGTCCGTGCGCAAAACAACCCTTGAATGTCTTTGAGAACGCCTTCCTCCACTGATCCCCCATTGGCTCGGCAGGGTTGTTACCAGGTGAACGGCGG
Source organism: Eptatretus atami (assembly GCA_035128595.1). NCBI lineage: Eukaryota > Metazoa > Chordata > Myxini > Myxiniformes > Myxinidae > Eptatretus > Eptatretus atami. Next base: position 133,963,650 of record CM068956.1, read on the forward strand.
CCCAGTCTAGCCTGAATGCGGGCCAGCCAGTCTCGGCCGAGGAGAGACGGTCCCCTCCCCCGCACCGACGTACACCCCGAAGCCGTGGCGACCTGGCCTTTGGTACGCACAGACACGTTGCATCCCGACTGGCGTTATCTCTCGGCGGGTGTATAACGTGAACAGTTTTCGAGGTCGGACTGATAAGCTTCAGGCCGTTGAGTCTACGCGCGGTCTGTTTCGCCTATGATGGACACTGCTGCGCCCGTATCAACCTGAAAACGTGATCGGCGTTTGTTCAACTTCGATTTCCACCATGATCGGGCGTGCGCGCAGGGCCAATTGAAACAGGCCCATCACCGGCCGCTCGTTCCGCCCGCGGGTCGCGAGTCGCCTCGCACATGCATCCATGACCCTTAAGGTGGCCGACGCCCCACGGCAACCGCTTCAGATGACCCACCTTGTGAGCAATGTAACACACAGTGGTCTCTCTAACGGCCACACAGCGCAGGTTCGACTCCGCATCCCAAACACGTCGCGGGTCACCTTCGCCGCTCGCGCGGCCGCGCGGCGACGTTCCGGACCCGCACCCGAAGGTCGTGCGTGCGTTCCGGGGCGCTCCGCGACCCCGCGTGGGTCTCCGGCCATCCGGCCATGCTGTGGCGTGAGGCCGCAAACATGCTCCGCGAGTCTGCTCGACCGCCGTAGCCGTGCCGACCGCCGAGTCGAAAAGTAATGGCTTCACCTTCAGCCGTAGAATCGCCGAACCAAATCTTGCGTCTTGCTAAACCAGAAATAACGATCTCTGAGCCGAGCTGGACGCTCCTCTGCGTGAAACCTGCCAATGCCACGGAAGAATGCTTCACTGCGCCACGAATCAGCGACGCGCTCCCTGTACCTCTCGAGAGGCCGATCGAACTGGTATCGAGCAGCTGTAAGGACTTCTCCGGCGCATGTGCGCTTTCATCTTCTGCACAATATCCCGAGCGACAGCACCCTCATCACGGGGCTTGTCCGGCGCCAACCAAATCAACGTAGCAGCCGATAATGCTTCCGCCTGACAGCGAGAGCAAGATCGACTTCTGTTTTGCTCGTCGTCGACCACATCATTCGCGTGGAAATAGAATCCCAATTGTTCGAAAACAATTCGAAGTCGTCTCCTGACGAAACGGGCACCCGTCGCGTGGCGCCGGTTGACCCGTCGATCAGCGCCATCCTCTCTGTGCCAATTGTGGTGTCCGAGGTGCATGTGGAGACACGGGAAGCAAAGAGTGTCAGCCAACTCCGCTTTATTGCGCGTCCCGATGTTACATTGCAGCCACCCCGTAGCGGCGAGTCATGATATAGAAAACCCCATAAACGTGATACAGCAACATGTGGTTCAGTAACCTCGATTAAACTTGAAAAATCCAGACATGACTGCACACCTCAAGCTCTTTTTATTCTGCACTTCTCCCATGTGGGACCGCCTTTCTGAGGGCTGTGCTGTCGCATTCTTTCCTCCAGGCTTCAAGCAATTGTTGCTTCACAGTCTCAATGTCATCGCCCATCTTTACCCATACTCTATAATACCCTATTAAACATCTTTCTGAATCATCCTTTATTTGCAGGTTTCCTGTTTCCTCCCTTCCTTCTGTCTTTCTGTTAATCCATTCCCCTTGCTTTGTGTCGCCAACAGTAAGTTATCCGCTGCCCAGCTGTCAGTCTATACCGCTCAGTCACTTGCTTTTCCATCAGCCTGACTCTTGGAAGAAAGAGGGAGGGGTTTGAACCAACATTATGTGAATGGTAAAATGTTTGGTGCTTTTTAAGAATACAATTTTTCAATTCCTTGGACGCTCTACTTAACATATACGCTTCACGTATGCTTTCTTTCATGCTCTTAACAGTGCTTTGTCAATTAAATTTAAAAAGTAGAATCAATGGTAACAATTAACACAGTGATGGATTACAAGGTGCCGGGCATTTTGGGTTTTAACCCTCGTCTGAGCAAAAAAGACCTTTGTAAGATAAATTTTATTTATTTCAACTCATCACACAGTCAGTACTGACATTGACAGTACTCTCAATTTTTGCTTTCCATTCTTTCACTTCCACTATTATTGGCTGCCGCTTTTTGAATTAAAAGTGTGCTCATCTGCTTTGAACCACTGCTGTCTCTTGGTACTTTTTTTCATTTTACACTCATGTACTGTCGAGTCAAAAGTTTTGGAACACACCTACTTTTGAAGGGGGGTTTTTCTTTATTTTTACTATTTTCTGCCATTGGAGAAATATCGTGAAGACATCAAAACTATGAATAACTACACATGGAATTATGTAAGTAACAAAAAAGTGTGAAACAAATCAAAAATATATTTGATATTTTAGAGTCTTCAAAGGGCAGCCACCCTTTGCCTTGAGACAGCTTTGCAACTTCACTCTTGGCATTTTCTTCACAGTTTCATGAGGGTATCACCGAGAATGCTTTCCATTAACAGGTTGTGCCTTGTTAAAAGTTCATTTTGTGGAATTTCTTTCCTCTAACATGCGTTTGAGACACTGCAGTTGTGTTGTGACCAGATAGGGTTTGGTAATAACAGTAAAGCCAATTTGGTAAAAGACCTTATTTTTGTCTGTACTTGGAGTAGTCCCATATTTTGGCAAGAACAACTCAACTAAGAAAAGAAAAATGACAGTCCATCATTAACTTTAAGCCATGAAGGTCAGTCGATCCGGAAAATTTCCAGACTTTGAAAGTTTCTTCAGTGGCGTCGCAACAAAACATAAGCGCTATGGTGAAACGGCTCCAAGCGCTATGATAAAACTGGCTTTCATGAGGCCCGACAGGAAAGGAAAGACCGCAGAGTTCCTCTGCAGAGGATAAATTTATTTGAGTTACAGCCTCAGCAATTGCCAAGTAACTACACCTCAGATTGTCAGCCAAGTAATGCTTCAGCAGAGTTCAAGTAACCAGACACATCTCAGCATCAACCTGTTCAGAGGAGACTGCAGTGAATCAGGCATCATGGTCAAATTGCTGCAAAGAAAACCTACTGGAAGGGAGACAATAAGAGGAAGAGACTTGCTTGGGCCAAGAAACACTTAGCAATGGACATTAGACCGGTGGAAATCTGTCCTTTGGTCTGATGAGTCCAAATTTTTGAGATTTTTGGTTCCAACTGCCGTGTCTTTGTGAGATGCAGAGAAGGTGAATGGATGATCTCTGCATGTGTGGTTTCCGATCTGAAAGCATGGAAGGAGGAGGTGTGATGGTGTGGGGGTGCTTTGCTGGTGAACTGTCAGTGATTTTTTTTAGAAATTCAAGGCACATTTAACCAGCCCTGACTACCACAGCATTCTGCAGCGATACGGCCCATCCCATCCTGGTTTGCGCTTTAGTGGGACCATCATTTGTTTTTGCAAGCAGGACAATGAACCCAAAACACAGTCCTCCAGGCTGTGTAAGGACCTATTTGACCCCAAGAAGGAGAGTGATAGAGTGCTGCATCAGATGACCTGGCCTGCACAATCACTGACGTAAACCTAATTGAGATGGTTTGGGATGAGTTTAGACTGCAGAGAGAAAGGAAAGGCCAGCCAACAAGTGCTCAGCATATGTGGGAACTCCTTCAATATTGTTGAAGAGCATTCCAGTGACTACTCAATGAGCTGGTTGAGAGAATGCCAAGTGTGCAAAGCTGTCATCAAGGTAAAGGATGGCTATTTGAAGAATCTAAATATAAAATATACTTTGATTGTTTAACACTTTTTGGTTACTACATAATTCCATTTGTGTTACTTTATCAGTTTTGATGTTTTCACTATTATTCTACAATGTAGAAAATAGTAAAAATGAATAAACCTTGAATAAAGTAGGGTGTGTCAAACTTTGGACTGGTACAGTACATCTATGGTATACTGAAATGTTGTATTTATTGTTAGCATGTTGTCATTGCTGAGGAAAAGCTCTTGAAATATATATGTATCACCATCAAGTTGTGCTGCTTTTTCTCTTATTTCCTAGCTTTGACCAGGTTCTCTGGCAACATACACACGAGGTGGCTCACCATCCTGTATTTTGTTAATACCGCATTTGCCATTTTCTGTCTGGCATAAATTCAAACGCTCTCTGTTTGTTTGCATATTAGAAACACAACGGTGCTGTGGTCCATTTCTTTGTTTGTTTTTAATTAATGTAAAGTGGTGTTAGAGATAGGTTTATTTGTCTGAATGGATATATTAAAGTTTCAATTTTGTTGCAGATTGTGTATGATAGACGCCTGAAATTTTGGCTTCATCAGTAACATCAAATAACAATGAACCACTGAACGTCCTTTGCCACATCGTGAGATGCCAGAGGATGAGATGCTGCAGGATGAAGATGCTGCGGGATGAGATGCGCGGGATGAGATGCTGCGGGGTGAGATGTCGCGGGGTGGATGTCGGGGGTGAGATG
>CM068956.1:133978710-133989267 GCA_035128595.1 Eptatretus atami
GTGACCTGCCTGTCTCTGCTGCCAATGAGAGAGGGAGCTCAGGCAGTAGTAGTATCGGTCCCTTCCAAGACCCTTGCCTTTTGAACCAACGTGACTCTTTTTCAATTCATTTCACAAACATCCTTGGTCTTTCTTCAAATCTTTCCTCTGTTGAACATCATCTAGCAAGCTACTCTCCTAATATCTTGCTTCTCTCAGAGAGCCAATTATCACATGATGTTCTTGTTAATTCTTATAACATTTCGAACAACAATCTTCACTCACGATTCCGCTTCAAAGGAGGAGTCTGTGTCTACTCCAACATCAACACACCTGCTGTGTATGCCTTGTGGACCTCAAACCTCCAAACTTTGATGTCATCTGGCTTAAGATTTGTCTCCCGACCATCACTATCTGTCTCTGCTTCACTTACTGCTTCCCAATTCTACAAACTTTATAGCTTTCTTTGACTATCTTATCTCTTGCCATGAGGCCATGACATCTGAACACCCTCAAGCAGAATTTCTCTATTTCGGAGACTTCAATGTACACAAGAGAAGAGATTGGTCGACCCCAGGGACCTGGGTAGGGCCTTGTTAAACTGCCAGACATGGTAATGCAGGATCGCTCTCAGAACCAGGTCAGTGAGATGGACGGTTTAGCCGCACATGAGTCTGGTGTCAAGAGGAGGCAGATGAAATGAGGATATTAGTACCATAAAAATACAGAAGGGGGTGTGTGCCAGTTGGTGAGCTGAGGGTTTGGAGAGACTTTTCAACACAGAAGGCTTTTGTGGCTACGCCATACTTATTGGTTAGCAGATCCATACATTGCATGCCAATCCAGTGTGATGATAGTAAATTGCCCGCCAAAAGGAGGGACAGATAGGAAGGTGGTCCATGTCAGTGGGAGAAGGACTTTTGTAAATTGTATCATCACATATGCCTGGTGGTTGGTTTATTGGTTTGGGTGGTAGGCTTGAAGATTCTAGATGCCTGAGTACAAAATCCCTCTTGGCTATTGAATTAATACCTAGGTGGGTTGGACTCTGGGGCGTGTCATCAATCCGAGGTTCAGCAAAAATGAGTGGCCAGCATGCTGGTATCCCTGTGTTGGAGTGCCAACACCGTCTACGCATTGTGCCCAATAGCCAAGGAGACTGCTTAGGGCAGCACCAAACTCTGCACAGAGTATGGTCTCAAATGGATGATGATGAGCAATGGTGGCAGCACACATACAAAACAAGAGGTTGTTTGGTATGAGAAGACAGCCAGAAATGCCTCATGGTGTTAGTGGGGAAATAGATGTATAAGGACAGTGGGGAAAAGTGTTAATGACATCAGACATTCATCTGGTGGCATTAAAACATCGCCAGGTAAAGTGGTGGAGTGCGTATTCGTGAGAGAAATGTGGAGTCCGGAACGTCACCGGTGAGTGCGAGTAAATGTTTCAACAAGTAGCACATTAAATCAGCCCATGATGATTGACTGGGCAGGTGACATAGAGTGGTTGGAGCAAGGTGACCAGGATGTTGGAGAACTCAATGGAGCTAGTTCCAATTAATGGGCAAGAGAACAGATGAGGTGGAGGGATAGGGAAGGAATATCAAGATGAATGAGCAGAGGTAAGGAGGTAAATGGGAATAGCAGAGTGGGATGGAAGGCAGAGGAAGGGGAAGCAAGGTGAGTAACCTAAGCTAGGGAGGAGACAAAGGAGCAGCAGAGTTGGTGGTAGGGGATGGAGAAGTGAATTGAATAGAGTAGGAGGAAACGGGCAAATACAGGGGATTTGGAAGCAGAGGAATGTCTTGCTTAGGTGCATGCTGTGTCAAATGTGTTTGCCTATTGAAGTGTTTCAAAGGTCAGGTATGGGAGCATGTGCCAGAAACACCGTCTCTGTGTGCCACTTTCCACGCGGTACTCCAGGGGCCTCCTCTGGCCGATCCCCCAGGCAGATTGCCAGGACCATCCCGCATCTCCTTGAGATGCCGGTCTACCTGCTGCAACACGAGGCACGTGGTCGGCCCATTGGCCTCCTCCACTCACGAGACTCCCTCGCTGAGAGAATCTGGTGAGCAAGGGAATCAGCGTCAGGAAAACGAGCCACAATGTCCATACAGCCGCACTGACGCTCACAGGGACTATGCAGGTAAGCAAATCTCATCGGGTCTCTCTCAGGCACGCGCTCGTTGGACACAAATTCCGACCAGCGATAGCCAAAGGATTCTCCGAGAAGACCTGCTACCAAAGGAATTAAGTATCAGATCCTTGGTCAAGAGTCAAGTCTCGCATCCATAGAGCAAGACTGGAAGCACCAAGGACCTGAAGACTCAGACTTTCTCTCCCACAGGACGGGCAGCGCCACACACCCATGATCCAGTGAACTCATGGACTCCGCAGGCCTCGACCAGACGTTCTTGACCTCTGAATCACAGCAGCAGAAGAATGATCACTGCCAAGTAAGTGAATCTCTCGCCGATACCTCACATCTCGCCACACAGACCAGAAGGATAGCTAGCATCTAATGATGTCAATTGAAAGCCTGGATCTTAGTTTTGACACAAGAAACCCGTATGCCCGCAGCTCGACTCTCATTTACAACGCATTCGAGGGCCCCCAAAGGACTATCTAGAGTCTCGCAAAAGATGACTTGCAACATCTGCGAAAACAAAGTCGAGAGATCTGAACATTTCCAACGAATGCAACGGCGCAGGTTGATCTCTCCGGACAATCTCCCAGAATCAGTCCATACAAGTGCGAAAAGTGTGGGGCAGTAACACACCCTGACGAATGCCAGTAACAACTGGAAAATAAGTCAGAGATGGTACACCAATCTCAACAGGCACTCTCAGTACCAGAGTAGAGTTCAGACAATAAGATCTGATCAGTTTTGGTGGCACCTCGGACACAAGAACCTGCCAGCATCCCAATCCATACGCTACGAAACATGCGCCCTGCCGAACTCTGCGTTCGTCTGAGGACCCAAGAGGCAGGATAGGTCAATCGTTGACCTCTTTGGTGTAAGCCCGACTGCTCTGGACGCATGGTGCTCAACAGCCATGGTGGGCGAACTTCAAGAATTAATTCCGAGCAAAGACCTTGCCCGGCACTGCAGAGAGCGTCACCCTCGGATAGTTGTTGCACGTCTCGGCGATCAACCTTACCTTTCTAGGAGGGCAACGAAGGCCCCTCTTCCATAAGTTTGGGATGATGCTGTGTTCCAGGCGAGCACAGAACTGCATGCCACGAACAAGAGTATTGGGGGGGAAACAGCCAATTTCCACCAGCCTTGAAGAAGTTCAGCATGGATGCCACTAAGATTCCCTGGAGCTTACCCGATTTCAACCGTTCACGCGTCACGTGTTTCCACAACAGAAGGATGGACCCACAGTTGAATTGAGGGGTCATGCAACAGGGATAATCACCTATACTGACCAAGCTCGAAGCTGGTGGATCAGCTGGACACGCGCCTCAAGTACGGCCAGCGGGCCCTTCACTTCAGACTCCTCTGTCAGAGTGCGCACCACTCTGCTCAACTGCAGTTGCGAGGTAATGGGCTTGATGGAACGCAATGCGCTGAATTCCCCTGTAAGCGGGACGAATCACTTCCACAAGGTGATGTGCTCTACCCCTCATACGTCCTTCCACACATAGGCCCCTTGTCCCTTGTGCACAACAGTTTTACGCCTCAGCTCCCTGAAACAGCTCAGCTCTGCCATTCAGCGTGGCCTACGACTCTGGTCAATGGTAATCGCAGTGTCGCTTAAGAGACAAAATTTAAATTTTTTTTTATTTATAATTAAATTTTTTTTTATTTTATAAAATTAATTTTTTTTTTTGTTTTTAAAAAATTTTTTTAATTTTTTAAAAATATTTAAAAAAAATTTTATTTTTTAATTTTTAATTAAAAATTAATTTTTTTAAAATTAATTTTATTATTTAATAATAATTAGAAATAAATTTTAAAATTAGAAAAATTTTTTTTTTAATTTAAAAAATTTTTTTTTTTTAAAAAAAAAAAATAAAATTTTTATTTTATTTTATTTAAAAATTATTTTTTTTTTTTATTATTTATTTTTTTTTTTTTTTAAATTTAATTATATATTTTAAAAATTTTTTTTTTTTTTTTTTTTTTTAAAAATTAATAAAAATTAATTTTTTTTTTTTTTTATTTTTATTTAATATATTATTTATTTTTTATTTTTTTTAATTTTTCAAATTATTATTTTTTTTTTCAATTTTTTAATTTATTTTTTTTTTTTTTAAATTAAAAAAAATTTTTTTTTTCCTTCTTTTGCCCTGCGGGTGATATTCCAAGACATCACCGGCAACATCAAGGACGGTGGTCTTGAAGGCACTCCCACTCTTCAAGGACCCCCAAAGCACCCAGACCCCCAAATGTCTACTCAGGCCTGTTTCGCAAACTCCTTCAGCTCCCTCGTCCTCGAGCTGCCAACATCCAGCCTAGGCTGGGATGGTACCATTTCTTCCCGAATTTAAGGTGCAGCTTGGAGTTGCACAATAAGCAGGTGGGTGGTCAGTATTGAGGAACTGTGCACTCCGGAGACTCTGCCAGTTTCTGGATCATCCTCCAGCGACCTAATCAACGAGGACATGGTCAATCTCCTTACCACACACGCAAGCGTTGGAATACCAAAGTCCAGTGATGAGCTTGTGGGCCGCTGAAACCATGAACAGCCACCATAAGTCCATGACTTCTTGCAAAGTCAAGGAACTTAGTGCTATTCTGGTTCATAGTTCCTGACCCATGGGGACGCTAACCACAATGTCTCATAACCATACCCTTCAGTTCAGTCGATGCATTGAAATCCCCCAAGACTAGAAGTGGTATATTCGCTCTGGGCATGATCAACCACAGACTCGAGCGTGCGTAGAATGCATCTTCACGGTGAGATACTCGCCTCAGTCGGAGCATAGACAGAAGACCAAGGAATGACACCTAAAGGAGTGACGAAATTCTAGTCTCATAATCACCCTCGTTGATCCGGTGTAGAGTCCTTTATAGAGAGAGTAGGGACAACTAAGATTTGATCGCAATTTTGAGTTCGGCATTCAGTGCTTGCGGCGTGCCGGAGCCCGGCCGTATGGCGCAGTGCATTGAACGGCGTGTATTCCATTATTTTCTATGTATGAGAAGATGGGAATGGTCTTTTCCATGTTATAATGAACAAATTACGTGGAAGATGACATAATAAGAAGATTTTAATGACAACTAAGAGCTTACTGATAAGAAAAATTCACAGAGCTGTTTGTGATTTATAACAGTCAGACAATTTAGAACCATGACAAAGAAGGAATGAACTAGACAAGTAACGTGCTGCTTATTTCAGCCGTCGTTTTAATTTCAGGGAGGCGAGAGCGAACTCGAACTCTCACCTCCCTGCTATAATGTACATGTACATGTCAATACAATGTTAAGAGTTATCTTTTGTATTTCTGCAGTTGTTGACATTTATCGTGTGCGTGGTATCATATTTGTGTTTGTTTAAGTTTTCATATTAAATTATTAATCTAAACTTTGCTGCATGTGCGGATCATAGTATTACTCCCACCAAAAGATAGCCGCCCACCGCCCCCTCATTCCCTCTCTCTCTCGGCACACACGCACACACAGACACTCACACACACGACGCACCACACAATCTTCTACATACATATACAAATTACATAGTTTCAAATCACATACACACAGTATACACACAATGTACTTAATGCACACACATACAAATTATAAATTGAAAGTCACACACACAAACACAAGTTAATGTCCTCACACATTCAAATCAATCAAGAGACAAATTACATACATTCAATGGCATGCCCCCCTCTTTCCTCAGTTGTGGCATAACAACTGTATAAAACTGGCATGAATTGGTTTTCTAGCAAATTCTTTCTGAGCTCACTGAATTTGAAATGACAATAATCATATCTTCCATGTGAAAGGTACAAAAAAAAAACTTATTTTATTATTTGTTTTTACAGAAGGCTCAGAGACCATTGTGAAAGGCTTTTGAACTCATTTACGATTAATACTCAAACCGCTGAACCTGTAACCTATCTTGAATCCTTCTCCGTTCTATTTGTGCACCCAACAGGCGCAACAAGCAGTGTCATTTTGTCGTAAAAATCGATTGTAAAACACGAATGAGAAACGCTGCGTACAGCGGGAACGTTAAACGCTACCGAGTATGCTCCGATCACTGTCCGCGAGAGCTCAAATGGCTCCACGCATCACGTGACTAGATTTTTTCCGGACCCTCTATGTCGCTACTCTCTCTATAAAGGACTCTAGACGGTGTTACCTCAATTTATCAATTGGGGTCAGCTTATTGGAACAAGCTCCAGCCAACTCCTTGAGTATGGTAACATCGATAGAGCCAGACCAATAGTAGTGTAACCACCACCATTATCCTCGCCGCAATCCCGGTCTCCGAACCTCAGAGAGTGGCGTGCATACCGAATGTCCAATACGCTTGAGCTCAGATGATAAACAGAGCAGGTGATACATCCTCTCTTAGGGATAGGACATTCCAGGCACCCAACCGACAGGGACCGGCCTCCAGGTTAACCCAAGGAGACCGCACGTCTGGTGACGACACCTCAGCACCACTCCGCAACACTCTCCTGCAATCTGACCCACGAATGTTACCACGTGGTTTCCTCCTATCCATCAAATGATTGGGGGTCCCAAAGGCTTTGCCCCCAACCCGTCATCTGGTGAGCTGCCTGCGAGGAAGCTGCACAGGAGGTACTCCATGGAGTGGGTTTTAGATTTTTTTTGTGTTTTTGCGGAATGTAAGGCTTTTACGGTGGCCGGAGTGCAAATCCTGCACCAACTCCTAAAATAGTAACCCAACTGCAGGAGGACGTCCGCAGACACAGTTGGGCACTAGATATGGATGGCCGTGCTCACAAGGAGCTCTCCGCCCTTTGATGAGAAGAGAGGGGGGGGTTCAAGATGAGACTAAAACTTGTCAATTTCATATTTGAGCATTTGATGTAATTTTAAAACATTCCTTCAATCTTCTTTGTTGTACGATACTATATTGTATGATTTCTTTGTAACTTTATGGCACATAATTTCAGTGCCTCATTGACATGGGTGATAATGATTTGTTCACAGCTTGAAAACTTAAAATGACACACGTACAGTTCATTGGGAATGATGAAGAAATTTCTTATTAATTATAGCATAAATATAAGTGAAGAAGTTGAACTCCACTTCAAATTCACATTGTGTGCCCACTTGTAGGATGAGTAAACAGCTTATTGCATATAAAATAGTCTTGTGATGCTATTAAAATTGGTGATTTCCTAAAATGAGAAAACATTCAAAGAACAGTGTGTATGCCATGGGTGCCCAGACATATCAGAAATGGGAGTGCATGAAAAAGGATGGTTCATTTGTCTTTGTACATGTTTTAAAAACAGAAAATTTAGAAAGTCATATCAGCATTAAACATTGCTGCCCATGCTTCTCTTATGCTCAGGTTGCATTACATCACCGGCACTGGTCCAAGAATGATCCCTCTGAATTCCGCACTACCGTGCAGAATATGTGATGTCAAGCTTCCACAGTCGAGTATCATTGAGCACATTATAGGAAACCAGCAACAGGGAAATTGTTGTGGTGAGTATATTTTATGAATGTTTTGTGACACTTCTTAAAATGGACATCTCATGTGTTACCATACGGTGTCTGCCTATTCACACGATTATTTATACACGTACTTGGTCTGACAAAGATGAAATGTGCATGTTTGCATCATAATACAAACCAGAAGTGATTAAATGTTGTGCATTGTATAAAGCAAATGATACAATGAAGCAGTATCCCAAAGTGAGACAAAATTGTGTGCACTTTTGTACAGCCCTTCATAGTAGAGAGAGAGTGTGCGTGCGTGCGTCCGCACGCGCGTTTTCATATAGTCGTGGGAGCTTGGGAAGGGACGACGCAAATTCTCTATTTAAATGTCTATTTGGGTAGACCGCTGCCGTAGGAGAGTGTATTACAAGTCCAGCGGTTTACAGTATTATAATAGTATCTCTGCATGAAAATGTTATATAATCAAAAAACTTCGCCGATTTATGTATGTGCTCTGTATTTTATGCACTCTTAAACCGCTGGATGAAATAAGTTGTGAAGTAGTGGTTCTACTCTGGGGTTGCATGGCAGCGTACTACGAAGTGGGATGGCCACCTCCAACTTAAAGTTGCCCTCTTTACCACTCTGCAAGGAGCGGTTTTTCTCTAACCAATTAATTATTCCTCAAAGCACTCTTAAATGATGTAATCAGTGAATAATTTGCTAATTCACCCCTTACGGCACTCTTAAATTGCATGCGCAATTGAGTATTATCATCAGTCGTTGCAATTTATTACAGCACGAGCAAATACCACCCGTTGCTTCACTGATGAAATACTAAAAGGGGGGGGGAGGGGATCGAGAAAGAGAAGAGTGGGGGGGGGGAACAGGGGTTGGGGAGGGAGAAAAAGAGAGGGGTTGGGGAGGGAGAAAAAGAGAGGGGTTGGGGAGGGAGAAAAAGAGAGGGGTTCGGGGGGGAGAGAAAGAGAGGGTTTGGGGGAGAGAAAAGAGAGGGGAGGGGGGAAGAGAAAAGAGAGGGGAGGGGGAGAGAAGAGAAGGGTGGGGGGAGAGAAAGAGATGGGTGTGGGGGAGAAAGAGGGTGGGGGAAGAAAGAGAAGGTTGGGGGTAGGGGAGGGTTGGGAGGGAGAGTGAGAAGGGGAGGGGGAAAGAGAGATGAGGTGGAGGGGGAAAGAGAGATGAGGTGGGGGGGGGAAGAGAGATGAGGTGGAGGGGGAAAGAGATGAGGTGGAGGGGGAAATAAAGATGAGGTGGAGGGGAAAGAGGAAGGAGGGGGAAGCGAGGAAGGGGAGCGAGGACGGAGGGGGAGCGAGGAGAGAAGGTGAGGGAGAGCGAGGAGGGGTGGGGGAGCAAGGAGAGAAGGTGAGGGAGGATAGGTGGGGGAGCAAGGAAGGAGGGAGAGTGAGGATGGTGTGGGAAGGGAAGGCAGCGAGAAGGTGAGAGGAAGGTAAGGCAGACTGGCCGTGGAGCATTAATTACGATTCATACTATCTCATCAAAAGTTTCTGCAAAGAATAACGATGAAGATGGAAAAAAAATAATGTCTGAAATCCATTTTTTACCTGTCATACGATAAATTTCACCCAGAGACACACACCACCCGGACATGTCCGAAGATAAATGCAGTCCGGAAACACTGCCCAGAGACAAACCACCGCACGGACACGGCTCGACAAACTCCCGTCCGAACATAGACACCGCCCGGACGTGTCCGGAGACAAACACCGCTGGACGTATCGGAGATAAACACCGCCGGACGTGTCGGAGACAAATGCAGTCCAGAAACACACTGCCAGAGAAAAACACCGCCCGACATGCCGGAGATAAATGCAGTCCGGAAACACACTGCCCAGAGACAAACACCGTCCGGTGACAAACACCACCTGGACACGGCCAGAGACAATCTCCTGTCCGAACATGAACTCAGACGTGTCCGGAGACAAACACCATCCGGACATAATCAGACATAAAGTGGTGCCCGGACCCATCTTGCACTTCCCTGTCAGAATTTACTGGTCTTACTTTCTGTCTCACTCAAACTATAACTACCGACTAGCTTTAATCTTTCTTTCTTGCAAACAACATCATACACTTTTCTTACTCACTCATTTTCACTCCTCACTTTGCATTCTCTCTCTTTTTTTATCTTTCCTCTCATTTCCCTCAGACAGCCTCAATTAAATATGATAAAGTCCGAAAAGTTAATGGCCCTTAGTTCCCGGCATTATGGCGTGTGAATAATCTCGGTGACCTGCCTGTCTCTGCTGCCAATGAGAGAGTGAGCTCAGGCAGTAGTAGTATCGGTCCCTTCAAAGACCCTTGCCTTTTGAACCAACGTGACTCTTTTTCAATTCATTTCACAAACATCCTTGGTCTTTCTTCAAATCTTTCCTCTGTTGAACATCATCTAGCAAGCTACTCTCCTAATATTGCTTCTCTCAGAGAGCCAATTATCACATGATGTTCTTGTTAATTCTTATAACATTTCGAACACAATCTTCACTCACGATTCCGCTTCAAAGGAGGAGTCTGTGTCTACTCCAACATCAACACACCTGCTGTGTATGCCTTGTGGACCTCAAACCTCCAAACTTTGATGTCATCTGGCTTAAGATTTGTCTCCCGACCATCACTATCTGTCTCTGCTTCACTTACTGCTTCCCAATTCTACAAACTTTATAGCTTTCTTTGACTATCTTATCTCTTGCCATGAGGCCATGACATCTGAACACCCTCAAGCAGAATTTCTCTATTTCGGAGACTTCAATGTACACCACAGAGAGTGGCTGAAATCTTCAAACGGATGTTGAGGGAGTTGAAGCTCTTACATTTCCCATTCTTAATGATTTGGAACAAATTATCACCCACCCTTCCCATATCCCATATCGTCATGACCACACGACCAATACTTTGGATTTATTCTTCACTTCCAATCCGTTGCATTACAACTACACA
>CM068956.1:133989292-134001208 GCA_035128595.1 Eptatretus atami
ATTTCACCTCCAATTGGTTCTTCTGACCACAATCTTGTGAACATCACTTTACTTACCACCACCACTTCTCCTCCAACTGCTCTGACGAAATGCCAGTATTGGCATTTTAATAATGCTGACTGGATTGGTTTATGAAACTTCTTTTCTGACTTTCCCTGGAAAGACTACTGCCTCTCCTCAGGCAATGCCTCTATATCTGCTGAATGTATAGCTGAGGTTATTGGTGCAGGAATGGAGACTTATATCCCCTTCTCTTTCAAGTCCATCTCTCCGACCAATTCTTGGTTCAATAATTCCTGCTCTGCGGCCATTCGTGCAAGGGATGCCACATATCGGACATGGAAAAACTCTTATTCCTCTGACTCGCATTTAGCTTTCAAATCTGCCAGAAATCATTGCAAACATGTTATTCGTGAGGTGAAGCATTCCTTTATCCAAAAGAAATGTGACAACCTCTCATCTTCCTCTAATAGATCTTTATGGTCCTTAGCTAAAAAGTATCTCCAACAACTTCTGTCGCTCTATCTTTTCCTTTACTTTTCCGTTCCGATGATATGATCATCGCTGTCGTGCCGACCTATAAACAACTTTTTGGTTATGCCCAGTGTTGGCTTAATGGTTGGGGTGGTGGGATTTGGATCCTCGGGTCCTGAATTCAAATCCCGCTCAGCTGTTGAATTAATACCAAGAGGGGTTAACTCGGCCTGTCATCCTTCCGAGGTCGGGAAAATGAGTGCCAGCATGCTGGTATACTGTGCCGGAGTGGCGACCCGTCCAGGATTGTTCCCAATAGCCAAGGAGACTGCTTAAGCAGCACCAACGCTCTGCACAGAGTATGGTTCCAATCTCCTCTCCTCCTCCTTTTTGGTTCTCTTTTCTCCTCTAACTCCACACTGGATGGCTCGAACATTCCATCTCCCTCTGATGCTCCCCTCACCAATTAATTATCTGTCCCTCCCGATAATCTCTTTTCATGCAGTCAAAAAAATACTCCTCTCTTTAGACATAAGCAAGGCCTTTGGGAAAGATGGCATTCCTCCCCATGTCTTGAAGGAATCTGCTTCAGAACTTGCACCCGTGCTTGCTCGTTTGCTTCGTTTTTGTTTAAAAACCCAAACTTTTCCTCTTGCCTGGAAACATGCCTTGGTACAACCTATTTTAAAGAAGGGTGATCGTTCAAACCCTTGTAACTACCATCCTATTTCTCTGACTTCCACTGTTTCCAAAGTCTTTGAATGTCTTCTCTATTCCTATTTTCTCAAGCATCGTGAATCTCACAGTCTTCTATCTGACCACCAATATGGCTTTTGCAAGGCAAGATCTGCAGGTTATATCCTTTCTTGCATTACGAATATCTGGGCCTCTTCTTTGAGAGACTTTGGGGAATCCTTTGTTGCAGGCCTTGATATCTCAAAAGCCTTTGACAGAGTTTGGCATCAGGGTTTGATATCTAAACTTCCCTCTTTCGGCTTTCCTCCTTCGGCTTCCTCCTTCACTCTAGTCTCATATCGAGCTTTCTCTCTGACCGCTCTATATCCGTAATTGTTGATGGTTCAACATCTCCCCCCTTCCCTATCAACAACAGTGCACCTCAGGGTTCCATTCTGTCTCCAACATTCTTCCTTCTTTTTATCAATGACCTTTCTTCCACAAATAACCAAATGCACTCATATGCTGCTGATATTCCTCCATGTCTTTCCCATCTGCCCCGTCTTCCCTCACTCGATCTACATCTCGTTTCATCACAGCCACCACTTTAAATTTGGATTTGGACAAGATCTCCAAGTGGGGCAAATCTAATCAAGTTAAGTTTAATGCTTCAAAAACTCAATTTATTCTCATCTCTCCCTTTAAAACTCCTCTCAGCAATAAACCTACAAGGTATTACTCCAACAACAAATTTATCCTGGAATCCACACATTACGTGAATAGCTAAGTCTACCTTGAAGAAATTAGGAGTCCTGTTCGGATGTCGAAGATTCTTCTCCTCTGAACAGTTGCTCCAACTATATAAAGGATTTATTCATCCTTGTATAGAGGACTGCTCTCACATCTGAGGAGGTTCCAGCTCCACATACTTACTGGACAGAATGGAATCCAAAGTTATTTGACTTGTCAACTCTACCAATGTGACCTCAAAACTAGACCCGCTCAAATTACGCCGCAAAGTGGGCTCTCTTTCTCGTTTCTACAGATAGAACTTCGGTTTCTGTTCGCAAGAACTTGCTGCTTGTGTACCTCCACCGTTAGGGAGACCAAGGAATACTCAACAAGCCATCACATCACATGATTATTTTGTGGCCATTGGCAACTCAAGGGTGGGTCATTATGATGTTTGTTTCTTCCCCACTGCCAAACTCTGGAACTCTTTACCTTCTCACATCTTCCCAAACACTTATGACCTTCCCCTTTTCAAAAAGCAGATTTTTTTACTTCCTCAAAGACTCTTAGACTATTCTCTCTTTCCTTCCTTTTCCATCAGTGCAGTTCTTTTATTTATAACTTGGCCTCGATGAGGATTATTTAGTCCGTGAATGAAGTCTTCAACATAAAAATAAAAAAATCACTGCAGAGAGACACAGACACACAGAGAGACACAGACACACAGAGAGACACAGACACACAGAGAGACACAGACACACAGAGGGACACAGGGACAAAGAGGGACACAGGGACAAAGAGACAGAGACACGGGTGGGTGGAGGGGAATTAGCAGAGACACGGGTGGGTGGAGGGGAATTAGCAGAGAGAAAATGGTATGCTTTATGAGCAACACACTCACACTCACACTCACACTCACACTCACTCTCACTCTCACTCTCACTCTCACTCCATTAGTGCTTGGCCGATATCGGTAGATTGGAGTCGGTGTGATTACTAACAACAGTCCATACTGTATATAACCCCAAAACCTTGAATCGCTTTCACCATTGTTTTGGGGGAATTTCAATAAACAAATTATATAAGCAACGTTGCATTATAGACGTTTCAGGGAGATCTGCATAAACATTAATCATTATAAACAGTTGCCAATTGTCATGTGGCGGGTGGAAAAAAAAATTGGCTCTGTAATTTAGAAAACACGTTAATACGGCAAATGGCTCGGAAATCGGACGTTATCAAATATATTTTGCTTTGAAACTCACAAAGAGAAACCATGTAACCTTTGTAAATTATTTACCTCTACCTTGTAGCAACTGCCAACTGTACATCCCGATCAGGACACAAACTGAACTGATATCAACTGTCGGGTGCTCGGCAAGCAGCTTAAGCACTCAAGCAAGCCCTCCAATGAAATGGTGGATAAGGAACGACTGGCCAGGCTGTGGCTGCATACCATATAGGATCCCTTTAACTTTAAAGCCGGTCTTCACAGTGCACGCAGCAGTTAACAAAATTAAATTAATTCATTCAAATAATGACTTTATCCACAAAAACGTTGTTGTTTAACATAGAACAACCCTGGAGACATTGGAAAGTTTAATCACCCGTGAAATAAACATTGCAGATAGTCCACCACGTTGCCTGCAGAGCTGTGCACCCGTTAACGTAGTACACCAGTTAGCAGTCCGCGCAAACGTTATAATTTTATTTTAAAACATCCGTTTTTCACCAAATTTGCTTTGATTCCCTGTGGAGCACCTCGCGGAACCTCCGAAAATAGATGCAATTCTAGCAGATGCTGTGGATATGCAGTCCCTCTGGGGGACAGGGCACGAGATCAAGCAGTGAATGCAATAAATCATATAGCTCAATGAAGCTGGTTAATTTTGGCACATTCCTAAATCTTTTGTTCACTCAATATAATTCTCCAAACAGTGGTAAAAGTTAAGTTTAATGCTTTGGAAATTTCACATATTCTTGTGTATATATGGAGGAGGAGGGACCATGACCTTGCTTGCTTAATGTAAATAGGTATATCGGCTTAGTTTTAAGACTCGTTATATCTTTAAATTATCAGATTTCACTCCAGATTTCGACACATTTCTTCCGGACGATATCCGATCCTCAAAGCCGAAATCATAGTTTGATGAAATACATTAATTAGTCCATGAGAGTAGATCGTGGAAAATTGCATCATATAATGCATGAAATTTCTCCAAGTTCCTAATTTGAAAATTATAGTACTTACAAGAGCGATGCATACAGCAATTCTTAGCTATAATGCAGGCATTCGATAATCCATCTATCCATCCATTGGGACCATACTCTGTGCAGAGCGTTGGTGCTGCTGAAGCAGTCTCCTTGGCTATTGGGCACAATCCTGGACAGGTCACCACTCCGACACAGAATACCAGCAAGCTGGTACTCATTTTTCTGACCTCAGAAGGATGACAGGCTGAGTCAACCCCAGTTGGTATGAATTCAATGGGAAAACAGGATTTTAACTCGACTCTAGGATCCCAAGCCCACCACCCTCACCATTAAGCTGACACCAGGCATACATTTGATAATATGAGTGAGGAATGTGGAAAAAAAATGCTTTAGCGTTCAGAAATTGTTGCGGCCTGTTTTAAGTCGAGGCATGGTTGAGCAGGCTAAAAACCATGGTGGTTTCAGACCCCAACAAGGTAACCCAGGATAAGCCTTAAGACCCCAGAGAACGAGGTGGCCAAGAATGGTGCCTGATAAAGGATATAATTATATAAGGCCGTTAATTAATTTCCAAAGGGGTATTTTAATGAACCCAAACACCCAATTTTCACTCTTGCACTTCCTTGGAGTTTTCTTAGGATGCATGCAAAGTTTCACGCTATTCGGTTTCATGATTTTGGAGTTGTGGAGGAGACACACTCACTCACACACACGCACACACACACACACTGACATGTATTAGTATAGACTAGCAAAAATCACTCGTGCTTTGCTGCGAAGCTGCACCTGCACTTAAGGTGCGTATGTTTGGTTTGAACCTGCGCTTAAGGTCCATTGAATGACTTCTTTTTAAATTACCCTCGCCAAAGGATTCGGAGAGGAGATTGCATTTGGATCCGTTTGTTACTTGGCAAAAAAAAAAAAAATGTGACAATTATATTGAGTGTGTGTGTGTGCGTGTGTGCACGCGCGCGCGCAAAAAAAAAGTATGTTGGTCGCCTGTGTGTGTGTGTGTCTGTCTGTCTGTCTGTCTCTGTCCGCTCGCCACCAGCCCAATCCGCTCAACCGATTGCCCTGAAATTTGCAGAGATTAATGTTACTGACCCTGTGGCGGTCCTGCATTGAAGTTTTTTAAAAAATTTGGTCGATGGAAAAGGTCGACAAAGGCCAATAGGCCAATTTGAGCCAAATTTTCTAAAATCATCAAATTTCATCCGATTGACTCAAAATTTGAACAGGATTTGCATATCGGTCAGCGAATTCAACCACCTCTTACTTTTGAGGTTATCATCGGTCAAAAGGTCCACATAAGCCATAAGGTCGACCCAAAATTGTTTCTGAAATTGTCAGTTTTCATTCGATTGACTTGACATTTGAAAAGGATTTGCGCATCAAATCACTGAATTCAACCACATTATTTTTGTGGTCACCATCGGCGAAAAGGTCAACATAGACCAAATTTCTAAAATCCTCAATTTTAATCCAATTAACTTGAAACTTGAAGAGCATTTGCATATCAAGTCGCTGAATTCAACCACCAATTAATTTTGAGATCAACATCTGCCAAAAGGCCAAATTGGGCCAAATTTTCTAAAATCCTCTATTTTCATCCAATTGACTTGGAATTTGAAGACTTGCATATGAGGTCACTGAACTCAACCACCTATTAATTTTGAGGTCAACATAGACCAAAAGGTCAACATAAGCCAAAGTTCTAAAATCCTCAATTTAAATTCAATTAACTTGAAATTTGAAGAGCATTTGCATATCCGGGCACTATCGTAATGTTTTCAATGTACAAGTAGTCATACATAGTTCATGGGTGCGTGAATGAAATTGTGTATTTTTCATTGGCTGTTGGTTAATTTCCATAATTTGCTAAAATAGTTTATCTTTCTAAGTAACCTGAAGAGCTCCATCCATATCTTCAGATTTGGAAGCTTGAGACTTATTTGCATACTTTACTATTCTTCTGTCATTGATTAATCCAAGGTAGGCAGTCTGTGGAAGTAAGCATGGAGAATTGCATTAAATGATACGTTTCTGTGTTTTGCAGTACACGTCTTACGGCAGCATCGTTCCTGTGACAGTGAAAAAGGCAGAAAGAATTGCAGTATTGAAAACGTTCTGCACCAAACTTGAAAAAAAAGAAAACGATTTGTTTTCTTATGAAGTAAGTTTGGCTGTAGACATTGCCATTTCTTATCAAATAATAATTATCTTGATTCAAATTGACTAAACTGCCTCTCCTCTGGTCTAGCTCCTTCTGATCTCAACCCTCCAACCATCCCTAACAATTCCAGGATGTGGTGTCCGAGGTGCAGTGGAACACGGGAAGGCAAAGAGTGTCAGCAGCAACTCCGCTTTATTGCGCGTCCCGATACATTGCAGCCACCCCTAGCGGGCGAGTCATGATATACGAAACCCCATCACGTGATACAGCACACTCCTCCCCTCGTAAAATGACAAGTCAAACGATGAAAAGACAATCATAACATGACCAACCGAAACCAATCACTATTCAAAATCCTCCAAGTACCGCGGCCGCTTCCTGACCCGCCTCGGGCGGCCAGCCACGCCAGACGGCTCAGGCTCAGACGCCTCCTGGCTCGGTCGAGTGAAACCCTCGCCGACTTGCCCCATCCGCAATAACAATCGCCCCGGCCGACCAGCCTGCTCGACGTCCTCGGGCGTCGGCACGACCGGCCCTGGCGAGCCCGCGGGCGTCGGCACGACCGGGCCTGGCGATACAACGTCTGGCCATTTAGAGAATGCATCGATCACAATCAAAAACATTTTGCCATTAACCGGCCCCGCAAAATCCACATGGACCCTCTGCCAAGCCCGATCTGGGGTAGGCCATAGCCCCGAGGCTCGACGCGGTTATCAGCATCTGTTTGACACGTGGTGCAACGTTTAATCAACTGCTCAATGTCTTTGTCCAACCCCGGCCACCACAACAGGCTACGAGCAAGACTCTTGGTCTTCACGATGCCAAGGTGACTGACATGCAGTTCCTCAAACACCGCTGTCTGAACTTCGGCGGAACACCGCCCTCATTCCCCACATAACGCACCGTTGGACCAACGACAGCTCCGATGCGCACGACGCGAAAGGCTGAAATGCCGGTGTTGAAGGTAGATCGCTCCAACTCCCCGTATAAATCGCCTGGACGACACGGGCGAGCGCTGGATCATGAGCCGATTCCACCGCGACCTGTTTGGCCGTGATCGGCCCGCTTTGGACCTGGCCAAGTGCGAACACATCGACCCGGTCGGCCGACTCAGACGCAGCTGGGCCCTCCGCGCACGGCAAGCGTGAGAGCCCGTCGCAGTTAGCATGCTTCTCGGTGCTCCGGAACTGAATATCGTAATCGTAACCAGTAAGAAACAGACACCACCGCTGTATTCGCGCGGCCGCTACCACCGGCACCCCGCGTTCGGGTTTCAGGATGAATTGCAGCGGTTTGTGATCCGTCTGCAAAGTGAAATGCCGCCCCAGCAGGTATTGATGAAACCTCCGCACACCCCAGACGAGGCTGAGAGCCTCGCGCTCGATCTG
Source organism: Eptatretus atami (assembly GCA_035128595.1). Taxonomy (NCBI): domain Eukaryota; kingdom Metazoa; phylum Chordata; class Myxini; order Myxiniformes; family Myxinidae; genus Eptatretus; species Eptatretus atami. The sequence goes on from CM068956.1 coordinate 133,996,949, forward strand.
AGCATATTCCCGCTCTGCTGCGGACAGGGTCCGGGATGCAAAACAAACAGGCCGCTCGGAACCATCGTCCATCCTGTGGGAGAGCACTGCCCCGATGCCATATGCCGAGCTGTCGCATGCCAATAAGAGCGGACGCGCAGGCTCGTAGTGCACGAGGACCGTATCCTCCGTGAGCAGCCGCTTGACGCAGTCGAACGCCGCCTGGTGTGCAGCCCCCAGGCCCAGCGCTCGTCCTTCCTGAGCAACCGCACTAACGGTGCAAGCTGTGAGCTGAGCCCGCGCACGAATCTTTGGTAATACTGGGCCATACCAATGAAGGAGCGCAGCTGCGTCCTGTCGCGAGGCGGGGCATGCGCTGAATCGCCTCCACCTTCCGAGGGCCTTTCACCAGCCCCTCCGGCGTGATGATGTGCCCGAGGTATTCCAAGCGCTGCTTGAAGAACGCGCACTTGTCCCTGTTCAAGCGCAGGCCGCATGCCTCTAGCCTTGTCAGCACTGGGCTATGTTCGCAAGGTGCTCGCCCGCCGTTTTCCCCGCAATGAGCACATCTCTAGGTAGGTCTGAGCGGGCAGGCCAATGCAAACCTGATCCATGGCTTTCTGCCACAGAGGCCGGGGCCGAAACCCGAAACAGAGCGGTGTATCGATAGAGCCCTTTGATAGAGTCGGGTGTACGTGTTGATTGTCAAAAGCTCGCTACTCCCGGGATCCATTGCCAGGTGAAAATAAGCATCACGCAGATCAAGCTTCGTGAAGTATTGACTCCCTGCCAGCCGCGCATATATCTCATCGATTGACGGCAGAGGATATTGCTCCACGCTGAGCCCCGGGTTAACCGTGGATTTGAAGTCTCCGCACAATCGGACGTCTCCATTCCGTTTCAGCACCGTGACGACGGGTGGCCCAGTCTGAGTACGACACCCGTTCGATCACTCCACAGGCCTCCAGCCTATCCAGTTCACCCTTGACCTTGTCCCGCAGGGCATACGGCACCGGTCGTGGTTTACAAAACACGGCACCACCCCCTCCTTCAGGAAGAGCTTTGCCCCACGCCCTTGAGTTTTCCAAGGTCGTCGCAAAACAAACCTTGATGTCTTTGAAGAACCTTCTCCAACTGATCCTCCCATTGGCTCGGCACGGGTTGTACAAGGTGAACGGCGGCCCAGTCTAGCCTGATGCGGGCCAGCCAGTCTCGGCCGAGGAGAGACGGTCCCCTCCCCCGCACGACGTACACCCGAAGCGTGGCGACCTGGCCTTGGTACCGCACAGACACGTCTGCCATTCCGACTGGCGTTATCTTCTTGCGGGTGTACGTGAACAGTTCGAGGTCGGACCTGATAAGCTTCAGGCCGTGAGTCTACGCGCGGTCTGTTCGCCTATGATTGACACTGCTGCGCCCGTATCAACCTGAAACGTGATCGGCGTTTTGTTCACTTCGATTTCCACCAATCGGGCGTCCGCCGCAGGGCCAATTGAAAACAGGCCCATCAACGGGCGCTCGTTCCGCCCCGGGTCGCCGAGGTCGCCTCGCACATGCCATCCATGACCTTAACGGTGGCCGACGCCCCACGGCACACACGCTTCAGATGACCCACCTGTTGACAATGTAAACACACAGTGTCTCTATACGGGCACACACAGCGCAGGTGTCGACCTCCGCATCCCAAACACGTCCGCGGGTCACCTCGCCGCTCGCGCGGCCGCGCGGCGACGTCCGGCCCGCACCGAAGGTCGTGCGTGCGTCCCGGGGCGCTCGCGACCCCGCGTGGGTCTCCGGGCCATCCGGCATGCTGTGGCCGGTGAGCCCAAACATCTCCGCGAGTCTGCTCGACCGCCGTAGCCGTGCCGACCGCCGAGTCGAAAGTAATGGCTTCACCCTTCAGCCGTAGAATCGCCGAAACCATCTTCGCGTCTTGCAAACCAGAAATAAACGATCTCTGAGCCGAGCTGGACGCTCCTCTGCCGTGAACCTGCATGCCACGAAGAATGCTTCACTCGCGCCACGAAATCAGCGACGCGCTCCCCCTGTACCTCTCGAGAGGCGATCGAACTGGTATCGAGCCAGCTGTAAGGACTTCTCCGGCCCGCATGTGCGCTTCATCTTCTGCACAATGTCCCGAAGCGACAGCCCGTCATCACGGGGCTTGTCCGGCGCCACCAAATCACGTAGCAGCCGATAATGCTCCGCCGACAGCGAGAGCAAGATCGACTTCTGTTTGCTCTCGTCGACCACATCATTCGCGTGGAAATAGCATCCCAAATTGTTCGAAAACAATTCGAAGTCGTCTCCGACGAAAACGGGCACCCGTCCGTGCGCCGTGACCCGTCGATCAGCCATCCTCGTCGCCAATTGTGGTGTCCGAGGTGCAGTGGAACACGGAAGCAAGAGTGTCAGCAGCAACTCCGCTTTATTGCGCGTCCCGATGTACATTGCAGCCACCCCTAGCGGGCGAGTCATGATATAGAAAACCCCATCACGTGATACAGCACACATGTGCTTCCAGTCACCTCGCATTACAACTTGAAAAATCCAGACTGACTGCACACCTCAACTCTTTTATTCTGCACTTCTCCCATGTGTGGAACCGCCTTTCTGAGGCTGTGCTGTCGCATTCTTTCCTCCAGGCTTCAAGCAATTGTTGCTTCACAGTCTCATGTCATCCCCCATCTTTACCCATAATCTATAATACCCTCATTAACCTTTCTGAATACATCCCTTTTATTTGCAGGTTTCTGTTTCCTCCCTTCCTTCTGTCCTTTTCTGTTAATCCATTCCCTTGCTTATTGTGTCCAACAGTAAGTTATCCGCTGCCCAGCTGTCAGTCTATACCCTCAGTCACCTTGCTTTTCCATCAGCCTGACTCTTGGAGAAAGAGGGAGGGGTTGAACAACATTATGATGATGGAAAAAAAATGTTGGTGCTTTTTAAGAATACATTTTTCAATCCTTGACCTCTACTTAAGCATATACGCTTCACTGTATGCTTTCTTTCATGCTCTTAAACAGTGCTTTGTAATATAAATTTTAAAAAGTAGAATCAAATGGTAACAATTATACACAGTGATGGATTACAAGGTGCCGGCATTTTGGGTTTTACCCTTCGTCTGAGCAAAAAAGACCTTTGTAAATAAATTTATTTATTTCAACTCATCACACAGTCAGTACTGACATTGACAGTACTTCTCAATTTTTGCTTTCCATTCTTTCACTCCCACTATTATTGCTGCCCTTTTATGATATTAAAAAGTGTGCTCATCTGCTTGAACCACTGCTGTACTCTTGGTGACTTTTTTTTCATTTTACACTTCATGTACTGTACCAGTCAAAAGTTTGGACACACCTACTCTTTGAGGGGGTTTTCTTTATTTTTACTATTTTCTGCATTGCAGAATAATCGTGAAGACATCAAAACTATGAAATAATACACATGGAATTATGTAGTAACCAAAAAAGTGTGAAACAAATCAAAATATATTTGATATTTTAGAGTCTTCAAAGCAGCCACCCTTTGCCTTGATGACAGCTTTGCACACTCTTGGCATTTTCTCAACCAGTTTCATGAGGTAATCACCGAGAATGCTTTCCATTAACAGGTGTGCCTTGTTAAAAGTTAATTTGTGGAATTTCTTTCCTTCTAAATGCGTTTGAGACACTCAGTTGTGTTGTGACCAGATAGGGTTGGTATACAGTAAATAGCCCAATTTGGTAAAAGACCATTATTTTGTCTGTACTGGAGTAGTCCATATTATGGCAAGAACAACTCAACTAAGCAAAGAAAAATGACAGTCCATCATTACTTTAAGCCATGAAGGTCAGTCGATCCGGAAAATTTCAAGAACTTTGAAAGTTTCTTCAAGTGCAGTCGCAAAAAACATCAAGCGCTATGGTGAAACTGGCTCCCAAGCGCTATGATAAAACTGGCTTTCATGAGGACCGCCACAGGAAAGGAAGACCCAGAGTTACCTCTACTGCAGAGGATAAATTTATTTGAGTTACCAGCCTCAGAAATTGCCAAGTAACTACACCTCAGATTGCAGCCCAAGTAAATGCTTCACAGAGTTCAAGTAACAGACACATCTCAGCATCAACTGTTCAGAGGAGACTGCATGAATCAGGCCATCATGGTCAAATTGCTGCAAAGAAACCACTACTGAAGGAGACCAATAAGAGGAAGAGACTTGCTTGGGCCAAGAAACACTAGCAATGGACATTAGACCGGTGGAAATCTGTCCTTTGGTCTGATGAGTCCAAATTTGAGATT
>CM068956.1:134031418-134048867 GCA_035128595.1 Eptatretus atami
ATGTATGTACTTTGTATGTATGTAAATATGTGTGTGTGCATGTATGTAAATATATGTGTATGAATGTATGTATGTACATATATATGTGTGTGTGCATGTGTGTATGTATGTGTGTATACGTATTTGTGTGTGTGTATACATATGTATATATGTGTATACATATGTATATATGTGTATACATATGTATATATATGCATATATATATTAGGTGTATATATTTGTATATGTATATATATATACTAACGACCATGAACCGTTGTTCCCATTGTACAGTTGATGAAAAAAAATCATTTCAAGAAAAAAAAAAAGTATGTTATATATATATAATATATATATATTGTTCGGAAATGGCCCTTGTGTGTTATTAAATATAGGATTAGCCCAGATCCCCCATTAAATGCATGTTTAGCCAGGTTGTTCGTAAATGGACGTTACATGTGTGTCGGGAGGTGTAAGAGGCTGTTTTGTTCGTCATTGGTGGTGGACCGAGAGGTTCTTCTTCTTCCTTCCCTCTCGGACAATAGTCCCCGCCCAGCGCTCTGAGAGGAGTGGCCTAGAGAAGGAAGTGAAACTGAAGGGAGGAGCCAGTCGGCTTGAGGCGAGCGAGGCCAGAAAGGCAGTGTGGATCTGCGAGGAGTAACTGAGCCTGAGTGTCTGTCGGCTTCGTAAGGGGTGCGCCAAAAGAAAACAGGAAGTGAAACTCAGTCGGCGAGAGGCGAGAGGGAAACTGAGGCGCGTGCCGAGTCTGCCATTTGCAGTAAAGAGAAACTCTGCGCAGTCGATCGCCATTTTGGCAGTAGGAGAGGCCGCCTGCACGTCGAGTCGGGCATCGACTTTGTGGAGGAGTCGTTTGGCCGCGGTGCCTCCTCGGCCCCGACCCAGCCTGCGGAGCCCAACACCTCATTTGGCCTTGTCTGGTGAACAGGCCAGGCCTGGACTTGTATGCTGGACTTGTGAAAAGCCAGCTGGAGCATACCACAGATCTTTCGTTTGGCCGTCGACCTTACGGGGGTCTGAACGCGCCGAGGCTGCGTGCGTGAGGCTGGACGAGGACGAGCGCCATTTTGCCACGCGGCGTGTTGAGCTTGGGGCTCGAATCCGTGACATCGGCTTGTCACGAGCCACATTCGTGCTGACACTTTCTCTCGTCCATGAAGCATACCAATATTCTGTGTCTGTCTGCATGCTGTCTGTCTTGTCTGCATGTTGTTAAGGTTATTCTCGTAGGTCCCTTGAAACCTATATCCGTAGCTCCCTAGTTAAGACGGGTATATGATTAATTATAACATTGTCGTGAATGCTTTGCTTGTGTTGTGTTCCCCGATGTTCCCAATAAATCTGGCTGATTCGTATGAAGTTGCCGCTTTGAATTAATTTCGTGCCGCGTCGAGAACGATCGCTCGATTTGGATATAAAAACCAAAATGGTTACAGACTGGCAAAATTCGCTCGGTCTCTGACAAAACCAGTCTGTAACCGGGTCTATTTCCCAACTGGTAAGGTCCAGGGTACGTTGGTATCGCGATTCGAGGCGCGTGACCCAGGCCTGTGCCGAACCAGCCGGCGTTATAACCCCGGAGACGGCGGTGGTTAAGTGGCCAAATTTAACATTTGGCTGTCGAGAGTAGTGCGAAAACCCAAACTGGCTAAGGATTGGAGCCGACTGGGTCATCGATCCCCAACCGTGATACTTCACACTAGGGTCAAGAGTCGGGTGCGAATCCCGCCACCGCTGAATCCGTAACAATATATATATGTATATATATATAATATATATATATTATATATATATGTATATGTATGTGTATATTTGTATAGATGTATATCTTTGTATATGTAATATTGGGTCGCCGAAATAGGTGACCCTTATTGTCAGTAATTCTGTCTGTTTGTTTTGTTTGATGTTTGTTCGTTTGTCATCAGCATAATTGGTAGTAAAGTGGGGGATTTTGACCAAACTCGGGTGGTAGGTACATCTTATGACCTAGTGCTTTGGAAATTGTGATGGTTGCTAGGGAGCTTTGGTTCCCTAGCAAACCGAAAAACCTTCAAAATCGGTACCGTTCACGCGAGAAATCAATCCGAAAGCCATTATCCACGTAGGGTTATGAAATTTGGCACGAATGATCTACAGGTGATGCTCTATCAAATATATTCCGGTTTTTGTGATATATGGAATACTTTACCCGCAGCGCCCCCTACAATTAGGGTATGCGCGAAAATTGGCGAAAAGAGGCCCCTAGCGACCAGGTGAGTGCATGATACGAATAAATTTTGCAGGTTCATGGTACTCAGAGTAGTACAACTTTGCCTCAGGACATATTGACCGATTTCGCTTAGGTCAGGGTCAAAGGTCAATTAGTGCAAAAATCGATAATATGCGAGAGCTGGAGGTGCCTTCGCGCCAAATGCTACGCCTCATAGGGTTACTAGCATAAACCCGCGCATGTTGGGGGTGGGGTGTTTGAGAAAGGAACTGATGCAGAGTATCAGTAGTAATTTTACTTTAATGCAGTAAGTGGAATACGATTCACTGTTTCAGACCCATTTTATTTACTTTTTTTTGTACCATGCACCTCATATGGTCTTTGAGATAATGTAAGCCGAATATCACTTACTCGAGCGCAGAACAAAGTCAAAGATAGCGCGACACGAAACCACAAACTCGGAAATAATATATAAGATATGGTCGGATGGTCATGAAAATTCACACTAATCGTCTGGAATACATGTGCACAAACTATCGAGTCGGATTTCGATTTAGATCTTTTTCACCCACAGCACCCCCTCGAACTTTGGGATTTCCGATTTCAAACCGCATTTTCGGTACTTTTCATTCAAATGGATACCGAGTAGTTATCAGTAGATGGAACTGGATGAGATTTGATATGCATAATCTTAAGGTGATTCCCTATCCGCTATATGACATCCATTTTGCTCGATATCTTATAGTTTCCATGCTCGGCGACCCATCGCCGCCTGCCGGCTTGTATGTGTGTATGTGTATATATATATATATGTATATGCAGTAGAGCTAGGCGTACGTCGACCAGCAGCAAAAAGTCCCGAATTTATCTCATGCTAAATCCCTTTGAATAAGGGTCATCCCTCTGTAAGTCGTCATCTCTAAGTCGTCAGATGTCCGTCCGCGCGTAATGGAAACTCAAGTAAATTACCACTCCTAACTCGTCACAGAACTGCTGCCTCGTGAGAAGCCCGATTTCATGGAATCGTGATGCTCGCTCATTGGTTTACACGCCAGTGATAGGCTATTTATAACTGCGTACACACGTTGATCGCACTGCAGGCAGGACAATGGCGACTAAGCGTAAGCTTACAACTAAAACCTACCAGAAAAAAATACGACATTATCCAGTTTTGCGAGGCAAACCCACTGATGAAGAAACAGCCATAGCTGAGAAGTTGGACATCAAACGGCAGACATTGAAACGATATCTTGAAGAATAAGGGAAGATATTTGGACAAGTGGAGAAGATCGCGAGGCCGGTGTAAGTGTGAACCGCGTGAAATGTGTGTCCTTTGAAGATGTCGATGACGGCCTCATCATCTGGTTTCGGCAAATGTCGGCTCAGCCAAATATTCGGTTGGACGGTGAAATGTTGCTGCTGAAGGCACGTAAATTCGTGCGGACCTCGGGCATGATGATGCCGAGACCTTGCCGATGCACTGGATAGACAGATTCAAAGTGAGGTGGGGAATCGGCAAGGTCAAGAAGTGCGGCGAATCAGGCAGCGCCCTGATTGTGATGTGCCGATACTGTCTTTCGTGGAGATTGCCCAGACAACATCATGGAATACAATGACCGGTTTGAGTCCTTTCTCATGCACCAGATGCCCAACAGAGTTTGAGGCAGTCAAACATAACGGATTACTTCGCGAAGGAGTAAAGGATGATCGAGCTTGTGTTGAAGTCGATCATGGTTTTTATATGGCTTGTTTTGTACATCACCCACTCACTTCACATAGGATTGAGTGGTATTCACCACGATGACTGTGTGTCATGTAATTTTGATCACATGACTCATTACCATTCACCGATGGTATATACTTGTAGTTGTCTTACATTATCTTTACTCTTTTGATAAATGATTCATGAATTCCATCTTTGCTTGATCACTTTCCAACTCACCAATGAACCCCACCTATGCCCCGAGGATTGTGTTTCCCTTTTGGTACAATAGCCGGCTTAGAGATTGTCGCCCTCACACATACGTGTCCAGGCCACGCGCACTTCATCTTCACCCCACAGTCATCATGAATGTTCGCATACGTAAGTCTCATGTCTAAGTCGCATACATTGATGTCGCATACGCATACGCGTCACATTTCTAAGTTGTCACTTTTTTTCTCGGTCCCGATGGTGACGACTTACGCCTAGCTACTGTATATTAATATATACATGCTCAGCATAAATGAATGAGCTCAGCTCAGCTCAGAAAACCCTTTGAAAAGTAAGATTTTAATCAATATCTCAATGAAACAAGAATAATTTCAAAATTTTGACAAAATTGAGTTTTATAGACATTTGTTTAACTCATAACATGAAAGTAAGGTTAATAATAAACTTAGATTACAAAATCTTCAGTTTTACTCAAATTAGTTGATGCAAAAATGAATACACCCACAACAAAAACTACTACATCTAGTATTTTGTATGACCTCCATGATTTGAAGGACAACACCAAGTCTTCTAGGCATGGAATGAACAAGTTGGCGACATATTGCAACATCTATCTTTTTCCATTCTTCAAGAACGACCTGTTTTAGAGCCTGGATGCTGGATGGAGAGTGATGCTCAACTTGTCTCTTCAGAATTCCCATAAGGTGCTCGATTGGTTTCAGATCAGGAGACATACTTGCCACTGAATCACTTTGACCCTGTTCTTCTTCAGAAATGCAACAGTGGCCTTAGATGTGTGTTTTGGATCATTGTCATGTTGGAAAAGTGCATGACGACCAAGGGCACGGAGTGATGGTAGCATCTTCTCTTTCAATATAGAGCAGTACATCTGTGAATTCATGATACCGTCAATGAAATGCAGCTCCCCGACACCAGCAGCACTCATGCAGCCCCACATAAGGACACTGCCACACCACTGTTTCATGTAGGCACCATGCATTTTCTTTGTACTCCTCATTTGCGACGCCATACAGTTTTGAAGCCATCAGTTCCAAAACATTTATCTTGGTCTCATCACTCCAGAGTATAGAGTCCCAGTAGTCTTCATCTTTTTTAGCATGGGCCCTGGCAAATCCTAGGCGGCTTTTTTGTGCATGGGCTTTAGGAGAGGCTTCCTTGTGGACGACACCCATGCATGCCATTCCTCTGCAGTGTACGCCGTATTGTGTCACGGAAACAGTCACCCCAGTTTGGCTTTCTACTTCTTTGCTAAGTGCAGAGAACTTGCATGGCGATTTTCTTCAGCCCTTCTCATCAGAAGACGCTCTGTCGAGGTGTTAACTTCCGTGGACGGCCTGTACGTCTCTGTGAGATGGTTGCAGTTCCATATTTGTTAATTTTTGTATCACTTTTGCTACCTATTCTGACTGATGAGTAAAGCTTGCTGATCTTCTTACACAAATCCGACGGCGCTCACTTACACTTCCTCACTCATCGGCGGTTCTGTCGGCGACTGACAGCTTCTGCAGGCGGGAAAATATTCACGCATACGATTAGGATCGCCTACATACGTGCACCAAACCACGCCTCCCTAGCTTATTTGTTTACGCACGAAAAATTAAGGTTGGATACTTTTTGAACACACCTCGTGATATATATATATATTATATATATATATATATTATATATATATATATAATATATATAATATATATATATATACAGGTAGTCGTCGACTTACGACCTATGTGACATACGACTCTTCGACTTTACGACCACTTTACGACCACGTAAAGTAGCCCCAAAAAAAAAAAAATTTTTTTTTAATGTATGTAAATATACGTTGTTCGCTTACGACCAAGTCGACTGACGACCGATTGGTCGGAACCAATTGCGGTCGTAAGTCGACGACTACCTGTACATATATATATATACATATATATATATATAATACAGTAGACTAGGCCATAAGTCGGCAGCGTGTAACTCGTCACTTCGCCTAAGTCGGCAGCGTCAACAAGTCCCGAATTTATCTAATGTTAAGTCGACTTACAGACTTTGAATAAAGTCTGTAAGTCGTCATCTCTAAGTCGTCACTTCGTCTAAGTCGTCAGATGTTGTCCGTTCCCGCGTAATGCAAACTCAAGTAAATTACCACGCCTAACTCGTCACACGGAACTGCTGCCTCGTGAGAAGCCCGATTTCATGGAATCGTGATGCGTGGGCTATTTATAACTGCGTTGCGTTCAGCTCAGTCAGCGCGCCGTCCCACATGCATCTGAAGACGTAGACAGGCTGCGCAATGCAGTCTCTGGCGAAGGAGTAAAGGATCGATCGAGCTTAGTGTTGAAGTCCGATCATGGTTTTATATTGGCTTGTTTTGTACATCACCACACTCACTTTCACATAGGTATTGAGTGGTAGTCATCACGATGACTGTGTGTCATGTAATTTGTCGATGGCATATGAGTTTTCATTCCATATGAAAACTCATTCTACATTCATTCCAATTAATGAATTCTAACAGCCATTCATTCCACATTTGTCGATGGTCATATACCATCACCGATGGTATATGAGTTGTCTTACAGTTGTTCATTATCTTTACTTTTGATAAAGTGATTCATGAATTCCATCTTTGCTTGATCACTTTCCAACTAACCAATGAACCCCCACCTATGCCCCGAGGATTGTGTTTCCCTTTTGGTACAATAGCCGGCTTAGAGATTGTTGCGCCCTCTCACATGTACGTGTCCAGGCCACGCGCAACTTCATCCTTCACCCCACAGTCATCATGAATGTTCGCATATGCGTAAGTCGTCACATGTCTAAGTCGTCACTTTTTTCTCGGTCCCGATCGTGACGACTTACGCCTAGTCTACTGTATATATATATATATATATATATATATATATATATATATATATATATATATATATATATATATATATATATGTTTTTTTTATTTTTTTTGGTCTGTTCGTCTATCTGTCCCTTTGTTTGCTTGTCCGCACAGAACTTTAATGTTTTTCTCTGCTTCCGCTTGTCAGATTGAGAGGAAATTTTCACCATAAGAGCGACTACTCATGTGGAATGTTTGATTGATAATTATGACATCATAGATAACGTCGTGTGGCACCCATGTTGGAAAAACTTTGGACCTCTGTATCTCTGAAACTGCACCAAGGAAAAAAATTGAAACTTGGCACATGGCCAGTACTCCTCGTGGGAAATGTGATTTTTTTAATGATGTCATAAGTGCCTTTGTTATGACATCATAATTGCTTATGTAAGAACGCTACATATGATCAGTATGAAAATTTGAGTGTCATCTCGGGATAAAATGGTTCACAGAAAAAAAATTGATGACATCATCGGTCACGTGATTTGGCAGCCATATTGTTTTTTGGTGTTTTTTTAACCTTCACACATATTCTTCTCTGAAGTGGCTGAACAAATCGAGGTGAAACTTTACATATATGATGCCTCACCATGCGGAACAAAAAGTTCACACATCTGACATCATCGGTCACATGGTTTGGCAGCCATATTGGATTTACCCTAAAACCCATAAAAAAAATCTTCTTCACAACGGCTGGACAGATAGATCATTGGGATACTTCACACAAATGTTCCCCAAGCCTTGGGGATACCAGAGTATGCAGAGTAATTGATGTCACATGGTCTGGCAGCCATATTGGATTGAGCGAAAATCTTAAAAAAAATTCTTTCTCTTGAACCGCTTAATCAATTGACATGAAACTTCACAATGATGATATAGTAGTAATGGGGAATGCATGTTTTAAATTTCAACCTGATCTGATGCATGGCCTGACAGCCAGAATTATTTATATTTTTTTGATCTGCGTTCTTTTTGTTTTGTTTTTTGGGGTTTTTTTTAATAAGGCTCACTTGGCTGTGCCTGAATGGGTTTGAGGGTAAAGGAGGAGCATCTGAAACCCAAATCCTGTCCAGGTTGATCCTGATGACTTCGTCTTTGCTTTTTGCTTGCTTGGGTTCCTTCTGATTACTCCAATGCAGGATTGTACCTATTTGGTCTACCATTTGAATTGAATTTTTTAAATCCCATTCTAAATTTAATTGAATAATAATAACTGTCATGGGGCAGGGTCAGGTGTCCAATCAAAGCTGGACGTCTTGGTACCTGGTCATCACTACCATCAGTTATAAAGTGGCAGTTCTCATGATGTCTCTTATTAATTACATAACACACCAGTAAACAAATGTCACACAAAATACACCACACAAAACGATTCCAGGCGAGAGTCTGAAATCTCTGATTGTTCTTTTTCTTGTTTTTTATTTTTTGCAATCCTTCCATTTTCAGAGTGGACATAATTTTACATTAATGTTGCATTGCAGACACCACTGAATATATTGAACAGTTTACTGTCCTCCTTTTGTTCAATGAATGTCATTAAATTTGAATCCGCTTACTTCATTATTTCTCATTCTTCCCAGCGTGACCAGATGGACCCGATTAGAAGACAGAGTAATGTGGAATTATTGGAAAACCTGGTGAGCTATGAGTCATATATTTTTCTTTCATTGCACTACATGAAAGTACCTTTAAGTTTTACAAGAAAAAACACTTTCTTGTTGAAACTGTTTTGGAATCTTTAGATATTATTGCACATCTGAAGCACAAAAACATCATAATAATAAAGAAAAAGCACAAAGGCAATGGAAGTAATTTCTGCCTTAGTTAGTAATTTCATCTGCCTTAGTTGATCAGCATTTTCTGTTTGTGAAAACTACATACACCATGGTCAGGATGCTACCAATGTTGTAGCAAGTAACTGCAGGTACTTAAAATCACCTGAAATTTTTAAATTTGATAATTTCGCCTCTACCATTCCCATCTGAACTCTTTAATCATGTTGTGGGTAATGCTGGCTCAAATCACATACTGTATATGTTTGTCCATTGTCTACTGTTATGTGGAAGGGGATGGGGGATCCATAGCTAGATTGTGGTGTGAATCGCATGGACTGTGTGACATCGTAGGTTAGATCCGTTCTTGTATTAGGGGAATTGCCAAAGTAAGTTGTCTTGCAAAATGTGCAATGAGGAGGCAGTGAGTGGTAACTTTAAAACAGTATAGCATGATAAAGTGAAAGGTTTGCTGTTTACACCATGTTGGCTCTTAAAAGAGCTATTTATGTTCTTTATACTTAAAAAATAACTCTTAAAGCAAAAGAAAAATAGGCCCAAAGTTTCGGGCAGCATGCTCCGCCCATCGACAGGTGGAAGTAACTGGCAAAAAATGGAATGCAGAGTTAATAGAAACTCCATTCCCCCCATTGGCTGGTTATTGAGTGCTGATTGGCTGTCCATTGTTTGTTGTTGATTGGCCAGTGTGGTTTTGTTCATCATGGTCCATTGTCCTTGGTGTTTAGATACCTATGATTGTAGGTGTCTGCTTGTTAATGAGGGAGAGCCAGATATTGCTCATGGAGAGCCAGAGAATACGAACCAACGGTTCCAGGAAGGTGACGGAGCACGAGCACACCGGTCCAGGTGACGAGAGCACGAGCCACCCGCTCAGGGTGACGAGCACGAGCCAGCTCAGGGTGACGGAGCACGACCACCGCTCAGGGTGACGGAGCACGGGCACCCGTCAGGGTGACGGACGCACCCGCTGAGGTGACGGACGCAACGGACCACACCGCTGAGGGTCATCGGAGCACAGACCACCCGCTGAGGGTGACGGAGCACGGACCACCCGCTGATGGTGACGGAGCACGGACCACCGCTGAGGTGACGGAGCACGGACCACCCGCTCAGGTGACGGAGCAACCGAACCACCCACCTCAGGGTGACGGAGCACGAACCACCCTCAGGGTGACGGAGCACCAGAACGTGAGGGTGACGGCACAGAACACACGCTCAGGGTGACAGAGCACGAGCCCACCGCTCAGGGTGACGGAGCACGAACCACCCCCTCAGGGTGACGGAGCACGACCACCCCTCAGGGTGACGGAGCACGAACCACCCGCTGAGGGTGACGGAGCACGAACCACCCGCTGAGGGTGACTGAGCACGGACCACCCTCAGGGTGACGGAGCTCGACCACCCGCTCAGGGTGACGGGCACGGGCCCCAGGTGACGGAGCCACCGCTGAGGGTGACGGAGCACGGACCACCGCTGAGGGTGACGGAGCAAGACCACCCGCTGACGGGTGACGGAGCACGACCACCCGCTGAGGGTGACGGAGCACGGACCACCCGCTGAGGTGCGAGCACGGACGCACGAACCCACCCGCTGGGTAGCGAGACGCCCGCTGAGGTGACGGAGCCAGACCACCGCTCAGGGTGACAGAGCACGACCACCCGTCAGGGAGGAGCGACCACCCGCTCAGGGTGACGGAGCACGAGCCACCGCTCAGGGTGAGGGCACGAAGCACCCACTAAGGGTGACTGAGCACGGGACCACCCTGAGGTGACTGAGCAGGACCACCCGCTGAGGGTGACGGAGCACGGACCACCCGCTGAGGGTGACGCGAGCACGGACCACACGCTGAGGGTGACGGAGACGACCACCCGCTGAGGGTGACGGAGCAGGACCACCCGCTGAGGGTGACTGAGCACGACACCGCTGGAACGGCACGGACACACCGCGAGGGTGACGGAGCACGGACCACCCGCTGAGGGTGACGGGCACGGACCACCCGCTGAGGTGACGAGCACAGGACCACCCGCTGAGGGTGACGGAGCACGGACACACGCTGAGGGTCTGACGGAGCAGGACCACCCGCTGAGGGTGACGGAGCACGGACACCCGCTGAGGGTGACGGAGCACGGACCACCCGCTGAGGTGACGGAGCACGGACCACCCGCTGAGGAGACGGAGCACGGACCACCCTGCGAGTACGGAGCACGGACCACCGCTGAGGGTGACGGAGCACGAACCACCCGCTCTCAATGAGGAGCACGGACACACCGCTCAATGACGGACACGGACCCGCTCTGAAGACGGCGCACGGACCACCCGCTCTGAATGACGGAGCACGGACACCCGCTCTGAATGACGGGCACGGAACACCCTCTGAAGACGGAGCCGGACCACCGCTCTGAATGACTGAGCACGGACACCCGCTCTGAATGAGAGCACGGACCACCCGCTCTGAATGACGGACACGGACCACCCGCTCTGAATGACGGAGCACGGACCACCCGCTCTGAATGACGGAGCACGGACCACCCGCTCGAAATGACGAGCACGAAACCACCCGCTCTGAATGACGGAGCACGAACCACCCGCTCTGAATGACGGTGCACGAACCACCCGCTCTGAATGACGGAGCACGAACCACCCGCTCAGGGTGACTGAGCACGAACCACCCGCTGTGAATGACGTGGCGGGCAAAAATGTCCGCAGTGAGTGAACAATTTGCTCAGGACATACCGTGGTTCCGCTATCAACTGCAAGGTGGTCGGCAAGTGGCTTAACCACTCATGCCAGCTCTCCAATTAAATGGTTCCAAAGAAATGGTTGGCCAAGCTGTCCGCTGCACATCATATTGGATCCCTTTAACTTTAAAGCCGGTCTTCACCGCACACGCAGCAGTTAATCAAATAAAATGAATTGGTTCAAATCATGACTTTATCCACAAGAGTTGCAGCTTAATGCAGAACAACCCTGGAGACATCGCAAAGTTCAATCGCCCATGAAATAGTCATTGCAGATAATCTGCCATTTTGCCTGCTCGTCTGTGCATGCGTCATGTGGTACATTGGTTCGGGGTCCACGCATACGTTCCAACTTTTGTTTTGAAAACGTCAGTTTTTCACCAGATTTGCTTTGACTCCCTGTGGAGTACCTCGTGAAACCTCCTAAAATATAGACACAGATCTGGCAGACGCTATGGATTTGCAGTCCCCCTGGGGGACAGGGCACGAGGTCTTGCAGGGAATGCATTAAATCATAGCTCAATTAAGCTAGTTTACACCTTGGACACCAAAAGCCAATGATTATTTCATTTTCCTTGGAAAACAACGCATCTGTTGCAGTGGCATTCCGAAATTATTTACTTTCTGCTAGAAAATGAGGCACCTCTTCTCAGTCGCCAGCAGCAAGGCGTCCCTCTCTTCAGCAGCTGGGCAGTTTCATTTAAACATTGGAAATACTAGTTTTGGTTATATGTATTTCAGTGAGATAAAAGCACATAAGGGTTGGTAAGATACAATTCTATTTTATTTGTATATTCATCCATATTTCTATGGAGGTCAAAAGACTGTTGGAAAAAGGGAAATTTTACTGACAGTCAATTTAACTCCAGTACAAAAGTAAAACCTTATTTTATACTGTGTTCAATTAAAAGCAACAAGTGAATATAATTGAGGATACATGAATATAATTATTTTTTCTTCCACAGTCCCCAGGTCATCCAGAATTCACAGTTCCAATTGAAATTAAATTTTACAAAGAAGGTCGTATAGTTTTTTATGAGAATAGAACCTTGGGGATATGATATTCTCGTGGGATATCAAGAACCTGTGGGATATCAAGTGATTCTTGTCCTGCTTACAGGGGAATTCGCGCATGCGTTCGTCCAAGCTCGTCCCTCGGTGTACTGCAGTTAGAGCAGAGGGTGTTGGGCTCTTAACAGAGGAGTCCGAAGTGAAGGCCTGCTGGGCAGGTTACTTTGAGCGGCTGTACCAGGCTGATCCACCAACTATCGAGTTGGATGTCAGGGCTGTTGCAATCCCTGTTGCTGACCCTCCAATCAACTGTGGTCCACCTTCGTTTGTGGAAACACAGGCTGCGGTGAACCGGTTGAAATGGGGTAAAGCTCCAGGGATCTGTGGCATCCATGCTGAACTTATTAAGGCTGGTGTAAATGCTGCACTCGTGTCGTTGCATGCAGTTCTCTGCTATGCCTGGAATACAGGCATCATCCAAACTGACTGGAAGAGGGCCCTTGTTGTCGCTCTCTGGAAAGGGAAGCGTGATCGCCAAGACTGCAACAACTACCGAGGTCTTTGCTCTGCTCTCAGTGCCGGGTGACACTGCTCTCAGTGCCGGGCAAGGTCTTTGCTCCGATAATTCTTGATAGGGTTCGCCACCATCTGCTTGAGGACCAGCGTCCAGAGCAGTCAGGCTAAAGAGGTCAATGATTGACAGTATCCTTGCTCTCCGGGTCCTCACCGAATGCAGACGAGAGTTTCGGCAGGGGCTGCTTGCAGCCTATGTTGATCTCTGTAAAGCGTTTGATTCAGTGAATCGGGATGCCCTCTGGAGATTCTGGTCTTCGTGGGGTGCCACGAAAACTGATCGATCTGATGTCTGAACTCTACTACTCTGGTACTGAGAGTGCTATGAGAAGTGGTGATACCATCTCTGACTTATTTCCACTTGTTACTGGAGTTCGCCAGGGGTGTGTACTGGCCCCCACACTTTTCAGCTCTTGTACAGACTGGATTCTGGGGAGGATGTCAGAGACATCAAGTTGTGGTGCATCGTTTGTGAATGTCAAGATCACTGACCTTGATTTCGCAGATGATGCAGTCATCTTTGGGGAGACTAGATATCCTTTTTGGGGCCCCTCAAGGTGCTGAATGAGGAGTCTGATCGCTGGGATTATGGGTTCCCTGGGTCAAAACTAAGATCCAGGCTTTCAATGACATATTGGATGCTGCTGTCCTGTCTGTGCCTGTTTGTGGTGAGGATGTTGAGGTCATGGAGAGTTCACTATCCTGCAAGTGATTATTCATGTCTCTGCTGTGCTGGCAGAAGGGTCAACAGACGTCTGGGTCAGGCCCTGGGGAGTCCATGGATTGACTGGATCATGGGGTGTGCACTTGCGATACCTTGGCGGGAGGACGAAAGTCCGAGTCTTCAGGTCCTTGGTGCTTCCAGTCTTGCTCTATGGATGTGAGACTTGGACGCTGACCAGGGATCTGAGACAGAGACTTAATTCCTTTGGTACCAGGTCTCCACGGAGAGTCCTTGGCTATCGCTGGTGAGACTTTGTGGCCAACGAGCGGTTGCTGAGAGAGACTCAAATGAGATTTGTTACCTGCATAGTCCGTGAGCATCAGCTTGCGGCTGTATGGACATGTGGCTCGTTTTCTGATGCTGATCTGTACCATATTCTCTCGTGATTGGAGGAGGCCAGGGGGCCAACCACGTGCCTCGTGGTTGCAGCATGTTGATCAGCATCTTAAGGAGATGGGGATGGGCCAAGCATCTGCCTGCGGAATGGCCAGACGGAGGCCCCTGGAGTCCCAGCAGAAAGTGGACGCAGCGACGCGCTGCTCTGGGGCATGCTCCCATACCTGACCTGACCTGATGTGATATGAATGATTTAAGGTATAATTGGTCATTTAAAATAAACCGAGAAGAGCTGAAAGAATTAAATCAGTCTTGTAAGGAAGAATATTATCCACTTGGTGCCGATGATGAGATTTGTGGAAGCTCTATTAGCAAACAACAGATGAAAGAATTTAATCAGGCTAAAATCAATAGTGATTTTGCCATAGTTTATATAATGAAAACAGAAATAACAAGAATTTACATAATAAGTAAGGGAATACAAACTGATTTAACCACAGGAAGATGGGAAGGTGTATTACCTGTCATCATATTAATCTGTCATATATTTCTGATGCATAAGTGACAGCAAGAAGGCTTCAAGAAAATTATTATTTCTATGTCCAAGCATACCTACAAGAAAAGGGTATTCGGTATTTTAATAAACATTATCTTCAACATAAGAATGGGGGGTTTTCAATAAAAGATTGGCTTTGCACTGATGTTGATAAACCAACAAGTTTGGATTTACCTAAAATGTTAAATAATGAAAAGGTTTTTAAGTTGATAAAATATATAGCTCTTTTCAAAATTCAGAAGAAATTTTATTGGTTTCCTGTTGTAAAAGAAATATATTTTCGACACAGGAATATCGAGAAATCCAGATGAATGTGTGTATGATATTCTATGGGGTGAAAGTGGTTCAAGGGTAGTTAGGGATGAGTAAGGAGTTGAAGAAAATGAATGAGGCAAGGGAGGAGAGAGAGAAGGAGGCAAGGGAGAAGGTAGAGGAGGAGGGGGGCGAGGGAGAACAGAGAGAGGGAGGGAGGCAAGGGTGAAGAGAGAGAGGGGGAGGCGAGGGAGAATAGAGAAAGAGAGAGGCGAGGGAGAAGAGAGATAGGAGGGAGGCGAGGGAGAAAGAGAGAGGGAGGCGAGGGAGGAGAGAGGGGGGCCGAGGGAGAAGAGAGAGAGACAAGGGAGAAGAGAGGAGAGGCAAGGGAGGAGAGAGAGAGTGGCGAGAGAGAGAGAGAGAGAGAGAGGCGAGGGAGAAGAGAGAGGGAGGCGAGGGAGAAGAGAGGAGGGAGGAGAAGAGAGAGGGAGGCGAGGGAGAAGAGAGAGGGAGGCGAGGGAGAAGAGAGAGAGAGGGAGGCGAGGAGAAGAGAGAGGGAGAAGAGAGAGGGAGGCAGAGGAGAAGAGAGAGAGGAGGCGAGGGAGAAGAGAGAGAGAGAGAGAGAGAGAGAGAGGCGAGGAGAAGAGAGAGGGAGGCGAGGGAGAAGAGAGAGGGAGGGGAGGGAGAAGAGAGAGGAGGTGAGGAGAAGAGAGAGGGGCGAGGGAGAAGAGAGAGGGAGGAGAGGGAGAAGAGAGAGAGAGGGAGAAGAGAGAGGGAGGCGAGGGAGAAGAGAGAGAGGGAGGCGAGGGAGAAGAGAGAGAGAGAGAGAGGAGGCGAGGGAGAAGAGAGAGAGGGGGAGGCGAGGGAGAAGAGAGAGAGAGAGAGAAGAGGGAGGAGATCATTAGCATAAAAATCCACCTCATCTATGAGTGAGTTTGAAATGCTGTAATGAAAGGCAAATAAATATATAATTACATAATTAATCGTATACAATCAAAATGAAGACCAATTGCTGCACCATAGTTCCGAGAAGGAAGCCATACTTAACACACACACACACACACACACACACACACACACACACACACAACACACAACACACACACACACACACACACACACACACACACACACACACAACGCGCACACACACACACACACACACACACACACACACACACACACACATACGCCCACACACACACACACACACACACACACACACACACACAACACACATATATATATATATATATACTAGCGATACCCGTGCACATACACGGGATAGCAGTACAATATAGCTGGTAGCAGACGACAGACCGTACACGGGGAATGACAAAAATACGCATTGTGCAAAATGCAAGTGGTACTATGGAACGCCAAGACTTCCCTAACATTGTCGGCATGTCCGATAAGTGCCACAGCAATTTCATAGGGATCGTGTGACGGCGAGCCGAGTTTTTAGTGTGCAAGCTTGGTATTATAATGGAGATATATATATATATATATATATATATATATATATATATATATATATATAATATATATATATATATATATATATATATATAACACACACACACACACACATACGCGCACACACGATACACACACACACACATACGCGCACACACGCATACACACACACGCACGTACGTATACACACACACACACATCCACATACACACATATACATATACACAACACACACATACACACACATGAAACATAGTCTGCCTGTATTTCGGGAAAATGCTGGGTGCGGTTGAAAAGCAGGAAAAAGAAAAATGGGGGTAAGTCAGTCTGGGAAAATTACCAAGTTGAGTCACTCTGTCATTAGTCCGAAATGACGTGCTCAGACAAGAGTATTAAGAGAGCTATGTCATTTTTATCTCTGCTCAACAAAGATGCTTAAACCACATTCTGGTAATACTCGATGGTAATGTGTTATAAGAAAATTAGGTTATTCCCAAAAATAAAACAAACAAATATTTGTAGGATCTCTAATTGACTACTCATTTTCGATAAAGAAACGATCATATGAAAGGAAGGCAAAGCCTCAGCCAGGGTCGGGGTCTTTTGGGTCTTTGGGAACTTTTGGTTCTTTTCGGTCGTCAGGGAGTTTTGGGTTATCTGGGTCTTTTGGGGTTAGTTCTTAAAGGGTCTTCAATGTTTGAATGATATCTCAGTGGACTAAATACGAAAGGGTCCATTTTTAGCTGACCTGAAACATAGTTCTGGATAGCTTACGGGATGGCGCGTCATCCGTCCATCCTTCCACAAACATTTGCAACTTCTTCTCTGAATCTACACATACTATTTTGATTAAACTTGACCACAACACTCACCACCGGTGATGTACTTAAAGTTTGTTCACGACATTAAAAAAAATGGAGTCTGAGGGGAAATACGGGAGGGGGGTGTA
>CM068956.1:134062174-134076073 GCA_035128595.1 Eptatretus atami
GGTGCGATGCACTGTGGATTGTGACACATTCCTCCCGTGACCACCATTAAAATTTTCTGTGACTTGTGCCGCAGTAGACCTTCTGTCAGTTCGGGCCAGACGGGATAGCCTTCGTTGCCCTTGCGCATCGATGAGCCTTGGGCGCCAAACACCCTGTCGCCAATTTGTGGTTTGTCACTCCTCGGACCACCGTCTGTAGGTACTATATATGTGTGTATATATATACATATATATATATATATATGTGTGTATACCAAAGAGAGAGATTTTGGTACTTTGCTGATTCCTTCCAGGTTGACTTCTCTCGTATCATTATTTCAGTTGAGGCACAGGGTTATTGCCCCTTATTTTTCGAAGACACATGTGTTGGTTTTTCTTCATTTTGTATGGAATGGAAATAGTCAAATATTGGAGCAACTTCACCGCTTAAAAACTGAAAACCTTTCAGGTATTGAAAATGAGGTACTGCTTACTTTTGTGAGCGTTTGCATGTGTAATCTGCATACTAGGGCTGGAAATGTTTTGAATTTGTTGATCAAATCGGAGTAGAGTAGCACAAATTGTTGCTTTCTTGGCTGTACCTCTTCTGAACTTTAAACAATTATGGAAACGAAAGAAAAATGGGTATAAATGCATTTAAAATATGAATCGCACCTTGTATGTAAAAACAGGACTGCACGTCTGAAGTCACCTGATCAGGAGCACAGTCATCAACGCCCACAAGACTCTTGGAGCCCGATGTTTTTTTGTTTTTACTGCCCTGAATAAGCTTTGACATCACGGGTGATGAGGGTTGTGGTGAAATTCATTGAAATTGTATGTAGTTTTGTGGAGAGAGCAAATAGCTATTTGGGGGGGGGGGGGTCAACCCGCCCGTATCATTCATGAGCGCAGATTTTGATGGCCGTGATTACACTTTGGTGCATCTTGTGTGATAAAGCCTGTGACCAAGTTTATCAAAATGTGTTTGTTCAAGGATAATGAACTGAAGTGTTATAAGACTCACTGATCGACTCACCACTCGCTCGCTTACGGACATTGTCGATCGCCAAGCTACTGACAAGTCCAGGGAGCTAAAAAATGGTAGCATGTGTGACTAGTATGTGAAATCATGTGCTGATTGTCGTATATTGTGATTGCTTGTTGTGCAAGCAATGCAGAAAGTGCCACATGGCAGAAGGACATTATGTAAGTGGTAATCATTTCATTGTTATTGGTAACATCCTGGTATGTCAGGGATCTGGCTAAAGCATCATCTGGAGAAGAGGCTGAAGCCTCTGGAATGACCAAACTATCTCCGTAATTCCCTGTTTTTCTAATTACCACCTCTGCCACCGAAGGTCGGAAGGGGTTATGTTTTCACCCATTGTCTGTCGTGTTACCTGCCAAATCGAAGCTTTTTTCTAGTAGTAATAGTTGGTCAGATCGATTTTGTATTCGTCTGTCTTTGTCTGTCTCTCGTTGTCTCTCTGTCTGTCTGTCTGTTGCCTGCAGGAACACAATTTTAACCCGATCTTCACGAAACTTTCACTACATGGTAGAGTTTGTCAAAGGGAGAAGCTATTGTTTTTGAGGTCAAAGATCACAACTTAGGTAGATTCGCTAAAATCTTCAATTTTCACATCCGATTGGACTTTGAAATTTGGAAGAGGATTTATATTTTCAGGCACATCCAATTTTTTGAGGTCAATATGTGACCAAAAAGTTAACATCGGCCCAAAGTCAACACTAAGGAGGTATTTCTAAAATCCCTAATTTTCATCTCAATTGACTTGAATTTGAAGAGGATTGCAATATTTCAGGTCAGCTGATTCAACCACAATTATTTTTGAGATCAACATCGGCCAAAAGGATAACATAGGCCCGAATTTCTACAAATTGTCAATTTTCATCCGATTTCACTTGAATTTTGAAGAGTTTGCATATTTGGTATTTGATTCAACGCACCATTTATTTTTGAGGTCAAATTTGTTTTTATGGATTTTGCAAGTATATGCTCTAACGACATCGTGTCTTGTTTGTTTGTCTTTGGGTACAGGATATCTCAAAAAGTTGTGGACCGGAGTCCGGGATAAAATTTGGTGGGCACATTGGTGTGCTGACAATACGATTCCTGGTTATATTTTGGTGAAGATCCAGACCTGGATCCGACTACGAGAATTTTAAGTGAATTCCTTCACCATTGAGAGATCGTGGCCGCAAAACTTATATAGAACGATATTCAAAAAGTTTCTGGATGGTTCGGGTGAAACTTGGTTGGACATGTTGGGTGTGTGACGAGGAAGAATTGGTTCTATTTTGGTGAACGATCCGGATCCGATCTGACACTTTTTTTGAGTGCATTCTTCACCATTGAGAGACAGGGCAAAACTGTGCTACATAGCAGCGACATCTCAAAAGTTGTGGACGGATTCAACTTTTGTTTACACATTATCTCAAAAATGACATTTGATGACTGGTTGGGTGTGTGGCTGGAATTTATTCGATTTTGGTGAGATCCGAAATCCAAATCCGAAACTAAATTTTTTTATGTGATTCTTCACCATTGAGAGATGGGGCCAAAAGATATATAGCATGTATATTTAAAAAATGTGTTGGGCCAGAATATGTTTCTCGTGGATCAGGCATTACGGGGGCGGAGGTATGCGCTCGACCGGTCCTCTCGTTTATACTGTGTTTATTACAATTCCACAATCCCTCAAAATCATTCAAATGAAAACGAAACTAGCGCTTGTCGCGTGGGAAGGCAGAAGGTGGGAAACCATTTGTTACAAATAATGGTTTCTTTATAGTAAACATACGTAGACGAGAAGGGCAACTCGGTAGAAGGCATACCTCCACCATAATGGCTGATCCACAAACATATCTGGCCAATACATTTTGAGAATATGTGCTCTTACGGTTTAGCCCGATCTCTCATGGGTGAAGAATACTTAAAAATTACGCATCCGGATCCTTCACCAAATTGATTAAATTCGTCTTTGTGATCACACACGCATCATGTCCAAGTTTCAATCCAAATCCGTCCACAACTTTTTGAGAATATCATGCCTTATATATGCGTTTTGGCCCATATCTTCAACTGGTGACGAATCAACTTAAAATTCTATTACTCGATCCGTATCCGGATCTTCACAAAATCTAATTCAGTTCATTCTTGTCACACACGAACCCTGTCACAAATTCACTCTGGATCTGTCCAGCAATTTTTTGAGATATCCTGTACACATGACACAAACAGACAGAAAGGGGTGAACAAACATACCTTCACTTCGTGGCGGAGGTAATAAAGAAGGGCAGGATCGATAAATTACATGCAGTCAACGTTCGAACAAATGGGGCAGAAGGGAAATATGTACTTAGACACATAAATGCAGATTCAATCCTGAAACAAAGGGGCAGTGAGGACTTGCAGGACTCGTGGGGTAATGTGGCAGAGGGATGCGACGAGGAGATGCCTTCGTTGTCTTTGGACCGTCTATGTCAACGACGAGAGAGAGACAGACAGACACACATACAGCCGACATATAGAGAGCACATATTCCGATCTTGAAGATCTTAGGCGCCAACGGTTCTCTCCTCCTGCATCGCACGGACCCTGCTTTTTCATAACAAGGACGTCCTCTGGTTTCTGTCATTGTGAGCTAGATATGTGAGAGTGTGATGGCATTGCACCTCTTTGTGCAAAGTGAGCCAAATTGACATTGGGCAAGATTGAAAAGTTATTTAAAATGTGTGTATCGAGCATGTAAGTAAATGAATTGGTGCAGTATTTTTTTCATTACATTTATACAGTACATTATTGATAGCCAGTGCTTTACTGTTTGTTTTATCGTGAATATATGTACAGTACAGCATTCCTTCTCAAGTTTTGTATGAACTATTGTGGTACACGACGTCTTTGCGCATTTGACAAGATGGAAATTTCTCCGATTTTTAGTATTACGTACATATATCCTCGAGTTCTAAAGATGCTACTTTTGCCAAACGCGAGGTTTTCAAGGAAAATATCCTTTTGCATTGGGATAGGGTCGACTGTGTAGGGCTTTAGATGCACAGTTAACTTTTCTTCTGAATTTAGTTTTTTTTCTGCTCTCTTTAACAGAATAATGACAGTTGAAATTTTTTTTTTTTTTTTTTTATAATTGTTCCTTTTGTCAGAATGACATGTCAGATTACTAATGAGGAAGAAAGCATGCTGGCACTGCTGCTTCGAAGTTCCTCACAAATGCTCTGATGAAAGTATCGCTAAAGCTGTCAAAGATTAAGTGGAAGTGTTAATTCTTTGATGAGTGTCTCTTTTTAACTTGAGTAAGCAGTATTGGTTATGCTTTGTTTGACCTATTGGGATTTTTTGGACCCACAGTTGAATAAATTGAGCTGGGGCAAGATTACCACGGATTTTCCCAGGACGCGTGCAATGGATTTCCAGAGACGTCCAATGGATTTCTCAAGAGACAGTCCAGTGATTTCCAAGAGACAGTCAGTGGACTTTCCCAGAGAACAGTCCAATTGATTTTCCAGGGACCATCAGCGGATTTTCCAGGGACGTCAGGTGGATTTCCCCAGTGACCACAGTTGGATATCCCTACAGGGAACGTCAACAGATTTCCCAGGGACATCAGCGAGAATTCCCCAGGGACCGTCAGCGAGATTCCCCAAAGGGACTCAGCGAGATTCCCCAGGGCATCCAGCGAGATTTCCAACAGCGGACAGTCAGCAAGATTCCCCCAGGGACCGTAGTGGGATTCCCCCAGGGACCGTCAGCGGATTCTCTCGCAGGGACCGTCATTTGGATTTCCCAGCAACCGTCGCAGGATTCCCCAGAGACCGTGAGCAGGGTTTCCCGTCCGGAGACGACAGCAGGGGTTTCCCTGGGGACCATCAGGCAGGGTTTCCCCGGGGAAACCCCCAAAGATCAGAAGGGTTTCCCCGGGGACCGTAGGCAGGGTTTCCCGCGGGGACGTCAGCAGGGTTCCCGGGGACCGCAGCAGGGTTTGACCGGGACCGTTCGCGGGTTTCCCCGGAGACCATCAGCAGGGTTTCCCCGGAGACCGTCAGCAGGGTTTCCCGGAGGACCGGTCAGCAGGGTTTCCCCGGAGCCTTCCACCGGATTTCCCCAAAGGACTACCACGCAGATTTCCAAGGAACGCTCTGCCAGATTTTCCAAGGAACCGCTCTGCAGATTGTCCAAGAACCCTCTTGCAGATTTCCCAAGGAACCCTCTGCCAGATTTCCAAGGACCCTGCCAGATTTCCCAAGGAACCTCTGCCAAGATTTGCAAGGAACTTCACTGATTCGTCAGGAACCTTCCCGGATTTCTACAGGACTTCCACTGGATTTCCTCAGGAACTTCACGGGTTTACTCAAGAACCTTCCACCGGATTTTCTCAAGAACCTTCCACCGGATTTTTTCTAGGAACGTTACCGGATACCCACCAGGAACTTCAACCGGATTTCCCCAGGAACCTTCAACAGGATTTCCCAGGACCTTCAACGCGGATTTCCCCAGGAACTTCCAACGGATTTCCCAATTAACTCCATCGGATTATTCCCAGCAACCTTCCACCGGATTATCCCGGGTAACATGCACGTATTTTCCTCAGGATCTTCCGATGCCCTCATGAATCTTCCCTGAATTTCTTAATATCCAGGTAAATTATAGTTTATATTGACAAAACTTTGCATTGCTAATGCTCCATTCTTGTTTCCGCATACTTTATTTGAGGTAAAATTTAACATTGAGTTGATATTCACCACAGTTAATAATAATAGTACAGTTAACTCCTGTAAATAACAGGACAAATCTTGATAATCTCAACAGTATTGTTCAGTGACTTGGACTATGATGTCAGACTTCTCATTAAGTTTTGAGTAAACCAATTTGAAAGAGTAGGTGGCTGAATTTTTTGCTCAATTGGCAGCAAGGCTGTCTTGGCTTTTTCACTCAGATCTTTTTTTGTAACTACCGGATTGCGGCACAAGTCTTAGATTCTGTGGCAGGAAAGAGGTGAGGCAAATGAGTAGCCTCCTATTAAGGGAATGAGAAAAGGATTTTTAAACAAGGTCTGGAGTTATAAAATACATCTTAAGAGTCTGGTTGGAAAATCACACCCAATTGATTCATCGGATTTCAATATTTTGGGTAGTCTCCTCTTAAATGAACGCATGTCATCTTCTTCAAAATAATTTGCTTCATCTGAGGGCTCATATTGAGCTAAAAACAAATCACACACACACACATGTAGATTAAATTACTGAGACAACACTGGAAACGTTCGACAGTCACTGAGGTTGTGGGAAGCTTCTAGAGACTTCTGAAACAGTGATGCCAATCTTATGCTCCTTTTCTCATTAGGAGAAATGAAGGAGGATTTCCTCTTCCATGGTTGCCAGCTATGGGGTTTATTCCGTACTCTAATCCCTTTAAGTTGAGTTTTCATCAAGAAAGCTGCCTACAATTTTAAAAAGTCTTATGGTTTGACTGGGCAGGATCAGAATCGAAGCCAAATCCAAAACTCTGAATGAACGCTGTACCACTCGTATTAATGCCATTGAATCTGGCTGAAAACCAAACACGCTTCAGATAAATTTGAAGAAGTCAGTAATACACCAAATGGTGTAGCTTGTGAGGATGCAGGCCATGGGGGTTCAGGAGTATGTCCAATCCCCATCAGAGAATGTTGAAATGTCTCAGTGCAAAATTATGAATTATGAACAATTAAAAGGGGATTGTTTATGCAACCACTTTCAGGAAATAATGGTTCTCACCCAAACAACTATCTTCGAATAGTTTTTTTTCAACATCAGGGCTTGGCATCACATCAGATAAATCAACTCGCACACAATAATCAGGTCCATTCTGAGTCCTTTGTCAAAATCATCCTGGCTTCCTTCAACGCAGTTTGCACAAAGTTTACGTCATTTTCAATACCTTCGTCCACGAAGGGGGTTTACCCCCTTTAATTGTATATATATATATATATATCTAATTATATATATTTAATATATATAATATTATATACACACACACACATCACTGCAGCATTATAAGTGACAGTTTTGAGTTATGTCCTTATTACCTTCTACCCCGAAGGTGAAAGGAGGTTATGTTTTTACCCCCTCTCCTGTCTGTGTCTGTCTGTGCAGGATACTCAAAAAAGTGTGGACATATCCAGATGAAATTTTGGTAGGCCCAAGTTGGGTGTGTGACAGGATGAACTGATTGATTTTGGTGAAGATCGGATCCGGGTCTGAGCGACTAGAATTTTAAGTGATTCTTGCCATTGAGAGATGGGGCGCAAAAATGATATTAGCACGATATCTCAAAGTTGTGGAAGGATTCGTAATGAAACTTGGTGACTCATTCGGTGTGTCAGGTCAGGTATGGGAGCATGTGGCCCAGAACAAGCGTGTCGGAAGTGACAGGAAGTGTGACAAAGGAAGAATTTGATTCATTTTGGTGAAATATCTGAATCTTGACCTGGATACGAAAATCTATTTAAATTTTTTAAGTGATTCTTCACCATTTGAGAGAACGGGCCAAATACGATATATGTAAGCATGATATTTTCAAAATGTATTGGCCCGATGTGTTTCGTGGATCAGCGCATTACATGGCGGAGGTGTGTGCCTACCGGTGCCCTTCTAAGTTAATTATGTAACAGACAGTTGCCATGACACACAAATACACCAACAAACGTCCAGGTGAGGGGCTGCAATCTTTGATTGCTCTTTCTTGTTTATTACTCCGCATCGAGAGGATGAAGTTACTGTTTTCACCCCTTTCTGTTTGTTTTGTTTTTTGTTTGTTTTGTGAACATTATTGAAAAACTCCTGGACGGATCTTCGACGAAACTGGTGGGGGGGTAGGTGCTGGTCCAGGATCATGCCATTAGATTTTGGACTTTGGTCCAAAATCCAATATGGGGGCCAATTTGAAAAAATATTTGAATTTTTTTTTTTTTTTGCATTTCTACATTTTTAAGTGATTCCAACCCGCCCCTCCCAAAAAAAAAAATTGTAGAGAAAAAAATGTTTGCACTTTTTTTTCAAAGCAAAATTTCGATTTTTTTTTTTGCATTTCTACATGTTTTTATAGTGATTCAACCCCCCCCCACAAAAAAATTTGGTTAGAGAAAAAAAATTTGCAAATTTTTTTTCAACAAAATTCTCGATTTTTTTTGCATTTCTACATGTTATAAGTGATTTCGCAATCAAAAAAACATGCCAAATTATAATTGCGGGCTGATTTTGGAACTTCAGGTGGATATACCAAGTAATATCAATTTCTGTCTAAAGGAATCTAGTAATGACGAATGAAAGCTGAGTATGTAAAAGTTAAAAGTAAAGGGAAGTTTGCAAACTATAATCTGTGAGCACTGTTGACATCAATTTGAATGAATAGGATATCAGGTTCACTTGGTGCCTAGCAGTATTGCCGGGGAGGTTTTTGCACTCTGCCGAGTGCTCGCCCTCTAGTTTTATGTTATCTTGTTCTTGCTGGGCTCTTTTTCACATTCGCAACATTCCATTCATTTTTATTTTTAAATGGTTCTTCATCATTGAGAAGATGTGTGGCTAAAAACGATATGCATGTATCTCAATAAAGTTTATGAACGGATTTGGATGAAACTTGGTGGACATGTGGTTGGTGTGAGAAGAGACTAATTGATTCTATTTTGGTGAGATCGGAATCAGATTCGAGAATTTTTCAAGAGATTCTTCACCACATTGAGAAATAATGGCTAAAACAATAATACAGGTAGTCGTCGACTTAAGACTATATGTCGATTACCGACGTTCGACTTTACGACCCAGTTTTTTTTTGTATGTAAAAAATATATATATATTTTTTTTGTATGTAAAATATACGTTGTTTCGACTTAACGACCGATTGGTCAGAACCAATGCGGTCCGTAAGTCGACAACCTACCTGTATAGGCACAATATCTCAAAAGGTTATGGTGGATTCCGAGAAACTTTGTGGACAGGTTGGGTGTGTGAAAAGGACTAATTGATTCAATTTTGGTGAAATTTGTACGAAAAGTTTTTAAAGTGATTTTTTCACGCTTGAGAGATGGGGCAAAAACTATGTTATAGGCATGAATCTCAAAAAGTTTGTGGAGATTGTGAAAACACGGGTGGAAGTGTTGGTTCGTGACAAGAAGCCGCTTCGATTTTGGTTAAGGTCCGGATCAGATCCGACCGCATCAGTGGATTCAATATGTAAACTGTTCAGCTGCGGAGGTATGCATCTTCGAAGTGCATTCCGTTTGCCAAATGTCACTCTATGATCATTTTTCATCTGTTTGTCTTGTTTGGTTTTTTGGGTCTTTCCTCACAACGATTTTCAGCCACAGTTTTTCAAGCAATCGTTCTGATTTTTTCATGATGCAGGTGAGACCGACCAAGGATGGCAAACGCTAATTTTGGTGAAGTTCGAAACCGGATCTGGATCTGAGAATTTTTCAAGTGATTCTTCACATTGATAGATGATATCTTCACAGGGCCAAAAACTATACATAGATGATGTCTTAAAAAGTTGTAGACGAGTTGATGACGAAACTATGTGGATGAGTTTGGTTAGGTGACAAGACAAGCCAATTCGATTTTTGGTTAGGTCCTGATTCAGAATGCTGACTATCAGTGGGATACAAAATGTAAACTGTTCAGCTGGCGATGTATGCACGCTACGAGTGCATTCTAGTTTTCTCCATGCCTTCTTTAAGCTCCCCAATTTCTGAGTTGTGATCTGCAGAGCCGGCAGGGCTTTCGAATGAAATTTTGCATCGATAATGGGAGTACAAAGTATCGGGTTGATCCTAATGGTTTTTGACCTTGATCTATTTTAAGGTCAGGTCAGGATGGGAGCATGGGCTGGAGCAGCGCATCACTACATCCCTTTCTGCGAGAACTCAGCGTCTGCTCTGGCTTGGCCGCATATCCATCTGATCGAGATGCTGATCAATGTGCTGCAACCCGAGCATGTGGTCGGCCCTTTGGCCTCCTCCACTCATGGCTCCCTTGCTGAGAGAATCTGGTGAGCAGGATGCAGCATCAGGAAAAACGAGCCACATGTCATCATTCACAGCTGACTGCTCCCGAATATAGCAGGAAAAAAATCTCACTTAGTCTCTCTCAGCAACCGCTCTTTGGACACAAAGGTCGACATGATATCCAACATCTCCGAAGAGACATGGTCGAAGGGTTGTCTTCGTCTCAGATCCTTTGCAGAGTTCAAGTCTCACATCCGTTGCGCCGACTGGAGAAGCACAAGGACTTGAAGACTCAGACTTTGTCCTCCTGCACAGGTACCAACAACACCACACTCATGATCCAGTGAATCATGACTCCCAGGCCGCGACCAGACGTCTTTGACTTGCTCACAGCCAGCGAGATGAAGATGACATGAGACATGAAGATACAGCTCGGTAAGTGAATCTCTCGTGACAGCATGCTCACCACAAACAGGTACAGACAAGATAGCAGCATCAGATGCCATTAGAAGGCATGGATCTTAGTTTTGACCCAGGAACCATAATCAAGCGGTTCCAACTCCTTATTCAGCACTCGGGGTCCCCAAAAGGATACAGATCTCCGCAAAGATGACTGCATCATCTGCGAAAATCAGTGAAGATCACTTTAAATTATCAGATCCGAATCCGATCTTCACCAAAATTGAATCATTCTTTCTTGTCACACACCCAACGTGTTTCACGAGTTTCATCCGAATCTGTCATTTTTGGGAATATCATGCTATATAATGTTTTTGGTGCCGTCTCTCATGGTGAAGATCATTTAAAAATTCTAGTAGTTCGGACTGGATCCGGATCTTCACCAAAATGTAATCAATTCTTGCTTGTACCACCGAACTGTCCACAAAATTTCATCTGGAATCGTCACAACTTTTTGAGATATCCTGTACACAAACAGACAGAAGGGTGAAAATAACCTCCTTCACCTTCAGTGGCGGACAGGTCATTATCCGAGCAAAGACCTTGCCCGGCACTGAAGCCAGCGTCACTTCTGTAGTTGTTGAGATCGAGCGATCACCTTCCCTTTTCCAGAGAGGGACAACATGGGCTCTTTCCAGTCATGACAATATTATAAACATTTTGGAATTTTTCACCATAATGACTAAGATTTGGCGATTGAACGAATTGCCATCTTCTAAGAAGCCCAGAGCACGCGCATTTTTATGCTTCTTTATTATTCCCTCTGGGTTGAAGATAAGGTCTTACACCACTCAAGTATTACCACCATTTTTTTTCTGCAATATCTGAGGACTTTCGGAATGAAATTTTGGATAAATAATTGGAATAAAAAGTATGCAGGGTTGACATTTTTGACCTTGACCGAATTTTAAGGTCATGGCCCAATAAAAGACAATTAACATTTTTCGGCAAAAACTCAACTAAGTGCTGTCCGATCATAACAAAATTGCCTCTCTCTAGAAAGCTAGGGCAAGTTGGCATATGCTCACTGAATATACCCCTATGGGTTAACGGTCAACGTCAATGCGGTCTGAAAAAAAAAACGCGTTTTCGTGTATCGCTCAATTTTTGCAATGCAAATCTCAAGCCCGCTGGCTCCAAGTATGTTTGCATAATAATTTGGCACTGAAGTTTTTCTGATAATATTCACAAAGACAGAAGTTTGTGCACCTGATATTTGACTACTGTCCTTGACCTCCCTTTTTTTAGATGTGACTAATGAAGTAAAAGTACCTTTTGGACCTAACTTGAATAATTTTCCTCATGATTTCATGATGTTGAGTTTTTATGGATAGATTGACATGGGGACCATTTTCTTATTTACACCTATCCTAAATGTTGATTGTTTGTCTCTGTCTGTCTG
The DNA here is from genome assembly GCA_035128595.1 of Eptatretus atami. Classification (NCBI taxonomy): domain Eukaryota; kingdom Metazoa; phylum Chordata; class Myxini; order Myxiniformes; family Myxinidae; genus Eptatretus; species Eptatretus atami. The sequence continues at coordinate 134,074,034 of CM068956.1, forward strand.
TCTGTCTGTACAGAATGTGGAGTATGTGTACTAATTAATTCACCCCCTTGAATCCCTTAGACCTTTAGACCCCTAAGACCTAAGGACTCTGAAGACCCTAAACCTTAAGCCATTGAAGACCCTTTTTGAGCCTTTGAACTGAAGAACCTTTTGAACACTAAGAACGCCATGAAGAACTCCTTTTGCAGCCAGTAAAAGACAATGATTGTGTGGTCATCAGAGACGGTAAGCACTGATCATGTACGAATTGGAGTGACTCTCCAACAGTTTGGGCAGTCAGATGGTCAAAAGCAGCTGTCAATCTGTCACTTTGTCTGTTGATCATTTTTGTGAAGTTTCCGTTGCAGAATATTGTTCATCCTTTTAATTGGTATCATGGCCGAAATAATGAAATAGAAGACCAGAAGGACCTAAAGAAGTAAAGAGGAAAGATGGAGTCATCAGGGGAACCTCGATAGGATTCGTTTCAAGCAACTATTCCACAGCTCTCAAACTATCCAGGCGCACCAAGTGAGCCTTACACAAAATTTCTGCAACATTTCATTCTCCTGGAGAATAGATAATGAAGAGAAAACGAGAGTAAGAGATGAAAGAAAGAAAAAGCAAGAATTAGAATGAAAAGAGAAAAGTGTGTGTGTGTGTGTGTGTGTGTGTGTGTGTGTGTGTGTGTGTGTGTTTGTGTGTGTGTGCGCGCTGATGAGCCAACAACATTATGAACCACCTGCCAAATGCTGTTGGTCCCCTGTGTGCCGCTAAAAACAGCGCGACCACCAAAGCAGGACTCCACAAGACCCCTGAAGGTGTCCTGTGGTATCTGCACAATACATTAGCCGCAGATCCTTCAGTTCTGTAGTGGGAGGTGGAGCCATCGTGATCGGACTTGTCGGTCGAGCAAATCACAGATGTCTCATCGGATTGAGATCTTGGAGATTTGGAGGCCAGGGCAACACGTGAACACTCATCATGTTCCTCAAACCATTCCCGAAAATGTGTGCAGTGTGCAGGGCGCATGATCCTGCTGAAAGAGGCAACTGCCATCAGGGATACCATGCCATGAAGGGGTGTCCTGGTCTGCAACGATGTTTAGGTAGGTGCACGTGTCAATTGAACCATCCACATATGGATGGCGCACCCAGGGTTCCGCAGCAGAACATGCCACGTCATACACTCCTCCACCGGCTTGTCGTCTTCCCACATGCATCCTGGTACCACTTCCCCAGGTAAACGGCGCACACGGGTACACGGCATCCTGATCTAAAAGAAACGGGACTCATCAGACAGGGACTTCTTCCACTTGCTCCACGTCCAGTCCGACGTCGCGTGCCATTTGTAGGTGCTTCGACGGTGGACAGGGGCATCATGGGCACTCTGACCGGTCGCGGCTACGCAGCAGGGTGCGATGCCACTGTGATTTGTGACCATTCCTCCCGTGACACATTAAATTTTCTGTGACTCTGTGCCGCAGTAGACCTTGTCAGTTCGGGCCAGACGGGATAGCCTTCGTTGCCCTTCGCGCATCGATGAGCCTTGGCGCCAAACACCTGTCGCAATTTGTGTTTGTACTCTGGACCACCGTCTGTAGGTACGATATATGTCTGTATATATATACATATATATATATAATATGTGTGTATACTATCATATATAATATGTTGTATTATATATGTGTGTGGTAACTATATTATTTATATATATGTGTATATATAGATGTGTGTGATATATAACTATCTATATATGTATATATAATATGTTGTATATATATGTGTATCTACATATATAATATTATGATATATGTGAATATATATTGTTACGAATTCCGCCAGTTCGACACCCAACACGCCGCTTACAGCCCAACGCGCGTCGCCGTCTGCCAAAAACAGACATTCAGTCGTAGCTTCCGGAACAACTCCGGAAACCTGCTACGGGTGCCTTAACGCACATAAATTGCAATATTCTGTTCCACGCGTTTAGGGTTTAATGCCGAATCTCGATTACTAATTATCCAGCAACAGAAGTACCGGAATTTATACTACGGACTTG
>CM068956.1:134128118-134151513 GCA_035128595.1 Eptatretus atami
CGACAAGCGGTTGCCGGAAAGAAAAACACAAAATTTCTGTTCGGACAAACAACGGACCAAATGCAATACCCTCTCCTTTCGGCGAGGTTAACAAGGGTCACAGACCCCGAACAGAGAAAGCTCTGTGAAGTCTGTGCGGACACATCAGGCGCCGGACGCGCGTTCCTAACAGATAAATGCTACACCTTCTCCGAAAAGAGGCAGAGCCCTGCATTAAAGCGTAAACTAGCGGACGCATGCTGCCTGTTTCAAAGGAAAGACAATAAGCAGGACAACAAAGAAAAAAAAAAAAACAATGAAATTTGGAATGCGAGGGGGGGGGGGTGGACAGCCTCCAATGCAGAACGCGCTCTGCATTTGAAGCGTCCGGGGATGAGCAGTGGAGGAGACTGATTCATGAACTGATTGAGAAAGCCATGGATCTACGGAATACCACACTAATCGCTGCAGCACTTGGAAGAAAAGATCGAAATACCAGGAGTGAAGATACGACACGGGATCTTCAAGGAGACGCGCTTTCTCCTCCTGGTTTGCCCTCTAGATCGACAAAGTAACGTCATTAATCAAGCAAGGACACAGATATGCCACAACATCCAATAAAGAATGTCCCAAAGAAACAAGAAAGGTTACATCTACTTTGCATGGATGATTTAAAACCCCTTGCACCGAAACAAGAAAAATTGCAGAACAACTGACATTAGTGAAATGGTACTCTAACAACATCCAAATGGAAATCGCCTCGATAAATGTGCCAAATGCACACTCGTGCAAGGTAAAACCAACAAAAACGGACAACATAAAAATCGACCTAAATACACACAGGAGCAAGACAACGAAGCATCTTATAAAATACCATTTTGAGGAGAAGAGGGCCACCAATATGTCAAAAACAAATGTGAAAAACAATTACCAAAGAATACCTGCGCTAGAACAAGGCTGATCCTGAAAACATAACTTCTCCAAGGAACAAAATCAAAGCCATAAACCATTTAGCAGTATCAGTATTCAAATACAGTGGTGGAATAATTAAACTGGCTACAAACGAAATCAATGAACTAGATCAAAATAAGGAGCTCCTCAATATCCACAAAATGTTCTACAAGAATTCGGAGCATCCTGAGAATGTAACTGCCGAGGAAAGAAGGAGGGGCTGATGATACATCATCAGAGTGAACGACTGTAGGATTAGTAGTGTATGTGAAAAGTTCAACAGATTGCCAAATATAATTTGTACACAAGCATGAACCCAACAAGCCAGGTATCTCTCACTCACCTTGCAAAAAACTTCCAAAACAGATGCAAATACAAGATGTTAATGCACCAAACCGAAACAACAACAAATACAGCCCAACGATTGCAAAAAAGACAAAAGAAAAATATAAAACGAAATATCAACAGATATACACCGACAACTGGGAAAACGATAAAAGAGCAGGAAGCCCATAAAAAAAAGAGTGCTACAGATTGGGTATCACATAGACAAAGAAGGCTCATTGCAATGGTGAAGACGAGGCAGCTAAACTGGGATGATGAACAAAACATAATAAATGCTCAACACCAAGGACAACAAACATTTGAATGGCTTTTAAAAGATGGCAGGACTGCAGTTACATCAGCCAAGTGTTAGATTTTGCAGGTAAAAACAAAGTGGCAAGTCACCTATTGGGATGTAAAAAAAAACAACTCTCATCAGAACAGGCGATGTACACAAAAAGGCCCAACCAGATTATGTAGAGTAATTCACTGCACACTGCAAAAACTTGTCAATATCCGAGTTAACAGAAAACTCATAAACATGAAAAAGAGATCACTGCGAACGAAGGACGCATGCCACATACTACCAATGATCCACATTGAGGTAACATAGAAACAAAGCATTGTGACCGGATGTAGTACTGAAAAAAAGGAAAAGAAGACACTTTGCTAATTGAGGATTTCAGTACCTCGTGATTTTAGGCCCAACAATAGCGAAAATCATAAAATGACCATAGTCCAAAAACTCAAGAATGAAGTGAAAATATCTTGGAAAGCTGAAGAACACCAAAATTGTACCAGTGATTATAGAAAGCTGTTAGATCTATAATTGGAGCAACGGGAATAAAAAAAGGAAACTAGAGGCGGAGCACTCGGTAGCAGTGCAAACCTCCGCGCCATACTGCTAGGTACTCAAGGAAACCTATAGTCCTTATCATATCAATTGACGTCAACAGTGCTCACCAGAGTGTATAGTTTGCAACTTTCCCTCTTACCTTTTAACTTTTCATTATCTAATTTCATTCGTCATAACTAGATTCCTTGACAGGAAATTGATTTTACGTGAGTATATTCATCCTGAAGTTCCAAAATCCAGACCGCAAATTTTATAATGTTTGGCATGTTCTTTTGGTTTGGAAAATCACTTATAACATGCTAGAAATTGCCAAAAAAATCGAATTTTTTTGAAAAAAAAGTTGAAAAATTTTGTTTTTTTTCTCTAACATTTCTTTTTGGGGGGGCGGGGGGGTTGGGAAATCACTTTAAACATGTAGAAATCAAAAACAAAAATTAAAATATTTTTTTCAAAATTGGCCGCCATAGCGGCCATATTGACTTTAGACCAAGTCCAAAAATCTAATGGCATGATCCTTGGGCCATAGCTAATCCCCCACAAGTTTGCTAGAAATACCTCGATAGTTTTTTCCGTAATACTGTATCACAAACAAACAAACAAACAAACAGACGGGTGAAAACACTAACCTCCGTCCATCTTCGATGGCGGAGGTTAATAACCTACGAAGATCTTAAAAACCATCCGAAGGACTATCACCACCAAACAACTGCAGTTGGAGCCCTATCTGCTGTCTCAGTGACGATTCCTGAAAAAAAGCCCTTGAACGAAAACTTGAGAACAAGCAAAACTTACCCACTAAGCCCATGAATCATGATCCTTACAGCAAACGAAGTGATTACTTCGCAATTTTGGGAGGATTCCGTTAACACCTTCTGAAACACTAATTATGGAGATAACAAGATCAACAAAACACACACCAACACACACACATGAGGACAACACAGGACTGTGAGACGAGGCAAAGCACAGCACCAAGCTTGGAGGAATTGCTGTTACTTCCCGGGCACTCTGCGCGTACCAAATTGACGTCCAACAATGGCATTCGGCCTTCTCACTGCACCAGCGGGACATTTCCTAAGGAGGAGTTTTCTCCTCCCATGGATGCCAACCTGATTGGGGTTGTCCTGCATGCTCTTATCCTTTTCGATGGGTTGACTTGAGCGCAGCAAGGTAAGCGGCATATGCCATTTTTAAAGTGGGTTTGGTTATGACTCGACCTGGGTTTGAAACCACTTACCTCCCAGACTCAAGCTGACGCTCCAGACAATTTACACTATCAAGTTTGACATTGTAACCACATCCTATTTATACTAGCGATACCCATGCAACATCACGGGATAGCAGTACAACATAGCTGTAGCAGACGACAGACCGTACACGGGAAAGACAAAAATACGCATTGCTCATGCAAAATGCAAAGTGGTACTATGAACGCCCAAGACTTCCCAAACATTGTCGGCATGTCCGCTAAGTGCCACAGCAATTTCATAGGGATCGCTGTGACGGCGAGCCGAGTTTTTAGTGTGCCAAGCATGCATTATCCCATAGAGATGCCGATATAAAACACAGTGTGTAAGGGGTTTAAAGGCCCAATTCTTTTAACATGACTATGTGTGCCCTATCAATCTGTTTTTGCAGGATTGCAAAAAAAAAACTTCGAAAAACATTTTTCCCATAAAAGAGTAATTAACGTCTCTTCTATGGAATTGTAGATGGTGACTTGCGCAAACCGGGCATACAAGGGCGGTTACAGAAGCAGTTAAAAAAAACAACAACAATAAATACAAGGGTAGGGAGGTGAAATTCACTGCAAATGAGATAAAGAAGATACCAAGCTACACCTACGCCTCAGCCGACGGCTTCAGACTTTGCGTGCGCTTCATGAGGCTGCACTGTCAAAATGAAATGTCCCAGAAGTGTAAACAATAATTAGGGTCACATTTTGACATGTAGTGTTTTAAAATAATGATTCTTGCTACGCAAACATAATATCTTCCAGTCTCTTTGAATACTTTGAATACAAAATCAATTCCAACCTATCATTTTTGACGGGTTTATACTAGTATTGTTGTGGCGGCCGAGTTCGGTGGAGCACGACCGCGAGGTGAGAGCAGTAGTCGCGCTCCACGAAACACCCGCCATATTTATAAGGTCGTCACTCCGGATAAACTCCGGAGCCGATGAGTCTTCTTATCGGACCGAAGATCGCCCAATAGCGCTCGACTGTGTGGTATAGGGTCGGATCGCCAATTTTCAATTACCTAAATACCCACGTCGTCCAAAACTACCGCGGGTAATTCACCCTCGGCGGAGCTCGAGCGGAACGAGCCAGTAGCGCTTGCTCAAACCGTGCGTAACCCGAGCGCGAATGGTTACAAGATCCGTCGCGTCCTCCAAATGCACAATTTTACCCTCACTACTTCTCAAACACGCACCGTGCTACTCTCAACTGAAACTCTCACTGAACTTCTCGTCTGAACTCTCAAACCTCTCTCCCTCCTCCAAAATCCTGGGGTGGCATCTATCAAATCTGTTTCTGGTGCATGTCCCCCCTCCATCCCCTCCCTTACCTTAAATGGCCGCCACTAGCTGATACCGCACGTGAAAAGGCTGAATTGCCTAAACTTGGTGTTCTTGCAGCTAAATTCCTGGATGCGAAAACCCAATCGCTTTCTGCTACCCACCTTACCCAATTGCCACCCGACTGTCCCTGGACTCTGTGGCTTTTCTTTTTCTTTCTGACAAAGTGGAGAGTTTGCATGTCAAACGCGACTCAGATTCTGCAACCGGTCCAGACGGCATCCAGCCACGTCCTAAAACCCGCTACCTCTGCTCTTGCTCGCCCTTCTTCATTTGCTCAAGCGTCATCTGCATATGCCATCTGCTTGGAAATCAGCAAACATTACCGCCCCGACATTAAAAAAGTGCAAAAACAGAATCCCTGCAAACTACAGCACCAATCACTCTTCTCCCAATCTCAGCAAGGTAATGGAATCCATCATCGCTTTCACACATTAAATCCATTCCTCTTTTCTCCATGGCTGATTTCTCATCATCAATTTGGCTTTTCAGACCAGTAACTCTACCCTGGATATGCTGCTTCTGCTCTCCCAACACTGATGAGGTACTCAATGCAGACATGAAATCAGAGCCATAGCCCTAGACATATTTGCGTGCTTTTGACACGGTCTGGCACCCTGCGCTGCCTCACCAAACTCTTCGTCCTATGGTATCCAACGCCATCTCACTCATGCTTGCAGAACTTATACTCTCCTGTTCACAGCCACGTGTGGCCCCGAAATGGAGTTCTCTCATCCCCTCTTCCTGTCCAGGCTGGAGTTCCCTCCATGCATTGTTCTGGGCCCTGATTCTTTTTCTGCGTTTTCATCAATGCATCTCTACTGACTCTTCGGAAAATCCTCTTTATCCCTTTGCTGATACTCAGCCTTCTAAGCCTACCTATCTGTCATCCTCATAACCTGGGCTAAGTCACAGCTTCTTTGCTCTCTGCAGAAATCTGGCAGTAAAACACAAAACTGGATTCAACACGTGGAACATGTCCTCAATCTGGGACAAATGTTCACACTCCTCACTATGTTCTCCGAAAGGACCGTTTGGAACACCCTCCCCTCCCCCCTGCCATTCTTTCTTTCTCAACAATCCCTCAACAAAACAACAATCAACAATCCTTGGAAGAAGTGCTTTCATATCAGCTTCTGGGTCTCACGATACTTGCCATGATCTTTCCTGGTAAAGCCACATTCCAACCTGGCTCCCAAAGCTGAGTCGCCGACTTGGAATCCTCTGTCATACCAAGTCTTCCTCGGCCCACCTGACTCCTGACCACATACAAGGCTTTTGTCCACAGCCTGATGGAGTACTGCTTCTCCCCTCTGGGCATGGTGCTTCCTGCATTCTCACCGTTTCTCGGCTTAACGTGTGGAAAACAAGGCATTTATAGGATCTTTGGTTCTCCGCGATGCAGGCTGAGTCTTGGGCCTCACCTTTCACCGCAGCAGGTCGAGTGATCTTTCTGTCTTCTGCCGTATCCTCTCCAGGTCTCGCCCCCCTGCTCTGTCTTGGCGATTTGTCCCCACCATATTTCTGCAGGAGCGCTCAAGGTCTGCCAATAACCCCCTATCTGTGTAGAACTGCCAAAATCACGAATCACTGCCTCACGTCACTCTTTCATTTCCTCTTTTTTGCCTAGCCTTTGGAATAAACTCCCCACTCTCTTAAATCCCATTCTTCCCTCCTTGGCCTTTCAAAAACAGCTGTTCACCGCCACCCTTATCGCCCCCATCCAAATCCTCGATCTTTTCTACCCCCCGTTTAACTCCACCCCAAACCCACCTCCTCCAAATTCCCTGCTTTCCTTCCTGAAAGTACCCTGTAATGTCCATCTTGTATTACCCCATTTCCCTGCGCCCCATCCCTCTCCCTTACCACAGATGTCCTAATGTCTCTGTTCCCACCACTGTTTTGTCCTCTCTTCTCTCCCACCCTTCTTGGCACATGTTACCCCTTGCTGTGCATTGTGTGTTTCGCTCTCATACGAGCCTCGACCATAGTATACAAAAAAAACAAACTCAACGGAAAGACCCCTGTTATTACTGTCCTAAGTCTCATTTCCTTACTCTCAGGGTATGACACCTGGTTCATCACTCCTGTCTATTCTTGCTGAAAAAAAAAAACAAAAAAAAAATTATTCCTGCCACTTATTTTGTCCATACCTTTCACGACTAATAGTATACTCCATCATGTCTTCCTCGGTAACCGCCTCCTAATGTATAAAGCTTTTGTCCTCTGTTCAGCCGCCTCCTCATAGCTGAGGCCTGGATCGGCCAGAATCGATCTCGTAGCCCAGCCACGTGAAACTGTGCTTTCTACCACCTTACAACTGGTTTCTGTTTCTGAAACGCGGTCTAACAAAAATCGGCGAACTCTACACTGAATCCTCTCTATATCGTAGTTCTCTGTCTGAATCCTCTCTACGTAGCCCTGCGCTGAACCCCTCTCTACATTTGATCAAGACGATATTTCAATAACAGTATTCTGAGACTCGTTAGGGACCTGTGGACATCGCGCAATGTAAAATGTTGACTTCAACTCCCTCAAACTGGTTCTGCGGAAAACACCATTGGGAATTGCAATAATAACGACCCAAAAAACAATTATCTCTTTCCTGGTGCATATGAACACGCACATCATTCAAAGTAAAATATGCCAGATAGTTTTCTTTCTCAATTCTTACAAGGTTTCTGCGAAAAGTCCCTCGAGACAAAAAGACCTTTATAAAGACATGGTTTTTAGGCTCCTCCTGGGGAAAGCTGCCTAAAGAGAAAATATTGTGGGGAAATAATAGCAAGGACTTGTGGCGAACCCTTCTACCGTGCTCAGAGCGACAGTAACCACATAGTTATTTGAGGTAGTGTATTAGAAGGGGGCTCAACAGACTTGTTGCCTTCGATCACACCGCAACCCCCCCCCCCCAAGTTTGAAGGCAAAAAACATGGCACCCACTGCCCAACGTGCTAACATAGTAATACTGTTACAAATCTGCGAAGCCATCTGCACACAGACAGCTCAGAGATCCCCGTATGTTTAGTTATTCAAAAGTTTAAGTTATGTGGTGATAGTATAGGAATCCCTTCCTCTAGTTGTTCATGGGAATTTCCCGTGTGCGCTCACGAGTTATTTTTTAGTTAGGTTTTTACAACAACAACAGCTAACAACGTTACAAACAACAACAGCGACCGCCGTCCTGCACTCGACCCGATCCGCCATTACGCACCGTGTTTTTGGCTGAGGACGTGGCGGACTTTCGTCGCCACTCCGGGTCGATAGCTCTCCGCTCCCTAGGAGGAGCAAGAGGCGTTTCCTCCAGCCAGATGAGCGTCGGAGGGCAAGCACCACACGCACGCCCCAAGCCAATCGGGAGAGGCCCCGCCACGAAGTTCGCCCTGACAAACCCACATCCGAATCAGGAGGCGAGTGGCGGGGGGAAGAAGAAGCCACCTCCCTCCTAAAGAAGGTTAGAAGTGGTTGTCTGGACAGAGCAGTGCGTTCGGCAGATTGTGATTGTGGAGATTACGGCACAGCTTGTGAGTGTCGACGAGCCGTTCTGCAGGAGGATCGGTGTGGTGATTGCATTCTGCCAGGATTGTGGCCGGCATCTGCGAGGCATTGTCGTGCAATTGCAGTATCGTGATGGCGAATTGCGTTCTCGGAGCAGGATCGTGGGCGATTGGCCGGGTCTGCGGGTCTGGTTGGCCAATGGCTTTGGGGTGGCTTGGTCCCGTTCGATGGGGCCGTGGACTGGTCGTGGGCGGGAGTTCAAGCTAGTCTGGCTTGTGAAACCGCACGAGGCGGGGAGTACCGGGCCGGCGGGCTCTCCGAAAATAGACCCACGAGAGGTCCATTCTTTTGTGTGCTGTTGGTGTGTGTGTGTGTGTGTTGGTGTGTGGTGTGTGTGTGTGTGTGTGTGTGTGTGTGTGTTGCTCCGTTGTGCTGCCCATGATAATAGAGAATTATGTGGTAGTGCTTTTTCTTTGCTCATTGTACCATTGCCTGCCCCTTTTATTCGTAGATAACTCTGCTCTGTTGTTCTCCCCTTCCCCGATTTATGTTATAAATAAACCCCTGTGAAATGAAACAACTCGTATTTCTGTTGCTTTCCTCCATTTGCCCTAGCATTGGTTGCGTGCTTGCAAATGGTAAAGGCGTCTTTGCCATAAGATTGTTCATTGGGACCGGCGCGGCCTCTGGTAACTCCGCTCGGTTTACGCGCCGGCATCCGAGTCGGTACCTGCGACTTTCGGATCCGGGACAGAGTCGGCCGAGTGGTGTGGTTTCTCCCGGTAGTTGGACGACGTGCGCGGGGTGGGGTGATTTAGGTATAATTTGAAATTAGGCTAATTAACCCCCACCCCAACGCCTGTCAAAATATGATAAATCAATAATGGCGCGAACCACGGTCCGCTAAGGGCACCCTTTTGAACTCTCCGGACTTATCTGAGAGGTCACGGACCTAAATTCCGGGATGTCGTGTTCCGGTGGAGAGATGATCCGCTGCTCCACCTCGTGGTCCTTTAATCACCACCGAAACCCCGGCCCACAACAATACATCGTAGATTTATATAGGGGATGGCATTCCATTGCACGGCCTCATTGGTTGACACAAAGGCCTGAAAGCATAGATGACTGTAAGCCGCAAAGCCAGATACTTAATGTGGATTTTACAAGGCCCCGTGAACACCTATCGGCTTCCCAACCTTTTCGATATTTGATTGATCCTTTTAACAGTTTCTTTGGTTATGTTTTACACTGAAAGGAAAACTTTTATCAGGACGGCATGGCGGATTGTGGAATTAAGAACAGCCTACGAATATACGGTATTTTCCACTTCTCAGAGGCAGTAAGCCTACCATGCGAGGCCGTATGATTTTTCAGATTTGATATTGTGGGTGGGAAAGTCAGGCTACTGTCCAAACTAATACGGTGGAATGGAATGTTATCACACAGGACGGATGGACAAAACAAGCGCACCTGGCGAATTTTAAATTTCCAGAATAAGGTATTCGTCGATCGTGCACCATTCCGTTCTCCGTCTCTTTTTCGACTTCTGCAAGCCAAACCGCTGGGGCCCGAATTCTGGCTGAAAATTTGGCAGGCAATGTTCACCTCTCCTGACTGGATAAACGGGGGCATTGCAAAAGCTCGTTCTGGTTCACGTGACTTATAGGTATGTCCAAAAATTGGCCCGGATTAGTAAATTTCCTTCAAAAATCTCCTTCTTCTTCCAAGACCACCCCCAAACCAGTTCAGAATGCCCCTACCAAATTTGGGTTAAAACATTGTAGGGGTCAGGAGCCCAGATAAGCTACAGTCCAGTGGGTTTCCTAATTTTTCTAGAGAGGAGGCCTCACCAATTCCAACCCAACAGCGATAAAACCACCTCTTTTGATTCTAAAATTGGCCCCCGAAGTATGAAATTACAACCTTAATTAACCCCGTTTATCTTTAACCCTATAAGCTGTCTTGACCTGTGCTCTCTTGTGTTTACTCTATGTATTGCTTGTGGGCGGGTCGCGGGGGTCGGTGGCGACGGACAAGCGGACTTGCTTAGGTGGAGCAGTAGGTCATCTCCACCGGAAGTATCTGGAATTGGAAGGTTCGTAAAACCCTTGAGATAACTCCAAAAGGTCCAACGGGTCCCTTAGCGGACCGTTGGAAGCCAATTATTTAGACCTGCGTGGGGAAAGTTTAATTGCCTAATTTCAAGTATACCCTTAGAGTACCATGTCGTTACTAACTACCCGGGGGGAAAACCACACCCTCAACGACCTCGAAGCGGAACGCGGCCGGTTTACCTTAGCTCGATCGCCGGTGTTTAAACCGAGCGGGGATTACCAAATCTGTCGGTCCAAATGAACATACAGCCAACAGCCCTCCCTAATTCCCAATACGCACCGTGCTAAACCAATGAAAAACGACAGGCAACGAGCTGGTAACATTTAAACAAAGGAGGATTTCTTTATGAAACAATAATCGGGGGGCAGGAGAGAGGTGCGAGCACACAAATAGCACGATGTTAAAACCGTATATGCAGTCAATGGTACAAGGGCGAGATATCTAAGCAATTGTCTACTTATCGGGACTGGGCGCCACAACACACACACCACACACCACAACACGCACACACCCACACACACACCACACACACACACGCACACGCAAAAGAAAAATGCCGTGCACCTTTTATTGTGCCCCTACAGTTTCGGAGGCAGACGAGCTGAGGCGAAGAGGCCTGGTTCTTGCCGACTTGCCGCCTCGTGCGTACAGTAGGTAAACGTCGATCTTGGTTTCGGTGGGCGGGACTCGAACCCGCGGCCGATTATACAAGCCACGAGGGGAACCAAGGATTCAAGCCACGGACGCCCAGCCAGCTCGAAATAATGACGTAGGCAGAGGAATCTGCTTTGAGACCAGCAAGGCCAGGCGACAAGACGAGACCAGCACGAGGACCGCGCCGCGTCCCATCTATTTCTTCCTCCGACCGGGGACGGGGGGAACGTGTCTCACGTCACCCGCACCCCGTCATTTTCGCCCGGGGGAAATCGGCCGTCTTCTTCCGTGATTGGTCGGGGCGTGTCGGGCGCGTCTCGATCGCCCCGGCCCCCGAAGAGGACTCATGCTTTCTCTGGACTCGCTCTGCCACCCATTGGGCTGAAAAGGCCGGGCAAACGCGCTCGCCCACCCTTCCGATTGGCCGAAGCGTGGAGTCAGAACTTCGGTGACCCAGAGGAACTCCGCCCAACATCGGCGTGTCTCGGGGCACGCATCGTGCGGGAGGGGAATGGTCCATAGTGTTGTTTTGTTGTTATTATTATTTTTGATGAATATAAATTCTAGAGCTAAGAAAATAACTCGCAGTGCACCATACACTTAATCAACCCTTTTAAACATTGCGGACGGGACCTAACTATAAACAACATAACTTATCGAAATAAACTGCAACCCTGCGGGACTGCTGAACTTGGTCTTTGTGGCAGGCTTTCCAAATCCCGGTGAAACAGTTATCTCTGATATACCCACACCCCAGGTCCTTATTTCTGTGTGGGTAGCGCGGCTCTCCAAGAACGTCCCATTGCATTCACGTGATCGTATTTAACTTATTCCTACCCCTTCACAACACGTTGACCATTTATTTATTGTTTAAACTGCCTTTGATATTTGTTGTAGAATTTACCCACCCGTCCGGCGTCGCGAGCGACCGCGTTTAGCCCAATAGCGGTCGCTTCGCCCACCGGATACGGGACAATCCCAGCTCGTTGACTTTCTGGAACAACGCCGAGCAGAAACCAGTCACGGTGGGCGTTTTTAATCCCCACCAACGGCCACAGTCCGTATTCTACCCGCGCGAAAAAAGGGTCGGGTCAATCGGCCGAATATTCGATTATACCTAAAGTAACCGCAGGCGGGTAACATTCCCGAGGGAACCGTACCTCGGCGAAGGCCTGTTGACACGAACCGCCTTAGGCGGTCCGTTCCGTTCTGCGATACCGAAGCGGGTAATTATCGCCAGACCTCGCCGGACCCGATCTCTATTTATTCGGCTATTTAAAAACCAACTATATTTCCGAGTGCAAGATGGGCAGTTCAATGAGGGAATGGACGCAACGAAACAGGTATTACATTCACACAAGGGACATTTATTTATAATAAAGCACGTATGCAATTAAAACAAGGCCAAAACAGTATGCAATTATACAAGCCAACAAAGCACGACAAAAAACTACAAACCGTCACTTATTATGTACCAGTCACTTGCCACTTAACAGCAGTATCCTACTTATTAGCACGCGGCCCCACGGAACAGCGTACGCCACACACACACACACACCCAAGAAATGGTGGCAGAGGCCTTAATACACGAGCTCCAGCCCGGAGGGACAGTCTCTGTGAGCTGCAAACCCAGAGCTATCACGAACCTTCTCCACCTCGTGTGGTCTTCAAGTTGTTCGGACCGGGCTCCAGCGGAGCAGCGAGCTGGATACCAATTGCCGAGCCCGCGATCCTCCCGAGCTCCCGCGTAATCCTCCGAAGCTTTCTCAAACACTTTGCTGGTGAGACGAGGCGCCGATCCTTCCCGTCCGATGCCGTCGCTTCCCGAGGAACCACCTCCCGCCGCTTCTCAACACGTGCTGTGAGACGAGGCGCCGATCCTTCCCGTTCATGCGTTGCTTCCCCGAGGAACCACCTCCGCGCTTCTCAACACGTGCTGGTGCAGACGAGCGCGTCGAAACCTTCCGTCGATGCGTTGCTTCCCCGAGGGACCACCCGACGAAAGGAGTCGATGAGCGCACCAAGCCGGGAACAAAAAGGAGAACAAAGAGCTCACGAACCAAGAAGAAAGAAGCCACCACTCGCAGCTCGAGCCGAGCGACCGGCTTAACTTCCTTCCAAACAGGGCAGCTTGAAGCAAAAAGCTCTCCCGTAGCCAATCAAGGAACCGGAAGCTCACGTAACGTCTCAAAGCAAAAGCCTCCAAAAAGCCTCCTCCCGAGCCAGGCCTCAGCGAAGCTCACTGAGCCAGCCGAAGCAAAGCTTCTGAAGGCTCAACCCTAACCCAAGCCAAACAGGGACCGAAGGTCTGCTGAACGACTACTCCTGCTGAAGCAAAAAAGGCTTACTAACCCTGGAACAAAAGAAAAAGATCTCCTCTTATTCCTTCTCCGCCCCCCCCCCTCTTCCCACGCCCGGCGTGACTCATGCGCTCGTGATCCATCCCCCCCTCCGCTCAACCACGGATGGGAGGGAGTTGTTGACATCCATTGAGTCACGGGACGCCCAGTGTTCTTCCTCTTCGCAGAAGAGGGGGAGGGAGTGTCTCCATTGTTCGTTCCCTTAACTATTAAATCGATCCGCAGCAGCATCTAATGCGATTTCTGAACATTTAAACAATGAAAGGTTGAGCTATCTAGGGAACAAGCACTTATCGACATTAGCTGACTAAAGGAACCTGTATGTTGTGTGCAATCGGAATTCCAAATTCGTAACAATATGTTTACGTCTCATATTTATTCTCTCGTCACGGATTAGGATGTTGCCAAAGCCCTGCACACAGATTTTATGGCTAAGTCGCCATGTAATGGAATACTCGACTGCATTTGCTAACAAGTGCTTAGAGGGAATGCAGAGGAGCACAGTATTGGAATACTGAGAGATAGATAGATAGATATAGATAGAATAAACAAGCCAGGAGGCGACATGGTGGTCGCTATATAATTGCATACTAGTCATAGTTTTTTGACGGATCGGCTGAAAATTTTTCACAAGAGGGTTGATTATAGTTTGCCATAAAAGCCGGAAGCCGATTTTTGATTTTTTTGGGGAAAAAAACATTTTGGGATTTTTTCAAAAAATTTTAATCCCGTTGCTAGGCAACGGTGGTGTCAAGCAACGTGCTGCTCCAAAAGCATACAACTCCGATCCTGGTATGACCTACCAGTCTAAGTTTCATTCAAATCGAGTTGACTCCTCTGGCCTCGAGCAGCCGTCCATTACATACATACAGAAGACGGAAACCTGAGAAAAAACGGTGGTTCTAGGCGACCACCCAACAAACAGGTGCGAGTGGGGAAGGGGGCGTTGTCAAGTCCCGCCATTTTCGCGACGTAATATATGTATCCGCCTGTTGAACCAAACTTCAGTTTCCTTCATTCATCGCCTCATCGTCGTGCGCATATAATCAGGAATTCATGACTTGGATTTTCCGATAATCGTCGGTCGATTGTCCAGCACCGAATCCAGCACGTCGTAATACTTGTTTTTCCGCTGGGAACTACCCGCTGTTGTTGTCTTTTTAACTTTTTGTTATCTTGCTTCATTTTTTTAATATTTCTCCTGCACTGCTTCCGCTTCGACGAACTCCCTTGTGAAGCGCAGCGAAGAAATCTGAGGAATTAGACCGTTTCGTTTCGGATGTCGATTCTGAGCTCGTCTGGATGTTTTTTTCGTCCAAATTGTAACAGTTCTTGTAATTTCCTCAGGCTGCCAGGCCTGCATTTTGGGTTCGCCTGCCATTTCGCATTCGCTTCTTCCTGGGTAACGACGGCACCTCATGAAGCCTGCATAATGCGCAATGACCGTAACGCCGGACGAGCAGAAACCGCGTTCGCTCTGAACGTGATGACGTAATTGCGGCGAGGCAGAAACCGCGTTCGCTCTGCAACGTGATGACGTAACGCAGCAGAACCGCGTTCGCTCTGAACAGTGATGACGTAATGCGGCGAGCAATGCGTTAGCTCCGAACGCGATGACGGCACTTCCTCTAATTGTCCTCGGATGCCTCGCTGGTGGGAAATAATACCGGCACGGGCGCAGCATATGTTCAACGAAAATAAAATAGTAACGCACTAGAAAAACTGACCACCGATTGCATAACCTCCGTGTTCGACACTGTTGTTGTGAAGGTTAATAACGGAATGCCACATTTTAAGCTTCCGTCGAAGCGTTGCAACTTTTACCATGTTAGTGTAAAGTGCATGGTTTCCATACTATTATTATTGATGAACGAAGCATTTGGTATAACTTCATTGTCCCGCTTCGCTGTCTATCGGTTACACCTCCTGACGACTTCGGACTGCCACAGGATTCGGGCAGGAATTGTAATTTGTTCAGGGTCAGTGTTTGCCGGCGATAGCACCTACTCTTCGCGAAAAGAGGATCGTGGGATTTTTAAACGTCCGCAAACTGATGTTATATCCAGATGGACCACGCAGCTTAAAGTCCATCACGGGGGTTGTTTCACTACCAAGCAGCCTCGCTAGCGCTTGCCAAGGCCAGCCGTTCCTTAACGCTCCAATGGAGTGCTTGCTTGAGTGCGCTTAGCACTTACGAGCGCTCTACAATAAACTTGGTAACTGGAAACACCCCAACCAGGCTATAGGGTGGATTCTGCGTCGGCGACCCAGGTAGACACAGGAAATCAGACACATGGTGGAGGCCAATTTCAGCTCATCAGCCGGGAACAGAACCCCCGTTTCTCGCGGGGTTACGTCCAAAACCTCCCCGCGCTAAGTGAAATCCCCCGCGATGCAATGGATGCCCTACCCAAAATCGTTCGTACTGGTACTGGTCGGATATTGGCAGTGATTGGCGTTTACGGTGCCGGAGATCGACTAGTCTGGTTACATGAGTACGGGTTTTAGAGGTGCTGGGTAATGGCAGCTCTCGTCCAACGGCGGTAAACCTTTTTCCTTCCCAAGCATATATCGAGACCTTTACCTTACCTTCTCTGGAGAGATCCAGGACCGTTCCTCTGGCGCTTTTCGGTTCCTTGCCAGAAACCTTTCGAAGTGCAGGGGCGTTTGGGTGCCATCGTGGGGCTTTGGAGAAAAAACTGTAGGAAAATATTCGAAGTTCCACAAGCGAAAACTTTCTCGTGCGTGTGACTGGTGGAGCACACGCTTATACATTTATTGCTTAAATAATTTATAATTTTATACAATTATTACGCCGATATACCGGGGGAATCCGCAGAACAAAAATTAAGTTACGTATCTCTCTGATTGAGACGAAATTTTCACCCATTGGTGTGGCCACTCATGTAGAATGTTTTAATGATAATTCTGACGTCATAGGTCACATGGTCTGGCAGCCATGTTGGAAAAACGGAAAAACTTTGGACCTCTTTATCTCTGAAATGGCACCAAGGAAAAATTGAAACTTGGGACATAGCAAGTACTCCTTATGGGAATGAGTGTGATTTTTTCTGTGACATCATAGGTGCCCTCGTTATGATGTCATAATTACATATGTAGAACACTACATCTGATCAGTATGAAAATTTTTGAGGGTCATGTATGGATAAAATGATCCACAAAATTTTTTTCATGATGTCATCTGTGATGTTATTCGGCAACCATATTGCATTTTTTTTTTAAACCTTCAAAAATCTTCTCTGAAATGGCTGAACCAGTCGTCACTGCCAGCATTTATAAAGTGGCAGTTCTAATTTTGTCTCTTATTAATTATGTAACACACCAGTACACAAGCATCACACAAAATACACTACACAACACACCACACAAAACAAGTCCTGGCAAGGGTCTGCAATCTCTGATTACTCTTTTTCTTGTTCAGAGTTGGGGTTTTTTTAATGCTCTCAAACACATCCGCCCAGTCGTGTGTCACGCATGGCGCTTCCGTTGCGCCACTCGAGATCCGGTTAATAAATAATTATCATTGGCATGTTGAGCCAAATAGTCTTTTCTTCACATACATTTTCCTTTTACACGAAACCATCTGTGTGTATCTCTTTGTGCAGACATTGAATCTCCGGTTGACGTTACTACGATGGTTTTCGATTCGGGTGATTCCCAAGATGCTGGGCCCAGCAATGGTGGGGTCCATGGAGAATCTCCTGCTTCACCATCTTCGATACCATCATGGGATGTGATAAAATACAGAGGTGAATAGAATCCTTTGATATTACTTCATGATGCATAAGGAAGTCACGAGATTTCCTATGTCAGAATGGCTCCATCAGTTGAATACAACACAAATCCTCTAAAAAAAAAACTACCAACATACAAATTTATCAACCTAAAAAGTACATACCAATTGGAGGATTTCACATCCACCAACACTTATTAAACCTTTGATTATCATTTTGTTCCTTAGCCACTCTCGTGTAGCTTTGACTGTGTGCTTCGGGTCATTATCATGCTGAAAGGTGAACTTCCATCCCAATTTAAACTTTCTTGCAGATGGCAGCAGGTTTTCCTACTGAATTTTTCTGTATTTTGCTGCATCCATTTTCCCTTCTATCCTGAAAAGTGCCCCAGTCCCTGTTGATGAGAAACATCCCCATAACATGATGCTGCCAATAACATGCTTCATAGTAGGGATGGTGTTCTTTGGGTGATGTGCTGTGTTGGGTTTACACCAAACATCACGTTTTGCATTTAGACCAAAAAGTTCCATCTTGGTTTCGTCAGACCACAAAACTTTTTTCCACATGGCTTCATAATCTCAGGAGTGGTTTTTTTGCACACCTGAAACAGGACACAAGGTGGGCTTTTTTGAGTAATGGCTTCCTTCTTGCCACCCAACTGTACAGGCCAGACTTATGGAGTGCTTGGGATAGTGTTGTCACATGCACACAGTGAACAGTCTTTACCGTAAAGGCATGTAGCTCTTTCAAGGTTATCATTGGCCTCTTGTTGGCCTCTCTGATCACTCTCCTCCTTGCTTGATCATCCATTTTAGATGGACGGCCTGATCTGGGCAGGGTCTTGATGGTACCATATGCCTTCCACTTCTTAATGATTGTCTTGACTGTGCTCAAAGGAATATTCAACGCCTTTGAAATGTTTTTATACCCATCCCCTAATCTGTGCTTTTCCACAACTTTATCCCGGAGGTCTTTTGAAAGCTCCTTGGTGCTCATGGTTGAGTCTTTCCTGTGAAATGCTCTTCTCAGCAGAGGAAACCTGCAGGTCTGGTCAGGTATGGGAGCATGAGCCAGAGCAGCGCGTCGCTATGTACACTTTCCGCCAGTACTCCAGGGGCCTCCATCTGGCCATCCCCCAGGCAGATGCCTGGCCCATCCCCACCTCCTTGAGATACTGATCAACTTGCTGCAACCACGAGGCACGTGGTCGGCCCATTGGCCTCCTCCACTCATGAGGCTCCCTCGCTGAGAGAATCTGGTGAGTACGATCAGTGTCAGGAAAATGAGCCACAAGTCCATACAACCGCAGCAGATGCTCACAGACTATGCAGGAAACAAATCTCATTTGAGTCTCTCTCAGCAGCCGCTCATGGGACACAAAGTCCGACCAGCGATCGCCAAGGATTCTCCGAAGAGACCTGGCACCAAAATAATTAAGTCTCCATCTCAGATCCCTGGTCAAAGTCCAAGTCTCACATCCATAGAGCAAGACTGGAAGCACCAAGGACCTGAAGAATCACACTTTCATCCTCCTGCACAAGAACCGACAGCACCACACCCCATGATCCAGTGAATGCATGTCTACCCAGGCCCGACCCAGACGTCTATTGACCTCTGGCTCACTGCCTGCGGAAACCCCCAGGCCCGACCCAGATGTCTACTGACCTCTGGCTCACTGCCAGCGGAGACATGAATATCACTGCCAAGGTAAGTGAATCTCTCCATGACCTCAACATCCTCACTACAAACAGGTATAAACAAGATAGCAGCATCCAAGATGTCATTGAAAGCTTCGATCTTAGTTGTGACCCAGGAAACCCGTAATCCCAGCTGCTCCGACTTGAGGGCCCCCAAAAGGATATCCAGGGTCTCCACGATGATGACTGCATCGTCTGCGAAATCAAGGTCAGAGACCTTGACATTCCCAAACAATGCACCGCAGCTTGATCTCTCTGACATCCTCCCCATAATCCAATCCATGCAAGTGCTGAAAAGTGTGGGGGCCAGTACACACCTGTGACAAACTCCAATGCAAACTGGAAATAAGTCAGAGATGGTGTCACCAACTCTCACAGCATTCTCAGTACCAGAATATAGTTCATACATCAGATTGATCAGTTTTGGTGGCACCCAACAAAGACCAAGAATCCTCCAGAGGGCATCCCGATTCACTGAATAAAACGCTTTACACAGATCAACATAGGCTGTAAGCAGGTCAGGTCAGGTATGGGAGCATGTGCCAGAACAGCGCGTCGCTGCATCCACTTTCCACCGGTACTCCAAGGGGGCCTCCGTCTGGCCATCCCCCAGCAGATGCCAGGCCATCCCCATCTCCTTGAGATGCCGATCAACCACGAGGCACGTGGTCAGCCCATTGGCCTCCTCCACTCACGAGACTCCCTCGCTAGAGAAATCTGGTGAGCAGGATCAGCGTCAGGAAAACGAGCCACATGTCCATACAGCCGCAGCTGACGCTCACGGACTATGCAGGTAACAAATCTCATCGAGTCTCTCTCAGCAACCGCTCGTTGGACACAAAACCGACCAGCGATAGCCAAGGATTCTCCAAAGAGACCTGGTACCAAAGGAATTAAGTCTCTGTCTCAGATCCTTTGTCAGAGGCCAAGCTCACATCCATAGAGCAAGACTGGAAGCACCAAGGACCTGAAGACTCGGACTTTCGTCGTACCGGCAGCGCCACCCACACCCCATATCCAGTGAATCCATGACTCCCCAGGCCCGACCCAGACGTCTATTGCCCTCTGACTCACAGCCAGCAGGAACATGAATATCACTGCCAAGGTAAGTGAATCTCTCACGACCTTAACATCCTCACACAAACAGACACCGACAGGACAGCAGCATCCAAGATGTCATTGAAAGCCTGGATCTAGTTTTGACCAAGAACCCATAATCCCAGCAGCTCCGACTCTTCATTCAGCACCTCGAGGGCCCCCAAAGGATATCTAAAGTCTCCGCAAGATGACTGCATCATCTGCGAAATCAAGGTCCGAGATCTTGACATTCCCAAACGATGCACCGCAGCTTGATCTCTCCGACATCCTCCCGAGACTCCAGTCCATACAAGTGCTGAAAAGTGTGGGGGCCAGTACACACCCCTGACGAACTCCAGTAACAACTGGAAATAAGTCAGAGATGGTACCACCACATTTCACAGCACTCTCAGTACCAGGGTAGAGTTCAGACATCAGATCGATCAGTTTTGGTGGCACCCCACGAAGACCAAGAATCCTCCAGAGGGCATCCTGATTCACTGAATTGAACGCTTACAGAGATCAACATAGGCTGCAAGCAGCCCCTGCCGAAACTCTCGTCTGCGTTCGGTGAGGACCCGAAGAGCAAGGATACGGTCAATCGTTGACCTCTTTGGTGTAAAGCCTGACTGCTCTGACGCTGGTGCTCAAGCAGATGGTGGCGAACCTATCAAGAATTATCCGAGCAAAGACCTTGCCCGGCACTGAGAGCAGCGTCACCCTCGGTAGTTGTTGCAGTCTTGGCGATCACCCTTCCCTTTCCAGAGAGGGACAACAAGGCCCCTCTTTAAATCAGTTGGGATGATGCCTGTGTTCCAGCAGAGCACAGAACTGCATGCAACACACGAGTGCAGCACTTCCACCAGCCTTGAGAAGTTCAGCATGGATGCCACAGATCCCTGGAGCTTTACCACGTTTCAACCAGTTCACTGCAGCCCATGTTTCCACAAGCGAAGGTGGACCACAGTTGATTGGAGGGTCAGCAACAGGGATTGTAACACCTTGCGTCCAACTCGACAGCTGTGGATCAGCCTGGTACAACCCCTGCTCAAGAACCGGCCCAGCGGGCCTTCACTTCAGACTTGGTGAGGCAATCAGTGCCCTGCAGCCCCTGCCGAAACTTTCGTCTGCGTTCGGTGAGGACTCGAAGAGCAAGGATACGGTCAATAGTTGACCTCTTTGGCATAAAGCCCGACTGCTCTGGGTGCTGGTGCTCAAGCAGATGGTAGCGAACCCTATCAAGAATTATCCGAGGAAAGACCTTACCCGGCACTGAGAGCAGCGTCACCCCTCGGTAGTTGTTGCAGTCCTGGTGATCACCCTTCCCTTTCCAGAGAGGGACAACAAGGCCCCTCTTCCAGTCAGTTGCGATGATGCCTGTGTTCCAGTCAGAGCACAGAACTGCATGCAATGACATGAGTGCATTTCCACCAGTCTTGCGAAGTTCAGCATGGATGCCACAAATCCCATGAGTTTTACCCCATTTCAACTCGTTCACCACAGCCTGTGTTTCCACAAATGAAGGTGGATCACAGTTGGTTGGAAGGTCAGCAATAGTAACTGGCCCAGCGGGCCTTCACTTCGGACTCTTCTATCAAGAGCCCACCCCCCTCCGCTATAACTCCAGTACACCGAGGGAAGGGCTTGGAGGAAAGCAATGCACAAATTCCCTTGTAAGCAGGACGAGAATCACTTGACCAGAGGTGATGCTCTACCCCCTCACAGATGCCTCGCACATAGGCCTCCTTGTCCACCCTCAGCACATGTACAGTTTTATGTGTAAGTTCCCTGAACAACTCAGCTCTGCCAATAAGCCTGGCCCTGCAACTCTGGTCAATAGTATCCGGTGTCCTTTGAGACACCTGACGTCGTTCTTCACCTGACGGTAGGTTCCAAGACATCCACCGGCAACATCAAGGAGGTGGTCTTGAAGGCACTCCACAAGTCTTCAGGATTTCCTAAAGCAGCCAGACCACCCAAATCCCCACTCAGCCTGTTCGCAAGCTCCTCATCTACCCTCTCATCCTTGAGCTTGCCAATATCCAGCCTAGGCTGGGATGGTACTATTCTCCCGGATTTAAGCTGCAACTTCAGAGTTGCTACACCAAGCACCTGTGGTCGTTATTGAGGAACTGAGCACTCTGGTAGACCCTGCAGTTCTGGATCATCCTCTGAAATATTACAATTTTACACAGGTGGAGGCCAATTAAGTTGGTGTGTGATTTTGAAGGTGATTAGATACACCTGAGCTAATTTACAGTTGCTGTTATGAGGGGGGTGGACACTTATCCAACCAAGATATTCTAGTTTTGTATTTATAATAAATTTTCTGAAATTTGTAGAATTTGTTTTTCATTTTTCATTTACGATGTGTAAATGAAGGTGGAAAAAGTTTGATTTAATGTAATTTAATTCCAGGTTATGAGGCAACTAAAGGTGAAAATTTTGAAAGGGGGTGTACACTTTCTATAGGCACTGCAATGCGCAACTTCGACCCAGGTGGGTAAACTTCCAGTCATCATATTAATACAATAATTATCGCTGGCAACATGTGTAGAGGGTAGGAACTTTCTTCCGTCCATAAAGTTTGCACACACTCATGCATGCACGCAGTTTGTCAAATTGATGAGTAAAAATGGAAAAACATTTTTAAAAGTACAGAAATAAGTAATGAAAAATTTTTTTTTAATATATTTATATAAAAATTGGTTTTATTATTTATTTATATGCAGCCTGTGGCTGCTTGGCTGGATCATTTTCTGGGGGCACAGTAATGCCACTGATGCAATGCCCCCTGCTACCAGTGAAATGGTACTCATTTCACCCTCCTCAGAAGGATGACAGGCTGAGTCAACCCACCTGGTGTTACGAATCAACGATTTGACAGGGGCTTGAACTCAAGACCCAGAGATCTTAAGCCAGCTAAGCCAGCCTCCCGAACCGTTAAGCCAACATCAGCCTTATACAAAGGATGTTGGGATGGTTTACCAAAAAGTATGTAAACAAGGTAGGGATGGTCAGAAGAAATTATCATGTGAAACCATCCCTACATCTCTCTTTCATATATATATATATATATATACATATATATATATATATATGATGAACAGGATCAGGGAGGACAGAGAGACAGGAAGAGAGACAGCCAGAGGAACACGGGAGGCCGTATAGAGGACCTTACACGCCCTGATTGGAGACAGACTATCCGAGACAATATGTGAGAGAGACCAGAGATGACACGAGAGACGGACAGGACGCTTCGAGACCAGTGCGAGGAAGGCAGGCACGAAAACATAAAATAAAAAAAGAAAGAAAACAAGAGCGAGCCAGGTGAAAGATATTCAGTACGAGAGGAAAAGGTTTTTTCTGACTACAGGGGCGTCTGATCTCGGTTTAGTCTGAACAAGAGAGTGAGTGATTACATTATGCTTAATGAAGATCCAACACACCACCACACACACCCACACACCACACAACACCACACACAAACTCATCTGAACAGCTGTACACACGATGACACAACAGAGGTTCTGTAATCGCTCAATCCAT
>CM068956.1:134152327-134168168 GCA_035128595.1 Eptatretus atami
TATTCGACCGGTTTCATTGCGTTGATGTAATCAACCCATGTTGTTTGTTGCAGTAAACCAGAAAAAGAAACGATCGAGTGCTTTGATGGAGTTCACGAGAGCGCTACGGGAAATGCAGGAGAGGCAGTTGGAATGGGATGCGAGAGAGATGGAAATGAACCGAGAGGAGAGGCAGAGACGCGAGGAGGGAGGAAGCAACGTGAGGAGGAGAACCGAGAAGAGCAGAGGCGGCGTGAGGAGGAGAACCGAGAAGAGAGGAGAAGACGGGAGGAAGAGAAATGATGCACGAACGAGAAGAGAGGAGGTTGACAGAGAGGAAAGAAGGCTTGAACGAGAGAACTTTTATGCTATGAATGCACAATTAGTTTCTGCGATTAATAATGTTGCTTCAGCACTGATCTCAAACAGTCAACGTTGAAATGTTCGTATTCCTTCGAAGTTATTTGCATATTAAATTTCCACGACAGTTTTGAAGCGGGACTTGTATTTGATTCATGGTTAGTGGTGGTGCTCGAGTAGGTGGTGGGGGGGGGGGGGGGGGGGGGGATGGAGTGTTTTTTGCTGTTTGAGTGGCATTGTGGCTGGAGGGCTATCTTCGAGGTGCGCACACTCACCTTTGAGCTGTCTCTTGAGTTCTTAATCTCCCAGCTATAAACTGCCATCGTGGAGTTTCACATGCAGAGCGATGCATAAATGTGTGTGCCGTACATTTGGTGGATGTTAAGCTGGACATCCCATCTGTTAGCACTGGTTGGTGGATGTTGAAGACACTAGTTGGTGGTGGCGTGGTTGCAAAGAGTGGGCAGCCAAATTATTTCTGCTTCCCTGAATTTTTTATTTCATTTTAGAAATTCCTGCCCTGACTGACTGCTGGGAAGGCAATGGTAAACTACTCACTATTACTTGCTTTGGCAGGCACAGGCTCTCTGTAAGGAGTATAGTACACTTTGAATGATTGGCATTGATATATGAAGTTTAGTGAATCCTAGCAAATACAACCCGTTGCTTCGCTGACGGGGTGTATTAAGGAGGGGGTTGGGAGAAGAGAAGAGAGAAGAGGCAGGAGGAGCGGAAGCTCGGAAGAGGAGGGGGGAGAGAGGGAGGGGGGAGAGGGAGGGGGGGAGGGGGAGGGAGGAGGGGGGAATCTCTCTCTTTTTTTTTGGCACATTTGCAAAAACTTTGATGTCCCAGTTCCAGAAAATTTGTGGGAACACAAACCAAAAGCAATCACTGAAAACATGGAAGTACCTACCGCTCACGTACGAACTAATGATCACATCGAGCGTGAACATCAAAAACAAAGCGTTATGACCACATATCATACTTTGGTACAAAAAAGAGAAGGCATTGCTGATTGAGGTGTTACTAGCAGTGATTTTGGATTAAACGATGCAGAAATCAAGGAAATAACCAAACACCAAGACCTCAAGAATGAAGTGAGAAGATCCTGGAAGCTGAATAATGCTAAAGTTGGACCAGTGATAGCTAGACCTACAGGAATGATGATTAAAGAACGTCACAGAGATATTAAACATCGTGGCAATACCTTTGGGTGCTCACCTGGTAGTGGCTGGATAAGATAACCAGGCAATCACAAGTAGGCATGGATGACCACAAAATATATAACGGAGAAGAAAGTAAATACCTCTGGATTTTTTTAATGCAATGAACAAACCTTGGTACATCACAGGTGATAAAGGTTGTGGTCAAGCTTCATCGAAATTGTGTGTGTGGCTTCAAAGAAGAAAGCAAATACATATTTTGGGGAGCAAAGGTAGATGCTTTGAGCCTTCCCTGGGAGGACTCCATTCCACATATGTAGATACCAACCAACGACACACACACACACACACACACACACACACACACACACACACTTTGCCGATATTGGCAATTTTTCGGGAGTCGGTTTGATTACCGACTCCAGTACGGACTGTATACAACCCAGAAACCTTGAGTAGCTTTCACCAAAAAACAACGTTTCATTGATATCGACGTTTCAAGGACATCATCACAAACATTATTCTTTATAAACAGCTGCGTGTTACAGGTGGAAAAAAAATTGGCTCGGTAATTTGGAAAACCTGTAAACACTGCAAACAGCTCGGAAATCTGATGTTATCAAATATATTTTGCTTTGAAACTCACAAAGAGAAACATACAAATCCGAGAACCAAATGCTTTAAAAACAGGCGTGAGGACAAAGGTAAACCTGGAAAAAAAACCTCCATAAGATACGGGATGAAACTTTGCCACCACGGCACCCGTAACAGGCATGGCATGTCCACACACCCACGGAGAGTCCGGACAGATCCAAATCTACCCATATGTACCACGTAAGTGTGTGCTGTATACTTACCTCTACCTTGTAGTAACTGTCGACTGCACATCCCGATCAGGACACGAACTCAGACCCCAGCGAGGTTACCCAGGAAATTCCTTAAGACCCCAGAGAGTGAGGTGGCTGAGGATCACCTGATGAAGGATATGATTAAATAAGGCTGTTAATTATCTTCAAAAGAGGTGTTTTAATGAACCCAAACACCCAATTTTCACTCTTGCACTTCCTTGGAGGTTTTTTTTAGTATACAAGCAAAGTTTCAGGCTGATAGGTTTTACGGTTTTGGAGTTATGGAGGAGACACACACACACACACAGACATTTATTAGTATAGATACAACTACTCATGGTGAAACATTCAACAGTTCCACCTTCATTTGATGTACCATACTCTTTACCAAGCATTGGTGATGCTCAAGCTGTTTCCTGGCAAAGGTTATACTGGGTGGTTTGCCATTTCCTTTTCAGGGTTGTTTGTCTGTGTTCTAGCTTTTTAAATGACGAGCGTCAAGGCCCTGTCACACCTTGACGATTTAGCCAGCGTGAGGCCATTTTTTAAAATTTGGTCTAAAACGCTGGCACACGTCGAATACGTTATGGGTACGTTTTGTATACGTTAAGACCACGCTGAAAACACTGCCATAAGTCGTAGTACGCTGGCTTTAAACGTTGAACTTTTGGGTTTTCCTCAAATTTTTCATGCTTGAAAATATACGACGTATGCGGCGTATGACTCACAGTTCCGCTACGCTGGCCATAAGTTGTAGGCACGTTATGCCATCGTTGACACATCGAAACACGTTACTTTAAGTTACTCATAAGTCGAAACACGTCGATGAATGTTTAGCGTACCCGAAACTTATTTCTAACCTATGATAACGTTTGTATAGCACGCTACACGAACGTTGTTCACACTTTGCAACACGTTACTTGAAATACGACTACTACTACTACTACTACCAACATCGACATCACTAAATTCTCTCGAACTACTACTACTACTACTACTACTAACATCGACATCATTAAATTCTCTCGAACTACTACTGCGCTACTACTACTGCTGCTACTACTACAACTAACATCGACATCACTAAATTCTCTCGAACTACTAACATCGACATCTCTAAATTCTCTAGAACTACTACTACTGCTACTACCACTACTACTAACATTGACATCACTAAATTCTCTCGAACTACTACTACTACCAACATCGACATCACTAAATTCTCTCGAACTACTACTACTACTGCTACTACTACTAACATCGACATCACTAAATTCTCTCAAACTACTACTACTACTACTAATAACATCGACATCACGAAATTCTCTCGAACTACTACTACTACTACTACTACTGCTACTGCCACTGCTACTGACATTGACATCTACTAAACATGGAGTCTGGAACACTAACGGGTTCCTCTTTGTGAACCCCATTTTTATATACCAATTCCCCTAAACGCTGCCAATACGCCATATACGCGTAGCTGTAAGTTAGAAACACGTCTAGTAAGTTCTTGGTCGTCCGGAAGACGTCAATCAAATTCGTCTACATACGCCAATGGCGTTTGAGATACGTTACACATAGGTTCAAAGCACGCTACACATAGGTTCAAAGCACGCTACTAATAGGTTTAAAGCACGTTACTCGTAGTGTAAAAATTAATTCGGGTATGCTAAACATTACCTCGACGTTGTTCACTTATGAGTAACTTTCAGTAAGTGTGGCCGACGTGTGTAAACGATTGCGGAGCATGCCGAGAACTTATGCCAGCGTATGCGGAACTTGTGAGCCATACGTCGAGTACGTCGTAAAATTTTCAGCATGCTTGAAATTTCACGACGTACTAGACGTACCACGAATATGCCAGCGTACTTCATTGTTTTTCATCGTGCTCCTAACGTAACACAACTTACCCATACCGTATTCGACGTGTCCCAGCGTTTTAGACACATTTTTCAATAGGTCCGCATACGCTGGCTAAATCGTCAAGGTGTGACTGCGATGTTGACACTCCAATTTTCAGGCGGTTATGATTTAAATCGGTGCGGCAGGTTTTAACAAGAGAACGCCACGAGTTCGTTGGCGATACGTGCAGCGCGCTATGACTAAGTTAAACTATCGTTGGGCATAGGTTGTGAACGCCGCCAACAGGCTAAGCATTCGTTGGTATAAAGTTATCTTAAACACAACGAAACGTTCGTGCCGTTACTATACGTTATGCATACGACCAACACTTATGAATACGACCAAAACTTAAAAAAAACCTCAAAACTTCAGCGTACGCCAGACGTGTTTACGTGCATTTTTATACGTTGCCATTCCTGGCTAAAACGTCAAGGTGTGACAGGGCCCTCAAGCAAGGAAGTAGCACGTACCATGTTTTAAGTCTTTGATATGAGTATATAGTGGGGCAACTTAGCTAAATATAGCATAACAATTGTGCATTTTGTGAGGAAAGCACCAAAATTTGGCACACTCGTAGCCCAACATATTATGAACAGATTTGGATATTGGGCCATCTCAAATTCAGCCGCTGATGGCTGTGGCAGCCATTTTCCACTGCCATCAAAATTTTGAGATGGCCCAATATCCAAATCTGTTCATAATATGATAGGCTACTAGTGTGCCCAATTTGGTTCTTTCGTCACAAAATGCACAATTGTTATGCTAAGTTGCACCACTAAATATGACTCAACCAGGGTTCGAACCGCCGACCACCCAGACTCAGAGTGGATGCTCTAACCATTATGCCACCACCAAGTCTGGTTCCTTCATTTGAACCATTCCCTTATCTGGCAATGTCTGAACTCGTGCACACTCAGTTGTTTAACAGAATGATCTTGTGATCTTCACAAAGGTAGTGATTATCTAATAATTTAAATGCATGAATCCTTTTTATTTGAGGATGTATTGCCATCCTCCTTTGGTCTCTCCAAATATATTGTTTCGGTACATCCGCCGTCTGAATAACTGAGTCTTTGAAGACCACAGTCGATTTTCGTCGAGCAAACCTCGAACCGGCTTCAGGTCCAAAGCTGTATTACCATTACTAACAAGGTTAGCGTGACGAATGGGGAGTCGGGCCGGCAGTCACGTAACAGATCTTAACCGATTGACCGAGTGTAACCAAGTTACATGCTGCGCTCTTATCTCTAGAGCCCAATAATTTATTGATCAACCAATCATAAGTTGCCATACTCTGCCGTCAGGACAGACATGAGTCGTCAGAACACAAAATGAATTTAAGCATTATTAAACAGGCACGTATTTACAGGGGTAATTCACAGGGCATGTATTTACAGGGGTAATTCACAGGGCATGTATTTACAAGGCAGTTAACATTCCCACTTATTCCTGACACGACTATTCCCGCCCTCGGGTTCCTTATGTAGTCAACTTAACACTTTACAAACGTGGCGCCAATCATACATCGGGCAATGAAATGAGAGAAAGAGAAAAGAAGATGGGGACCTGTCGTGCTGCGGCACACCTTGCGTTCGCTTGTCGGAGATGACGCCCCAATGACTCTGACGTGTCTTTACTTGTGGTCCGTCTCGACCCGTCGCTGGCTCCACTCTGCATGCCTCCAAACCGCCGTGTCACACCACGGACCAGAAGATAAGCGCAGCGCAGACTCCGGACCATTAGATTATAGCACCAAGACCAAAGACGCTGACAAGAGTAAGATGTTCACGAGAGCGAGATGGTAACGAGAGCAAGGACGAAGAGGATGGTGTCTTCTCTCTCCTTCTCGAGGACTTCGGCTCACACTTCAACTCTTGAATCCAAGACACGATCCCATGACAAGCCCAAGATGAAGACAGCTCATTTGCACTCCCTTTTAAAGTGTCTTTTCCCCCTCTCCTCTCCGCCCCCCCAACGTTTTCATGGTAGGGGTCGTGGAGTTCTTTCCTCTCGCCCGATTGAGTGTGTGAAGTAAAAATAACATATATGGACTCCTTTCTAACACATTGACAATGCATATCTATTTACATGCAATACAATATGCTTAACTGAGCAAAGGGGGGCCACAAGAAGGAGCGTTCACATCGTGCTCTATCAGGCTTTTGCCTGTGAATCCTTTTACCACATTACACCTACCTATAAAATAGTATGTTTTTGATCTGTGCTCGAGAGTGCTAAACATGAATCTACAGTCCAATCCAGACAAAGATGTTGGCGAGCTACAATGTCGCAAATTAGGGTCCTTTGCAGGTCCAGCATTGTTGCTCATCTCAGCTAACGTGGAAGGTCTTTCAGCAGCCAAACAATATTTTCTGGCAGATATTTGCATGAAAAATAAACGTGTCATTCTTTGCCTTCAAGAGCCGCATTGGGGAGCTTCTATGATCCGTCCAAGGATCCCAGGTATGACACTTGTGACAGAGAGATCACATGGTAAACGTGGCAGGGCTGTTTTTGTTCACAGTGGAGTTTCTCTTGACAAGTCCTCCAATGTTAGAAATTGGTAACATTGAAGTCATTCACATCCAGCTTATTGGGATCTCCATAAACACAGTCTATCCATTCCATCCATTGGGACCATCATACTCTGTGCAGAGCGTCGATGCTGCCAAAGCAGTCTCCTGGGCTATTAGACACAGTCCTAGACGGGTCGCCACTCTGACGCAGGATACTCGAATGGCTCATTCATCCCAGCAAGCTGGCACTCATTTTGCTGACCTCGGAAGGATGACAAGCTGAGTCAACTCCACCTGGTATTAATTCAACAGTTGAGCAAGATTTGAACTCAAGACTCTAAAGATCCCAAGTGCAGTCTACAAGCCACCTAAAAAGGAGTTCTCTTTCCCAGATGGTTTTACTGATAATTCTGTTGATGTGGTGATCGGCAATGATGGGGAATTTGTTGAAAGCTGGTCAGCTGCAAGACAGATGTCCCACGTCCACGACGCAAAGCTACCAAGTTCCTTCAACAGCAGCAGATGGAGACGTGGCTATAACCCAAACCTGGTGTTTACATTAAATTGCATTGCTTAACCAATGTGAGAAAATTGTCCTGGCCAAAATTCCAAACTCCCAGCACCGACCTATTGAAATAAAACTCCATGCAATGGCTACCCCTTATGCGGTTCCCTTCCGTCGACATTTCACTTGAAAAAGGTGAACTGGGAGAAATTCTCAGTAGACCTGGATGCTACGATCAAAGACCTACCAGCTTCCCCCACTAACTGTGATATTTTTGTGGATATGATGAAAAGGTTCTCTCAGACCAATATCCCGAAAGGATGTCGTATGAATTACATACCGGGACTGTCACAGGATGCTGAGGAACTCTACAAGGACTACACCAGGTGCTTCCAGACTAATCTCTTTGGCAATGATACCCTGGAATCTAGAGAGAGACTAATCAATGCCATATCAGAGAAGCAGCGAAATAAGTGGCAAGTGATGATTGAGTCCTCCAAATATGAGCCATCGCAGCAGAAACACCTGGAAAACCATAAATATGCTGGGAAATGTCTTCATGAAAGCACAGCCTCGATTTTAGATCACAACAGACCAGGCTGCTCACCAGTTCCTCATGAACAACCAAGGAAACCCAGGCAATCGCCCGAGTAGAATTAAACTTCCAAGGCCTGATAATTATGTCCAGGAGGACTCTTAACTTCACCACACCTTTCACCATGAATGAACTCCTACTTGGCATCAAAGACCCGCAACAAAACTGCCGGACATGCTGACATCCTCTGTGAACAAGTCAAGCACCTAGGACCAGTACCTCTCCTGTGGTTACGAGACATGTTCAACAGCTGCTTGACTTCCAATAAGATCCAAAAGCTGCGAAGACGTGCAAAAGTAGTGGCCATTCTGAAGCCTGTAAAAGATCCCCCCAACACCAAGAGCTTCCGGTCAATGTCCCTGCTCTGTCACATGTACAAACGAGAACGGCACTGGGTAGAGCACATACCTCTGCCAGGCTGAGGAGTTTACATTTTGTATCCCACTGATAGGCTGGATCTGCATCCGGACCGCAACCAAAATCTAATCAGCTTGTTATTGTCACCTAGCCAACTCATCCACCAAGTTTTGTCATAACTCGTCCACAACGTTTTGAAATATCATGCTATATATCACTTTTGGCCGCATCTTTCAATGGTGAGGAATCACTTGAAATTTTTTTCTTTTTTAATCCTCGTATCTGGATCCGGATCTTCACCAAAATTGAATCAATTCGTCCTTGTCACACACCCAACTTGTCTACCGAGTTTCATCCGAATCCGTTCACAACTTTTTGAGATATCATGCTATGTATTGTTTTTAGCCATAAATCGCTCAATGGTGAAGAATGGTCACTTAAATGGTCATGGTCGCTCAATGGTCACTTCAAAAATTATAGTATCTGTAATCCGGATCTGCACCAAAATCTAATCAATTTGTCCTCGTAACACACCCAACCTGTGGGTGTTTCAGTGGTGGAGGTAATTATCCGAATTATATAACCACAATGGATTATATATGCACAAAAGTAGGATGCATGTTTTTGCTTCATATACATAACTTGGGTTAATTTAATTTTCGGGAGCAATTGAGGCAGCGGTCTGTTGCCTATACACTGCCCAAATAAAGGATCTGTCAGAAGAACATGTTGCATGCTCGGAACAAGATCACCTGTTGGGTGGGTATATGCTGTGGTATTAATAATCATAAATAAAACATGAATCCACCCTCCCACCCCCCCCCAGCCACTCCCGCTTCCAGTGCATTTAATGCATGTCCATTGACTACATGTATCACATTTTACCACCTGGGCCATGATGTTGGGATATTGTACAGTTTCCATTAATGCTTTTTTTTTGTGTCGTTAGAAAAAGTATCTACATGCATTTGAATGTGGGGTTTGCTGCTACTTCTTCCATATCCGCTTGCACCTTTGGTTCGTTTGTTCATACAATTCTTCCCTCCAGGCCTTCAAAACAGCTATTCACCGCCACCTCTTATAGTCCCCCATCCAAATCCTCGATCTTTTCTATCCCCGTTAATCCACCCGAAACCCACCTCCTTCAAATTCCTTGCTTTCCTTCCTGAAAGTCCCTCTAATGTCCATCTTGTATTCCCCATGTTCCCTGCTCCATCCCTCGCCCTTCCACAGATCTCCTAATGTCTCTGTTCCCCACTGTTTTGTACTTCCCACTCCCGCCCCTCTTGTCTCATGCTCCCCTTGTTGTGCGTTGTGTGTTATCTCTCATACGAGCCTCGACAAGGTATACAAAAAAAAAAATCCGACTGCTTCGCATAGCTCCACACTTCCTATATGAGAGACCGAGTACGATTGGCCAATTATCGATGACCATCCTGATCCAATGTAATGTCTTGTTACTGGGGGGTTCATTTTTCACACGAAATTGCCGTGATATACTGGGAAATACCATCAATATGCTGAAATAATACATCTAAATTTCAAGAATGATGATTGTTCTAATTCCTGTACGGCATTTGATCTGTTGATGAAAATAAAATGTCTTGTTTGTTCATGTTGTTGGTTCATTTCTTTTAGTCCATGCAGTGGACTAAACAGTATCAACATGACATAAAAATCTATCTTCTGACTGAAAAAAAATATTGATGAATTTTTTTCAACAGACCCCCCTAGATTTTTTTGGACGCTTTGTGCGCTCAATTCTCTAACTCTTCGTGACCTCGCTGAACATATTTTACATTCTCACACTTTCATAATTTGAGGTTGACAGGTCTGCCCCCCATGTGGTGACGAGTAACACTTAAGCTCACAGTTTCCCGACTTAATTTACATCGAGATGTCTCCTACACGTCCATGGACCAAGCAGCTCTATACAATCATAACCTTGCTTTGAAATTCCTCCATCTACCCCCACAACCGTAACAATATGTTGTATCATGCTACTCTCCAACAACGTCAGTGCTGTATCAAGCGTGGAGGAGTTCTATGAAAGCCTAAAGCGGATAGTGTCATCAATCCCGAAACATTCTTGTCTTATGCTTGGAGGGGATTTTAATACCCAAGTGTCAAACAGCTGTTCTTACCACAGCTCCACCAACAGAAATTGACAGTTCCTTCTTGATTTCATCCATCAGCATGACCTTTTAATAACTAACATTCTCTTTCGAAAACCCAAATCAAGACTGGACATTCCGTGCACCAAACAAAACCACATCTCAAATTGATTTCATCTGATGTCGTAAAAGATGGAGTAACAGTATCATGGATTCTCATGGATTCCCAAGCTCACCAGTCATCAGACCCTATTGGCTCTGATCACAGAATTGTTTGCGCAAAGATAAGGTTTAGCGTTCAAACAAAAAAGAACACAAACAGGTCCAGACTTCATTGGGATATTGTCTCTACCGATCCTTGCATATCCTCTCAAATCGAATATATTACAACGAGCACCCAGGTGATGAATGGTCCAAAGTGTTTAGTAGAGACAACATGATATATTAGGAAGCTCCACTGAATGAGATATATTTGAAAGAAATCAGTCAAGCACATATAAAAGACTTAGTTGATATATGTACTAAAATTGGTTTGACAATGTTGCCAACACAAAAATCTGTTAAAATGAGTGTTCAAGGAACTGCTGAAGTAAACGCTGCCTGTGATGTTGTTCTCAATGTAAATCTGCGACAATCTACAACACAAGCTGCATTATGTGACATGTACGATGAAGCCCAGGAAAAGTGGTTTCACAATATTCTGGGGGGCTTTGACAGGGAGGAACCAATCAGTGCACTCAATAATGCATAGAACTGAGTGAAACATCTTTCTGGAAAGAAATCTGAAACTGTTTTTATCCAAAGTGAGCATCGCTTAGATTCCGAGAAAGCTCATTTCCAAAAACTGCTCTCTTCTGATAATACCAGCGTACCCAACAATCCAATCGATCCCATTTTTTTGAGGTCAACTCCAACATTACAGCGAGCATATTTTCATCAGTAGAACTTGACACGGCAATGAAACAAATGAAACTTGGAAAAGCCCCCAGTCTTTATGGTATTCAAATCAAAGTCTCGCGACTTCCGAAGTGAAGAAAGATCTTTCTGAAATTCTGCATTGAAACGTACCGAGGAAAGCGCCCTCCAGAATGGGGGAAGGCAGGTATTGTAAAACAGCAGCAAAAATTTACAATCGCCTCCTTAACAGAATTTGCCCTGAATTAGAAAAGATCCTACTCGCGAATCAAAATGGTTTTTGGCTCCTTTGATCTACATCTTCTCAGATCCTTGCTCTCAAGCGCATCGTTGAGGAAGTACACAATCACCGAAAAGAGGCCGTTATCTTCATCGACTTCACGAAAGCCTTCGACTCCATTGACAGGAATAAACTTTTCCAAATCTTACATGCATATGACATCCCTGAATCGATTGTGAAGGCTATACAAATTATATGTGAAGATACCTCTGTAATGGTATTCGTATTAACTCCTGAAGGAGAGACCATGCAGCTTTTTGAAT
This sequence comes from Eptatretus atami, assembly GCA_035128595.1. Lineage (NCBI taxonomy): Eukaryota > Metazoa > Chordata > Myxini > Myxiniformes > Myxinidae > Eptatretus > Eptatretus atami. The sequence continues at coordinate 134,164,131 of CM068956.1, forward strand.
CGACTATGGAGTTTTACAAGGTGACCCGCTCGCTCCTTACTTGTTGAAGGCCCAGTCACACCTTGAAGTTTTAGCCAGCAATGACAACGTATCAAAATGTATGTAAAACGCTGGCTTACGTTGAACTTTTGATGTTTTTTTAAAAGATTTGGACGTATTAATAACTAGTTGGTCGTATGCATAACATATTAGTAACAGACACAGAACGTTTCGTTGTCTTATAGATAACTTATACCAACGAATGCTTAGCCTGTTGTCAGCGTTCACAACCTATGCCCAACGATAGTCTAACTTATGCATAGCGCGCTGCACGTATCGCCGACGATCACGTGGCATAGCCTATTAAAGGCTGCCGCACAACGATTCAAATCATACCGCCGGAGAAATGGAAGTGTCACATCGCAGTCACACCTTGGCGATCTTGCCAGCGTATGCCGACCTCTGAAAAATGCGTCTAAAATGCTGGCGCACGTCGAATACGGTATGGGTAAGTTTGGTATACGTGAATAGAACGCTAAAGTACACTATCATACGTCGTAGTAAGTGGAGTACGTCTTTGTAATTTTAAACGTGTTAAAAATTTTACGACGTACTTGCCGTATGCCTCACACGTTCCGCATGCGATGGAATAAGTTGTACGCACGATATGCGAACGTTGGCACACGTCGATAAAAGTTACTTGTAAGCTACTCATAAGTCGAAACACGTCGAGCTAATGTCTAGCGTACCCGAAAGTTATTTCTAACTTGTGAGTAACGTGGTTTGAACCAATTCCTTACGTATTTCCAACGCACATGACGTATGTAGACGTATTTCATTGAGCTCTTCCGGACGACCAAAGAACTAATAAACCAATGTCACCCGTAGGTGATCCGTATCTTGCCAAAGGTGACCACGTGTGACTTCTTTAAGGTCACACTGAGGTGAACAGAGCTGCTATCCCCAGGAGCAACTCCTTGAGGAATATCTGCCTATGAGAGATTCCGATGAGAATCGTTCTACAGAGTAACCATGAAAAAAATATGCGTTTGCCTCATAACGTCACCAAATCAGTCATAATGTCTCAAGCTTGATATATCTAGAAAGCACTCATCGAGGTGTTCAATTTGAGGTACTCAACGATATGGTTCCTAAAACTTGAAAATTTGACCTTGGGGTCAAATATGTTTGACCTAGGCGTTAACCATGAAGGTCAAGGCCAATCGCCACCAAAAATTAATCAGCTGAATGCCAGACATGAACTATATTCCATGAAGTTTGAAGACGATCCGATCAAAATTACTCAAAAAATAAGGGTTTCGTCGACTCCCTGATTTGCGACAAAGTGACCTTGACCTTTGACCTTGACCTTCAAAAATTTATGCGCTGAAAGACCTCCATAGGCCTCTGATATGCGAAGTTACAAAAATTTCCAATGATAACTGTGCTCTGCAGAGTGATTTATACGTGATTACAGATAAAAAAAAAAACAAACAACAAAAAAAAAACACATGAAGGTCAAGGCCAATCGCACCAAAAATTAATCAGCTGAGCGCCAGACCATGAACTATATTCCCATGAAGTTTGAAGACGATCCGATCAAAATTACTCAAAAAAATAAGGGTTTTGTCGATTCCCCTGATTTGCGACAGTGACCTTGACCTTTGACCTTGACCTTCAAAATTTTATGGCCTGAAAGGACCTCCATAGGCCCTTGCATGTGCGAAGTTACAAAAATTTCCAATGAAACTGTGGTCTGCAGAATTTTTTCGTTGATACAGACAAACAACAAAAAAAATAAAAAAAAAATAAAAAAAAAAAAACATACAGACTGACTAACATACTTGCAAAAACTTCGTTTTGCAAGATATGAACGTTGTTTCTAACTTAAAACTACCATATAATGGCGGATTGGCAGCGTTAGGGGAATGTATATAAAAATGGGTTCACACAGGAGGAACCGTCAGTGTTCCAGACTCCATGGTTTTTTTATTTTTTTTTTCGGTATGACGGTGATGTTGACACTTTGATTTCTAGTGCGGTTATGATTTAAATCGTTAGAGCGGCAGCCTATTAATGTTTTATATTATACCGCACTAGAAATCGAAGTGTCAACATCACAGTCATACCGAAGAAAAAAAAACAAAAAAAACAAAAAAAAACCAGGGAGTCTGGAACACCGACGCTAAACATTACCTCGACGTGTTTCGACTTATGAGTAACTTACAAGTAACGTGTGTCGACGTGTGTCAGATCGCGTAACGTGCCTACAACACGTTACTCATAGGTTAGAAATAAGTTTCGGGTCGCTAAACATTACCTCGACGTGTTTCGTTATGAGTAACTTACAAGTAACGTGTGTGTCGACGTGTGTCAACGATCGCATAACGTACCTAAAACTTATGGCCAGCATAGCGGAACTTGTGAGTCATACGCTGGCATAAGTCGTAAAATTTCAAGCATGCTAAAATTTGAGGACAACCGCAAAGTACAACGATGAAAGCCAGCGTACTACGACGTATGTGCAGTGTTTTTCAGCGTGCTCTCAATGTTTCCAAAACTTACCCATAACGTATTGGACGTGCGCCAGCGTTTAGACAAATTTTTCAAAAATCGGCATAAGCTGGCTAAAACGTCAAGGTGTGACTGGGCCTTTACCATTGCCTTGGACTATGCCCTAAGAACTGAGATGGTTTAACTCTCTCTCAGCGTTGAAGTAGCAGACATCCAGCCCAACACATTTCTGACCTTGAATTTGCTGACGACATCGCGCTCCTTTCAGACATGTTAAGCGTATCTGAACTCCAACTTCACAAGGTTGAAACTGCTGCTGGGTTTATTGAGCTTGTACTCAATGCTGAAAAGACAAAGCATATGCACGTCAATCCTTCTGTTGAGTGTGCTCTACTTACTGTCGCCGGAAGTCCGATATAGAGAGTGAATGACTTTAAATATCTCGGCTCCTTTACCAACACGCAGCATGACTTAGAATGCAGAAAAGCTTAGGCTTGGGCAGCAGTTCACACCCTCCATAAAGTGGGAAGATCTCCAATTCACAGATGGAGTAAGCTAAGTGTCTTCAAAACGACAGTTGAGCTGATCCTTCTCTATGCGTGCGAATCCTGGACCCTGACCCAAACATGAAACCACTGGATGGTACCTACACCCGATTGCTTCGAAAAGTTCTGAATGTTTCTTGGCAAGACCATATCACTAATAGGGATCTATATGGTTCTTTGCCCCACATCTCTGCTATTGTGAAGGAACGCTGCCTTCGCCTTGCTGGTCATGTGATGCGACTTGAAGAACTTGCAAAGAAAGTTCTAGTCTGAATGTCTGAAGAACCACAGAGAATGGGTCACCCCCTCACGACCGTGCGAGACATCACCGAGAAGGAAACCAGCTTGAGGGGAGTTGATTTAGTCAATGCTATGTCTCATTGAGAATCCTGAAAAGATCTTATCATGCAACCACGATAAGTGGAAGATATTAAAAAATAAAAATAAAAAAAGCCCGATCACTCAATGGTGAAAAATCACTTTTAAAATTTTCAGATCTGGATCCGGATTCGGATCTTCCCCAAAATCAAATCATTTCATCCTTGTTGTATACCCAAGCTCTCTACCAAATTGCATCCAAATCCGTCCACAACTTTTTGAGATATTTTGTTGACAAACAAACAGACAGCGATGAAAACATCACCTCCGTCCACCTTCTGTGGATGGAGGTAATAATCACTTAGAGCTTAATAAAGTGATATATCGAATTGATAAAGTGATTTTGACGGAACGTTAACACAAATTTATCAAAAACTGGACGGAGAAAGTCGAATTGCCAGCATTACATAGCAGATGTGACCCATGTAGCACTTCCCATGCTCTGCTACCTTTGAGTCAACAAGGGAATAAATAATACTAGCTTTATAAATAAATAAATGTATTGTGTGTTTTTCGTGGGCCCCTGGAATTTTGGCCCGGGACAAATGTCCCGTTGGTCCTTCCCTAAATCCGGCCCTGTCCACAGTTAGCGTTACAAATTCAAACCTTAATAAAATACAAC
>CM068956.1:134194821-134207673 GCA_035128595.1 Eptatretus atami
AGAGAGGGGGGATGGGTTTCCCCCGAAGGAAAATTTGTTCCCGTACTTCCCTTGATCTTTCCATGCTGAAAAGCTTCGGTCACTATTATATCGTGTTTGTTTGATTTAATCATCTCAATCACACTCGTTATCACCAGAACCAAAATGCTCGACTCCTGCCCTTGGCGTTGTCGAGCGGTTTCTGTAATTATGCTGATAAAAAAATAATTGTCCTGCAGCGTCTCGACAAATTGATGTGTTGGGTGATGTGGTGTGGCAGTGCCATGCTTCCCCCGGTCAACACCCAGAATATGAAAATCTCCCCAACTATTACTGAACATGGGAATGAGCATTCACTTTGTTCCGGCAGCACGATTGAGAATTCATCTGCTTATTGCAGCTTCGTTCGTAATAACATCTCATTTTATCCGCGCAATACATTCGACAGTCGACAATCAATTGTATATTTATTACTTCACGCTTGCTCAATATCTGTTGGCCATGGCGTTGTAGTTCGCGTCGGTAGTTCGTGTTCGATTGAACAATTATATGTGTTTGTAGTACGTGGAATATGTCATAATACGTTTGATATGCATTTATTTTTTTTGATAATTAAAGACCGATGAGGGGAAATTGCTGGTTGGTGTACCGGAAGGAACCAATCGATCAACAGCAGTCAGTTAAATCATCGGTACGTTGTTTTTGGATATATTCTGTGCTTGCTTTCCCCTTACATTAGCTGCATTGACGTTGCTCTCTGTTGTGTAAATTAATTTGTGAGTTCTCGTTGTTCTTTCACATTTTCCATGTCGACGTTGATTTGAGGCCCAGCAAGGCCTCACGTCCAACCGTCGCCATCGTTGATTGAACAGGTCGATTGATTCCGGTATAATAAGCTCTCTTGGTGATTTGTGAAAGATACATCCCTGGATTTTGGACTTTATTTTAACTACCAATTTACATTTGCTTTTTTTTTAATCCTACGTTTATAAAAACCATTACACTTTAAGAAGGTTGACATGGTGTGACCCGATGAGTGTTGCCAGTCAGGATTAAGAATGCTTAGCAACGTGAGGGATCATCACCTGTGTTTAAATCAAAAGTAAAAATGAGAATCGCTTGAAGAGTTTGCTGCCTGATGCAATATGCCAGCCGTGGGAACTACAGGATATCAAGACGTGTTCGGCTTGCTCGTGTACTCAACCATCAACCACTTCCCTATTTAATATTAGCAAATACAACCCGTCGCTTCTCTGGCTGGGATATTAAGGGGGGAAATAGAGGGAAGGGAAGGATAGATAGAGGGAGGGGAAGGATAGATAGAGGGAGGGGAAGGATAGATAGAGGGAGGGGAAGGATAGCATAGGGGAGGAGGATAGATAGGGGAGGGGAAGGATAGATAGAGTGAGGGGAAGGATAGCTAGAGGGAGGGGAAGGATAGATAGGGGAGGAGAAGGATGGATAGAGGGAGGGAGGGGAAGGATGGATAGATCGAGGGAGTGAGGGAAGGATGGAGAGAGGAGGGGGGAAGGATAGCTATATATAGAGGAGGGAGAGGAAGTATAGATATATAGATCGAAGGAGGGGAAGGATAGATATATAGATAGAGGGAGTGAAGTATAGATAGAGAGAGGGAGGGGAAGTATAGATATATATAGAAGAGAGAGAGAGGGGAAGTATAGATAGAGAGAGGAGGGGGAAGGATAGATAGATAGAGAGAAGGGGGAAGGGATAGATAAGATAGGGAGGGGAAGGAAGGATAGGATGGCTAGATAGGGAAGATAGATAGGGGAGGGGAAGGATAATAGAGGGAGGAAGAATGATAGGGAGGGAGGGAAGGATAGATAGATAGGGGAGGGAAGAAAGGATGGATAGATAGGGGAGGGGAAGGATAGATATAGGGAGGGAAGAATGATAGTGCGAGGGAGCGGGAAGGATAGATAATATATAGAGGGAGGGAGAGGAAGGATAGATATATAGATCGGAGGAGGGGAGGATAGATATATAGAGGGAGTGAAGTATAGATAGATAGAGAGAGGGAGGGGAAGTATAGATAGATAGATCGAGGGAGGGGAAGGATAGATAGATTGAGAGAGGGTGGGGAAGGATTGAGAGAGGAGAAGGATAGATCACTCGATAGAGGGAGGGGAACGATAGATAGATAGAGAGAGAGAGGAAGGATAGATAGATGAGAAGAGAGAGGGAGGGAAGGAATGAGATATGAGAGAGAGAGAGAGGGAAGGATAGACTGTCTGCTTATGAAGGATAGAGAGAGGAGAGAGAGAGAGAGAGAGAGAGAGAGAGAGAGAGAGAGAGAAGAGAGAGAGAGAGAAGACAGACAGACAGACGAGACAGACAGACAGACAGACAGACAGACAGACAGACAGACAGAAGACTAGACAGATTTGGGGAAGTAATGGGTAATGTAATGGGTCGTATAATGACAGGAGATTGTACTGAAAGGGGAAACATGGTGTAAAATAAAATTTCACATTTTCAGCGAGCCAGCTACCGTCCGACGCAATGCGGGGCCAATGCAGGGGAGTAGGCCCTGAACTTTGTTCAAGTCGATCGATATGCAGTATTCGATGACAGTGTGTATATTGTAGAGCGTTGGCTAAGTGGCCCAAGCACTCAAAAAAGCACTCCAATGAAACAGTTGAGAAGGAACGGCTGGTTTGGCAAGCGATTAGCAATCACTGATCTGTCATTAAACACCTCCCGGAGATTCCTGAAATATCAAACATGTCCAAATTGGTTGTTTAGCAGTCGGAGCTGATGCTAAGTTCGATTCTGGAGCTTAAATTTTCAACTTTGGCATAGTTTAAGAGATTCTAGAGGTTATGGAATATGCGGAAATTAAATAAAGCCATGAATGCTGGCGTCTCTGGGCGTTTATAAGCATTTCACTGTATCCAGCGGTTTGTAGGTATGATGATCAGGCAATTGATGATATGTGACAAAAGTGAAAAAAATTAATTTTATCGTTAAGAAATCATTGCAGCGTGTTCCAAACCAAGGCATTGCTGAGCAGGCCAAAAAAAATAAGTGGTGGCTTAAGACTGTTACGAGCTGACAGAGGGCTGACCAAGATGGCGTGCCGCCATGTTCGTACAGCTTATTTTGGTTTTTCATGATGAACACCCCTAAATTATCTTCAGAAGGGGTGTTTTAATTATCGCAAACACCCAATTTTCACTCTTGCACTCCCTTGGCGCTCCTCACTTTGAAATTGAAACTATGCAAAAATGCATAGTTTGGGAACAATAGGTTTCATGGTTTTGGAGTTGTGGAGGAGACGGTCTGATGGATGGATACACACTGGCATTTATTATTATAGATACAATGAATGTTAACGAGTAACAATCCTGTAAAAGAAGATGTTCTTTGTGAATGTTTTTGCATTGTAATAAATATTTAATCGATATTTCCACCTATCCATGTCGTGCTTGTATGTGCCCTCCTTGCAGATAAAACATGGATGACATCACCAAGGATTTGCAGTTTGGGACTTTGATTGCCTCCTCAATAGCCAGTCTGAAAGCATCCACCATGGAGGTGGTGGATCCCGAGCAAGGTGTGAAGCCTACTGTCGATCAAGAAATGGAACTTGCGCTAGACGAGGAGCCAGGAAAACGGCACGATTCGAAGATCGGTGTGGGTAAAAAGTTTAATGTTCCAAAACACACCCAAGGTGTGGATGACCTTTCCATTGAAAGAAATGGTGAGGCTGTCATTGTTTCAGAGACTTTAGGATGCCAGGGAGCAGTTAGTAAGGTAAAAGTTGAGGATGTTAAACAGACCATTACAAATACCAGAGACTGTGATTCAGAAGAATTTGGGTTGGATGGCATAAAGGTAGAGGACTGTCTTTCACTCAATGCGGATGCTCGTAACGTTGCCAGTGCCACTGTTGAGGTGAAGCAGGATGGAAATGGGTTCAAGAAAAAGAGAGCAATTGGATCCAAGGAAACACACATTGGGCCTGGATCAAAGTATTTTTGCACGGTAAGCAATGACTGTTTATGCATGCAAAATGACAGATGAAACCATCGTTTGTGGACTTTCCTTCATGCGTTTGTTTCTGTTGCAGATTTGTACCGTGTCCTGTACTTCTGAGGTGAACTTTTTGTCACATAAGGCAGGATCTAAACATAAGAAGGTATGTTTCACTTTGTTTGTATTTTGAAGTACTCACCAGATACTGGGTGATCTACTCCACGAACCAGTAGGATTCCATTTGATGTTCGGGTCTAGAGAAATAATTTTTAAGAGGGAAAGCGGTGGGTGAGGCAGGGGTAGAAGAGGAAGAATAACTTGTGAATGATTGTTGTTTTTCTGAACAAGAATAGTACCGATGCTGATATCTATTTATGCTGCAACTTATTGCTTGTAGGGGAAATATCTGTTGTCGGATCTCCGCGGTGTAAAATGGAAAGCGTCCTTTGTAGACCGATACGGTACTGCTGCTTGATCAAGATCGAGTAAGTAGGTTTGTGATTGTAACTTAGTCTTCTCTTTTGTAACTATCAGGTTATATTTTGATCGCATCTTGGAAAATCCTTTGTTAACGAGTGTAGTATTTATTTTGTACTTTGAATAATTGTTTTGGGAAGTAACATAGCATTACTATGTGACTGCTGAAGGAATGCTAAATAGGGAAGGTGCTTCGTTGCGTTTATGTCCCTTCATCCAGTTTGAAATTGATTGTTGAATATCTGGGGGGGGGGGTGGCTAACATTAATATGAAGTGCTGATTTCGTACAAATTATCTATTGGGTTGGAGAAAACAAAAAAAATCCCCCACACAAACATTATGTGCAGTGTACTTGGTGGCAAGCACGTGTGACCCCATGCAATGGCGGTTCTCTATCTGATCAGCTGTATGTTGCCAGGATACCTCTGGAGGTGCCTTTTTCTGCTTCTTTATTTATTTATTTATTTTTTCTTGTTGTAGCAGTTTGATCGGCACCGAGTCCCAGGGGGTCTGTATAACAACAGCTGACGGAGCCAACTGCTCATGCCTGCAGTAACCTGTGTACCAAGTTTTTCTGTTGCAGTAGAGAATGTAGTTACTAAACGTCCTCTTTGTTCGTTCTTCTGATTTTACGGTAACCTGCGGTCGATGACACCTGCTCACCACAAGTTCGTTGAATGGAACAAGAGGCACCAGGGTAAATATTTGTCCTTCCGAAGAACCCTCCTAAATGCAGCCAATCTAAATACTATTCAATGCAGCCATTGTGCCTCTTACTAACACGATACGGGCTAAAATCATGACTTTCTTCACATACATGTTAATAACTTTTGATTATTAATTGGCTGTGGGATGTTTTGTATAAAATCTACTTTTTTTCTTTTCTTTTTTACATTGGTGGGGTTTTATTTATTTATTTTGAACACAAAATAACTGCAGCAATGTTATTCCACTGTTGTCGAATGATGGCGAGCACACACAATCTCAGAATCTGGAGGCCTCGTTAGCCGAAGGCTTCCTGAGTTGTCGACAATCGTGTTCCATTTTGCTGCTTCCTTGAAGCACAACGTCGGTACCATTCCTTATTGTTACACTCCGTCATTATTGATGGAGAGATCACCTTTATGAATGGAAATTTTTGTTTTGTTTTTATGACCTAGTTCATTTTAAAGTAGTCAGATATTTGCTTGTAATCCAACAAATGAGTTCAACCAACTTGTAGAGACTAGTTTTATTTATTTGTCTCTGTTTTTGATCTGTGTATTTGCTTACTGAGTGTGTATACGTCTTCAGATGCACACGCTGCGGCTTCCACTGGAACATCGAAGCCTTTTTTTGAAGAACAGTTGAATGCTTTGGGGAAAGTGGAACCCCTAGTAGGTAAGCGTGGGTTGAAAAGTCTCGCTCTTCCTCTGTCAACCATTTTATATTGATCTCGACCATTTTATATTTATATTAATTGTTCCCAGTGGGTGGGCCACTTGTCAGCATTTGACAGTGCTCTAAACCCTCGTGACCTGGCAGGAAACCGGCCATCCACAAGGCCAATGACTGGCTGACAGTGAATTGTGAGTGGGCTTTTCATCATCACGTTTGTATTTGGACAAGACAGGGACGGTTTCATATGCTAGTGATGATAGAATGTGGTACCATTCTCGCCAATCATCCCCATGGCGGTCTCAATTTGGGTCTGACAAGTCTGTGCAGTGTCAATTGTAATCAACTGTATTATAAACTCTCTTTTAAGCCGTCTCAAGAATTTAAATTGCTTCGAGGAAAAATTAACCAAAAAAACAAACAAACAATTGGTGGCTCCATACTGTGGGACCCAGACATTCGCGGATTCGACATTCACGGACAACACGTATTCGCTGTTTATAAACTGTGACTTGCTTCTACATTCGCGCGTCACGTAGTCACGTTTTTTATTCTATTTTTTTTTTTAAATACACTTCAGGACTGGTCTCCTATATCCACCACCACTGATATTAATTCAGCCTGGGAATTCTTCCACAGGAACCTGCTCTCTCTTATGCACAGATTCATCCCACCTCACCTTCAATGATCTTATCCATCCTCCCGATCTTAGTACTCTAAATCCTGTCGTGAGGCAGCAGCTTTAAAACAACTTACATTCTCCTCCTGGAAGGCAAATCTGACCGAAGGCAACTTCAGATCATTCTACAAAGCCAGCAACAAGTGTGTGTCTACTCTCAGGAGAGCCAGAAAACAACATCTGTCCAATCTCAAGAATGAGCTTTCAAACTTACCTCCCTCCTCTAAAACCTTGTGGTGCCTTGTTAAGTCTGTCTATGTTGTATGCTCCCCTTCCATCCCTATCCTCACTTCAAATGGCACCACAGGCAACTCCGCTCGTGAGAAGCCTCAATTCTGTGTTTGCTTCCAAATATTGTGTCCCCAACCCCCTCCCTCTCTGTACTCATCTTTCCCAGTCATACCCAACTGCTCCTGAATTGTCTTTTGCACCTGAAAAGGTGGAAATGTTTCTGGCAACCCTCGACTTTGACTCTACAACTGGACCAGACGGCATCAGCTTATGTCTCCTAAAAACCTGCTCTGCTGCTCTTGCACTTCCTCTTTGCCGTTTTCACCCCGTCATTTACCATAGATCATCCTCCATTGGAAATCAACCAACATCACAGCATTACATTTTAAAAAGTGCAAAAACGGTTCCCTTTAACTACAGACCATTTAGCTTACTTCCAATCATCAGCAAGTTCGTGGAATCCATCATCGCAGTTGACAAAAAAATAATCCTTTTCTCCTACAGCCTCATCTCAGATCATCAATTCGGATTCAGACCTGGTCCCTCTACCTTGGACATGCTGCTTTGACTCTCCCAACAATGGACTAACCCTAACAGCCCTCGATATCAGACATGAGATCAGAGCCATTTCTCTGGACATATCTCGAGCTTTGATACAATCTGGCATCGTGCCTTGTCCTCCAAACTGTCTGCTTATGGAATCCAAGGCCAACTCAACTCTTGGATAACTGACTTCCTCCACTCTAGTAGACAACGTGTGGCTCTCAATGGAGCTCTTTAATTTCCTCTCCCGGTCAAGGTTTGAGTACCCCAAGGCAGTGTTCTAGGCCCCATCTCATTCATAGTCTTCATCAATTATCTCACTGACTCTCTGGAAAATCCTCTTTATCTCTTTGCTGATGACTCCACTCTCTCCCATGATCTCTCTCATCCTTCTGACAGACAGGCAGCAGCCTCTTCCCTCTCCTCAGACCTTGACAAAAATCACAAACTGGTGAAACATTTGTAATGTGTCTTTCAAATCCTGAGAAATCATGCTGTCTCTGTCTCTCTGTCTCTCTGTCTCTCTGTCTCTCTGTCTCTCTGTCTCTCTGTCTCTCTGTCTCTCTGTCTCTCTGTCTCTCTGTCTCTCTGTCTCTGTCTGTCTCTGTCTGCCTCTCTGCCTCTCTGCCTCTCTGTCACACACACACACACACACACACACACACACACACACACACACACACACACCCACCCACACTCCCTCTTCTCAGAGATTTGGTCAATCAAACTATTGGGTCTCACTCTCAGCCATGATCTCTCTTGGGCAAGCCACATTTCAAAGTTGGCCTACAAAGCGAGACGCCGACTGGGCATCCTCCATGTAGTGCCATTTGAAGGGATGGAAGGGAAGCATACACCAGAGACAGACTTGACAAGGTGCCACCAGGTCTAAGACAAGCTTGAAATGTCATTCTTGAAATTGGACAGATGTTGTTTTCTGGCTCTCTTGAGAGTAGACACACACTTGTTGCTGGCTTTGTGGAAGTACCAAGAGAAGCCACAGGAGAAGAAACCACACAGGAGAAGCCACTTTGTGGAAGCCACAGGTTTCAGAATACCAAGAGTGGGAGGGAGGGGTAAGATAATTGAAGGTGAGATGGGATGAATCTGTGCATAAGAGAGAGCAGGTTTCTGTGGAAGACTTCCCAGGCTGAATTAATATTAGCAGCGGTGGATAGAGGAGACCATTCATAAAGTGTAAGAATTTTTAATTTTTTTTTGTAAAAGCTATCCCCCTTTTTCCCTTTGAAACAATACCTCGACATTCACGGCATTTTCCAGGAATGTATCCCCTGTGAATGTTGGGGCCTTACACTATAGGGAAAAAATTGTAAAGATAATTCAAAACAAACAACAATCACAATCGATGGAGCAGTACCTATGCAATAATTTTTAAAGTTTTTTAGTTTTTTAAATAATTATGGACAAATGGGAGCTGGCTGTTTAAACTCGGCCGACTATGACCAAACATCTGTTGATATTTTGCGAAATGTAAGATAGGTCTGTCTGTCTCTTCCAAATTAAGGAAATTCTTGCTCTTGGCAAACAATTATTTTAAGGTTTTCAAATCAATCAAATTTAGGTACAGGGTGTTTTGAGTATGCCTTTGGCCTAGCCATTACTGTTCTATAAATGATTATAATTGTGAGAAACATTTTTTTTTCCCCTTTTTGTTTTTTTTCTCCCACACAAGTGTGTCCATACTTGTGATACCATCATATGCTTGTTCTTGATATATGTGTGCAAAGTGTTGTTCACACATGCATGTCGTCACACTTGGGGTTGAGCCCACTTACTCACAACTAAACGTAAGCATGAACCAAGCTGTCCTGATCAACTTCATTATTTTGCTTTGATATAAATATAAGCCTTAATTGCCAACCTTTTTGTATATTTAGAGGCAAAGGGAAAGTGATGAATAAATTGAGAAAATGAAGGGATGGGGAGGTTAAGAGAAGGTAGGGGAGTGTGTAAGGGAAGGAGGAGAGGGGTAACAGATGGAAAGGAACATTCAGGTGGGGGTGTTTTAATATGGGTGGTAATTTGTACCATAGATAGATTGCCTATGGAAGTAGAATTAGCCACTAGTGGAGAAAAGCAAGTTAGGAGTGGGAGGGAATTAAAATATCTGCAAAATGATGTTTGAAAATTGAACTTTTGTGTTTGGGCCGATTGTGTCCAATTTTGGCAAACATTTCACATGACGATTTCATTGACACCGTATGTCTCATAAACTGATCAATGGTACCACACATGGAGTTCTGTGTCCAAAACTGATTGTTGCATGCAGAATTCCAGTCACGTGGGTCACTGATGATGCAAAGTCAGTTCATGAAGACCTCTAAAATATAAACATTTTTTTTGTGAGTCAAGAATCTAACCTTGGTGTGCTACTCTCCGCTGCAGTGTATGTCAGGAATCATTTTGGTTGACAAAGAGAATGATGCTGCACAAGTAGGATTTGTAGCAGATTGCATTTTGTGTTGATGGATACGTTTGCTGTCCTTGCACATGGAAGCTACCACTTTTTAAAGTGCCATGGGGTAATATACGACTACTTTTGTTGCGCAGGACTGGACTACGTGACGGAGCATCAGAACCTCAACTCGCGTCGTGATCCCATATACTCGTGCGGTCTCTGTGACCTCGCTGGTATCACTATGGCGTCATGCCTCTCGCACATCACCGGCTTTCGCCATCGCATACATTATCTGGTGGGTACCATCCCAGTCATCGGTTAAACTGACCAGAACCCGTTGCACATGTATTTTAGAGAAGCCTTTAGTTGATAACAAGGCAGACTTTTTTTTTGGGCCGGGGGGGGGGGGTTGTTTTAAACATAAAATTTTCTTCTTTTAATTTTTGCATTTCCACGAGTCCCAACAACAACACAAATATAAACCATTCTTTGGGGAATTTGTGTTGTCTTTATGTTTCACTTAACAGGAAGTTGAGGATTTTTTTTGTTTGTTTGTTTGTGCAGCAACTTCATCACCCAGAAAGGGTAAATGATGCCAAGAATCACAAGAAATCTGGCCCATCTCCAGAGATGGTTTCCATAATTGCGGAAATTGAGAAGCTGGATGGTCGGGGCCGAATTGAGGTGAGAAATTAGCCTTGGGTTTTTATGCCTCAGCAGCCAAAGCTGCCGGGAACATTATGTTTTCAGGTTGTCTGTCCAGCTGTGCGTCCGGAGCAGATTTTTGTTACCATGATAACTTGTGAATTGCTGAAGGGATTTTGACCAAATTTGGCAAAACTATGGATTGCAATATGAAGATGAACTGATTACATTTTGGGTTCAAAAGGTCAAAGGCCTTAGCAACTTGCAGGTAAATCACCACACCAGTTAAAATCACCACAGGTGGTACGTAGAAAATCGGTTACGCACGTGGTTTTTATGCAAGTCGCTTTTGCCATTCACTCGATTTGAAAAGCATTAAGAGAAGGAGCCTGTCCACGACGCCAGTAGATTGTGGTCTGTGAAGAGAAGTCTGGGTTTTGCTTTGCCAAGTTTCACTTCCTTCTTCTGCCACAGAGTTTGCCCTGCAGGGAGATTGAGACCAAGGCATTGACTCTCTCTCTCTCTCTCTCTCTCTCTCTCTCTCTCTCTCTCTCTCTCTTTTCATCTTTTTTTCTTTTTTCTCTTTTTTTCTCTCTTTTCTCTCTTTCTCGTCTTTCCTCTTTTCTCTCTCTGTGTTCTGTGTCTCTGTGTCTCTGTGTCTCTGTGTCCTTGTCTGTGTCTCTGTGTCTCTGTGTCTCTCTGTGTCTCTGTGTCTCTCTCTCTCCTCTCTCTCTCTCTCTCTCCTCTCTCTCTCTCTCTCTCTCTCTCTCTCTTCTCTCTCATCTCTCTCCCTCTCTCTCTCTCTCTTTTCTATTTTCTTTTCTATTTCTCTTTCTCCATCTCTCTTCCCTTTCTCTCTCTCTATTTCTTCTCTCTCTTTCTCTCTCCTCTCTTTTTCTCTCTCTCTTTTTCTCTCTCTCTATTTCTCTTCTCTCTTTTTCTCTTCTCTCTCTCTCTCTCTCTCTTCTTTCTCTCCTCTCTTCTTCTCTCTCTCTTTCTCTCTCTCTTCTTTCCTCCTCTCCTCTTTCTCCTCTCTCTCTTCTCTCTCTTTCTCTTCTCCTTTCTTCTCTCTCTTCTCTCTCTATCTCTTTCTCTCTCCTCCTCTTCTTTCTCTCTCTCTTTCCTCTCTCCTCTTTCTTCTCTCCTCTCTTTCTCCTCTCTCTCTCTTTTCTCTCTCTTTTTCTCTCTCCTCTTCTTTCCTCCTCTCCTCTCTTTCTTCTTCCTCCTTTCCTCTCTCTCTCTTTCTCTCTTCTCTCCTTCTCTCTCTTCTTTCTCTCTCTTCCTCTTTCTCTTCTATTTCTCCTCTCTCTTTCTCTCTCTCTTTCTCAATCTCTCTTTTCTCTTTCTCTTCTCTCTTCCTCTCTCTCTCTCTCTTCTCTCCTTCTTCTCTCTCTCTCCTCTCTCTCTCTCTCTCTCACTCCTCTCTTTTTTCTTTTTTCTCTCTCTCATTCTTCCACACTCTTTTCTCTCTTTCTCTTTCTCTCTCTTCTCTTTCCTCTCTCCTTCCTCGTCTCTCCATCTTTTTCTCTCATCTCTTTCTCTCCCTATTTCCACTCTCTTTCTCTCTCCCTCTCTTCGTCTCGTCTTCTCTCTTTCTCTCTCTCCTCTTTCTCTCTCTCTTCTCTCTTTCCCTCTCTCTCTTTCTCTTTCTCTTTTCTCTCTCTCTTTCTCTCTCTCTATTTCTCACTCTCTTTCTACTCTTCGTTCTTCCCTTCTGTTTCTCTCCTCTCTCTCTCTCTTCCTCTCTCTCTTTCTCCTCCCTCTTTTCCGTTTTCTTTCTCTCTCTCTTTCTTTCTCTTTCTCCACCTCCCTTTCTTCCCGTCTTTCCCTCTCCTTTCCTCCTTTCCCTCCCCTCCCCTCCCCTCTCACCCTCTTTATCCTCCAATTCCTCTCTCTTTCTTTCTTCTCTTTCTCTCTCTCTTCCTTCTCCAATCTCTTTCTCATCTCTCCCTCTTTCTCGTTTCTCTCGTTCCTCTTCTTCCTCTCTCTTTCTCTTATCTGCTGTCTCACTCTCTCTCTTTCACTCTCTTTTCTCATCCCTCCTCATCTCCTCCTTCCTCTTTTCTCTCTCTCTCTTCTTTCTCTTATCTCCCTCATCCTTTCTCCTCATCGTTCTCTCTCCCTTTTTCTTCTCCAATGTTCTCGCATCCCATCCCCCGGTTCCTCCCCTCTCACTCTCCTCTCTTCCCCTCTCTTCCGCCTTTTCCACTCCCTCACCTGTCCCCTCTCCCATTCCTCCCCTTCTCCCTCATCTCTCTTCTTTCTTCTCAACTCTCCACCTCCTTCTTCTCACCTACTCTGTCTCTTCCTTCCCCGTCTCCCCCACTCTTCTCTCTCTCCTCTTTCTCCCCTCCCCCTCCCCCCCCCTTTCTCTCCCCCTTGATTCTGTCTCATCCTTCCTCCTTTCCTTGTCCTTCCTCTCCTTCTCTCCATGCTCATTCCCTTATCTTTTCTCTTTTCTCCTTCACTCACTCTCTTTCCCTTCATCCACGCCCTCGCTCT
>CM068956.1:134228347-134241344 GCA_035128595.1 Eptatretus atami
TGGTCTGTCCATCTGTCATGCTATCTCCCCTTAAACGCTTGGGCAGAACTGAAAACCAAACTTGATAATTACAATCACCACATGGCACGAAGCTGCAAGGGCAGTGTCATTTTGGGTCTGTCCCCAGGAGTGGGGTAAAAAGGTCAAATACCAAGAAAAATGCAACAACAGGCACACGTTTAAACATTTTCAATGAAACTTTATAATTAACATTGGGGGACGCATGAAATTAAATATGTACCAATTTTCTTCATTTTTACCCTGGGTTCATGCTCCAGGGGGTGTGGACTTGGGGTCACTGGGGTCAAAACGGGGGAAAAAAAACCAAACTCTAAATTTGATATTCCTGGTGGAATTTGTTGCCATCTTTCAACTTTGCTTTAGGTGGGAAGCATGGGGATTTGTGATGGTGCGCCATTGAATTTGCTCGTTATTATTATTGTTTTTATTATTATTCATAATAATAATAATAAACAAGTCAGATTAATAATAATAATAAACGAATTGATGATAAATTCAGGGGATATCTCTCGGTATCCCCTGAATATTGCCCTAAACGTTCCTCAAACCATCTTAAAATTATTTGATGTGGATTGTCATGTGACTTTTTATTGTAAACGGGGTGGTGGCGGGTTTCATTGCTTTTAAGGCTGTGATGTGCATAAACATTTATTTATTTTTACATTGTTGTACCATCACCTTTCGGACCAACTTTCCGGTTAGAGGCTGCCAATGTTGATCTTGTCATTTTATATTTAAACAAGACCTGAAAGAAAAAAAAAATATATATATATACACATACACTACATAAATATAGGTTGTCTTGTTTCCTCCGACCGAGTGAAGACTTTTTCTCTGTTTCATGCCGTATAATTGTTTTTGTTTTTCTGCAGGTGAATCATCGAAACCAATGAACCAGCGTAAAGGCAGGTATGAAATGCAGAGTTCAGTTCACCTTTCTCTTCTTGTTTTTTTTTTGGGGGGGCTTGAGTGACAGAGATTGAGATGTAACAAACAAATTTAGATTTGTGATTTTTCTTTTTTGCCACAGTACCCATGCTGCACCCCATATTATAAAGTATTCACTGATCATTTTGTTTGACGTGTGCTCAAAAGTGGAGGATTTTGTTGAATGGTAGAGTTTAAGGGAAGGATGAGGATGGGGGAGCTCTGTAAATAATCGGTGCATGTAATCCTTTGCTTCTCTTTTCAGAAGAAATCAACAGGGGCCGTCTGGTCCCTTTAACCTCTTTGTAAGGAACACTCACTATTTTATAATGAATCATATTTTCCCAAAGCACGTAAAATATAATGCACATTTAAATTAAATATTTTGAAGTTTGTTTTTCAAAAATATAAATATATATATATATTTTTTTTCCCAGGATGACAATTTTATGAATTCAGGACTTGCCAACATCGTCATTCTCAATCATCTGGTTGGGCTTTTGTTTTGCTTGTTTGTTTATTTTATTTCTGCATGCTCCCTCCTGTATCCTAACATACTGTGTCTTTATCGATTGTTTTTGTGTACGACTGTGCTCGTTCATCGTGTTCTGAACCTATACCTATACCAATATGTCTGCTACAGGTAAATTTCAAAATATCATGTGATGAAGAAGCATCCTTGGCACTGAAAGCCTCGCGTGCTCTCACAAAAGCTCTATTCGATTATCGTCTAGAAGTGCCGGTACCGACTCGCAAACAACCACCCACACCTTCTTGATGCCACAGACTCTATATTAGTATGCGATGGTTTATTAATTGCTGATGATGTTTGATTGTGATGCATGTTGGTCAATTTTATTTTACTTTTTTTTTTTCCATTCATTCAGAGCAAAGGGAGGAACTACAATGATTCATACGAAATGCCAGGTGTGTTTGCGTCTTGTGTTGGATTTTGAGCGCATTTTCCATTTGGCTGAGCACTGTGCAATTGTGGATTTAGAGTACCGTATAATATATTGAAATACAGTCGAATGTCGAATATAAGCACATATGAAAACTGAGTGCACACGGGCCTCCCCATTTGATTTCTCCTTTTAAAATAAGCGCATATAAAAACGTCATCTTAAGGCTTTGAAAACTGAAAATATCAACTCAAACATGACAGTATTTCATGTTTTATTGGTACATAAGTTTTAAATCCAAATTTCTTACACATCTGGTGTTGGTACTTACAAGAGTTGAACGTTCAAAACATCGTTCATCAAGGGTCGTAAAAGGGTGTTTTACGACGAGGGTCGTAAACAAAACGTTTTTCATCGTACGGAGTATGGTGTTTCGGTAATAGACTGACGAGCAAATCGGACACGCCAGTGAAACGTTGATCATACACCTGTGAAAAGAAGATTGCGATTATCGCGTTTTCCAAATCTTGTAAGATCCCGTACTGGACGTGTAATAAATTCGGACCGAACACAAAGACTTTGATGCGAATGGTGAAGAATGAGGAAATTATTAATTGTTCAGAGTGCAAAAGTTTCGAAGAAGATGGGGAGCGTAAAACGTGCCTTTTTACCCGGACATGGAAAACGAACTTGTTGCGAAGTTTAAACGGATACGTGCTTGAGCACTGAAAATGTATTTAGTATTTGTTTTTTTCCGAGATACGGACAATTCAAATTGCAATGATGTAAAAACTGACATCTATGCAGCCAATCTAAAGAACATTTACCATGAAAAGCACCAGTCATGGATTTTTGAATAAAACGCATAGATGCATACGCTTATTATCCACATTCTACTGTATTCAATTATTTAATGGGTCATTGACCTCCCTGACCCTCTCGAGAGCAGGCCCTAACTGCTGCTGTGGTTGGCAGCGAGTGCTCCGGAAGCAGTAGGGGAAAGAGAGTGGCACTTATATATGTGGAAGAATTGCGTTGCTCAGTCGGTGGGTCATCCAGATAGCTCAGATGGCCGAGCACTGGGACAGTTTTCCAGAGGACCTGGGTTCGATTCCTGGTCTGGGCCTGTAATTTTTCCACATATATTTATGATGGTTCTATCCTGTTCATTTCTCATTATATTGTTCCTTGCAACATTTAGAAACTCGAAAGTTCATAAAACACCTTACCCCTTGCAGTCTTGAGAAAAGGGTCTTTGACACTCTTGCTTTGCGTTTCCGAGCACAATCGATATTTCCTACGAGCCGCAATTTTGTCTGAATCTCGATATTCCCCAACTCTGAGACCACGAACAGCAAATTTGGTTACTCTAGAGTCTAGATTATGCAAAATGGCAACAAGTACTGCTAAACAGGTCATTGAAAGTGCCAGGGAGGCGATTTGTGTTCTACAGTGTTTGAATATTCAGTTAAATTGAAATAAAATAAAGGTTCTAAAGGCTGGAGGGGAAAAAAAAATTCTGGAAGTTTACCGCCATTGATGCAGCGTCTTTTACACCACCTTATTTAACACGTTAAATTGGTTCTTTGTGCCTGTTGTTTGTCCTCCATGATGTCCCTAAAACAGTAGGCTTCCTGTTTAAAATTATGTTCAATTTTGTTTGGCTGCCATACAGACTGACAGCCAAAAAAATACCTCGGTCCTCTGCACGTGTGCACAGGACAAGATTCCATGCAAATTGCAAAAGTACCGCTAAACTGCAGTTTTACGTTCCAATTTGTGTTCTACGGTGTTCAAAATATAACATTCAATTGAAATGAAGTAGTTTCTCGGTCAGACTGACGTCTGCAGACAGACAAACCAAGTGAACCAATTGCTTAACCCCGCTTTTAGCTTTGTGTGCATGGGATAACAACTAGTTTCTAAACTGTATTATTAACCATTTGTGTGAATAAACCACATTGTTGATGCCCTGGAATACCAATGTCCGTGGTTCTCTTCTAGGTTTTGCTGGTGTTGGTTCATCTTCGTACCACTTTGGGAATCCTCAAGGGTGTCCGCAGGCGAGAGATGCGAATGAGATGGTCGGCGAAAGAGGCCATAACTCCCCCATGGTCACAAACAAGCGTATGTAACTTTGCAACCAATTTTTTTTTGTTCTTCTTCTTTCAGTCTCAAGTGTACCCAGTCCATCAAAGATTTATTTTAATTTGCAATGATCTGCTCTATACCACTTATGAAGTTTGTACATAAATTGCTTGCAGGATAAAGGATGACAGGAGACATCCATGTACCTGAAGATAAATTGCAAGGACTGCTATGATGGATGGAATTTTGATTTTGGTATCTGACATGAGCCAGGGATTCAGATGGGAATGCTGGAGGCTAACCCAGTTGTTATTTTGGGTTGGCCGTTTTTAACGATGCAGCTTTTTGCTGCAAATTCACACGGGTCATGCAACGTTGCAGGCCGACTACCCAAAAAGAAGACCTCCTATAACCGGCAAAGGCGTGCCAAGCGCCGCGTGAGTAACCATGGCCAGGAGACGGAGTTGTTGAAGCCTCCTTCCTTTGCCATGCCTCCATCAACAGCCACCGCTTCATTTGGCCAGTCATACCTGCCTCCATATACCGATTATTAGGCCGATGTGCCCCCGTTTTGCTGACTTGTCCTAGTTTTCTTTTTTTCCATGTTTGAATTTTGAAGGTGTTCCGTGAAAGGACATTACCGATTCCTGACATTGTACAATTTTAACAAGTGCATTCGTCAGTCGTGTCCATAGTGATAATCATGTGATAATGTAACGTACTCTGCTTATTTTGTGAAGTTGAATACATTTTCATTTGAAGCAACCTTTCGGCCTCTTCCTGAATTTTGATCTCCACCGCTCCGGATTGGTCAGTGTTCGAATGTTGCAGGTTCTCTGGTTTGCAAAAATCTCTTCCAGCATTTTGCAGGGATTGAATTTCATCTCGTCTCTTTACATATTCTACAGCAGTGGTGAACCTGTGCTCTATGCACCTCATCCTAACAACCCTGGACTTGCATGCTAATCACATTCGTAGGAGACCAACTCTCCCCCCCAAATTTTTTTTTTTAAATTTAAACATGAATTGTAAAATAAAACTGGTCGTTTTAAAAAGTACTGATTTGAATTTAAGTTTTTATTATCACAGTTTAGGCTTTAACTGTTGTCGTTTTCTCTATCCCCCCCTACCCCCAAAGTTTGTCTACTTTGCTTGAATGAAGGGATAATTGCTGTAACGTAGTTACAATTTTGCAAAGACTCTTCTATCCACCTCAGACACCCAAGACAGTTTTTAACATAACTAAGAATGTACCTTAGATCACAACTCCATCGTGGTGCTGCTGAATCGGGCCTCATCTGGGGATTTGAGATTTGGGCAGGACGTTCATACACAATGGCCTGCTCTTTCCGAAAGGTGCCAGCGGACGTGGTTTCCATCATTGAATGCTTTTCACTCGACACGTGGATCGACATCACCACCATGGGGACAAGGGTACTCATTGATGCAATCGCCTGCTCATGAAAAACCCATTATAGCAGTTCATTGTTGAGCTTGTAATCGAGCCCAGACGGGACTCCTGAAACGTAACGCAGTGCTTGTCAGTTTGTTCAGATTTTTTTTGTTGACAATTTTCTTTGACATGTCGTCCAGAGATATTCCATTTCTCGTTGGTGTCAAGATTATAGGTTGCGTAAATATAACGAGCAGATTACTGCATTTCCTGGAGATGTGTATCTCAACCTGATGCACGATGTCATCAATTTGGAGGAAAAGGCAGATCGCACCACACTTTTGCGGAAGATGTGCGGTTGCATTGCAAACCTGTCTGTGTTGCTGTTCACATGGTATCTCTTATTTGGCACAAACAACTGTCTTTGCCACACAGTAGTAATATAATGGATTCATTGTTCTTGCATCGAGTGCATACTGCGTCGCCGATCGGTTCGCTTTCTCAATCAGTTGGCCAATTGACTGCAATGTCGAGCATTATATGGCAATTTGATTATACCATACCACTACTTGACAGTGAATTTGCAAGAGAACTATTTGAAAATTGACAAACTTGGTGGCAGAGCAGACTTGGTGGTGCAATGGTTAGAGCGTCCGCCATGAGTCTGTGAGGTCGGAGATTCGAACCCGACCCTCCCTAGCTGAATCGTACCAAAGACTTTTAAAATGTAACGTGCTGCTTCCTTGCTTGACGTTCAACATCTAAAAAGAATTGAGCATGGACAAACCATAGGTTGGCAATCGTAGCACAGGCTTTGATAGGCCTAATGACCTCCAGCGTTTAAGTTCTTTGAAAGAGAACTCTTAATATATAGCTTGTCTATCCGAGGTACACGATTTGAAAGGATTTGTCAAAGAAACATCTCGGTGGAGCAAAAAACGATCTTGAGATTCTTCAAGATGGGAGTTACAAATGGTTTGCAGAAGATACCTTTTTGTGGAACAAAACTAAAATGCTCTATCTGGTCGATGCACAAAATGGCATCAGGTATTACAAATGCTGGTGAAGAAATGGATAGATTACTGTAGACGGTCATTTAACTTTTCCAGTCGGCTCATCACCAGTTGGGTTTTTCGCTAGGTGTTTCAAACCTGGATATGCTGCTTATGAATCCAATCAGCGGTAGAGGTCTTGAATTGAAAGCAGGAACATGGGGGTAGACTCCTTAAACAATCTTTCATCCTTTGGTATCCAAGGTCAACTTGATTTGCAAAAAGCAGAACATTATTCTCCATGTTGTCTTCTCTTTCCTTTTGAGGGCTGGTGCTCAGCAGGGCCATCTTTTAGATGCAATCCTCTCTATTTATTTACATTGAACCTTGCAGCATGACTCAACATTTATATTCATATTCAATAAACTGTGATTTCAGAAAGGAGGACTTACTCTGTTCATTTGAGCAGAATGCAAACACACATGTGTGTGTGTGTGTGTGTATATATATATATCAGGGGTTTTTTTTGGTATTTAGTTGGTTCTTCCTGTCCCCATTTTTGGGACATTGGGTAGCTTTTTAAAATTTAAATAGGTTCAAATTTTATTTCTATCGTAAGAATTGTAACCTGATCATTCTCACAACTGGTACTCTAAGGGCTAATGACCTTTCCATCTCAGGTAAGCCCCCTGTAATCACTGA
The DNA here is from genome assembly GCA_035128595.1 of Eptatretus atami. Taxonomy (NCBI): domain Eukaryota; kingdom Metazoa; phylum Chordata; class Myxini; order Myxiniformes; family Myxinidae; genus Eptatretus; species Eptatretus atami. The sequence continues at coordinate 134,235,373 of CM068956.1, forward strand.
TATCATCTTGTCTCAGTTTTCATCTCAAGGCTGCAGCAGAATCTAAACTACAGAAGATTCTAACTTGGTCTTCACAAAGTTGCCTATCAGACACTTGTAATGACCACCAGATTACATTTCAAAGCTGGCTTCACGAAGCGTACACTATCTTGGCATCCTTTGCAGAATTGGACTGTTGCTTGGTATATTCCTGTATCATATCTGGCATTTCTCCACGTTGTGAAGGCGAAGGAGGACACAAGATGTGAAGCATGCACATCGAGGCAGGCCTTGTTTTGTGACCATCTTGAGATGCAGCATCAGATCTTTCCTTCTAACATCACCATCCTTGTTGAGCATGTTCATCATCCAAACCCACACCTTGTTTTTTTTTTCTTCTTCTACATATATCCAAATTGACAACTTGTCGACAGTCCCGTACTTTCGTATTAGCTCAAATCATTGGCTTGTCAAATCCCTTCTTCACATCTGTGATTTATTTTTTTTTCATTGATTTATCCTATCCTTCCCCCTTTCAGTATACATACTTCTGCGCCCTATTCTTCCATGAGCCTGAACATCTGTATTAAAAGAACAAAGCTAAAGTTGAGGGCACATTAAAAAAAAAATGGAATGTAGACATTGTATAAACGTTTTATATCAAAATATGTTTGATGAAAAGATGGTGGGAGAACTAGAAACAGCTCATTTAACATAATTATACAGTGGGCATGGAGAGTGAAATTGAGAACTATTTGAAGATAAAAGGAAGGAGTTCATTCAGGAAACAAAGATTGTTCTGAATATTCACATGCAGTCAGAATGGCTCAAATTAAGTATGGATACTCAGTCAGGCAGCCCATTGTGATTACTCTGAACTTTAAGGTACAGTGCAATACCAATTAACAACCACCATCATCCCATGCAGTCCAAGTCCCACAATCATGGTAAATGTGTTTCCACAACCTTTAGAATAATGTACCCTCTGTACAGGTTTGGGACACACCTATGCTTCGATCAGTCTTTGTGTAGTTTCTGAACATCCAAGAAATCTCCACTTGTTGGTTTGTGCGAACTTGGCGAGTAGATTTCTTTTATTGAGGGGAGGGGTGTGATCATACGCATGGCAATGGGATGCTGTGCTGCGTTGGCCGGAAGTACGTCTGTGCAGTCGAAAGGAAGGCTACGGCAGTGTGGAAGAGGAGCTGCCATATATTCCTGTGTCCTAATAGGTAGAGGTTGCTGATACAGATGGCAATGCTGGCAACTCCACTCACTGCCAGCCTTCCATAACATGGCAGTAGGAACATATAACACTGAGTGGGAGCAATACATCACAAGTATTATTGATGCCAAGGAATGGGTGAAAATTGTTATTCGGTGAATAGCATTAAATTAAAATGGCGTGAGTGAGGGGGCATTGTTCTTGAATATAAGATCTCGATTTTGGGTCATTTGTAAAGGAGAATTCCTCTCTTTTTCTTTGTTTATTTTTTTGTTTGTGCGATTTGATAGCTTACCTGTACAAAACAAGCCCCACAGATGATGAAGAATACCGATGCAACAAGTTTCCATTCTTGATCATCCTGAGAAATAAATGTTTGTATAAAGGACAATAGGCATAGTAATTAATTGTACTTTTCAAATACATTAGACAATTTGAAACAAGCTGAGCGGGAGGAGGGGAGAAGCTGCCGAACACCTTGTATTTGAAAATGTGTCGACAAAACATTAATTCTACAATAACCTTTCACTTCATTCCTCAAAAATCTTTTTAAAAAATAAAATAAGAGAACATCAAAACTATATCATCTCAGTTTGAATCGCAGTGAAGCATCATGTTGCTCGTGAAACGTACCAATGGCTTCATGAAGATACAGAGATTCACAGGTTGTGGAGAACAATGGATCTTCAAATGCTATACATGGTATGTTGAGTGTTCCTACCTGATTGCTAGCCAACTGATGCTGTGATACTACAAACAAACAAGCAAACAAACAAACCATTGCATTTGACAATCCGATGCAAGCAATTAATCTCACAATGATGAATTGCCCATTGCAAGCGAAATTCTCATATACACTTTTCTGATGGGGGTGTGTTGTCATAACAAGAAAACTTTTAGAAATCAGTTGTCATGATGAATAACTTCTGATTAAATGGTCAGGATATTTGATGGTGTCCAAGGAAGGACAGCTGAGGTATGCGTACTCACCTTTGAGCCATATACCCTGGGTTAGAATCTCGGCCTAGATTTAAACCGTCGTCCTGGTGTTTCGCTTGTAGGACGAGGCATCTAAGCGTGCACCGTCCTTCGGACAGACATTAAGCTGGAAGAAGCATTTGTCAGCACTGGACGTCAAAGATCCCATGGTGTCTTACACCAAGAGGAGGCAAATTACACCATCACCCTGACCAAATCACAAATTCCTCCACCAGTCGAATGTTCGGCCTGGCCACCCGGTTCATGAACGACTTTGGGCAAAAAATGTTCGCCAACAAGGGAGGAATAATTGGGGTTGTTAAAGTTGGGCTTCCTCTACTCTCGTAGCCAAGGTGTGGTACTCAGCGGAATCCTTTAATCTCCTCTCTGTGTCAAGGTTGGAGTTGGGGGCAGACTGACCGGTATTCTGGGCCCTCGGGATAAAGGGGGGGGGGGTCTGTGGGCCCCTTGGATAAAACTTTTGAATGATAGTGCAAAATAAAAGTTTAATAAAACAACCATTTGTGCACAATATGCAGAATAATAACGAGACCGTGAATTTAAAGCAAATACACGGATTTACAAACCAGAAACTGGTGCACCTCGTGTTGCAGAGTACAGAACATGCATTGCAGTCCGAAGAATCATGGAATGTTAAGGATGTAATAAGTGTATAATATAGCAAACGTCCTGAAACAGAATAATAAAATGCACACACGGACAAAATTATTTCTCCGCGTCATTTATCGGAAGATTTTGCCGAGAAAAACAAATAGTCACTTTAGCCGTATGATGTAGAACAAAAGGAGATAGCGGGGCATTCGGACCGACCGAGTCAATTCACACCCTCGTCAATTGAACACCATTTCTCTGTAAGATTAGCAAAAAAATACGTGTGAAGATGGTTCATAATTTGTTTTTGGACAGAGGACACAAACCCAGTTTTTTGTAATTCCCATTTATGGTTAACCTTTCTTCTGTAAAGTTTGAAACTGTAGCTTTATTCGTAGTAAATGTTTGTTTAAAGAAGATAAAAATGTTTCACAGCAGTAAATGACTTTGCTGCATTAAAAAAAAAATAAATTGGGAAATTGACTTTCACATAACAATTAATATGCTATGTTTATATGTACATTCTAAAAATCACCTTCCTCTCCTATTTCTGAAAATGGAAACCTTTTTTTTTTGTTTTGGCCACGGCCTCGGTCGGTGCCCCAATACCCAATTGCTCATTCCGCCCCGCCCCCCCCCCCGGTTAGATTGCCCCAAGACAGGTTTCCAGGCCCAGTCCTATTCCTGATCTTCATCAACAATCTCTCTGACTGGAAAAACCCCTTTATAGATTTGCTGATGATTCCACCCTCTGCCATGACGTCCCTCATCATTCACAGAAGGCTGCAGACTCTGCCCTCTCTTAAGACAATGAAAAAAAAAATCACAAGCTGGTCAAATACTTCGAATATGTCTTTCAATCCTCACAAATCTCAATCTCACTCTCTCTCTCCGAAAGGACCGTCTGGCAACCCCACCCACCCCCATATACTTTCTTAACAATCCTCTTGGGGAGGTTCAGTCATCCAAACTCCTGGGTCTCACTATCAGCCATGATAATTCTTGGGCAAACCGCATTAGCAAGTTGGTCTCCAAAGCCAGTCACTTACTGGGCATCCATCCTCCGTTGTAGAAAGTCCTTCCTTGGCACACCTGAACTCCTATACACCGACAAGGCCTTCATCCACAGCTTTATGGGGGTACTGCTCTCCCCTCTGGGCTGGCTCCCCTGCCTCACATCTTGCTCAGATCGACACCATGGAAACGAAGGTCTTCAAGATCATTGGAATCTCTCACACTGAAGCCGAGTCTATGGCTTTATCACTTCTCCATCACAGACAATCGGTGGTCTCTGTCTTCTACTGCCTCCGTTCTGGTCTTGCACCCCCTGCTCTTTCCATGCTTTGTCCCCACCTCCCCAGGCTTCTTCAGAGCACACATGGTCCACCAATAATCCTCTTCTGGTAAAACTACCTAAATCCAGGATCACAAATCATACCTCCACTCATTTCTTTCTCTGTTTTTTTCCTGCCTGTGGAATCCACTTACATTTCCTCTTCAATCTCCTCATTATTCCCTCCAGGTCTTCAAGACAACAGCTGTTCACCACCATCTCAAGTCATCCCCGATTCAAAATCCTAATTTTCCATTTTTTCCTCCTTGGAGTTTCCCTCTCCATGCATGCATGTTTTGTGTCCTGTTTTTGTCTGTTCCATCCAGATCCGTTCAATGTGTTAGCTCTTCCACGAACCTTGGCTATGTATCAAACAAAAATAATTCTAGTTTGATGGTATCGAAGAAATTGTAAATAGGATGGCTAGCCTCACAATGATAATTTTAACTAATTGAAACTTGTGATAGTACGAGCAGGTGCCTGCGGAAATTCCGTGTCATGCAAATTGTGACTTCAATGTCTTTGCTGATGACATTCCCTGTTTGCTTGTCGCACTGTCTCTCAGTCGCCGGCAGTCATGCCGCACCGTCCCTCAGACATTACTGGTCTCCGTAAAAGTTAGGACAGGTGTGAAGTCATAGTCAAAACAACGTCCAATTCACAATCTCATGAGATATGTCCCACGGAAAGTCCGTGGAATTGCTACTCTCAAGCCATTGTTAGTAGACCAATTATTTAAATTAATTATCTTCTTCATGAGGCATAAATAAAACGTTAAAATGAAATATCAACGAAACGTTTAATCCGGAATCTCACGATATTATACGGTACCTTCAGAAAGTATTCACACCCCTTGACTTTTGTCACATTTTGTTGTGTTACAGCCTGAATTTAAAATAGATTAAATTTAATTTTTTTGTCACTGATCTACACAAAATACCCCTTAATAACAAAGTGAAAACGTGTTTTCAGAAACTTTTAACAAATTAATTAAAAATGAAAAGCTGAAATGTCTTGCGTCAATTACTATTCAACCGCTTTGCTACGACACTCCAAATTGAGCTCAGGTGCATCCAATTTCCTTTGATCATCCTTGAGATGTCTGAGCAACTTAATTGGAGTCCACTTGTGTCCAAATAAATTAATTGGACATGATTTAGAAAGAAACCTTTCTATATAAGGTCCCCAGTTGACATTGTATGTCAAAGCAGAAACTCTACCATGAAGTCCAAGGAACTGTTTGTAGAACTCTGAGATAGAATTGTGAGGAGGTATAGATCTGGGGAAGGGTGTAAAACAATTTCTAGACCAAGAGTGTTGAAAGGTCCCAAGAGCACAATGAGCTTCATCATTAGGAAATTAAAAGAATATGGAACTATCCTAAAGCTGGCAATCTCACCAAACTGAGCAACCAGGAAAGAATGTGATCAAGAACCCAATAACCACTCCAACAGAACTACAGAGTTCCTTGGCTGAGATGGGAGAACCTTCCAGAAGGACAACAATCTCTGCAGTGCTTCACAAATCTAGGCTTTATGGGAGAGTAGCCAGACAGAAGCTACTCCTGAGAAAAAGCACATGACAGCATCCCTGGAGTTTGCAAAAAGGCATGTGAAACACTGACAGCATGAGGCAAAAGCTTCTGTGGTCTGATGAGATGAAAATTGAAGTCTTTGGCCTGAATGCAAAGTGCTACGTCTTGTGGAAACCAAGCATAGCTCACCACCCAACTCAAACCATCCTTACCATGAAGCATGGTGGTGGCAGCATCATGATATAGGATGCTTTTCAGCGGCAGAGACTGCGAGACTTGTAAGGATAGAGGGAACAATGAATGGAGCCAAA
>CM068956.1:134241354-134258331 GCA_035128595.1 Eptatretus atami
TCCTTGAGGAGAACCTGCTTCAGAGTGCAAAAGACCTTCGACTGCAGCCAAGATTTACGTTCCAACAGGACAATGACCCCAAGCATACAGCCAAAGCAACACTGGAATAGCTTCAGAACAAGAATGGTGAAAGTCCTTGAGTGGCCCAGCCAAAGAACTAATCAGCTCTCGTGGAAGAGCTAGAACACAGAACGAATCAGGACGCAACAGAACACGAGGAGCAAGAGAGAGAGAAGAGAGAGAGAGAGAGAGAGAGAGAGGAAACAAACAGCATGGCCAAGGGACAAAATAGACGGAGACTGATAACAGCAATGGCATGAGTATGCAAATGAGCGAGTCTTATGGCTGAAAATAATGAAGTAAATTGTCATGTTTTGAGCCTGCCTTTCCACAAAGATTCTGGAGTGATTTTAACTACATTACTTCTGTTACTCACACTTACAAACCACCTGGAAATCTCGGTGACAAGGGAGATCCACGTCCATAATCCCACCTGTGTCGCATGTTCCACTACGTGCGCACCTCGCACAAGGTTGAGAGCAGCACACAGGATACTTAGGACGAGCGAGATAAGACCCGTGAGAGAAACTGGAGCCAAGCATTGAGTGTGTCCTACAATACAAAGGAAAGTTTAAGTAAAAGAAAGGTAGACAATTGGAAGTAGATACCAATAATTGTATTTTGCTAATCAATGTGATCATTATACAATGACCTATTTGGGTCATGGACACTGATCCTTCCTTGTGAAGATCCATATATCTATCTCGCTCTCTCTCTCTCAATATTACAGTGGGGAGAACAAGTATTTGATACACTGCCGATTTTGCAGTTTTCCCACTTACAAAGCACGTAGAGGTCTGTAATTTTTATCATAGGTACACTTCAACTGTGAAAGACGGAATCTAAAACAAAAATCCTGAAAATCACATTGTATGATTTTTAAATAATTAACTTGCATTTTATTGCATGAAATAAGTATTTGATCACCTACCAACCAGTAAGAATTCTAGCTCTCACAGACCTGTTAGTTTTGTCTTTAAGAAGCCCTCCCATTCTCCACTCATTACCTGTATTAACTGCACCTGTTTTGAACTCGTTTATCTGCATAAAAGACAGCTGTCCACACTCAATCAATCAGACTCCAACCTCTCCACAATGGGCAAGACCAGAGAGCTGTCTAAGGACATCAGGGACAAAATTGTAGACTTGCACAAGGCTGGGATGGGCTACAAGGACAATAGGCAAGCAGCTTGGTGAGAAGGCACAACTGTTGCGCAATTATTAGAAAATGGAAGAAGTTCAAGATAAGAGTCAATCTCCCTCGGTCTGGGGCTCCATGCAAGATCTCACCTCGTGGAGCCTCAATGATCATGAGAAAGGTGAGGGATCAGCCGAGAACTACACGGCAGGACCTTGTCAATGACCTGAAGAGAGCTGGGACCACAGTATCAAGAAAACCATAAGTAACACACTACGCCGTCATGGATTAAAATCCTGCAGCGCACGCAAGGTCCTCTGCTCAAGCCAGCGCATGTCCAGGCCCGTCTGAAGTTTGCCAATGACCATCTGGATGATCCAGAGGAGGAATGGGAGAAGGTCATGTGGTCTGATGAGACCAAAATAGAGCTTTTTGGTTTAAACTCCACTCGCCGTGTTTGGAGGAAGAAGAAGGATGAGTACAACCCCAAGAACACCATCCCAACCGTGAAGCATGGAGGTGGAAACATCATTCTTTGGGATGCTTTTCTGCAAAGGGGACAGGACGACTGCACCGTATTGAGGGGAGGATGGATGGGGACATGTATCGCGAGATCTTGGCCAACAACCTCCTTCCCTCAACAAGAGCATTGAAGATGGGGCATGGCTGGGTCTTCCAGCATGACAACGACCCGAAACACACAGCCAGGGCAACTAAGGAGTGGCTCCGTAAGAAGCATCTCAAGGTCCTGGAGTGGCCTAGCCAGTCTCCAGACCTGAACCCAATAGAAAATCTTTTGGAGGGAGCTGAAAGTCTGTGTGGCCAGCGACAGCCCCGAAACCTGAATGATCTGGAGAAGATCTGTATGGAGGAGTGGGCCAAAATCCCTGCTGCAGTCTGTGCAAACCTGGTTAAGAACTACAGGAAACGTTTGACCTCTGTAATTGCAAACAAAGGTTTCTGTACCAATATTGAGTTCTGTTTTTTGATGTATCAAATACTTATTTCATGCAATAAAATGCAAATTAATTATTTAAAAATCATACAATGTGATTTTCAGGATTTTTTGTTTTAGATTCAGTCTTTCACAGTTGAAGTGTACCTATGATAAAAATTACAGACCTCTACGTGCTTTGTAAGTGGGAAAACCTGCAAAATCGGCAGTGTATCAAATACTTGTTCTCCCCACTGTATATATATATATATATATATAATATAATATATATATATATATATATAATATATATATATCTACGTGGATAACTGCCAAACTTTGATAAATCGAACAAAACACCCCTAAAAGGGGATGACGTGAAAGTGACACGTACGTGCGGAGGCACGTGGATAGATACAGCCGTTGGACAGCCTGTGCAGGTCTCCGTTCGGGTACTCCACATGAGCTGGATAGGGTGCGAAGAGGTCTACGGAAACCTGGGGCAACATCTCGTCCTCACGGCATCTGGGGATACATTCACTGTTATCCTCTTCACCAGAACTTGCAGATGGCCCTCTTGTCCTTCACCAGAACCACCCAAATAACCACCCTTATTACTTGCAGCTCATGCTTATCTTCAAATAGCAAGATGCCCCGCTTGTGTTGCTCATCCCCTAATAACCGCTAATGCCCCGATTATCCAACCCCCCACCAAATCACCAACAGATGTCCCTATTGTCCAACTCGTCTCAAATAAGCATCAGATCACCCGATTGTCCAACCCAGCCCCGAATTAACTACCAGATGTCCCTATTGTCCAACCCCCACCCAAATAACCATCAGATGTCCCTATTGTCCAACCCACCACCCAAATAACCACCAGATATCCCTCTTGTCCAACCCACCACCCAAATAACCACTAGATGTCCCTATTGTCCAACTCGTCTCAAATAAGCATCAGATCACCCAATTGTCCAACCCACCACCCAATGAACCACCAGATGTTTCCGATTGTCCAACCCACCACCAATAAATAACCACCAGATGTCCTTATTGTCCAACCCACCACCAAAATAAATAACCACCAGATGTCCCCATTGTCCAACCCACCACCCAATAAATAACCAGCAGATCACCCGATTGTCCAACCCACCACCCAAATAACCACCAGATGTCCCTATTGTCCAACTCACCACCAAAATAAAAAACCAGCAATCACCCGATTGTCAAGCCCACCACCCAAATAACCACCAGATGTCCCTATTGTCCAACCCACCACCAAATAACCACCAGATGTCCCTATTGTTCAACCTACCACCCAAATAACCACCAGATGTCCCTATTGTCCAACTCACCACCAAAATAAATAACCAGCAGATCACCCGATTGTCAAGCCCACCACCCAAATAACCACCAGATGTCCCTATTGTCCAACCCCACCACCCAAATAACCACCAGATGTCCTTATTGTCCAACCCACCACCCAAATAACCACCAGATGTCCCTATTGTCCAACCCACCACCCAAATAACCACCAGATGTCCCTATTGTCCAACCCACCACCCAAATAACCACCAGATGTCCTATTGTCCAACCACCACCCAAATAACCACCAGATGTCCCTATTGTCCAACTCACCACGAAATAAATAACCACCAGATGTCCCTATTGTCCAACTCACTACCCAAATAAATAACCACAGATGTCCTATTGTCCAACTCACCACCCAAATAAATAACCACCAGATGTCCTATTGTCCAACTCACCACCCAAATAAATAACCACCAGATGTCCCTATTGTCCAACTCACCACCAAATAAATAACCACCAGATGTCCCTATTGTCAAACTCACCACCCAAATAACCACCAGATGTCCCTATTGTCCAAACCACCACCTAAATAACCACCAGATGTCCCTATTATCCAACCCACCACCTAAATAACCACCAGATGTCCCTATTGTCCAACCACCCTCCAATTAACCACCAGAATAACAAATAACTATCAAATGTCCCCGTTGTTCGACTCACCCCGAATAACCACCAGCTGTTCGCAATGTCCTGCTCTCAAAAAAATCACAAATAGATGTCCCTATTGTCCAACCCACCACCCAAATAATAACCACCAGATGTCCCTATTGTCCAACTCACCACCCAAATAAAATAACCACCAGATGTCCCTATTGTCCAACTCACCACCCAAATAACCACCAGATGTCCCTATTGTCCAAACCACCACCTAAATAACCACCAGAGTTCCCTATTGTCCAACCCACCACCTAAATAACCACCAGATGTCCCTATTGTCCAACCCACCCTCCAATTAACCACCAGAATAACAAATAACTATCAAATGTCCCGTTGTTCGACTCACCCCGAATAACCCCCAGCTGTTCGCAATGTCCTGCTCTCAAAAAAATCACGAATAGATGTCCCTATTGTCTAACCCACCACCCAAATAAATAACCACCAGATGTCCCTATTGTCCAACTCACCACCCAAATAAATAACCACCAGATGTCCCTATTGTCCAACTCACCACCCAAATAAATAACCACCAGATGCCCTATTGTCCAACTCACCACCCAAATAAATAACCACCAGATGTCCCTATTGTCCAACTCACCACCCAAATAACACCAGATGTCCCTATTGTCCAACCACACCATCTAAATAACCACCAGATGTCCTATTGTCCAACTCACCACCCAAATAAATAACCACCAGATGTCCCTATTGTCCAACTCACCACCCAAATAATAACCACCAGATGTCCCTATTGTCCAACTCACCACCCAAATAAATAACCACCAGATGTCCCTATTGTCCAACTCACCACCAAATAAATAACCACCAGATGTCCCTATTGTCCAACTCACCACCAACATAAATAACCACCAGATTCCCTATTGTCCAACTCACCACCCAAATAACCACCAGATGTCCCGATTGTCCAACACACCACTAAATAACACCAGATGTCCCGATTGTCCAACCCACCACCTAAATAACCACCAGATGTCCGATTGTCCAACCCACCACCTAAATAACCACCAGATGTCCCTATTGTCCAACCCACCCTCCAATTAACCACCAGAATAAACAAATAACTATCAAATGTTCCCGTTGTTCGACTCACCCCGAATAACCACCAGCTGTTCGCAATATACCTGCTCTCAAAAAAATCACGAATAGATCACCCGATTGTCGAACTCACCCCCCAAAAGCCACCAGATGTTCCGATTGTCCTCACCGCAAAACAACCACCAGACGGACCGATTGCGGTGCTCTCCCCCAAAAGCCAGCTGTTTCACACAACCTGTTTAAAACAATGTACAAATGGCTACCACACGCAACTTTATTGCCCCCTAGCGGTAATCTTTTTGCCAAATCTAAGCCATTAATTTTACAGTATCACCGACGTCCCTTCAAAGGACAGAATAATATTAATTTAAAAAATATATTTCACAATTATACAATCATTTGATACACAACGAACAAGAAAGAGAAACGGTACAGTTTGTTATGGCCATGGCGGTGTAGTTCACGGTGGTGTTTTTAAAAATGTTCGTTCGGTTTTTTTTCCCTTACTTGTTGTACAAAGGTTAATTAATTTTATGTTCGTTCTTTAAGAGTCAATTTTTTTCAAACGAGACTTGTAAACGCCATCTCAAAGAGGAAAGAAATATTGTGAGTATGATAGTTATGATTGGGCCTCGTCCACGTCAGGCCCGTCTGGGGTGATGGAGCCGAACGGAAGTGCGGACGATCCCTGCCAACTGTGCCATGGTGTCCGGGCGGCGTACACGTGTCCGCGGTGTAATACCCGCTACTGTTCAGTGGGATGTTATCGCGCCGAAGCGCACAGGGCCTGCTCGGAGGCCTTTTACCGAGACTGCTGTTTGGAACGGCTTCGGGATCACCGCACGCCGGGTCCACAGCACAAGGTGCTGCGAGTGCTGCAGAACTTGGAGAAGAGTGGAGATGAGTGTTGGGATGGAGGCGAACAGAACGGGCGTGAGGACGATGAGGAGCAAGAAGAGCAAACGTTGGAGCAGCGAATGGAAGGTCTTGATCTGGACCGTGATGTGGATCGGGTTTGGGAACGACTGAGTGAGCGTGAAAAACGCGAGTTCGACGCCTTGTTATCCCGAGGAGAAGCACACCGGCTCATCCCACCTTGGGTGCCGTGGTGGGAACGGACGGTTGAACCACACCGGCCCGGACTCGTTGAGGAACTCGATCCCAGCTCGGGTCTGCCCCCGGCACGGCTGAAACCCGCCGTGGTTCCCATTGAGGAACTCGATCCCAGCTCGGGTCTGCCCCCGGCACGGCTGAAACCCGCCGTGGTTCCCGTTGAGGGTGACCCTCCACCCCCGCTTTCAGAGCTGCTCAGCAAGCCTCCCTCCCCGACTGTGGGTCCGGCTTTGGCGAGCGTGCTCTTCGCTTATGCACTCACGGCCCGCAACTACGCCGGGAACTTGGACTCGGACGCCACGCTTGCGATGCTCGCAGCGTCGCCGGCGTTGGGTCGCGGTGTCGTGTACCAGAGCACGGCCCTGGCGCTGCAAGATGCGCTCCGCCTTGCTCGAGAGCGAGGGGAGTCCCGTGGGTTGTGCCTTCTGGCCTTGCACGACTCCGCTCGCCTGTTGGATCGTGCGCAATGGTCGTGCGCCGCGCTGGCCGACGCGGCCCGGGCTCTGAACGCAGCACGAAGAGTTCTCCTTCGGTCTTCAGCTCGTTCCTGCTTCCTGGCGAAAAAGAAGATCGACTTTCTGCGGTCTTGGATAGCAGCCGAGTCTGGGTCGCTGGCCTCGCTTTCCGCCGAGGCACAACTCGAGTACGAGGAGAGCAGCACGGCAACGAAACACCTGGATGAGGACAGGAAACGGCTGGAGGAAGCCTGGGGTGGCCCAAGACCTCCACGACAGCCTGGTCCGCTCATTCAGGAGCTGTGATTACATTGATGGTGTGAAACGGAAATTACCTTTTTGATCAATGATGCCAGAAATCCCCAGGGACACCCGGCACGGGTGTGTCGCATCTCCATGTGTACCTTTGTGTCCTTGATGTCTCACACATGGTCTTCACAATAATAACTGGAGAGTTCAGCGAACACTCTTCAACTCCCCTGCAGTTTTCCGAGGACGAGCCGCCATTTTCACTGAATCTGGATGTTCCCTGACCCTGAGAGCGCGACCGACAAATTTGATTGGTCAAGACTGTGTAATATTTTACCCAAGTACTGTGAAACTGGGGGGTTTTGGAAGTGCCGACCAGGCGATTTGTGTTTTACAGTATCGAAATAAAATAAAGATTTTAAAGATTATAGAAAACAAAACAAACCATTTATTCAGAGGTTTACTGCAGTCTTTTACACCGCCTTATTTAACACCTGACATTAGTTATTCGTGCCTATTGTTTGTGTCCTTTATGACATCCCTAACATCAGTAAGTTTCCTGTGTGGAATGTTTTTTTAATTTTGTTTGACTGCCAGACAGCCTGAAGAAATTGCTTTACTGCGAGTGAGCAGGTGGGCTCAGGTCAAGGTTCCGTACAATTTGCCAAAGTACTGCTAAACTACAAGTTTATGGTCTGATTCATGTTCCACAGTGTTCCAAACATAACATTCAATCAAAATTAAGTTATTCCTCGATCATCGACTGTCACAGAGTGAAGCAATTGCTTAACCCCACTTTGCACATGGGGTAAGTATTCAGCAGACAAGGACAGTTATGCACACTGACCCACCAAAGGGGAGGAAAGAAAGGGGGTGGATGACATCCACATTAACATATGCGCACAACAAGAGAACTCGACACTAAAAACATTTTATAACAAGAAAAAGAACAATCAGAGATTGCAGATCCTCACCAGGACTTATTTTGAGTGGTGTATTTTTATGTTTTCGGGTAAATCCAATATGGCTGCCAACCATGTGACCAATGATATATGTATCAACCTTTTGTTCCTCATGGACAGGCGGTCATACTTGTAAAAATTTGCCTCTATCTGTTGAGCCACTTCAGAGAAGAAGATTTTTGAAGGTTAAAAAAAAATATATATATGGCTGCGAAATCACGTGACCGATGACATAATGAATTTTTTTCTGTGGACCATTTGATCCCGAGATGACCCTCAAAACTTTTCATACTGATTGGATGTGGCGTTCTACATATGCAATTATGATGTCATAACGAGGGCACCTGTGACGTCATAATCATACATTCCCCATGAGGAGTACTTGCTGTGTGCCAAGTTTCAATTTTTCCCTTGGTGCGGCTTCAGAGATAGAGGTCCAAAGTTTTTCCAATATGGCTGCCACACCACGTGACCTATGATGTCATAAGTATCATTCAAACATTCTACATGAGTTGTCACACCAATGGTGAAAATTTTGTCTCAATTCTACAAGCACTTGCGGAGAAAAACACGAAAGTTCTGTGCGAACAAACAAACGGACCCAAATGCAATTCCCTCTCCTTTGGTGAGGGAAACTGGAAGGGTACTCGGTGGAGCGTATCCCTCCACCCCTTAATGCCTGATCCAGTAGAACATATCCGGCCTATCATGCTGTATATCATTTTTGGCCCTATCTTTCAATGTAGTGGGGCAACAGCATAACAATTGTGCATTTTGTGAGGAAAGCACCAAATTTGGCACACTAGTAGCCTATCATATTATGAACAGATTTGGATATTGGGCCATCTCAAATTCAGCCGCTGATGGCTGTGGCAGCCATTTTCCACTGCCATCAAAAATTTTGAGATGGCCCAATATCCAAATCTGTTCATAATATGTTAGGCTACTAGTGTGCCAAATTTGGTGCTTTCCTCACAAAATGCACAATTGTTATGCTATATTTAGCTAAGTTGCCCCATTAATGGTGAAGAATCACTTAAAATTTTCTCCTATCCGGATCTTCACCAAAATCTAATCAGTTCGTCCTTGTCACACACCCAACATGCTCACAATATTTCATCAGAATCCGTCCACAACTTTTTGAGATATCCTGCACACAAACAAATGAAAAAAAATCACTCGCAGAGTGACAACTTGGCAAAACAGCACAAAGTAGAATGGCACTTTGTAGAGCGCATACCTCTGCCAGGTGGAACAGTTGACGTTTTGTATCCCACTGATGGTCTGGATCCGAACCAAAATCCAATCCGCTTGTTCTTGTCACCGATCCAACTCATCCACCTTGTTTTGTCAAAACTCATGCACAACTTTTTGAGATATCATTATATGTATAGTTTTTGGTCCTATCTATCAATTTTACAAATTAGGCCTCTGTTGACCTTAAACATAATTGGTGGTTGAATTTATTGACCTGATATGCAAATCCTGTTCAAATTTCAAGTCAATCAGATGAAAATTGAGGATTTTAGAAATTGCACCGAAGTTATTGACTTCAAACATAGTTGGTAGTTTAATTCAGTGACCTTATCTGCAAATCCTCTTCAAATTTGAGGTCAATCGGATGAAAATGGTGGATTTTATAAATTTGAAAAAGTTGTTGACCTTTGGCCTATGATGACCTTTTGACCTCAAAAATACAGGATTTTTTTGACCTTTTGACCTAGCATTCTGTCAGACGACCAACTCGTCCATTTGGTGAAGTTTCGTGAAGATCCGTTTAAAATTGTGACCTGTATGTGATTGAAGGTGTATAACTGAAAATCGAAGAATAAAAAAACAAAAACGGTTGGCCAAATCTCCACCAAATTTTGAATACATGTTGGAAGTACCCAGAGCGGATGGGTATTACTTGTACAGCAAAACAACATTAGTGCAAAAACAAAATGACAACGGTACAACACAATTACCACCACAACCACACTTGTCGTTGCCTGCCTAATTCAATCACTCCACCCTCGGGTGATCTGATGGTTGTGTGCTTGGGGTCATTGTCCTGGAACGTAAAGTTCATGGGGTGTCTAGGGGTCTTTTGGTCTGCACTGTTACCTGAGCTCTTGGCTTGCTTGGCTCTCTGTGGAGACTTCATCTTTACCTGGGAGTGCGACTAGTTCTCCACAAGTGAGCAAACAAGGTAAGATTCAGATGATGTCATCAGCTGGCATCCTGTACCTGGATTCATCGTAATGTTTGAGCGTAATTTATCGTACTCCAGGTGGTGATGCACCGCTGTTCACCCAAGTTACCACACTGTGGAGGGGTTGGACTTCTAATCGGGCACATCATACCACACCACAAAATACAGTATAATCATCTTTACTATAAAAGTGAATTTGTGTATATAATACTGTAAGACCGGTTTACGTCATTCCTGAAAAGTGCAACGAATATTGAAATGATGAAAATGAAAGGAATTTTTCTCATAATAATGAATGGAACAAGTGGGAGATGCATTCCTCACGTCGCCACTTCAGGTATTATAGTAAGCCTTTCACCTATGATATTACCCTTTTTGATTAATTACAGTTATATCCAAGTACACATAAATATAAAAAAACAAGTACCAGACATTTAAGTAAAAATAAACCTCTTCCAAAAGCGGTTGATGCTCTTCCGCCTTCAATGAACGTGGGCATATTTATCGATCAGAGGCAAACTTAATAACCTGGCAATGCATCAATACCAGCATCCATTCCATGAATAACATCTAATTTCATTTCCAAGGTAACATTTTTACAATGCCTCTTCGGCAATCTACAGCACAGTCCATTTCTTTATGTGTGAAGCAAAGTACAGTAATTCTTTCGGTGATTTGGTACTTAGCAATGTATTCCGGCCTCCATCATAGTTCATGAGCCAGGCCAGATATCGGTACCACCTGGGGTGACTAAACACGAATGGTACTAAAATGTTTATAGAGTGACTGTAAATACATTAAGATATGATGGCCTTCCCGCACTGGTAGCTTAGTCTGATTTTGTGATGCAATGGGGGTGCTACCCATAAAAACAGATTTTCAGCGTGATGCTCGGGGTTTTCCTCATAAGTATATAAGTTTAAATTAGAATTAGATAGGTACCTGGAAGTTATGGAGATGGAGGGGTTTGGGGATGTTGATAATACTTTTAGGTAATTTGAGCATTGATGGGTGATTGTATACAGAATGCTGTTGGTGGGGCTGTTGTCAAGGGGGATTGTGTGGTTGATGTATGTTTTAAACCAAGCCCATGCCCCCTCCCCTGAGGGGAAGAAAAAAAAAACACAAAAACTTAAATAAGAAATAAATAAATAAATATCCATTTTTTTTTGCATTTTCTTCCTTGGATCTTGTGTATGGTGTTCGCGAAGGCATGATGGGCTGAATGGCCTCCACCTGTGTTAGCTGTATTGGGCCCGATATGTTCTCGTGGATCAGGCATCTCGTGGCTGAGGTATTTGCTCTACCGAGCACCCTTGCAGTTCTTACTGTTTCTCACTAATCATTGACTGATGAAAAAAAAATTATAAAGTTTAAACAACATAACAATATGCATTATGGAACTGCAGTTTTAGAATATGAGGAAAGAGAAATAAGGACAATGAGAGGAGGAAGGCGTTGAGACTTCGCTGGAGTTGCCTCACTCTGTTTTGAGGAGTGCATTTCATTTTAAAACCAACATACCCAGAGAAGGAGGAATCGGGGTCTTCTGTATGCAAACCCGTTAAAGTATTCATCTTCTCACGAGAGATCCACTTTAACCCGCTGTGTGCTGATCGGTGGAGATTCAGCTTCTCTTCTGACATACAGTGCCTTCAGAAAGTATACACACCCCTCGACTTTTGTCACATTTTGTTGTGTTACAGCTTCAATTGAAAATGGCATTAAATTAAAAAAAATTGTCACCGATTGACAGAAAATACCCCATAATCATAAAGTGAAAACATGTTTTTAGAAGTTTTTACAAAGTTATTGAAAATGAAATACAGAAATATCTAATTTACATAAGTATTCAGCCCCGAGTTAATACTTCGTAGAAGCGCCTTTGGCAGCGATTACAGCTCCGAGACTTCTTGGGGATGTCTGCATCAGCTTTGCACATCTGGATTTGAGGATTTTCTTCTTTGCAGATTTGCTCAAACTCTGTCATGTTGGATGGGGAGCGTCAGTGAACAGAATTCTTCAAGTCTTTCCACAGATTCTCAATGACATTCAAGTCTGGCCTTTGGCTGGGGCACTCGAGGGCTTTCCCATTCCAGTGTTGCTTTGGCTGTATGCCTGGGATCATTGTCCTGTCGGAATGTAAATCTTTGCCGCAGTCTAAGGTCTTTTGGACTCTGAAGCAGGTTCTCCTCAAGGACTTTCCTCCTTTCATTGCTCCCTCTACCCTGACAAGTCTCCCAGTCCCTGCCGCTGAAAAGCATCCCCATAGCATGATTCTGCCATGGAGGAGATTTCACGGAAGGGATTGTGTTTGATGGGTGATAAGCTGTGCTCGGTCTCTGCCAGACATAACGTTTTGCATTCAGGCCAGAGTTCAATTTTTGTCTCATCAGATGCATTTGTAAGTGTTTGTCTACTCGAGAATCCATGATCCACTCCATGTACAGTAAAGGTGTTTCCACCTTGCTGAACACCATGACCTACTTCTTTTCTTGCTGTTGACTTCTGTTACAGCATAAATCATGAAAGAGTTGCTTTCATTTCATCCTTCTTTCTGTTCTAATTATTTTCTTAAAAACTGTGAACATTAACACGAAAAGGGATTGAAGGAGGGATGATGCACAAAACGTTTAACATACCTGACCTCTGATTTACTTTGAGACGTTTAAAAAATACCTGCAACAAAACCAATAATTAGGTGCAGGCTCCTCAAAGCACAAAAAAGAAGAAAAAAAAGACACATTACTTGTTACATTTATGTCGTACCCAACATGAATGCTCCAATTATAAATGTACGGTAATGTGCACAAATCTTTGTTTTATTAAGTAACCAAATGACAGATAGTGCTTGTAGTCAAATATTTGTATTTAGTTCAAAGGTGGAATAAATTATACCCATGGCCTTCCCAAGGTTTCAAAGGAGCTTCATGGGCAGATAGATTCACTAGGTGGCTTACCTTTGCCCTCGCAGGGATAGGAGTCAGGGGAAAGAATTTGGGATTTTAAAAAGGCGATAATTCACTTCCAGCTACTCTTTGTGAAAGACAGCTTCTTCTTCATATGTAGCACATTGCTATGAGTAACATCATTGGCTGAGGACATGGCTGTGTCACTGATGATATATATCTCCAGCCCCTCCCCCCACCACCCTGTTTATGAAATGCCAGAGTGACAGTTTGGAGCTTGACCAAGATTTAAATCCAGGAAAAAACAGCTCAGAGGTGAGTGTGCGTACCTACCAAGAGGACATCCTGCCACCCCTGCAAAAGATACCGAGGGATATTCAACACCTAAAAGTCTCCCCAGAAACTCTTGTAACCAGCTCAAGAAGACATTTTCATTTTGTGTGCAGCACATGGCTGCTGGTTTGCATCTTTGCTGGGGCAGCTGTGCTGCTGATGCAGTACCCCTGTAGGTTGGAGTAGGAATTTGGAAGTTGTTCAGGGTTCCTGCGATTGGATACCATGGGATCTTTAACATTCACCAACTAATGCCGGCAGATGGGATTCCCATTTTAACATTCATCCAAGGGATGGCACACGCATTAATGAATTACCCTGCCTGTGAAACAGCAGAATGATAGTTTATAGAAGGGCCGAGATGAGAACCCAGGTTGGACAGCTTCGAAGTACTCACACCTAAGCCATCCTGTCAGCCATTGAGGAAAAGTAAAAACCACAAACGTTGAGAGAGGGGAAGAAAAAAAAAGTGGTAGTAATGACATCCATTCGAGGTGAGACACTGATGTGCTCCTTATGTTTGAGACAAAAAACAAAAACTGATTCAACCAAGCATGAACAAGCAACAGTGTGAACAGGTTTACCCATTTTCATGGACAAAAGCAATGCTAGACTTCACAAGCAGCTAATACAGTCTCCCATCATTAACCGCACGGAAGTGTACCCGTTGCCCTTCACGATTTTCTTTCATCCTACTACCTGATATAGCATGTGCCCCTTCTAAATGTTTATTAATTTGAGAGTGTATGAACACTGACAATGCATGTGAATTGTGACCTGGTGTAAAATAATAATACTCAAAGCACAACAGTTTGCCACACAGATTTATTCCATTGATATGTCCTCACTCGAGCTGATATGAAACGCTGGAAAGATGAAACAAAACAAAGAGCAGCAGTTGAGTGTGGTGATGCCAGCTACACAAATCCAAGTACCACAATTTTACAAATGCAACCAATTATATGGAACACCATGCTATATTTTGAGGAAAATGCTTTATACAAGTTCAGATAACAAAACTGACTCAAAAGTTTCACGAAAGCTCCCCCTCACCTAAAGATGGAAGTCGGGTGGTTATTTTTTGTCAAGATATTCTTGTTTGAAAGTTCTGTAAGCTACTTTTTCAACCCCGAAGAGGTACAGAACGAGTAGAAGAGAGGTGCTACTCCATGTGGTGAGGAGGGGAATCCTGCAAAAATAAAAATTAAAATGTCAAGGCCAAATAAGATGGCACACGAGGGGGGAGGAAGGGAGGTGGGCCACAGTGCTGCATGCTACACTTAAAAATTGACTTTCACATATGCAATAAATAGATGGCCTTAAAGGCACCGTGAAACCGAGTACAGTACACACAGAGACAAACTGTTAAATGTATCCCAAAAACAATTCTCGATTTATCGCCTATCTATATCAATAAATGTCAGTGTGAGTGAGTGTGTCTCTGTCTGTCTGTCACGCCGAGGTAGCTCCGGCGAGGAACGACGAGGTTGCTCCGGCGAGGAACGACGCACAATTACATGGCGGTGACATTGGAGGACATTAAAATAATATGCTTCGAGGCAGAAAAGGCTGACAGGATTGTCTGGAGGTATGTACACTCGCCTCTGAGCCGTCACAGCTTGGCATTTGAATCCCAACCAGGCTATAAACTGCCATCCTGGTGTTTCGCATTCAGGACGACGCATCAATGTGTGCCATACCTCAGATGGACATTAAGCCGGAGGACCCATCTGTCAGTATTAACCAGTCGATGTTGAATCCCCCATGCTGACTTTCCTTCCTACCTCTCCTGGTCCTCCTCTGCCCCTTGTACCATGTTCTTGTCACAGCTCCAATCTCTCTGCTTGATGCCCATGTTTAATAACCCCATTCTACTAATAGGCAGCAGCTGCCTCACTACTGATCTGGAATCGCAGCTTAAATGCTGGTCTCAAGAATCCTGAAATATGCATCTCAATCTTGGCAAATCTCAAAGTCTCATCCTGTCTTTCCAGAAGGATGGTCAATTTCCATGGTCAGTCACTGGAGATGATTCTACTTCTTGAACTGTTAGTACTTACCATCAGCCATGACCTCTCCATAACCAAGTAGTAAAGCTGGCCTCCAAAGCCAGCTGTAGACTGGACATACTCCATTATTCCAAGTCATTCCTTGAAAAACGACTATCCATAGCCTACAAAGCATTTTTCGATCACTCAGTGGAGTAATGCTCACACATATGGGCAAGGACTCCAGTGCCATATCTATCTCTCATATAATCTGTGGAATCTAAAGTTCTTAACATTATTGGAATTTCCCACAATGAGGTCAAAGCACAAGGTCTGTTGCTCTCACATCGCAGGCAGATCAGCAACCTCTTCAGTCCTCCAACCCTCCAGAACTCCTGTAAGATGTAAGATAAAGTAACCCTTCCAGATTCACCTCACATAATCCAGGCTTACTGCAGATAGCAGTGCACTTAATTTTTCATTCCTCTTTTTCCATTTGTGGAGCTACTTTCTAGACAGTTCAATCACACTCTGTCCTCCAATGCTTCAAGTAAGTGATGCAGCACAATTTCATGTCATCCCCCATCCCGACCTGCAATCTTTTCTACCCCCATACAACATTCGAACTTACAGGTCACTTTGTTGCTTCCCTTCCTCTTGTCTTCCCTTTTCCTGTGCGTTCATTCACTCATTCTTGTTCTCCTCCCCCACTTCCTCTTCCCTTTACAAGGGGTGAGGTACGATGGCTCAAAGCTTCTGCCCTGCTTTGATAAAGATACCCCTCCACCTCCCTCTGTCCTCAGCCAACTCTCTCCACTCTCCAACCACCCCCTTCCTTACGGATATCCCTCCTCACACAATCCTCCCATCTCAACCACGGACTACCTATTTTTCTCCTACTTTGCTCCCTCAACCGATCCGCTTTCGTTGCCATTCTCTCTTCCCCATCCACACCGAGTGTCCATCCCATCTCAGCCAGCATTTGACCAATCTCCCCGTCAAACTCATCTGCACACCAATCTCCTCCCTCAGTTCGTCTATCCTCTTTCTAATATAACCACCCTCTTCACCCCCGCAATCTTCCTGACCCAGTTGTTCTCACAAACCTGCAGCCTCTTTTGTCGTCTCTCTGTCGGTGCCACCATCTCCAGGCCAAAAATGTAGGCCGGTGCTACACACGACATCAAAACCTTCCTTTTCAATTTTATTGACATTTTTCTGTCTGCCATTACTCCCTCCACCCTCCTCCATGCATTCATACCCACCTGAATCCTCCTCAGCACCTCTGCCTCAGACTTACCATCTACAGTCACTGTTCCTCCCGGATACTCAAACCCATTTCCCTGCCTGATCTCCTCTTCATCCACTCGCTTGTGTCTAATTGTTGCCGCATTGTCAGTTAATTACATTCACAGCTTCTACCACCGAGCTCTTTCATGAGCCTCAATCTTGTACTGGATATCAAAAGGTTGTTGAGAGGGTATAATAAATGGTAATTCTGCACTACATCAACACCAGATTAAATAAATCCTTTAAAGCCAACGAGGAACGACGTAAT
>CM068956.1:134299021-134315184 GCA_035128595.1 Eptatretus atami
CTGAAAAGTGTGGGGGCCAGTACACACCCCGATGAACTCCAATAACAACAAGAAATAAGTCAGAGATGGTGTCACTACATCTCACAGCACTCTCAGTACCAGAGTATAGTTCATATATCAGATTGGTCAGTTTTGGTGGAACCCCAGAAAGATCCTACAGAGGGCATCCCGATTTACTGAATCGAATGCTTTCCAGAGATCAACATAGGCCGCAAGCAGCCCCTGCCGAAACTCTCATCTGCGTTTGGTGAGGACCCGAAGAGCAGGGATACATACGGTCAATTGTTAACTCTTTGGTGGAAAGCCTGACTGCTCTGGACGCTGGTGCTCAAGCCAAGGGTGGCGTATCCTATCAATAATTATCTGAGCAAAGAACTTGCCTGGCACTGAGAGCAGTGTCACCCCTCGGTAGTTGTTGCAGTTCTGGCGATCACCATTCCCTTTCCAGAGAGGAACAATAAGGCCCATCTTCCAGTCAGTTGGGATGATGCCTGTGTTCTAGGCAGAGCACAGAACTGCATGCAATTACACGAGTACAGCATTTCCACCAGCCTTGAGAAGTTCAGCTTGAGAAGTTCAGCGGATGCCACAGATCCCAGTAGCTTTACCCTATTTCAACTGGTTCATGCAACCTATGTTTCCACCAACTAAAATGGACCACAGTTGATTGGAGGGTCAGCAATAGGGAGAGTAACAACCCTGACATGCAACTCGACAGCTAGTGGATCAGCCTGGTACAGCCACTCAAAGTCACCGGCCCAGTGGGCCTTTACTACGGATTCCTCTGTCAAGAGCCCACCATCCTCCGCTCTCACTGCAGTACACCGAGGGATGGACTTGGAGGAACGCAATGCGCGAATTCCCCTGTAAGCAGGACGAGAATCACTTGACCACAGGTGATGTTCTACTCCTTCACAGATTCCTCGCACATAGGCCTCCTTGTCCACCCTTAGCACACATACAGTTTTACGCCTCAGCCCCCTGAACAGCTCTACTTTGCCATTCAGCCTGGTCCTGTGACTCTGGTCAATGGTATTCAGTGTTCCTTGAGAGACAAAATTATTCTTCGCCCTACGGTGAGTTCCAAGACATCCACTGGCAACATCAAGGACAGTGGTCTTGAAGGCAATCCACAACTCTTCAGGATTCCCCAAAGCACCCAGAATCCCCCAAATTCCCTCTCAGCCTGTTCGCAAACTCCTCAGCTTCCCTCTCATCCTTGAACTTGCCAACATCCAGCCTAGGCTGGGATGGTACCATTCTCCCGGATTTAGGATGCAACTTCAGAGTTGCTACAACAAGCCTGTGGTCAGTATTGAGGAACTGAGCACTCCGGTAGACCTTGCAGTTCTGGATCATCCTCCAATGAGCACATGGTCAATCTCCTTTGCCACACCATCAGCGTTGGAAGGCCAAGTCCAGTGATGAGACTGTGGGTGCTGAAACCATGAACCAGCCACCCTAAGTCCATGACTTCTTGCAAATTCAAGGAACTTAGTGCTATTCAGGTTCACAGTTCCAGACCCATGGGGATCAACATGTCTCATAACCATCCCTATCAGTTCCAGTCGATGCATTGAAATCACACAAGACTAGAAGAGTATCTCACTGGGGCACTGATCAACCACACACTCGAGTGTGGCATCGAATGTGTCCTACACGGTGAGATCACTCGCCTCAGTCGGAGCATATACAGAGAACAAGGAAATGACACCCAAGGCGTGACGAATCCTTAGTCTCATCATTTGCTCGTTGACTGATGTTACCTCAATTATCATTGGAGTCAGCTTATTGGACACAGCAACAGTAACTCCTTGGGCATGTTGACCATTAGAGCAACCAGACCAATAGTAGGTGTAACCACCTGCCATGATCTCGCTGCAATCCGGTCTCCGAACCTCAGAGAGTCCTGCAATACCGATATCCAAATGCATGAGCTCAGATGATAACAGAGACAGGTGATCATCCTCTCTTAGGGATAGGACATTCCAGGTACCCACCCGCAGGGACTGCCTCAGGTTAACCCAAGGAGACCGCCGTCTGGTGGACGACACCTCAGCACCACCCTGACACACACCACCGCAATCTGATCTGGAGAGGTTATCCCATGGTTTTCCCCCTTTCATCAAAGATTGGTGGTCCCGAAGGCTTTGCCCCAATCACGTCATCCGGTGAGTTTCCCTGCCCCCCTGTGGAGGGCAGCTGCACAGGAGGTACTCCCACAGAGTGGGTTTTCAGATTTTGACCCCAAAATTCCCCAAAAGTCCCCAAGGACCCAAAAGTCCCAAAAAGTTCCTGAGGACCCAAAAGTTCCTAAGGACCCAAAAGTTCTAAAAAGTTCTGGAGGATCCAAAAGTCCCAAAAAGTTCCAAAGACCCCAAAAGTTCCCAAGGACCCAAAAGTACCAAAAGTTCCCAAGGACCCAGAAGACCCAAAAAGTTTCCAAGGATCCAAAAGTTACAAAAGTTCTCGAGGACCAAAAAGTCCCCAAAGTTCCCGAGGACCGAAAAGTCCCAAAGAGTTCTGGAGGATCCAAAAGTCCAAAAAAGGTTCCTGAGGACCCAGAAGACCCAAAAGTCCCAAAAGACTCCCAAGGCTGTGAAGACCAATGAAAATTTGGTCCAACAGGCCCACTAGTTGCATTAAAAAAAAATCTCCTGGTGCAGGTACATTACCTGGGTAAACAGGCAGTGGTAACCTACTCAAAATATCAGCACAGAAATTTACCAGGAAGGGTGATAGCTTATAAAATAGTCACAGATAGGCTGATTAGCCCAACCCAAGGCTGAATGCATATCGAGACTTGTGGGTTCATTCCCTCACACTCATTGAACAGGGACTGTAATGGTTTGTGGTCGGTTATGAGTTCAAAATGGCGACAGTGGAGATACTGATACATCTTTATTACACCAACAATACATGCAAGAGCTTCTTTAACAATCATGGAAAAATTACTCTCTGCAGCTGACAAAGTGCATGATGCATAGCATGGGCTACAGGCCGTAGAATAGCGTCATCGTTGTGGTTGTTGTAACACAGCCAATTCCATAGACATCGTCGTCGCCGAGACATCCCACCTTCCCCAATGGTGTTTCATTTTTATAAAAGTTTTTTTCTCACTTGTATGTAAATATGCTTGACCTCTGGTTTATCGGAAGATTTCCGGTACAGTGTTTCCCGGCAAGGGTCACGAGAGGTTTTACGGTCAGTCACGGTTTAACAAAGAAGAAGAAAAAAAACAAGAAGTAAAAACGTGGAGGGATGATATCTCAAAAAAACAACCAAACAAGCTCGGTTGTTTGTGGGTTTGTGATGTATGAAGAAGAAGAAGAAGAAGAACAATGAAGAATGAAACCATTATGACGTCACAATCCTCTTCTGGTTTAGCATGACGACGTCTTTTGACGTTGTTCCATCACAATCCCACATAAAAAGTAAAATGTCAAAAGACGTCGTGATGCTAAACCAGTGATGTTATTGCGATAACTCAAGACGTTGTGGACGGATTTGGATAAAACCTACGTGCATGAGTTGGTTCGGTGACGAGAACAAGGCGATTCGATTTTGGTTCATTTCAGCAGATCCACATCGGGCCTATCAGTGGCATACAAACCGTAAATGTCCACCTTGGTGGAGGTGTGCGCTCTACCTTGTCTCGTTCTAGTTCCTTGTGTAGTCCTATTTGTTATTCCGCGGTAATACAGAACTGCAACCCTGTTCGCATCCCAATTTGAGGCTCACAGGAGGCCGCCATTTAAATTCATTGAATTTAAAATGTTGTCAGGGAATTACCAAACACGTGGGTGTTCTTCAATTCTCGTGACTCATGGATGGTTGTTTGACGTCATCATTGCACAATCTTTGCAGCCAACAAAGGCAACACAACCATTTTCAACTTCACCTATTAACATAAAGCTGAATAAAAAGGCAATTAGACCCCCCCTCCCCCACACATTTTCCACATTGTTCTTCTCGTCGTATAATTTGGATTAAAACCGACATAACCCCGGAGAGAAGATATCACTAACACCATGGAACGCCTTCTCGTTAGCCAATAAGATTCATTTTCCCTGAGAGTTTCTTGATCTGATTGGTACGGAACATGACGTCACTCATAACGGAGACGTCATATAATTGGGCTTTGTAATTCCATTGAAAATTTCTAACCTTGTTGGTGTCATTTTATATTTCTTACTCATCTGTAAGGAGAGAGATTGGGACCATACTCTGTGCAGAGCGTTGGTGCTGCCTCAGCAGTCTCCTTGGCAATTGGGCACAATCCTGGACGGGTCGCCCCTCAGACACAGGACACCAGCAAGCTGGTACTCATTTTGCCGACCTCGGATGGATGACCGGTCGAGTTAACCCCACCTGGTGTTAAATCAACAGTTGAGCGGGATTTGAACTCAGGACCCTGGGATTTAAAGCTCACCACCCTCACCATTAGCCAACACCAGGCATACTCATCACTCATCTGTAAGCACTCTGGAATTATCTATCTATAATTCCAGCAATCTCTGTGTGTGTGTCTGTCTGTTTGTCTGTCTGTTTGTCTCGACCGCCGTTTCTCGACGACCGCCGGGCCGATCTTATTGAAACTTGCCAGGAATATTGCGGGACCGCGGATGTGCCTTTCGAGGTTTGATACGATCGGACAGCGGTTCCCAAGTTACGGCCATTTATCTGTCGACCAATGACAAGACACGGTGCTATGACGCACAATTAATGTTTATTTATTTATTTATTTTTTTGCACGATTGACGGTCCGATCTGATTGAAACTTGCCAGGAATATTGCCGGGGCCCCCGGATGTGCCTTTTCAAGGTTTATATTAATCGGACGAGCGGTTCCCAAGTTACGGCCATTTATCTGTCGACAATGACAGGACACGGTGCTATGACACTACAATTAATGTTTATTTATTTATTTTTTATTATTTCTTTTGCACGATTGAAACTGCCAGGAATATTGCTGGGGACCCGCGGATGTGCTTTTCGAGGTTGAGAGAGAAGAAGGCTGCACATACTGCCACTCACCTACGGGCCCGCCCCTACGGCCCGTACTAGTATTTACAATTTAAATGTGTTATCTGAGAATCCAATGACACGATTGATTGAGCACCGATTCAAACGTAGGATGATGGCATGCTTTCCTCCTTGTCATCTCCTCCTCATCCTCCTCGTCCCCCTTCCCTTTCCTCCTACTCCTCCTCCTCCTCGTCCCCTTCTCCTCGTCCTCCTACCTGCTCCTCCTCCTGCTCCTCCTCGTCCCCTTCTCCTCATCTCCTCCTCCTTGAACTCCTCCTCCTACTCATGTCGTCTCCTCTCCCCCTTCTCATCCTCCTCCTCCTCGTTCCCCTCCTCCTCCTTGTCCCCCTCCTCATCGTCCTCCTCCCCTCCTCCTCGTCCCCCTCCTCCTACTCCTCCTCCTTGTCCTCGTTTGTATGCAGCACTTGGCCTCGGCGAAATGAGCACCAGTATACCGGTAATAGGGGCACTGCATCAGCGGCATAGCTGCGCCCCTAACCAATGATGCAACCACCAATCAAAAAGGCAGCACACGATGATAACCAGTGGACTGGTACTCATTCCGCCAATCTCAGAAGGATGACAGGGAGTCAACCCCACTTAGTGTTAATTAAACGGTGAAACATGGCCTCCACATCAGGATCCAAAGGCAGCCACTCGAACCGCGAAGTCAACACCAGGCTGAAGCAGTGTTCCTATCGCTCTCCAAGCCAGCCGTTCCTTATCAACCATTTCTCCATGGAGTGCTTGCTTGAGTACTGAAACCGCTTGTTTTATGATACCAGAGGAGCGCAATGGGAACCCTGACGTCATGGTGAACGGTGGGTTAATTTGTGATACCTACTTCAATAAAACCGGTAATACTTATAATATATTATCATATTTATGTATAACGTTGTTTGTTTTGTTGTTTGGGTTCTATACACGCACAATAGATCGCATGAAAAAAAGCAATTAAACACAAAGTGAAGGAGATATGTCGTTACATTTCAGTTAGCTGGGATGTGGTTCCTCCGTACTGCACCGTCGTGTTTTTGCTGTTATTTTAGTGATATATTCACAATGCGATTAATGTGACTATTTTAGGCAAACATCATATATATGTATGCATTCTAGTCAATATAAAGTAGGTAAATTTGAGAAAAGATTGCATATCTGGCAAATTGATTATATATATATATATATATATATTATATATTTCTACCATCATCTCGCGAGAGTTCAGTGCGTGACGTTTAACGGATATACGTCACCTCCTGCCTTCTTCTCCCTCTTTTAAGCCCTTCTGGCCTAGGGAAGCACGTCGTTGACGTTGTCGTGCGGGGCCCCTTCCAATCCGCAATCATGGTGAGCCATCCGATGCTTCAGTCGTCGGCGTTATCGTGTTCGACAATCGGAATGTTATCCTGAGCGGTTATTTCTTGCTATTGTGGAACAAAACGGTTGGATTTTCCTCGTATCTTTGAAGCGCCGCAGTTTGTGTGTGCTCTGAGCTCTCGAGTTGGAGGTTTTTTTTTTTCACACGATTCACCTCCGCCCCGCCATTCTCACTTCTGTTCGACCAGCGTCGTTTCGCCGACTGTTTATTCAGTTTAACTCGCGCCCATTAATTTTTCTTCCGCCGCGGCATCGAATTCTGTCTTTTTTTTTTTCGCCGCACCAACGAGCGTCGGGCAAAGATGCGCTCCTTGAGGTTCTGCGCGCGCCGGGCTTCGCTTTTTCCGTTCACGTAATCGCCTACTTTAACCGAGGACTTTTTTGCTTCAATTCTCCTCAGCGAAGCTTGGAACCGTCCTTTTCTGTGATTAAAACTACGGTTGCCATGAGGTCGGATGTTGGGTATTAAATATTATTATTATTTTTTTCATGGTATTGCGTACTATTCGCAGCGGTTTCCATGACGCGTTTTAGAATCGATTTTCCTCGCCGCCTTTGCCTGTGACTGACTGTACCGGCCGGTATATGGTCACACTGCGCATGCGTGAGTTGGACTGCGGGGGAGGGGCGGGGTTTCGTCTGCGCACGCGCTCCTCTGGCTTTATGCGGATATGTACGAAATTGTATGACAGACTGGCCTTGAATCGGGTCGTTTCCTTGCCATTGATAAATACACCTCATATTTTACAAAATGGCGACTAATATGGAATAGGCAAAGCCTAGAAGCGAACGTAGAATTTTTCTTACATTCGCTTCTTAAATATATCAATTAAAGTCTTTTTGCTATGAAAATAAATATTACCTGTAACATTACTTCACAACAACTACAACACCGCCCTAGAACGGATCTCATCTGAAAAAAAAAAATTCCTCAACATTACCTTCACAACGACAAACTACACCGCTAGAACAGGATCTCATCTAAAAAAAAAATATTACCTAACATTACCTTCACAACACTACACCGCCTAGAACAGGATTCATCTAAAAAAATATTCTTCACAACAACAACTACACCGCCTCGAACAGGATCTCATCTGAAAAATAAATACTAGAAGCGAACGTAGTTTCTTATTCGCTTCTGACTTTACCTATAACTGTTCACAACTGTATACGCAATTCCGGTACTTCGGCTGGATTCGGGATCAGCGATCAAATAACGTAAATCAGATTAAAAATTTTTTTTGATAATGCAGGAGTATCTTATTAAAATCAGTGGAGGAAATATACACCATGTCTGATATTATTTGGGTCTTTCATGTCTCGACGATGCCTCCTTATTCTCCCGGTATGCATCATTCCCCATGACAAAAACCGGACAACAAAAACAAAACGGAAGCAAAAGGGTCATAGCCATCACACGGATTCCAATTGCCAGGGTATTGTTGTTGTTTGTTTCCTATTCTCTCATGTACACGCGTTAAGTAATATTCACAGATAGAAATAAACCCAATCGTGTTTATACAACGTTTAAAAAAAAAACCGGAAGCAAAAGGGTCATAGCACGACACGGATCCAATCGTCAGGGGTATTGTGTTGTTGTTTCCTATTCTCTCATGTGCACGCGGTTAGTATGAAGCTCACTGCGTTCGCTAATATGGATAGGCAAGCCGAGAAGCGAACGTAGATTCTTCTTTCTTCCCTTCTGACTTTACATAAAACTTGTTCACAACTGTATACTTGCAACTATACCGTGGTACGTCTAAGCGCCGCACAGCTGATTTTTGACGCAACTTCCGTTACTTCGGCCTGGATTGAGATCAGCGATCAAAAATGTAAATCACGATAAAAAATATTTTTTGATGATGGGGAGCTATCTTTATAAATTAACTTTGGGGAAAAATAATTGAATAAATAAACGATCACTTCTGGTCAAGATAAATTAATTGAAAGTTCAATCACACCCGGTAAATGTTAAATACAAAATAAACACTTCCTGTCACGAAAAAAATCACTTTGGAAGTATAAAAATTAACTTTGGGAAAAAATAATTGAATAAACACTTCCGGTCATGATCTCCCGGCATGCATCATTCCATGACAAAAACCGGAAACAAAAAAAAATGGAAGCAAAATGTCATAGCTAAACAACACGGATTCCAAATAGCCAGGGTATTGTGTGTTGTTTCCAATTCTCTCACGTGCACGCGTTAAGTAATGAAGCTCACTTCGTTCGCTATAACTACCGCGAGGACTCCATACTGTAGAGAAATATCACCGATGTTATAATTATTAAACCACTTGTAAAATTTTGTTTTTGGTCTCTCCTGGAAAAGTGGTGGTAGTAGATATGAGTTTTGAATTGGAATTGGATAGGTACCTGGAAGTATTGGAGGTGGGAGGGGTACAGGGAATGTTGGCACTACTTTTAGGTAGCTTGACTTGAGCATTGATGGGTGGTTGTGTGGTTGATGTTTTTTTTTTTTTGCCCATACCCCTCCCTGAAAATGGGGGGGGGGGGGATTGAAAAAAAACATTTTGCAAGAGTTGATTTACAGCAGTGGGCAATATCTCCAGTTAAGGCTCACTTTCAGTAGGGAGGTTCACTACTATGAACTCAATTTCAATACTACTTAACATATAAGGTGTATTCTAGCTGCAGCTCTTATTTTGCCTGATCCATCTGTCATGCCACTGGTTTGGGAACCAGCCAGGTTACCTCCAGGGCCATTGGTCCTCCTTTAAATTTATTTATTATTTTCTCCCTCACAAAGTCTTAAAAAAACACCAACAAGGGTAGAGATCAAGATGAAGTGTTTTGTCAGACTTTTTGAAGAAGAGTGCCGTGGCATGGAATGTAAGCCCCCCCCCCCCCAACACAAAAACTCAACATTACTTGGGCTTTCTAAATGCTTGGAATTTCTATCCTTCCAAATTCCTACCTTGAGCAATATCAAATTTTATCATTTCACGTCTTTCATTGGTTCCTGTAAGTTATAATAAAGTTTAGTGCTTGGTGTTTGGAAGTTGCAATGGCACCCTTGGAAATCCCATTTTGTTTTATAAACTTTGCCTCATTTTGTGTGCTTTTTCTTTAACTTTATTCAATGTGTCAGGCTTCGGAGTTTGTGGCATGTGTCAGAGTTGAGACATAGGCGTCATAGTACTTCTGCATGAATAACGAGAGCATTGGGGGGGGGAGAATGACGTGTATGCATGTCTCAAGTGCAAATTTCTACTTGAGATCAGGACACCCCCAAGCCTGACTCATGTATGGAATTTATTTATAATTAGCCTCTCGTTTCCAAAGGGCTTGCCGGGGCTATTGTAGTGTGTGTATATGTCTACGTACAAAATCTACTTTGTTGTGCATTTTGAGATCTACTTAATCTCAATATCCCTTTTTTATTCGCAGTCAATAATGTTGAACACTTCAAGGTGTGAGTTTTGAACCTTAATTGTAGAATTTTTATTTATTGTGAATGTTTTCATTTGAGTCCTGCATGGATAATTAATTTGGTCTTCTAAAATTGGGGTTGGAGACTTTGACTGCTTCCAAGATTTTGTTTCTACAAGTATTGTGCCTGCTCATCCTTGTTTTGCAGGTGAATTTCACAGTGGATCAGATCCGAACCATCATGGACAAGTCCGACAAACATCCGTAATATGTCTGTGATTGCGCATGTGGACCACGGCAAATCTACGCTGACCGATTCTCTTGTGTCCAAAGCCGGCATCATCGCGTCTGATCGTGCTGGCGAGACGCGCTTCACAGACACTCGCAAAGATGAACAGGAGCGCTGCATCACCATCAAATCCACGTGAGTGACAACATTGTGAAATGGCTCATTTGAAAGCTTCATCTTGAATCCTAAAAATGTATTTTCTCGCTGTTTTACTTATTTATTTATCCCCCCCCCCCAACACCTTGTGTGGTTTGCAGAGCCATCTCCCTTTATTATGAATTGTCAGACAAAGACAATGCCTTCATCAAGCAAGCCAATGATGAAAATGCTTCCTCATAAACCTCATAGATTCCCCTGGACATGTGGATTTTTTCCGAGGTTACCGCTGCTCTGCGGGTCACAGACGGAGCTCTCGTGGTCGTTAGACTGTGTCTCTGGTGAAGTTGGTTGTGTTTATGAAACGTCCTGCTAACTGGAACTTAGATTTAGTGGCATTTTCATCTGAAGTGCTGTCTTGCATGTTTAAAAATTTTTTTCCCCTTTTATTTATTTGAGGTTTTTCTTTCCATCACAATTACCCACACACATTTGGAATCAATGTAACCAGAGCAAGGCAGATTCCCCCTACCATCAGGTAATTGGTGAACTTGTTGGGGTTTTAACCGACATGTGATAATGGTGTGGTAATTCTCTTAAAAGTTTGGCTTCTTGGAGCTTAAAATTCCAATTTTTATTTTAACTTTTTTGGTTAACACTGCTATTCTGATTGGATTGAAAATTCAACTTTTGGAATTTCGTTCTGCTCCTCGTGCTGTCATCACACTTGTTCATTTGTGATTGAATTTTGCATTTCCTCACCACAACCTTTGTTTGAAAGCCACGGGGGCCTAGAATTGCGTCTGTTTGACTTTTTAATATCCTCTTTCATAACTCTGTCAAGGCACATTATTAACAGGAGGGGTGGGGGGGGGGTGAACTTCAATGCTGTTGCACTCACAATGCCATTTCTCATCTTTAACAACCAACAAAAAAGTCTTTCGGGACAGTTTCTCTAACTTTTGGTTAAACTTGTAATACCGGCTTCCACCAAATGTGCTTATACGATGCACGTTTACAGAGAGAATTGGGATCCCTTGAGCCCTGGGACACTTTTTTTTCTTTTGTTTGGTGGTTTGGGGAGGGGGTGAGTCTTGGCTTAACCCTTAATTCCCCCACGTGCATCCTGCATGTAAAGCCTACCATTATCAACTCGTTTAGTTCTCAAATTTTCCCACTTTCAGAGTATGCTTTATTCCAGTAAATGTGGGTCTTCACATTCGGATTTACTTATAAATGTGACATTTCCTAGATGCGTGTTTGAATGAGTTGACCCGTCATGTGTAGAGGAGACGTCACCCCCAATGGTTTTACCACTGCGCTGTTTTTAGTCTGTTGTAGCGTCACGACCGAGTGAGCTTGTAGGAGATTTAGGAGTGAGCTAGGAGAATTTTAAGTCAATGTTTAGCTGCATACGGTTATGGCACCAAAAAGCCTTTCCAGTGGTAGTGAGTGAGGTGCTTGGTAGGATAAGTGTAAGCGTCAGTCAGCAGTGTGTATCGTGTGAACGAGTTCAAGTGAGTATAAGATCCCTGCCTGTAAGTACAAAGGTGTCTCGAGTTTGCAAGGAGAAATTCTCATTGGAAAAATGGAGAGGCTATTGAGTGTGATCAAATGATGAAGTGACAAGGGCTCGGTGGTTGACGGCCTAGCTTGTGTGAGAGCACGTAACCTACACGAACACGTTACCGTCGGTGAAGGTTCAAGCAGTTTCAAGTCCTCATGTTCAAGTCCAGTGAATAGCCTGAAATGGTACAAAGCTAAGCAGTAACCTGCCAGAGGTTAAAAAATAAAAGTTTAGGTTACCAAAACTGAAAAATAAGGAAATTTCAGAGTTGTTAAAAAAAGTCCCTTTTCAGGGAACAAGTAATGGTTACAACTGCCGCTGTTCTTCAGCAATGGAACTAAATTAAGCCTTGAAAGTTGAATGCAAACAATTCCTGCAGGTGTCCAACTTTTTGTTGATTAGTTATTTAAACCCTCTGATAAAAGCAGTGTTGGAACAGCTATGTTGCTACACCTTTGAAGCATTATTTGGACAATATTGCACTGCAGGAAGTCGTATATTGCTGTCATAATGGCGAGAAAAAGACCAATTGACAAGGAAGACAGACCATTATAACCCTTAAAAGTGTCGGTCTTTCCTTTAGAGAAATTGCAAAGAAGCCAAGGTGTCGGTGAGTACAGGTCCTACACCATCAAAGGCACTTGAAAACTCTGACAGGAGAGGTCTGGCAGACTCAAAGCCACAACACAATCAGAAGACAAGTTTCTGCGGGTCAACAGCTTGCGTGATAGGCGGCTCACAGGACAGCAGCTTCAAGCACAGCTTAACACTGGTCGAAGTAAGGAAGTCTCAGTTTCAACTGTGAAGAGGAGACTTCGAGCTGCATGTTTGACAGGTTCGACTGGCAGTAAGAGCCATTGCTAAGATGGCAAAATAAGAAAGAGGCTTGCCTGGGCCATGTAGCACCACCAGTGGACTACTGAAAACTGGAAGGTCTTATGACCGATGAATCAAAATTTGAAATCTTCGGTCATCACTTCAGGGTTTTTGGACGCCGTCGAATAGGTGAAAGATGGTTCCTCATTGTGTGACACCAACTTGTCAAACATGGAGGAGGAAGCGTGATGATCTGGGGCTCTTTTTCTTGATCCAGAGTTGCCGACTGCACAGAGTGACTCGCACCCTGAACCAAAAGGGCTACCCAGCATTTTGCAGCGCCATGCAATACCCTCTGGTCTACGCCTAGTTGGTCAGGGGTTCATCCTGCAGCAAGATAATGACCCAAAACATACCTCCAGGCGATGTCAGAACTACCTTGGAAGAAAAGAACAAGACTGTAGGCTTCAAATCATGGAATGGCCAGCACAGTCTCCAGGCTTAAACCCGATTGAGCTGGTTTGTGATGAACTGGACAGAAGGGTGAACAGCAAAAGCGAACCTAACAAGTGCAACACATTTTGTGGGAACTGCTACAACAGTGTTGGGAAGAAACTTTCTTGACAATTATTGATTTCCAATTTGAAGAAGAAATGCACGAGTATTGTTCGGCTGTATATCTGCAAAAGTGGCTACTTTGAGTCAAAAAATATGGTATTAAAATTTTGTTCAACAAACTATTCATTATTTCCTTTTTTATCTTGCAATTATTTATGTTCTATGCCTTTTAATTTCAGAGTACATTGAAACATTAAACTGCTTAAATTTCAGTAAAAACGGAAACACATCGGGGTGTTCTCCAAACTTGATGACGGTGGTGTAATATATGTATGTGAAACCCACTTGATACGTGGTATTTGAACCAAGGCAAGTGTTTTTTGTATGCTGCCGTGATATATTGCAGGATTCAGTTCTACGTTTCCGTTGTGTTTTAGGCGGTTGGGCGATAAAGCATAATATCCGTTAAAATTTTCTGTCGGTGCTGCAGTGTGTTTGCGTGCAGGACTGGAGACTGTGCGCGCCAGGCCAGTTGCCCAGAGCGCAATGCCGCCCTGTGCTGAATGGATGAACAGATGGACAGGGCTCTGCTTGAGCTTCAGCTTGATCCGGAATCGCTTTCAGAACATTCAAGCACAATTGTCGAGAACTGCTGAACGTGATCTTTTCCCACTTATGGAGAGGAGAGACTGGGTCCTATGGAAACATCAGGTAGGTGTAATTGAGGTGTGGGCCATGAATTGACAACGGCTGCTGTTCCTGATAAACAGCTTCTTAGAAAAGTTTTTTTTTTCTTTCTCCTCCTCTCCCCCCCCGTCCTCCTGATTCTTTTATTAGTAGTATTTTTTCTTGCAGCCAATATCGTTTGTATTCTATATTCAGTGTGTGTGATGTTTCTTTGTGCAGGTCGACCCTTCGATGGTACCGTAGGTTTTGGTTCCGTCTACAGCGGTCTGGGCGTTTCCAGTCAAACAGTTTGCCGAGATGTATGTGGCAAAGTTCAGTGGCAAAGGTGACAAAAGCCGTGTGCCTCCAGCAGAAGCTTAACAAGAAAGTGGAAGAACATGATGAAAAGCTGTGGGGAGATCGGTGAGGACTTCTTGCACACAAGTCCAAGGTCTCACTGCGGTTTCTTTAGTTAAAGTTATGTCGGACGTCTCCTTGCTTGAGTTTTGCTACTTGGAAATACTCTGTGTACGTTGTCATCTTTCAGCCACCAGCTTGATTTGGTTGCCTGTTTGTTTTGACTGTCACATGTCTTCCTCTCTTCCTATTTCATGTTACTGGAAAGTGAATGCTGATATTTTGTGCTTTTGTTAGGTACTTTGATGTAGCCAATGGAAATTTTCCAATCCGCGTAACCAACAACGCTGGGAAAAAGCTGCCAAGAACTCTTCCGAGCAGCTCATCCTTGATCCCATGCTTCAAGCAAGTATGTGCGATGGTGGGACAAAACTGATAAGTAAAAGATTGAAAAGATATGAGTGGGAGGGGGCTCCTGAATCTCCTGCACCCAGTGATACTAATCTCTTCTCACTTTGACCTGAAGGCTTTCCATTGATGAAAAATAAGTTGAGTGTGCAAGAGTACTTTTTGTTGGCTGTTTTGTGACTCTTTAAGTTGCAGCTTGCATCGTAGTTGCTAATCTCTACATGCTTCAGTATTTGGATGCCATCATGAATTTCACAAGGAAGAAACAGCAAGCTGATTAAAAAAACTGGAGATAAACACTGTGACCAGAAAGACAAGGAAAAAGAAGGCAAGCCGCTACTAAGTTGAAGGCTTCACCTCCATATTTATTTGAACCGGGAAGATTGTTTTTGTGTTTCCTTATTTATTACCCCCGCCACCGAAGGTGAAGGAGGTACGTTTTTCAACTCCTTTTTGTTTTGTCTGTCTTGTCTGTGTACAGGA
This sequence comes from Eptatretus atami, assembly GCA_035128595.1. Taxonomy (NCBI): domain Eukaryota; kingdom Metazoa; phylum Chordata; class Myxini; order Myxiniformes; family Myxinidae; genus Eptatretus; species Eptatretus atami. Next base: position 134,314,062 of record CM068956.1, read on the forward strand.
TATCTCTTGTACAGTGTACGGTTGGGTGTGTGACAAGGACGAACTGATTAGATTTTGGTGAGATCCGGATCTGTTCCGACTACTTAGAATTTTAAAAAGTGATTCTTTCACCATGAGGAATGCGGGCAAAAATAATATAATAGAACGAATCTCAAAAAGTGTGGACGGATTCGAACAAAACTTGGTGGAAGCGTTGCGTGTGTGACGAGAACATTTATTCGATTTGTGTGAGATTCCAAATTCTGATCTGGATACGAGATTTATTTAACTTTCACACAAGTGATTCTCATCCATTGAGGAGATGGGGCCAATAACGATAGCAGCAATGATATTTTTCAAAAATTTATTGGCCCAATATGTTCTCATGGATCCGGCATTTAGTGTGTTGGTCTGCGCTCATACACGAGGCTGTAGTTTTTCAAGTGATTGTCTGAATGAAATTTGAGTAAAAAAATACATGCTTGTTTCAATCCGTCTGAGCGTTATGCGCCCCGGTCCGGTTACCTTGCTTGGTGACGCCTTACTCCAGATATTGCCATTCCACTTGCCTTCGCCCGGTAATGGCACAGAGGTATCGTTGTGAACTGCTCCTACGAGGGTCCACCTGATGAGAGGTGCCCATGGGTATGATACCAATATATGGCTTTATTTTATTTTGTTTTTATTTTATTATTATATTCATTTCATAGTTTGATAATATATATAGTATATATATATCTATATAATATATATAACGAGGAACCCTCATGTTGGACCAACGGCGGTAAGCGGACCACCTCTCATCCGGGCCACTTTTTCTCCAGTCCCTTCAGAAATTCCGCTATCTTTTAGTACATTGACGTGATCGGCTAAGGGGACCACCCCTGGTTTGGGCACGGACCACCTATTAACGCGTCCCTTGAAGCATTGAACTTCAAGCGGACCAGTGTCAATTAGGTGCGGACATTTTTCCTTGAGTAAAAGCATAACAAAGCTTCTTTGGCTGGGCAAGCGTGGACTAATTGCAAACAACCGTATCCAAAAAGACATTCTCAGATGGATCACAAGATCGTGCAGATGAATTGGGAAACAATTATCTTTACCCAATAAATCACGGGATTTTGGATCGAAAATTTAGTCACCA
>CM068956.1:134329541-134345085 GCA_035128595.1 Eptatretus atami
GGCTAACGCGTTGGGAGATATTGGCGTCCACTGTCGGTAGCGACCCACCGACTCACGGATTTATCCGGAGCGACGGCCTAAAATTCCGGGGAGTCTGGTGGGAGATGTAACTTTCCCACCTAGTGGTCGTTCCACCACCGGACCTCCGGCCCGCAACTACATATATATAGTCATCCCCTGCTATATCGCGGTTCCCCTATCGCTCCCGGTTCATTGCGGGTTTTCCCTTGGAACGTAACTAATTTTTTTTCTGCGGATTCCCCCGGTCTATGCGGTAATAATATATAAAATATAAATTATTTAAGCAATAAATTATAACGCGTGGCGCTCGACCAGTCACACAACGCACGAGACAAAGTTTCGCTTGTGAACTTCGAATATGTTCTACGTTTTTTTTCTCCAAGCCCTGCACCTTCTAAGGCTTCTGGCAAGGAACGAAGCGCCAGACGAAAGTCCTGAGCTCCAGGAGAAGGTTAAGGGGCTTGATATGCTTCGGGAAGGAAAAAGGCTTGCCGCAGTTGAGCGCCATTATGGTTTGAATGAATCGACCATACGCTACATCAAGAAGGACGAAGCCACATCAGGAGCTTATCAAACCCAATCGTGTATATACACCACCCAGCATTTAATATTCACTCGATATAAATCAAACCCATCGTGTTTATACACCGCCCAGCGTTTAATATTCACTCGATATAAATCAAACCCAATCGTGTTTATACACTGCCCAGCGTTAATAATTCACTCGATATAAATCAAACCAATAGTGTTAATACACCGCACAGCGTTTAACATTCGCAATATAGAAATCAAACCAATCGTGTTTATAAAAAAAAAATAGGCACTTTTAGGCATTTTTTGGGGAGGCATCCATTCATCGCGGATTTTCACTTACCGCGGGAGGGTTTGGAACGTAACCCCGCGATAAACGGGGATGACTGTATTTATATATATATATATATATTTTGTGTGATGAGACACTACTTCTACATTAGACTGTGACTTTTTTTTTTTGAAATTGCCGTCCCCCATTTTTTTTGTTTTTCTTCCCCATGTCTTTGCAGCTGTCAAAAACTGCGATCCTAAAGGCGTTCTGATGATGTACATCTCAAAAATGGTCCCCACCACTGACAAAGGGCGCTTTTACGCTTTTGGTCGTGTTTTCTCTGGTGTTGTCTCCACTGGTCTAAAGGTGCGAATCATGGGGCCAAACTACACTCCAGGAAAGAAGGAAGATCTCTATTTGAAACCAATTCAGAGGTGGGTTGCTGCCCCCATTTATCCCAATCTCTTGTACTCCGTTTTACTTCCTGACCCCCCCCCCCCATTAGTTTAACCGGCTTTATAAATTATGTTTCCAGAAAGTCCTGATTAAACAGGAAGTGGCAGCTACTAAAGCTTTACTATTTTAATTCCTCGTGGCCAAGTCGTGTCCCCTACCGATTGGCTCGTGAACGAGTCTTCACAATACCAGATGCAAGGCTTGTGAAAAGACATTCAATATCAGGAATGTGGGGAAAGCGCACTTCAAAGTCATGTGAGGTGCCAAGCACCAAAGCATGGTGGCATATGAATGCAAAAGACTGGTCCAACTCATGTATTGTAGGATCTCTTTTGGCTCCAGGAAGTTATTTATGCTTCAGGTGTATTTCATTTATTGTCTGTCTTCCTGGTCGAGTCCAGTCCTCTACATTGATTTGCTGTTTAAAAAATTCCCCCAAAAATACAGTATTTTTGATATTTTATATATATATATATTGGTTCACGAGGAAGTGACCACTATATTCGTTATGGTTGTGTCTGTCTGTCTGTCCCGAGCATAGCTTTGTGGGTTTTGATCCGATGCTTTGATAAAATTTGGGTGGGAGGTTTGTATCATGATCTAGTTGTGTTTTCTGGAGAATGGGCGTGCTGCGCCCATTATTGGCGGAGCCACGCCCAAAAAACATGTTTTTAGGGGGTAGCCGGTTTCAAGTTACATCTCCGAGGGGGTTTGTCGAATCTGGCAGGGGTTTCGGTATTTGGTTAGCCCAATGGCACCTGCATAGCCCCACGGAGCTCGATTTTTCATTTTCGTCCCAAGGTCACGAACTTGGAAAATGTCAAAAATCAATAAATCGAGCTCCTAGGGTTTTCAACTGTTTCGAATGAAGGTTGGTATGCAAGTAGTGCTCTTGGAGTACTACAACTTTCATCATTTACGTTTTTCCCGATTCCTGCCAGTTTGCCCATGGCGTCCCCTCGTGAACCATCGCAGTCTCCAGACTTGTGTGTGTGTGTGTGTGTGTGTGTATATATATATATATATATTGTCATGTATGTGCACTTGACATTGAAAAATACAATGTCACTTGCACATATGTGTATCAAAAGTCCTGGATTACCCTTTAATTTTATTTTTCCTTGGAAAATTGAAAAATTGGTTTTCCATGTCTATGTGAACCATGTCCTTGTATTTTTAACCCGCAACTTGCTCCATGCGCCTCTATTTGTGTGTGCATGCACGTTGCCAACCCCAAGTGATTTTCAACAGTGCAAAACGGGACTTTTACTTTCCCAGCCGTCTTCATTATTTGGCGGGGACAAAAAAAACAAATTTTGGTCTGTAGTGTTTGTCTGTCTATCTGTCTGTCTTTGTCACGATTTTTGGCCACAGTTTTCAAGAAATTGATCTGAATTTTTTTTGTGTATGTTCGTGACCGGCCAAGGGCAGCAACCCTTAATTTTTGTGAAGATCTGGATCCAAATCTGAGAATCTTTCAAAGTGTTTCTTCACCATTTTGAGATGGTGCCAAAAACTATGTACAGTGGGGAGAACAAGTATTTGATACACTGCCGATTTTGCAGGTTTTCCCACTTACAAATGCACGTAAGGTCTGTAATTTTTATCATAGGTACACTTCAACTGTGAAAGACGGAATCTAAAACAAAAATCCTGAAAATCACATTGTATGATTTTAAATAATTAATTTGCATTTTATTGCATGAAATAAGTATTTGATCATCAGAAAACAGAACTTAATATTTGGTACAGAAACCGTTGTTTGCAATTACAGAGATCAGACGTTTCCTGTAGTTCTTAACCAGGTTTGCACAGACTGCAGCAGGGATTTTGGCCCACTCCTCCATACAGATCTTCTCCAGATCCTTCAGGTTTCGGGGCTTCGCTGGGCAACAGACTTTCAGCCCCTCAAAGATTTTCTATTGCGTTCAGGTCTGGAGACTGGCTAGGCCACTCCAGGACCTTGAGATGCTTCTATACGGAGCCACTCCTTAGTTGCCCTGGCTGTGTTTCGGGTCGTTGTCATGCTGAGACCCAGCCACGCCACCATCTTCAAAGCTCTTGTTGAGGGAAGGAGGTTGTTGGCCAAGATCTCGTGATACATGGCCCCATCCATCCTCCCCTCAATACGGTGCAGTCGTCCTGTCCCTTTGCAGAAAAGCATCCCCAAAGAATGATGTTTCCACCTCCATGCTTCACGGTTGGGATGGTGTTCTTGGAGTTGTACTCTCCTCTTCTTCCTCCAAAACGGCAAGTGGAGATTAAACCAAAAAGCTCTATTTTGGTCTCTTCAGACCACATGACTTTCTCCCATTCCTCTCTGGATCATCCAGATGGTCATTGGCAAACTTCAGACGGGCCTGGACATGCGCTGGCTTGAGCAAAGGGACTTTCGTGCGCTGCAGGATTTTAATCCATGACGGCGTAATGTGTTACTTATGGTTTTCTTTGATACTGTGGTCCCAGCTCTTCAGGTCATTGACCAGGTCCTGCCGTGTAGTTCTGGGCTGATCCTCACCTTTCTCATGATCATTGAGGCTCCACGAGGTGAGATCTTGCATGGAGCCCCAGACCGAGGGAGATTGACTTATCTTGAACTTCTTCCATTTCTAATAATTGCGCCAACAGTTGTTGCTTCTCACAAGCTGCTTGCCTATTGTCCTGTAGCCCATCCCAGCCTTGTGCAAGTCTACAATTTTGTCTCTGATGTCCTTGACAGCTCTCTGGTCTTGCCCATTGTGGAGAGGTTGGAGTCTGATTGATTGAGTGTGGACAGCTGTCTTTTATGCAGATAACGAGTTAATACAGGTTATGAGTGGAGAATGGGAGGGCTTCTTAAAGACAAAACTAACAGGTCTGTGAGAGCCGGAATTCTTACTGGTTGGTCGTGATCAAATACTTATTTCATGCATAAAATGCAATTAATTATTTAAAAAATCATACAATGTGATTTTCAGAATTTTGTTTTAGATTCCGTCTTTCACAGTTGAAGTGTACCTATGATAAAAATTACAGACCTCTAGTGCTTATAAGTGGGAAAACCTGCAAAATCGGCAGTGTATCAAATACTTGTTCTCCCCACTGTATAGCACAAAATCTCAAGGTTATGGGTGGATTCACACCAAACTTTGTGGAAAGGCTGGGAATGTCACTCGGAAGAATTGATTCAATTTTGGTGAAGATCCAAATCTGGATATGTGAATTATTTAATTTTTAACTGATTCTTCACTATTGAGAAATGGGGCTAGAAACAATATTGCTTGATGTATCAAATTTGTGGACGGATTCAAATGAAACTTGGTGGACATGTTTGGTGTGTGACAGGGACGAATTGATTCAATTTTGGTGAAGTTTCAAATCTAGTTATGAGAATTTATTAAGTGATTCTTCATCATTGAGAGATGGGGCTAAAAACTATGCATAGTATGATCTCAAAAAGTTGTGGACAAGATGTGACCAAACAAGGTGGGAGAGTTGGTTAGGGTGACGACAAGAAGCCGATTCGATTTTGGTGAAGGTAGTACTCAGTTTTTACTCTTTCTTTGTTTTTTTTTTGTTTGTCTGGGCGATACCTCAGCCACCCTCTGAGCTAGGAAATTGAAATTTGGGCAAAAGTGAAAATGTGCTTTGGAAAAAATGGTATTTTTTTTAAAAATAAATAAATTAATTATTATCGATTTATTTATTCCTTATTTTCTTTCTCCTCTGGGCAATATCTCAGGCACTTTTTAACCTATGAAGCTGATATCTGGACATGATGGTGAACAAGTGATTTGGCTAGAAATGGTATTTTTGGTTTATTAATTGCTTAATTTTTCAGTTTGTTTTGGATGAAATGGTGGTGGTTTTGATGTACTATTAGGAAATTAATTATTTTAAGATTATCATTTATTTTAATTATGCAGTTGATTTATTATTGTTCACTTTTCCTTCCCAATTCCGTCTCCGTGTGCTGCAATGCGGCATCGCTGGCTGCCGAAGGTGCCCCGGCAATGTCGCGCATTGGAGTATTTGTCGTTTATTTGGAATGGTGATTGTGTACTTTAATAGTACCTCTACTTGTTCATGTATAATAATATCGTTTGATATTTAAACAGACAAATTAAGATGAAACCAGAGCAAAGCCGATGGTGCACCGTGAACAAATCCCCATGCTTCCCACCTAAGTGAAGTTGAAAAGATGACAAAGATTGAACCAATATCTAAAAATAAAAAAAAAAATTCAGTTTTGATCCACGTGATGCTAGATTCCTTCTCCATCACCCCCCTTCACTGGGGAAAACCAAAAATTCATTTCTTATTCATGCATCTCCCAATGTTGATTGCAAATACAAAGTTTCATCAAAAATTTTGCCTCATTCCATTCTTGTATTTGAACCTTTTTGATCCCAGCCCGGGGGGGGGGGGGGGGGTAGGGCCAAAATGATACTGCTCTTGCAACTTCTTGTCATGTGGTGATTATAAACTACTAAGTTGGGTGAATTTCTGCAAACTGGTTAAGAGAGTTGGTGTGATGACGGACGGAGCAGATAACATTATCCCTCCCCACCTTTTTTTTTTTCTTCTTTCTTTCAAAAGATTGGGTGATGACAGTTAAAATGTGTGAATTCAAGGTTTTTGTTTTTTTTTGTTTTTTACAATGAAGGGGTTTACAATACTAAAACCCATAATGGCAATGATGCCATAATGCATCCCTCAAGCGGATGACTTGTAACATTTATTTTTTTAATGCAAGCCAAGCTTGGCAAAACCACGTGAAACTAGAAGGGCACTCGGTAGAGCGCATACCTCTGCCACACAATGCCTGATCCATTGGAACATATCAAACCCAATAACTTTTTGAAATGGCATGCCACAAATCGTTTTTAGCACCATCTCTTAATGGTGAAAAATCACTTTGAAAGTTAATAATTCTCGTATCCGGATCTTCACCAAAATCGAATCAATTCATCCTTGTCACGCATCCATCCTGTCCATCAAGTTTCGTCCGAATCCATCCGTAATTATTATTATTTTTGAAACGTCATGTAATATATCGGTTTAGTCCTATCTCTCAATGGTGAAGAATCGCTTTAAAAATTCTAGTATCCGGATCTTCACCAAAATATAATCTGTTCGTCCTTGTCACACATCCAACCTCTCCACCAAATTTCATCTGAATCTGTCCAACTTTTTGAGATACTGCAGACAAACAAAGGGGTGAAAACGTGACTACCTTCGTGGGGTTTTGTGTAGTCGATGGGTTACGACACAAGCTGGTGTTTAATAGTGCTGGATGCAACAAGCATACTTCATCTGCTCGGAAAATATTGTTTTTATTTGTTAAAGAATGGTTGCCATTAAATCTCAGTTGTGCTTGAAACCAGTCTCAATCTCTTTTCAGGACCATTCTCATGATGGGTCGTTACATTGAGCCGATTGATGACGTGCCTTGTGGAAACATAGTCGGTTTGGTTGGTGTGGATCAATTCCTCGTTAAAACCGGCACCATCACCACCTTCGAACACGCACACAACATGAGGGTACTTAGTACGAGTATTGAGTTTGCTGGATGGAAGCAAATGATGTTTTGAATCTGAATTGAACCCTTTACTGCAAATGTAGATTGGATGGAAAGCAAACACTTGTTTCATCACTCAGGCGTCCTGTGTATGTATATGCAGGTGATGAAGTTCAGTGTCAGTCCTGTGGTGCGAGTGGCTGTCGAAGCAAAGAATGCATCAGATTTGCCCAAGCTGGTGGAAGGCCTGAAGCGACTTGCTAAATCTGACCCTATGGTGCAGGTATGTATAATGATTGTTGCATGAAGGGACCCAGACCTTAAAAAATTTTTTATTTGTTTTGTTTTGAGCTGTTGCAATTCATAAATTAAAATGAACAATTTTCAGGGTTATTGGTGAAACTATTTATGTTGACTGTGCAGTTTATCATGACTTCTTTTTTTCGTAGTGTATTATTGAAGAATCTGGTGAGCACATCATTGCTGGAGCTGGAGAACTGCATCTGGAGATTTGCCTCAAGGACCTGGAGGAGGACCACGCCGGTATTCCACTCAAGGTAATCTGGACATCGCCCCTTTGGTGTCCGAACCTGGAACAAATGGTATGGTGTCAACAGCAGCCATGACAGATGAGTGCTGCTTTTGTTTTTCCACAGAAATCTGATCCTGTAGTCTCGTATCGTGAGACTGTCATGGATGAGTCGTCACAGTTGTGCCTCTCAAAGTCCCCAAACAAACACAACCGGCTGTACATGAAAGCAAAGCCCATGGCTGACGGGCTGGCCGAGGATATAGACAAGGGGGACGTAACAACGCGCCAAGAACTGAAGCAGCGTGCACGTTATCTCGTGGAAACTTACAACTGGGAGGTGGCAGAGGCTCGCAAGATCTGGGCTTTTGGCCCTGATGGCATGGGCCCAAACTTGCTCGTAGATGTTACAAAAGGTGTGCAATACCTGAACGAGATAAAGGACAGTGTGGTTGCTGGCTTCCAGTGGGCAACCAAAGAGGTGTGTTTCCCTTCAACCATTTTCACCTCATTTTCAAAATACCTTCCTCCACCTGTCCTTGCAGATACAATTTCTTATGGCTGTGATTCACAACATGTGCTTTCAGGGTGTGCTTTGTGATGAAAACGTACGTGGTGTGCGCTTCGATATTCACGATGTGACATTGCACGCGGACGCAATCCACCGTGGTGGTGGCCAAATCATCCCCACGGCCCGCCGTGTCCTCTATGCGTCTTTGCTGACTGCGTCTCCTCGTCTGCTCGAACCAGTCTATTTGGTGGAGATACAGGTGTGTTTGGGAGCTCGCAGATTTTTTATTATTATTATTGCCTCCACCACCAAAAATGGGCGAAGGTTGTTTTTACTTGCCCCTGTTTGTCTGTGAGCTGGATGTCTCAAAAAGTTGCAGACTGATTCAAATGAAACTTGGTGGACAGGTTGGGTATGTGATGAGGACTAATTGATTAGATTTTGGTGAGATCTGGATTAGAAATGTTGTTTTTCCCTCTCTCCCCTCCGCCAAGTGATTCTTCACCATTCAGTGATAGGGTAAAAACGATACATAGCACGTTATCTGTTGTGGATGAGTTGGTTCGGTGACAAACGGCGAATTCGATTTTGGTGACGTCTGGATTCAGATCCGACCTGTTGGTGGAATACAAAATGTATTGTTCAGTGTTCAGCCTGGTGGAGGGGGAGGTATGTGCTATGTGTGCAGTTATAGTTCTCTCTATCGTAAATGTAACTTTCTGGGCTTCAGTTTATAGATATATTGACCTTTCTGCTCATTTGGGGAAAATGTAACGTCGTGTGCACGCACCATGCAATTATGCTTTTGTGATTCAGGTGTCCCTACACCCCTGCATTGTGAACATTTAATTATTGGTGCCACCTGTGCAAGAGCTTTATCTATGTAACCCATATTTTTTTTTTGTTTGTTTTCAGTGCCCAGAGGCTGTTGTCGGGGGCATCTATGGTGTACTGAACCGCAAGCGTGGTCACGTCTTTGAGGAGAACCAAGTCGCCGGGACCCCAATGTTTCTCGTCAAAGCCTATCTTCCTGTAAACGAGTCCTTTGGTACGAAACTCAAATGTCATGTTCAATGAATTTTTATTTCTTTTATTTTCTTATTAAAAACTTTTTGAGTGGCAATTGCTGAAACCATCCAACATATTGTTCGAATTCACGCGCCCGCGTGCGTGCGATCGACCGCGTGTAGCCAAAAGCGGCCCTCGCCACACCGAACGGACAATTCAGTCGTGACCCCCGGAACTACTTGCCCGGAGCCAGTCACGGTGGGTTTTAACCTCACCACAACTCAGTCGCACTTACCCGCTGCGAAAATAGGTCCGATCGCCGAATGGTGTATTTACCTAAGTACTCTCGCGAAGTAGCGTACCGAGAAGTTGTACCACGCCAAGCCGACTCCGGACACGAACCTTAAGCGGTTCGTTCGCGTATTACAGGGATAACGAGCGGAGTTATCGTCGCCTTGACCGGTTCGATTATTACCGGGATTTGAAACCCACTACGAACCCTTTACGGATGCAAAAGATATGGAGATTCAATTAAAAGGAAGGAGACGAAGCAAAGCGGGAAACAGTTCAACAAGCAATTGCACATTATTACGAAACACGGAGGCACGTTATTACAGTCAAGACAAAGATGCAACAAAAGCAAATGCAATACGACCGAATAAAAGGGCAATTATTTACAACACTTGTACAGTTCTACTTGTCGGGATTCTGCGCCACATCACTCATACAAAAAGCAAAGGAAAGAAAGCCACCCTCGCAGGCAAGGAGGCAGACAGGTCCGTGGATCCTGGAGGAGCGGCCAGGTCCACGAGACCGAGAAGGTCTTACCCGCGTCTTCTGGTGAGCGATGGCGGGCAAGCCGCAATGTTCGCGCAGCTGCGCCCCCGACTCCGTGCCCCTGGTGTGGTCGGCGAGCCCTCTCCGGCTGCTCCACGCAAACAGTTTTTGTTGGCACCACGTTTGGGTGGGGAGGAACGGGGCCCCGGCACTATCTCAGCACGCGGATTGGGGGGGGGGAAATTGCTGATGCTCAGGGAGAGGGGAATGGCTGGCTGGCTTGGACCCCACGACGAGACGAGCGCCCCCACACCGCAACCTCGTTGCCGCCGCCGTCTTCACTTGACTCGAACTTGAACTCTTCACTTGCCCCGACCAGCCGCCTGCAACTCAACGCGCGAACTCCTCGAGTCGCCTTATGCCGCGTCTTTATAGCCGCAGGAGGAGCCTATATGCAAATTTCAGGATCAAATGCGATTGGAGGTGGGACCACGCACACCCTCTGTTCAGCCATTGGTGCGGCAAAAAGGGGGCGTGAACCTCTTCTGATCCGAATTCCTCTCGTAAAGAATCCACGTTCATCGGCTTGGAGGCGGGGTCATACGCCCGACGCTCCCATTGGACGGAGAAAAAGGGGGCGTGAAGCCTTCCTGATCCAAATTTCTCCCTCGGAAAGGCCACCGCTCGGCTCGATGCGTTCGGCACCAATCGCCGAACGGGCCCTGGACAGCACGACGTTTGTGTTGACTGGTGTGGTCGATGGTTGGAGAAGGAGATAGGCGAAGGTGGTGGGGTGTTTTCTGTGGTGGTTTGGTGGTTGGCGGGCGTCGTTGGGAATGGCGGTGAAGCGATGTTTGCGGATGGAGTTGTAAAGGTAGTGGCTGTTTGCTTGTTGGGGCTTAATGGTCGAAAATAACAAAGAGAAGAAAAATGGTAACTCAAAGCGTCGCAGCCCGGATGAATCACACGTATTCCCTCTATACACGGGTTTGGGCTAACTACACATGAACTTACCGATATATCTCACCTGAGGACTCTTTATGGTGTAATGCGAATATTCCACAACCGTAACAATATAATGGGTTCTAAATTCTGTTCTCAACACATTGTTTTGCAGGTTTCACAGCCGATCTGCGCTCCAATACAAGTGGTCAGGCTTTCCCACAGTGCGTGTTTGACCATTGGCAAATACTTGGCGGTGATCCTTTAGATGGAACCAGCCGCCCAGCACAGCTCGTAGCTGATATCCGCAAGCGAAAAGGCCTCAAGGAGGGTATTCCAGCCCTGGACAACTACCTGGACAAGCTGTGAAGGATATGATATCATGACACCACCAGTGGGTCTTGCATTTTGCCGTGGACTTCTTGCCATATTTTGTGGAGGGATTGTTGGATTTTTAGAAGTTGTGATGGGTGCCCAATGCGGTGTGCTTCGTCTGTTGCACTACGCTGAAGATCGGTATGAACAGAAGGGTGATGAACGTCACATGACATCTGTATCTGTGCTTCAAAAGTCATGAAAATAAAATCAGTAGTGCAATTCCGAAGTTTGTCATTTTGAATGGTGCAACAAGGGACTTGGTGTGTATTTTGAATGTACAAGTATGATCTGTTGCCTGTTTGAGCACGGATTCTTCGTGAGTTCTTCTTTGCTTGTGGTTGAATTTCTTCTATTGGGCATTGAATTTTGTTCATTATCATTAGATCCTCGTGTAGGTGCTAAGTCTTACTCACGTTGTTCTTCATCTTCTTGTGGACTTTTTTTGTTTCACAGCCTAGTTTTCATCGAAACTTCCTGAAACTTGGCATATATATGTAAAAATACCACGCGCAGACAGTAACCATCTCCGATTTTGAAAATTCCTCCGAGAAAGAAAGGTTATGACGTCATTCCTATTTTTTGTTTCACAACCCAGAGTTTTCATCGGATCTTCGTGAAACTTGCCATGTATATGCAGAAAGCCCACGCGCAGGCAGTTACCATCTCCGATTTTGGAAATTCTTCCTAGAAAAAAAGGTGACGTCATAATATCGCCGCTAATGGAAATCGCCTATACCATTATCTCCGAAACTAGGCAAGCTGTTTGAATTTTGTTTGTGGGAATCAAGCCGGGCATTAGCACAGATAATTTATCGCAAACCTGTATATCACAATGACATATTTGTTTTTATGATTTCATCATTAAGAGGATGAGTATCTTAGCTCATTTCAGATTGTTTTTTGTGGTGAATGGTGATCTTTGTTTTAATTTACCATTATCGGCAATGCTGATCTTGGGCAGAATTTTTTAGGCCTTAATATTGCCCTAGTCCCTCCATGGTTAACTTTGTGCTTGAAATGGGATTCTGGGATTTTATTTATTTTTGACCCAGCTGTGGTGACATATCCAAGTCTGTGATACAAATGCAGTGATACAAATCCAAGTCTGGGTGTGACTGCGAGTTGAACTTTGAAGAGGTATGGTTCCCAGCATGATGCTGCTCTCGATGGTCCAAGTGGTGCTGAAAAAAAGGTTGAATCTGGGATGTTGTGGTATTTTGTTGATACACATTGGAGCCGTGTATTACCACTTGTACTGAGGATGGATGATTAAATGAATAGCTGTCCTGCATACATCACATTTCCTAATGGTTAGATCATCCCATGCTTTTTGAATATTTATTTAACCTCTTTGCCTTGGCAGAGCTCATGAATGAGCAGGTGAGTGTGTGTGTGTATATATATATATATAGTCGGGAATCATACCTTTTTCTATTTGCTTTGCTTTTCCAAGTCATATGTTTTTGCAGGCTTGGTGTTAATCAAACTATACTCTTGGTTGGCTGCTTGGGTAAAAAGACAATTGGAACAGTGTATGTAGAAATATGATTATGATTAACCTTGAGTTAATCCAAAGGAGCATTGTGGGAGTGGGGCTAGGGAGTGAACTGTTATTTCCTCTTTATCTCTAATGTTTCACCATTCTTGTAATGAAATGAGCCAACTGCTTGCGGCTGGTTAGGTTGAAAGGACAAAATGTGAAACATTTTGTCCAAAGATAAAACCGAGTACATAAGAGGGTAATAGAACAGTCTCTGACAGTGACGGCACCCTCCGAACATCCTCAGTTACTGTAATTGATTATCCTGGTGGATGCTGTGCTCCGTGCGCACGTACCTTGGTAAACAATAAACAGCATTTCTCTCAAGTACATCATCTGTCTTCATACATTGGTGAAGGGCGATTGACGTTTACGACAATTGGCGCAGTGATGCAGGGGGCTGAGACAAGTGGAAGCGGAGGTGGGGATGAGCCTGTGGTGATCAAAGAGAAAGCTGGTGACCAATTTGAATAAGGTAAGCCTTTGTGCTGGGGAGTTTATAAATTAGATACTTTCCCACCCCAGATTTTGCTCATCCCTGCCTCTGCCCTTGTCCTCGCCCAAAAACCGGTTGAGGTAAATGTTTGGAGAGAGAGAGAGCTGTTTATTGTTTATCAAGGGGTAGGTCGGTTACTTAAGGTTCTGAACGGGGAGTTTGAGTGCCCGAGGGCATATGGCTAAGGCTGCCTAGTCGGACCCGAGAACAACTTCAGGAGGGGTTCAGCAATAGCAATGGGAAACAAATCTGGAAAACGAGAGGAGGGGAATGAACCCCCTCCGGATACACCTGCTTACCAAATGTTTAAGTTACATGGGATGGTGGCAGTGGAGAAAAATGATTGCTGGGCGAAATGGACGTTTAAGGATGACGTAGCGGGTCGTTTGACCTGCCGGTAGTGCAGAATCTGCGGGAAGAGTTGATGAGATGCAATAAACTGTCCAGGAAGGAAATGCCAGTAAACTGGCTGGCGTTCGGAATATAGCAAGAGGAAGCATTTAAAAGATCAAGCAACACTGCCAGGTAGAGTGCTTAAGCTTCAGGGTCAACTCAAAGGTGCGGAGCCTCAAATTAAGGATGCGGCTGCATCAGCGCCAGCACTGAGCCAAATAATGGAACATGGCTCACCAACTGCCCCGGTGTGCGCAACATCGGGGCATGAGTGCCCAACTTCCCCGGGGTCTGCAGCGCCGTCGCAGGGGTGCTCTAATAAGGGGGAAGTACCATTAACACCCCCAACCACGGCATACCAACCGCTGGGGCTATCTCAGCCAGCGAGACAAAATCAGCTGTTTAACCCGTCGTCCGGGCGGCCGTATAAGTCTATATATCCTGAGATCCCAGGTACGGATTGTGATGGCAATGTGTGTGGGGGAAAATAAAATAATTCAAGGAGCGGTACCGCCCGCCCCCATTTATCCCATTTGAGAGCTTTTATTTGTCGACAAAATTGTTTTTATATGGGAATATTAAAACATCTTTGTGGGAAATTAGATAATGGGGAGAAAGGTGAGGTGGCAGCCAAGAACACACCCTGCTGTGAACTTGCCTGCTTGTCGAGCGTGTGCGAGATTTGCCTGATAAAGGGGAAAATAAGCTCGAGGCGGCTCGTCTTTGAAATCGTGGACAAACTGGTTTTGGATGAGAAATATTTTTGTTGTAAAAACTGAATGAGCTTAGAATGATTTAAAAACCACTCACGATGGTGAGAAGCATTTTCTGTGTGACGCCTGTGGGCTGTGGACATAATGCATGCGTAACTGAGCCGGGCGGGAAGACTGCATCCTTGCTCCACAGATTTGCAAGCATGGTATGTGAATGGAGGGATGCACAGTGAGGAGGATTTTGTGGAGGTGTTTTAAAATTACACGGTAGAATGTGGAATGGTCTTGCTTTGGTCGCCTTGCTGGTTGGCAAACCGGGTGGGTGATGATTGTGGAGCTCCTGGTGTTAATTGCTGTAGGGAGGTTTTGTGTTCATATTGGTACATTCTGAACCTCCATGGTTTATAGTTAATGAGAGAGAGGTGTGCAAAAATATGTATTTGCTTTGTTTGATAAGATCTGAAACGGCAAAGTGCATTTCAAGAACGGGTGTGCAAGTGGAGTGTGGTCAAGGATTTGGCAGCAGGCATGCATGTCTCGTGAGTCCTTGGTGCAGGTCTTCAATGGGACATGACTGAGTCATAAATCAGAATTGGGTTTGTTTTCGTGTTTAGGGCAAGCCTTGTTCAGGTGAGCATATGCATCAGTGGTGAAGGTAATGGTGTGATGTGATGGGCCAACCCTCTCTACTGAGTGTGTTTGAATCTCAGCTTAGCTAAGAGGATGAGATGAAAGTGGTCCATTTAGGAGGCTCGCTATCGCTGGCATTGTGAGAAATGTTTCCAAAATTCGATTTGATTTGTGCATAAAGATGTTATCAAAATGTGGAGAGTGATCAATCAATTATCCCTCGAATGGACGTTGAACTAGGTGTGCTGTCTTCATTAGTTTGTGAATGTTAGAGAAATTCTGGCCAAAACTACTGCTGGGAAGGTAATGGCAAACAACCCAGTGTAACCCTTTGATCGATTCAGGCAGGCAAAATTCACTGCATCTTCATTTACGTCTTCTGACGTCAACGTCAGTTGGTATTTTAAAACGCGTTTTCATATCATCGTGGCCACGTACCTGTGAAGAGTCGTGCTCTCCGTGCACTGTACTTCCTTCTCCAAACCTATTCTGTGGCTTCCAATCGAGATTGGAGGAATGTACTCAAGGGGGAGTTAAATGCTATTCGCCTGGTGACTCGGCGTTGACGGGTGATTTGACAATTTTTGTACACCTGTTTAAACTGTATTTGTTTGTTTTGAGCAAGGAACGGATTTTATTTAAAGTGGGTTTACGCAAGTGCTTCGATGGTCAGAGTAAGTTAGATGGAATGTGCAGCGTTTTGCTGTGGCAAGTGCAAGGACTTTTTCAAAAGATTGACAGCAGAGAGGGTTTGAAGGTTGATGGATGGATTGATTGATTTGTTTAGGGTATTCATTTTCAAACTGTTAGTAGCAGTCATTGTATGAGGTGGCTTGGCCAACATC
>CM068956.1:134351684-134364710 GCA_035128595.1 Eptatretus atami
ATAAGAGAGAAGGCTAAAGGCGGTCGATAAGCCACGTAAAATAAGGACAAACAGGTTAGAGTCCTGTATTATTGTAGAAAGGAGGGTTCGAGTCCCTCAATAAGAGAGAAGGCTATAAGGCGGTCGATCAGTAAGGGAGAACAGTCTCGCGTAATAAAGGGAGAAACGTTTTAAGGCTATAAGGCGGTTGAAAAGCTAAGAACATAAAATGGGGAGCAGCTCTGTTAAACCTCAAGAGTTACCAAAAGGAACACCACTAAAAACCTTGGGGGAAAAACACGGAATGGATAAAGTAGAGGGAGTGCAAGATTGGGTGAAATGGACAGCGGGACGAAAGGATCCTTTCCCGCTGACCGGATCCCTCGATCCATAGGTGTTGCACACAGTTAGCACGGTGCTGACAGAGGGCAAAGCGGGAGGCCCGAGACAGAGTGAAAAACATTGGAGAGCACTAGCAGCGTGGCTAACGGAGTCACAAGCTGAGACAGAACATAAGCGTTTAGGTCTCGAAGGAACTCTGAACCAACAGAAAACACAAGAGGAAGCAAGACAGGAGAAATTGAAACAAGTGCTAGCGCAGCTAGTGGAGACTAACGACGACGTAGACGGGAAAATAACCACACGACCTGGGACGACAAAAGAATTTACCCCGTCCTGGATGAGAAAGGAGCACTGGGAGGGCTGACATCCAACAGTTCCCCATGCACCAAGTAGGGCAGGGCGATTGGGTCTGGAAATCGTGGACCCCCCAAGACATTAGGGGAGTAAAGGCAAGTATGGAAGAATGCTTGAAATCCAACCCTAGAAAAGCGATTAAAATACTACATGATCAAGTAAAAATGCATGGGGAAACTTGGACGGACATAGGATTTATATGCACCGCCGTGCTGCCCAGCTCGGTCTGGAGCGCACATTTGGCGGAATGGGGAGTAAAAAGAGAAGGCGAGCAGGATCATACGCTAAATTGACATGACCTCAATAACGATCAGAGACTAGCACAGGAGGTATACAAGGATAGAGTCACAGCCCTGATGGACCAACTTGCAACCAAAATGGCTCCCAGGGTGATGGATTGGCAGGCGATCAGACAAGTCGTACAGGATATAAAGGAATCACCTAGCGCGTATAAAGCACGATTGTATGAACAGATTGAACTACACTCGGGATATGACAATATGGGAGTAGTGCCCAACCACTTCCAAAACACCATGTTTGTGGAGGGGTTGTGCGACGAAGTAAAGAAAGAAGTAAAGGCGGCAATCCCAGGGTGGAAAGACTCTGGGCCCGCCGCTTTACATGAAAGAGCAAGGCAGGCATGGCAGACCCAAAAGGAAGAAGACAGGAGGGGGAAAAGGACCGAAAGAGCCCTAATAATGAGGAATCTAGAGAGAAAGGACCGCAAGTACGAAGAGCAGGAAGAGAGACCTCACAGAGATAACCTGACAGAACCAAGGCATGAGATGGGACAGGGTCAACGAAGACCGTGGAACAGATAAATTATTTCAGATAAATTTCAGATAAATTACGAATTGAAGTAGGTCCCTTGAAAGGAGAACATGCATTTTTGATAGCTAGACACACTCCGATGAATCTGTTAGGAAGAGATTTGTTGTGCAGAATGGGATGTACCATAACGTGTAGGGAAGACAGGGTTTTCATAGATGCCCCGCTAGCATTACAAGAAGAGGTAATGACCCTCATGATGAATGAGTTCGGACCAGTAGTTTATTGGTTGCGAATTGTCTCAGGAGGGTAGAGACCAGCTGAGCAGGGATTGGAAAAGTGCGAAAAAATTGCAGGATTAGAGGAATGGTTGCTTAGCAACGACATCGATCTGGAAGGAGTGGAATTGGTTTTGCACTGCACTGTCTACTATGATGAAACAGGGCAGGATTTTGAATACTCGGCCAAAGTGCATAGAGATTACACCGCCAAACGCACTCTGATGACAACCAACTTATGGATCGGAAAGGAAGGAGCGGCGGTGGAGGTGGAACTAGCCGCCAGAGAGCGCGAACTAATGAAGCATAGAGAAGGGCTTACACCACACGTCTCAATGGCAGTAAGTAAAGGACACAGTGCAGGAGAATTGGGAAAAATGATTACCCGATTGAGATGCGCCCCGGAACCAAAATAAAGGGGTAGCGAGGCCCGGAACACCTTACACGCGATTAGGCGCTGAGATGGATAGAAGGTATGCTTACCTGATCAAATTTTGACATGCATGCTGGAAAGGCATGAGAGGAATAGCGAGAAGCCCCGCTGCCAGAGACAGGTGAGCAGGGACCGAGGAAAGATTAGAGGAAGTACCAGACAGGTTGTGGACAGAACATCCGAATGATGTGGGGAGAGTGCTGGCTGCAACGCCTGTGTCCATTCAGGTAAAAGAGGGGATACCCCTGCCATGGGTGGCTCAATATCCGCTGCGAAGGGAAGCGATCGAGGGAATCGCACCAGTGCTAGCATCCTTGTGAGAACAGGGGGTGATAGTACCCACGAAGACCTCATGTAATACGCCTATCCTACTGGTGAAAAAGCCCGGTGGAAATAAATGGAGGTTCGTGCAAGACCTGCGAGCGGTGAATAAATGCGTGAAATCATCTTTTCCAGTAGTGCCACACCCTGTCACGGTACTGTCTGGGGTGCCGTCAAGCGCGACACATTTCTCCGTGGTCGATTTATGCTCGGCGTATTTTTCCATCCCGCTGGCAAAGGAGTCACAACACTTATTCGCCTTTAGCTACGAGGGACAACAATACACCTGGACGGTACTCCCGCAAGGATTCTGCGATAGTCCGACGCTCTTTTCGCAGGCCTTGAAGAAAGATTTGGAGGACATAGAGCTCCCGGAAGGTTCAGTGATGATTCAGAATGTAGACGATTTATTGATCTGCGCGGACGACCAGAGGAAATGTGAAACGGACACGGTGGGATGTTAAAGGCGCTCGCCCGGAAGGGTCACAAAGTCAGCAAGGAGAAATTGCAGTTCGCACAAACAAGGGTAATGTATTTGGGACACGTACTGGAACAAGGACAGAGAAATCTAGGAGCCGAACGAGTGGAAACAATCCTGGGACACCTGAAACCAACTACATTGCGGGAACTTCGGCGGTTCCTCGGGATGACGGGGTACTGCCGGCAGTGGATATCCGACTACGCAGTTCGGGCGCGGTCGCTGTACGACATGGTGAAGGATGCAAAGGGGGATAAGATCTCTTGGACGGACAATGGGGACAAAGATTTCGGGACATTGAAACAGGCTTTGTCCTCGGCACCTGCATTGGGGTTACCGAACTATGATCTTCATTTCACCTTATTCGTCCATGAAAGAGGAGAGTTCACCCAGGCAGTGTTGACGCAAGAACACTGAGGGAAAAATAGGCCAATTGTGTACTACAGTAGTCACTTGGATCCGGTTGCTGCCGCCTATCCCAGGTGTTTACGGGCGGTGGCAGCAGCACAATACGCAGTAACCGCAACAGCGACCTTAGTTTTGGGCTCCCCGCTGACAGTGAAAGTTCCGCATGACGTGGCGGCGCTAATACCGCAAAACAAAACACAACATATATCAGCGGCACGGGCAGTTCAACATGATCTGGTACTTTTGCAGGCAACTAATATTACGATCGAAAGATGTTTGCCATTGAATCCAGCCTCCCTACTGCCAACAGGCGACGAGGGAGAAGCACATGAGTGTGAACGAGTGCTGGTGGAAGAAACGAAGGCCAGACTCGATTTGCAGGAAGCCCCAATAGCAAACACGGACTTAGAGCTATTTGTAGACGGAGCCGTGAGAAAGAACCGATGGGGAGAAACGATCACTAGTTTTGCAGTATGTACCGCAAATGCCACCATAACAAAGGAATTGCTTACCAAAGGGATTTTCAGCACAACAAGCCGAGCTGAAGGCGCTAATATGGGATGTAAGATGGAGTGTAAAACATTAAACATATTGTTGCGAATTCGCGCCCGCCGGCGTGCGAACGGCCACGTAACTCGAATCGCGGCACGTCGCCCACCGGACGGACAATTCAGTCGTGATCCTCTCGGAACAACGCCGGGAGCTAGTCACGGTGGGGGTTTAACCTCACTACGATCGTGCCAATTGCGCACCGCGGCAAGATAGGGTTGCTCGCCAAATTCGATCTACCTAAGTACCTCGCGAATGGTCGACCGGCGATCGTACCACGCCACAGGCCGACTCCGGATACGAACCGCTTAAGCGGTCCGTTCCGTGCTACAGTGATAACCGAGCGGTGTTATCGTCGGCCTCGACGGTTCCGATTAATTACCGGGTATTAAGCCCACTACGAACCCCTTACGTGAAGCAGGATGGAGGTCAACAAAGGGAAGGACGCAGCGAAACGGGGAAACAGTTCAACAAACAAGCATTTTATTCATAGCCACAGACACAAAGCACGTATATACAGCCATACAATAATCAAAATGCACATATAACAGCCAAAACAAAAGTAACAATGCAGAGCTACAACCTAATAAGACCGACACACGGCAACACTTAAACAGTTCTACTTTACAAGACACGGCGCCACAAGATCCATACAAAACCCCGAAAAGAAAATGGTGACTTCCCTTTGGGGCCGTCGAGTCCCTCTCCCACGTCCGTCGGCATGGTCGGCGCCTGGCCGCGACTCCGTGCCCTGGCGTGGTAGGCGAGTCCTCTCTTGCGTGCCTCGCGCCGGCACGTGTTGGCCGCTCGACGCCACGGACGGGGTTCCGGCGCTATCAGCGCGGATAGAAGGGGGGGAACGTTGTTCTGCCGAGGTCGTGGTGTGGGGAATGGCAGACGCTCCGTCCCGCCAGCGGGGTCTCGGGACCGCACACACAGAAGACCAGGCTAGCGGCCACCACGAAGAGGAGACGAAGAGGAAGAGCGAGCCGGAGAAGAGGAAGAGGAGGAAGAGAGCAAGAGGAAGAGCGCCCCGCCGTGTCCGACTTTATAGCCCGGGGCTCCGCCTTCACTCCGCCCCCGTTTTCGGCTCCGCCCTCCTTCGAGAGGGTTCTAGAAGAGGGGCGTTCCCTACCGCGACCGCCTCACGCTGGTCATCCACCAATCGGCGGCGAGCTCCCTTCCCCCTTCCTTCACACCAAGCGCGGGGAAAAATGGCGGAAAAACAGGCGGGAAACCCGCGCGTCTCGCAGCTCCTTCCTTGGCGCCCTTGTTTGCCGATCGGAAGCGGACGTAGTGGCGAAGATGTGGTAACGTAGATGGTGGCGGTGGCGTGGTTGTAGTGTGGTTGGCGCTGTGGTGGGGATGGCGTGGTTGTTGAGATGCTGTTTGTTTGAAATAAAAAGATAGAGAAAGAAAAACGACTAACTCAAAGCGTCGCAGCCCGGATGGATCACATAAATTCCCTCTATACAACGGGTTTGGGCTAACTACACATGTACCTATCGAGATATCTCACCTGCGGGCCCTTTATGGTGTAATGCGAATTTCCACAGCCGTAACATACCCCCTCCCTTTTTACAGACTCGTCCCGAGTCGTCAAATTCTCGTGTGCCATCATGTGTAGTTCTCCCCTAATACGTTTTACCTACGGATCCCTGAGTGCGACATTCATTGTATTCGCGTGTCCCCAAAATAAAATACCTACGGGCTGAGTAACTAACTAAACAAACCCACTCATACAGCCGACTTAAATAAAATTGCCGGCGCAGACAGACATGCCGGGGGCGCACTCATATTTACAGTACAACTTAACCTTAACTTACAAATTTTACACTAAACCATGGCCCAGGATCAATGGACTCTGCAGGCACAAAAAGTAAAAAGAAAACCGGTGCATGGGCCGCCACTGCAGGCCCGTTTTGTAGCTGCAACAGGACAGTCCTTGCAACTCGTAAACTGTTGCTTTCATGATGATCCCGGCGCGCATGGAAATGAACAGGGGGGGGGGGGGGCAAAATCAAAACAGAACAGGGCTGGTGAACAGGGGCAGTGGGCATGGCATGGCAAAGGCAAGCAGAAACACAGCCTGCAGAACAAGGCCGTTGCAGGCAAACACAGCTGCTGACGATCCGGCCGGTACAGGCCTCGCAGCAAAACACAGCCAGCCGATGAAGTTGGCCGGCACAGGCCTTGAAGTAACACAGCCAGCCGATGAAGTTGGCCGGCCTCTTGCCGTGCAGTGCAGGTTGGTGGAGGGAGTGCGGTGGTGCTGGCCACACAGAAGGCGGGCTCGGACCTACCTACTTGTTTCCCTCCCACCTATCGCCTTTGCCTGTCACTGTCCATACCCACTCCCTTAATTTGTAAAAACCCAATTTAGCCCCAACTTATTTTTTTTTTGTTTATTTTCTTTTTATTTTCTATCCTCCCACTATAATTCGTCGCCTAACCCCCTTTATCGTCCTTGTTCGGCTAACCTATCGTCTCCTAGCCTACTCCCAACCCCTACTTTCCCTTCTTGGAGGGGAATAAGGGAGAGCTAGCGTCTTGTGTCGAGCCCAACTCAAGCCTCAGGATGGCCTCCTCGGAGTTCAGCGATCTTTAACCCAAAGTGGGTCCAGCGGCCCACAACGAGAGCGAAGGGATGGATGGTGCGGAGGGGTACATTCCTATCTACCCTTACCATTATCTCTTAAACTACCCCGGGGCTTTCAAACAGCGCCTCTCACTTAATCTACTGGTTCTATCAACCAGAATCCCGTCGCCTGTGTTGGTGTCCTCACAATTTCTGGCCTCACCCCCAATTTTCTTCCCGTGCCCTCACACGGCTCATGGCTGGGACGCGTGGCTCCCTTGCAGGCACTACCCTCTGCCGATTCTCTAACAATGGCACCCCCGGGCACTACACTGCCTCCGAGCCTACCAGCTCCCTAAACACCGGGGAGTGCCCTCCATGGCGACTCCCCTGAAATGCTCACGTGGCAGGCTGGCTTCCCGGGCCCCTTTCCGAGGGTCACCCGTGCCCACAACACTGCCCACGCAGCTAACGGCGCCCCGGGCCCCCGCATCCTGCGGGCGCACCCGTGCCCAGTACGCTATCCCGGCCCCCATGGCCCTTGGCCTACCACAGCCGACTAGCCCGGTGCCCGGGTACCCACTCAGCGATACTCACCTTTCGCAGCCACGCTCCCAGCCCGTCAACAGGGCTCCTGCACCCTCCAAACGGGTTTCGAGCCTACTTTCCCACCAACAACAAACGACCTCCATTTTGTCAATTTGACTACCACACTAACTCACTTACTTGACGTATACTTACCTGACGTGACGGAGTCCCTTGGGCGGGAATCACTCCTCCCCCCAATCACTCATCGCACCATGCATTCCACAATCACTCCATACACTCAGACCCGCTGGCCTCACTCACTCAACAAGCACATGCTTCCACTTCACAACCACAACTCTTCAACTCACACATCGCTGAATCCTGCCATTCCTGCTGACTACCCCCCTAACTACCTCGTGCTCCCACGTCGTCCCTTACACTACAGCAGTTCCTTTTAACACTACGTAGCTAAGCTACGTCCCCTCTACACATTCAAAAGTCTTCCATGTCCTCAAAATAATTCCCATCTTTCCAACGTAAATCTGACTAATCCCTCTACCTAATCCATTCCACGGACCCCATAAGGACTTACCCCTGCCCCATGGAGTCGGTCTAGCTAAGCTAACCCTTCCCCTAGCTAGTTCCATCCTGTGCCCAGGCAGGGGGGTCTTCCACCCCATTCCGGGAATCCTGTTCACCCGAAAGCGAGGCTTGCTTTCGTAATTTTTTTTTTCAATTCTTTGTGCAGCACCAGCGCGGCAACTCGCAACCTGCGCACCAGCGCGGCAATTCACAGCCGCGCCCTTTGACGTGACGTCATGGCAGCTGTTCGCGTCCCTCGTCCCTCTTGGACGTACCATCCGGCAGGGATTCACCCTCCTGCCGGATTCCAACCACACGTGCCATGACGCCACCCTGCGCATAAAAAAAAACACAAGCCTCGCGTCTCGAGGGGTTCCCACGCGAACACATGTGCTCTGCCCGTTGGAGCTTCACGCACAAGCTCGCGTGGAGAACCCATCCGGTCCAAATCCGTTGTCCTGCCTAAACTTTGTCCGTCGCGGGATCGGCAACATCCACCGCTGGCGTTTCCGACCGGGCTTCACTCCCGCAAGCGAGCACGTGGGGTCTCGTGCGTAGCACGGCCCGAACCTCGCGCTCGCTGCTGGGTGAACCCGGCGCGGTCCCCGTTACAGCTACGGCCGCATTCGGCCTTTGTCCCTCTGTCGCCGTTGTCGTCTCCATTCCATCCACGTGCTCACAACTCCCGCGTGTCACGAGACTCCACCACTATTCCATTACATTCACACCGGGAGACGCGGCTGCGTGCTCCCGCATGCCGACCATCATCTCCCTTTCGTACCGCTCTTTACAACGTTGTTCCTCTCACACTCGGCCGCTCACTCACTCGTGCCATTTCCTGCCCGCACGTGGTCTTCCACCTGCGGTGCCCTTCTCACACCCGGCGTGCTGGGAAGCACGCACCCGGCACACTTGCAACCACACCACTCACACACGGGGCGCACTCACACTGGGGTCTCATCCACACACGGGGTCTTTGTCACCCACCGGTCGCTCTCACACACGCCCTTGCATCCGCGCTATGCGTGCGTTGCAGCAGCATTTCGCCACACTTGTAAACACACTCCTCGACACCACACACACCGGGACCACCGCACTGGGGATTAGTGCCACCACAAGGGTTTCGGGTCTCTATACCCCCAAGCTCGGCGTGCACCCGTTCACAGCACTCGCCCCCTCACTCCGTCCCGGCACGACCAACTCACCTGGTCGTGATCAGCTTCGAGGAGGAATAGCGTCTCCCCTTGTTCCCGAAGGAGGCTATCCAGCTGCTCGCACCGGGTCCCTAAACAGTCCGCCAGCTCACCCTCATCGTCCTCCACTAACTCCGTGTGTGTGTGCTCGTCTTCAACCCCGTCCAATTCATCATGTAGTCTCTCCTCTACCTCCCGTGTCTCTGCCAACTCAGTCACTCTTCACCCATTACCTCCCTTGTCTCAACTATTATTTCTTTTCTTCTTTCCGTCGTCACCTCGTGTCTCGTCTCACACGTTTCGGTCACCCCATTTAGTTTTTCCCTCTGTGTCACCGTCACTTCCTCCGTCACCTTTACACTTCTCGCCCAACACGTCCCCAAATTATTTTGCCCTCACCCGCCTCCATTGCGGGCCTGACAACCGTTGCCTCCCCTCCAGCTCGTTCGCTCCCACACGTGGCGCCGCCATTTTGAGCTCCCCTGTTATTGCCTTCATGCCCGCCTGCAGGCTTCGGCCATGTTCTGCATCTCACCGCATTATGCGTATTTGCCTCCATTCGTTGCGCATTTCCATCCATTTGTTTATTCACTTCATCTATTTTGCTGTTTATGTTCGCATTCATTGCCGCCAGCATGGCGCATAGCTGGGCCATGTCGGGTGCACTCGGCTGAGCCGATTCGGCCAGGATCGAGGGGTTTTGGCGGAGAGGGGAGGGAGGTGTCATACACCGCGGCCGCTGCCGCGCCCATTTCGGGCTCTGGGTTCAGTTGGGGGGAAATTGTTCCTGCATTACAAGGGAATGTCCTGCACGGGGATTTCGTCCTGGACCATGGATCCTACATATTCTAAATCCATATCTATCCCCGGCTCCGCCCTCCTTCGAGAGGGTTCTCGAAGAGGGGTGTTCCTCACCCCGACCGCCTCACGTTGGTCATCACCAATTGGCGGCGAGCTGCCCTTCCCCCTTCCTTCACACCAAGCACGGGGAAAAATGGCGGGAAAACAGGCGGAAACCCGCGCGTCCTCGCAGCTCCTTCCTTGGCGCCCTTGTTTGCCGTTCGGAAGCGGACGTAGTGGCGAAGATGTGTAGCGTAGATGGTGGCGGTGGCGTGGTTGTAGTGTGGTTGGCACTGTGGTGGGGATGGCGTGGTTGTTGAGATGCTGTTTGTTTGAAATAAAAGATAGAGAAAGAAAAACGACTAACTCAAAGCGTCGCAGCCCGGATGGATCACATAAATTCCCTCTATACAACGGGTTTGGCTAACTACACATGTACCTATCGAGATATCTCACCTGCGGCCCTTTATGGTGTAATGCGAATTTCCACAGCCGTAACAATATATACAGATTCCAGATACGGCTGGGCATTTTACATGACTCCGCCGCCATATGGGCCTTGCGGGGCTTCAAAACGTCTGCCGGAAAGGTTACCAAACATGGGGACTTGATTAAACAATTGATACAAGCGGCGCAAGAGCCGCAGCAGATTGCGGTGATTAAATGCAAAGTTCACACCGGTGGGAAAGATGATGTTTCAAAAGGCAATAATAAAGCAGATTTGGCGGCAAAGGCAGTGCTCGATGAAGAAGAGTCAAATCCCCAACCATCAGCCGGTATCTATGCAGAACAAATAGTAGACGTTCCTCAAACTCAGGAACAACTAAGAGACTTACAAGCCTCCGCACCCCTGGAAGAGCAGGAATCCTGGAAGACAAAGGGGGGGGGGCGCAGCAAAATACCCATGGGGTGTGGGTGGATGAGCAGAGCAGACCTTTGGTACCTCAGAAATTGCTACCGTAGCAAGTATTAACTGCCCATGCACAGGGACATATGGCCACTAAGGGGGTATCAGAAATTATTAGTCAAACCTGGAGTGCTCCAGGTGTGACGAAAGCGGCGATGGAGGTAGTTGGTAACTGTGCGACCTGCGGCAAGCATAACAAAAGGAATGCGCCAAAGAAAAGGGGAGCACATCCGCCCCCTTCGGGGCCATTCCAACACTTACAGATGGATTTCATCAGTTTGCCGGCATACAAACACCACAAATATGTGTTGGTAATCATAGATATGTTTTCAAAATGGGTGGAGGCTTTCGCCACCACCAACCAAGAAGCCGAAACAGTAGCTAGGCTGCTCTTGCATGAGGTGATTCCGCGATTTGGGATCCCAACACGATTATCATCAGACCAAGAGGGTCCTTCACGGCAAAAGTGATGATAAAAGTAGCCAAGGCATTGGGCATCAAACAGAAACTACATTGCCCATACCATCCACAGTCAGCAGGGGCGGTGGAGAGAGAGAACCAAACCCTGAAGCTAACTCTCGCCAAGATTTGCGAAAGTCAGCAATTACCCTGGCCAGATGCGCTTCCAGTAGCGCTAATGAGAATGCGAGCCACAAACAACGCAACCAGAGGTCTCTCTCCCCATGGAATAATAACGGGGCACCCTATGCAACTACCATCCTCCGCACCACTGGATATGGGGGATTGGGACTTGTCTTGCATGACTGATGGGATGATGAATTATTGTAAGGTGCTAACTGCTACCATCAGGAATTTTCACTCACAGGTACAGGAAGAGCTACCGACACCTGCTGGAGGCTCTTTGCATGATTTTCAATCCGCCGATCGGGTTTGGGTGAAAGAGTTCCTGCAGAAAAACGCCCTGCAACCCAAGTGGACGGGACCTTACACTGTACTCTTGACCACGCCCTCCGCCGTCAAAGTGGGAGGTAAGAGTGCATGGATACACCACTCGCACTGTAAAATAGCACACGAAGCGACGAGAGACACCCAGGGGTTGGGAGAAACCTATTCCCCAGGAGAAGTCGACCCACCCGTTTCGGACTCAGCCTTCTTCAGAGATAGCGAAGAGGATGACGAGTTGGAGGAATTGACACCACATCCCAGACGTCCTCCGCACGTTTTCGCCGACATCGCACCAGCGGCGGCAGAAGGCCCAGAGCCGGAACAACCGCCCTCGGAGGACCTGGCGCCTGAGCCACATGGCCCGGAACGGGATAGCTGAGTTCGAGAAAGTAAGGAAGCAACAAAAGTAGTAGGACCAGGCCGGGTTACGCCACCCGTTACACCGCCCGCCAGGCAAGATGCACCTGAGAATAGCCCTGGTGGGCTGCCTGGTGGGGTTACTACTAGGAAACAACGACACGATGCGGCCAAAGAAGCGAAAGTGGCAGCGGAGGGCCGAACCCCCTAATGAGGGGACTCTCATAAATCCATATGCCTCATTTGGGTTGGTACATAACAAAGAATTGGACACTAAAAATGTTTAATGAATCCAACTGGCAAAGAAGAGCGAAACAACAGTCGCAGAACTCCATGACCGGAGGGCCAAAGACTACGCAAGCGCCACAGGAAGAGGTGCAAGTACGTCCACAACAACTGGTGGAGTTATCCTGTTTTCCTCCGAGGAACGTAAACCAGTCGGAGGAACAACTCAATAAAACGTTCAAAACCCTTTCGTGGGACAGCGGAGGGCCGGAAAAGAAACGCTTATTGTAAGAGCTATCACCCATACTCCACGAAGGTTATAAAAACACGAGAATGTGACTCATTTTCGTATTCTCCCCGAAAAGGAGGGGGGAAGCTGGATTGTACTTGCATAGGCATTCACCCAAATCAAACAATTATACAGCTACTATACGTTTCAACGTCTTGCAAACGAACCACAGAAACTCCGAATATATTCGTTGCTTAGCCATAGAAATAGCAAAGATCCTAACAAAATATTTTGGGTCTGCATGAAGCCACCAAAGGGTCTTTGGCGGGCATTCCTATGACGGTGCGGCCATACCTTTCACGAATTTCTTTGTCGCCCTAAGGGATTAACAGTGAATAACCAACGAGACGCGGAGCGGGTATTCAAGTCTGGATATCCCGGAGTGGACCTGGGACAACCCCCCTCTCCCATATGGGTGGAGGAGATGACAGGGCCGATATGCTTCCAGGGTAAGGGGGTACATAAAGTGGGGATTTCTGTTTGTGGACTCACATTACCAATGCCAAAGGATAATTCTAATACAATAGTGAACAAGTCGGACCCGACAGGACAGAAGCAGATAACTTTCAGCATGAACTACATACACTTTGCATCATGACAAAGGAATGATCCCGCCAAAAGGCATTTTCCTGGTATGTGGTGACAAAGCTTACCCCTACTTACCAAAAGGGTGGGCAGGGAGTTGTTATTTAGCCGCAGTATTTCCGGACG
>CM068956.1:134368547-134385381 GCA_035128595.1 Eptatretus atami
ATCTGTCTCGAGGGCCCAATGCAGCCTCAAGAATACCAACAGATTTCAGAAATTTCCCAAGGACTAAATGGCATAACTAACTTCGGGCAACTGATGTTTGTAGCAACAGTTCCTAGAACCGTAACAA
Source organism: Eptatretus atami (assembly GCA_035128595.1). Lineage (NCBI taxonomy): Eukaryota > Metazoa > Chordata > Myxini > Myxiniformes > Myxinidae > Eptatretus > Eptatretus atami. Next base: position 134,368,675 of record CM068956.1, read on the forward strand.
TATATATATATATATATATAGCAATACATACAACCAATCTGTGTGTGTGTGTGTATGTGTGTGTGTGTGCTCATAAACTCCAAAACCAATGAAACTATCAGACTGAAACTTTGCATGCTACTAAGAAAACTCCAAGGAAGTGCATGACTGAAAATTGGTGTGTTTGGTTAATTAACAATCCTTTTGAAGATAATTAACGGCATATTTATTATATCCTGTTATCAGGCGCTTCCTTGGTCACCGCTTTCTATGGGGTCTTGAGGCGTATCCGGGTAATTGCTGGGGTCTGAACCACCAATGTTTTTGGCCTGCTCAACCCATGCTTGACTTGGAACAGGCCACAACAAATTTCTAACGATAAAGTTTTTTTTTTTCCACCTTCCTGAGATCATTTATGAAATGCTGTTCATCATAGCTAAAGAAATGGCTGTAACATCACTTTTTGCAGTGCTGAATAGTTTTCAAATATGAGCTTGTGGAAATTTCATGCATTATATAATACGATTTTTCCACGATGTAACTCTCACGGACGATTAAACTATTCATCAAAATATTTTTTCGGTTTTGAGGACGGATATCGTCCCGGCACTAAATAAGTGTTGAAATCTGTGTGAAATCTGATAATTTAAAGAAATGACGGAGTCTCATAAAACTCAGCCAGGATATACTATTTACTTTAAGCAGCAAGCTATGTTACCTCCTCCCCCATACATACACAAGAAAATGTGAAAATTTCCAAAGCATTAAACTTATCTTACTCTGCTGTTGTCTCTGGTTTGATTCTGCTGCTCACCGAGGTCGGCAAAAAAGTACCCAGCTTGCTCGTATCCTGTGTCGGAAGTGGTGACCGTGTCCCCAGGATCTGGTGCCCCAATAGCCCAGGAGACTGCTTAGGCAGCACCAACATTCTGCACAGAGTATGGTCCCAATGGATGGATGGATGGTGGGCTTTTGGGATTCTAGGATCCTGAATTCAAAATCCCGCTTGGCCGCTTAATTTAATACCAGGTGGAGTTGACTCAGCTGACTCCTTCTCTGAGGTCGGCAAAATGAGGAACGCAGCTTGCTGGGATGTCCCGGTGGGTTTCCTTGGTTTTAGAGTAGGTACACCCGTATCCCCTGTGTCTCGTTAGAGGTGACTAAAGGGTTGGGTCAGGAAAGGGCATCCGGCCATAAAAAGGCATTGCCTCAAAAAGGGAACCATGATTAGAAGATTGTCAGTGGGACCCGGCAAGGCAAACCCCTGCTCTAGCAAGGGAAAAGATGTCCTTAAAATGTGTGTGTGTGTGTGTGTGTGTGTGTGTGTGTGTCGTGTGTGATGTTGTGGTGGTTTGGATTTGTGAACTGGTTCTCTCTTTTTGATACCAATACAAGAACCATAAGAAGAAGGACACTGGATTTGTATGGGAATAAACCACTGTTCAAAACACCTATTTTTTAGTTATACTGTGCCAATAAATCACCAGGGTGGGCAGTTAGTTCACTTGGAAATCTAATTTTATAACTTCCTATGAAAAAAGAAAGATCAAACGTTAAAACTATCACATCCAGGAAGCAACATGTTTCAACTGGCAAAACTCGGTGAGGACTTGTGCAAACACGGTTGGTGCGGAAAAAACGCTGACAAAGGCATCCGGACAACCGTCATGCGAGCATTTATTCCGCTGAACAAAGGTTGGATTGATTGTCTGTAACAATCGATGTAGGTTTTTAACATGGACGTTTTAATATTCCATCAAACCATGTTCTAACCTGTTCATGTTTGCTCATCTCTCCAGCTCAATTTTTGACGCTTGTAACTGAGAAATTATGACTTGTAACTGACCAAACCCAATAACTTACACACTACTTGTGCGTGTAAAATGGTGGAATGTTGACATCTTTATTGGTGTTTTACAGGTATAATTCAGCAGTGTGCTTGTGAATACTATGGCCAGCAAGACCCGTGGTTATCATTGGGGGAGTGTTGGCAGTAGTGGTATGTCCTTGGCATCCTTCTGCACCAGCATTCGTGCAGCTTTACTTCTGCGTCGAGTAATTGGAGGTGATTGTTTTTCAATATTCACATTATCTGAGTACCGCAGCCTGTTTTTTCAACAACACTTTCTAACGTCAATGTGAATCCAAGTTTGTACAGATGTTGCCCATTTTTCCAAGTCCAGAACGATCTGTAAAACTTCATGAGATTGATCATGGTTTTTATTTATTTAATTGCTTCTTCGATAAGGAGAATGATGAGGAGGAAGAATTTATCCACTTTTCAAACTACTTGGTAAACGCCAAAAGGAACATTTTGTTGGTAAAACCTTTTTCAATGTACATTTATTTTTTCCCTTATAGGAGCGAGAAGAATGAGTTTCCCCCGATTCAGAATTTTATCCTTTGGAAACGGAATCGATCCTGGATGTTTTTTCAACCATAATCCTCTGTTGAGCGTTTTTTTTTTTTTTTAAAAAATTTATTTCATTGATAGAAAAACAACCAACAAAGCTAAACATGTGTACTTTGGCCCCAAGATCAAGTAAAACGTAAGACAAATCTTTGTACACATGCACCTTGACCTTGAGGCCAAAAGCTTATGGTCGTATTAAATACATCTATAGCGAAAGCAAAAAAAATGCTGAATTCTAACAGAAATTGTTTATTCTGGGACCCACTGGTCATCACTCTGTTAGAGGTCCCTTTTAATGGGAAAAAAGTTTCTAAAAAAAACAGATGTACCAAAGCACTGCACTTCCACCCGAAAGACCAAGAGATATGGTCAAGTAAGCTAATATCATACACTCTGGCTCCGGAGGCAAAAAGGTTGTGGGCCATTATTAAAAGCGTATACATCCAGCACACATGGGGCAGAATGCATGGTCCCATTAAACACTAACTTACAGCATTTGGGAACATTGTGTGGAGTAGATTCTCCTCAAGAGTTGAGTTTGGCAGGTCGTTTCATAAGAGCGTACGTAACAATTTACACTCTGAACTGAAATGGTGATCAGGAACCTCTGCCACATCTGCACTTGCTGCAAACGGTTTTCGGCCCACAGGGGGGGCCTGGCCACACATCCACCTCTGTTTAAAATTATTTATTTCATATATCTAGCATATCTTGGATTCTTTATCAGCCAACGCTGTTGATAATTTCATTTCCAATCACAGTAAATGTGTTTGGGTCTTCACCTTTCATAAAGGGTTGCACAACCCAAATGTCGGCTGTTTACTTTCTGTTCTTATGGTGGATTTCGACCCTTGAATTCTTTCTCTTTTTAAGATATTTCACTGATGCAGGCTATCTTTTAATAATAATTATGTGTTCTTCTGTGACTCTTTCAATGATTGAAACATAAATGTTCTTCGTTGTTTGAGAAGATGGCTTGATAAACAATCTTGAATCATCTTTTCTTCCATTATTCATAACTTGTGCATTTCAACTCAAACGCCATCGGTCTCCCAGTCAAGGTTTTTTTTTTTTTCAGGCCGCATTACTTTCTGTCGACCTGTCTCCCGTGAAATTGATTCCTAAGGGTTTGTGATTTCACTAATTTGAATATCAACATTGAGATCAGGTCATACTACACAACTATCATCAATGCTCCACGTCGATTGATGGAAGTCACAAAAGGGTGTTATCGCCGCAAGTCTCATATCATCATCAATACATTATGAAACATCGACAGCATTTGCAGAATTTTGGTGCTTGGAGCTACCACCTTTTTATATCTGCAGGATTTATTCACGATTTCGATCCACCATTGGGAACATACATGGGCATCAATCCCGGGGGGTGGGGGGGGCCGATGGGGGGGGGGGTGAACGGGGGGGACATGTCCCTCCCATTTTTTTTACCAGGGGGACAGAGTATATTTCAGTCCCCCACATTTCGAGTCTCCCATGTCTTTTGAAAAAGGCAAAAAAATCAGCAAATAGCTGTTGGTACGACAGCGATAAGCCTTCCTTGCTAATTCTTGTCATTAATACCCATGCAGCCCCCACACTGTCGATATACCTCATGTACTGTACATGTTATCTGTACGGTGCATATATGGGGCCGACGGTAGTGTACTTCAGACACTACCGTCGCCCCCTATATGCACCGTCTCTTCTACACACGGCGCTGGCTGGCTTGCCTCACACCCCTGATGGCAGCTCTGGTCGCTCACATTCATACAGTGTACAACAGCTGAAAACGAACTAGGAAATTTCCAGTCACGGTACCTACGTTGAGCATATGCGTTCGGCTCCAAGCATGTGTCCACTTGCGTCGCTACAGAACGGGGCACAGGTCCATTAGATCGCTAACCATGAGATAGCAAAATACAAGATCCTTTGGACTTTTTCCGTCTCAAAAGAGGTGAAGACGAAAGACCCTACTGACGAGGTTTGGACGGATCCCCTTTTGCCTCCCCGCCATTGAGGCGTCTGATCAGTAGTTGGGTGCGCTTGTTTCCGTGAGTGATGATGATAGTGTCCTGAATCCTCAAGCACACACAAACCAGATCCGGATTCGATCCCAACTCAGACTCTGGCTAACCGAGATGCTGAAATTTCAAGCGAAGGTTCAAAGACTTCCCATGGCTTCATTTCGACGAGCCGATTCGGTGAGTTGTGGCTATAACATGCGTGAGTACAAGTAGGACAAGAAGCTGTTTGGCGCTTGCTCAGGTAAGCTTCGAAGACACGTTCATTGGGAGTGGTTTCTGCAACTGAAAGAAGGCCTTAGGAGAAATTCTGCGCTCACCAGAAAAGCAAGCGACGCTATCGCCCCGCTGGAGAAAATCAATGCCCTCAAGCAGACAGACGTGCGCGCAACAATAGAAATTCCGTCAAAGACCATCATAATCCTCGCGTCGAAAGCTCTTGTCAAGATATCACTTCCTGAGATATCTGGCAGAAGAAGGTTGTACGATTAGAGGTAAGAATGCCGTCGGAGGGAAACTTCAAGAGAGTTACTGAGGCCTACGTTCTGAAGATGCGCAAACCTGGCAACTGGTTGAAATGAACAACAAATTACACGCGTTGAAATTCCAAAATGAGTATTGTCATAATGAAGTCACGCTGTGCTGTGTTGAGAAATAATTGCCAAGACATCAATGAGCAGTCGGTGCCAGTTCGCTGGTGATAGTGGATGGAACCAAGATATCCGTAGCAAGAGCAAGAGGGCGATATGCATCAGATACGTGGAATCGGACCTCTGAGTTAAGGAGGATCTCATTGGCTTGTACGAAATAAGACGTACGGAGCGGAAGTTGCTATTGCTACGATGTTAAAGCGACGCGCTACTGAGACTACAGCTGTCTATTACAAATCTCCGTGGGACAAACATACGATGGACCAGTATATTCAGGATCATACCTTGGATGCCAACTGAGTGAAGAAGGTTTCAGCCACTTTGCGAGTACGTCCACATGCCGGCACGCACATCACTCACCGGATCACTTCAAAGGCGATGGCGAGTGCGAACGGTTCATTCCAGATGCTCTACGGACGGGTGTCAGGTAACTTGGAAAAACTTACTCCGCAGTCTGCGAAAGTTTCAAACACCTGTACGTCAATTTGCCCTCTAATGACCCCCATCTACGTCTCACCGACCGGAACTGAGAACCAATTGCCCCTACGCGTGGCTCACTCACGCGAATGATGTTCGACAGTCATGCCAGAACTTCGGCCATTTTGGAGCAAGCGAGAAGGCCTCCATGGAGTTCGGCTCGAACACTGGCTGTCGCGCAACGCGCATTCGAGAACCTTTTGCGACTGGGAAGAGTTTTGCCTTTCAGTGCATGCATCACTACCGCTCTTACAGTAAGCATTGGAGGGTTTTAAACAGAGCCCTCGCAAGCGCCAGCGCAGAACCTGTAGCGGATATGCTAACATGTGGGCGAGACGTGTGAAAGAGCAAGATACAGGCACCTTCGCAGAAATGAGGCCTTGCCATGAGCATTCGTCCACGTGGAGAAACCGATGGAAGAACACATGCATTGACCGCTTTCGCTCCTCCTAGGAAGAGGAGAGCCCTCCCGTAGACTGGATACTGAGGCGCCACCCCACGAGCTTTCAACGGCTGAAGAACCGTATAGAGCAGAATATTTGCGGCGCTCGATGGTCAGCTACGTCGAACATGACTACGTACTTCACCTCTACAGATTGCAAATGGTACGCGCGGCCTCGCAAAGGATGTTACTTCTCTGGAGGTATGACCTGACACCGTTACCATTTAAATCCAGAATTGTCCGAGAGTCCTGAAAAAGAATTGCTCTTCTTCAGAACAGTACACTGGTTCCCTGTATTTCAGGATTCCAAACCATCTTCCCGCAAAAGATGGACCGTGGAGGTGCGCCAATTGTTCCCGCAGGTTGAACGTTGCTTCGATTGCTCAGAATCTCCCCAGCAAGCTCCTGCTTGGCTGAGCGCTCCTTCAGCACACTCAGGCATCTGAAAAACCTTGGCCTGAGAAGTACGATGAGCCAAACAAAGGCTGAACCATCTCATCGTTTGCACGTACAGTGATCGGTTGCAGCACTGGATCCCCACGAGTTGACAAATACGTTTGTTTCCAATGTTCGAACCGTCAACACTCTATTTGGATAATACAGTAAGTATATGTACCTTACCTGTATGTGTACATTATTAAATACACTTATTAATATACCTTATCTGGTAACTGAAAAAACGTTGCAGTCCCCATTGTTCATGTGCCTAATCGATTCGTGGGGAGCAGTTGTCGTGGTGATCTAGTTGCCGGGCAGACACCTTGGGAGAAGGGTCCAGTTACCTGTCCCCCCCCCCCCACATTTTGGCTGGATTCGACACCCTTGGGACCATACTCTGTACAGAGAGTCGGTGCGTGCTGAAGCTGTCTCCTGGCTATTGGGCACAATCCCTGGATGGGTTGCCACTTCCGATGGCAGGATACCAGCAAGCTGGCACCCATTTTGCCCAACCTCAGAAGGATGACAGGCTGAGTCAACCCACGGGGTATTAATTCATGCAAGAGCGGTTTGAACTCAGGCCCCAGGATCCCAAGCTCGCCACCAACCATTACGCCAACACCCAGGCATTATCACGCTTGTAATTGTGAATATTATCATGTGCTTCTTTAAACCAAAAAAGAGACTTCACGATTTCAGACCCACATCAGTACGAATATGTGCAACAACGGAGACCATTAACCGGTTGTTACCATACCCTTGAACTTACCACTTGCAGAAGAAATTAGATCAATATTGAAAGGACTGGTCCCCTTCCATTCCAAACTTCTGAAAAGAATCGAATTCTGAAATCCGGAGAGGATTTCAAAAAATTGATCAGACAGATGCGGCTATTTGGGCTCATTTCTCTCTAAAAGGCGATTTCCTGTTTGCCTTTCACATTACAAGGACAGAGAGACTCAACTCAGGATCCATTTGAAGGCCTGAAATCAATGCGTTCTTCCTCGTCACCTCCAGAAGGCAAGCACCCTGCTGTTTGATTCTTTTTTTATCTTAAAATACCGGACGATGTTGATAATATTGTTGCGGATCCGGGGTGGCGGTGAATCTGACCGGTCCCCTGGTGCCCGCTGCCCCTTCCGGGAGTCTATTAACGCCCGGCCGGCTCGGCACAGGCCTCGGGTCACGCGCTTTAATCGCGATACCAACGTACTACCTGACCTTACCAGTTGGGGATATAGACCCCGTTACAGACTGCGTTTTGTCAGGACCGAGCGATTCTAGCCAGTCTCATAACCATTTAGGTTTTATATGACCAATGAACGGAATCGTAATCTCGCGCGCCACGATATAATCAAGCGGCAACTTCAGTTCAAATTAGCAGATTATTTGGGGACACAGGGGAACACAACAGTAAGAAACGCTCAACGACAGATGTTTATTAATCATCAACCCGTTCTTAACTAGGGACGCACGGCTAAAAGGTTTCTGAGGGGATTACTATACGAAATATGCCTTATGCAACACGGCAACAAACATGCATGCAGGACAAGACAGAGTAACTTGGTGATGGCTCATGACGAGAGGACCATGTCCCAAAAGCACGAAGGTCGCTCGTAAAAACCTCAGCGGTTTCACGGGTTCTGAACTCCCGCTCGGGAACGTGCCGGTGGGCCCCAGCAAAGAAATGGCGGCACAAGCACTCCAGCTCCCGCCCCAGTCACCGCGTGTGCGGTTCTCTCAGGCGCGCTCCGGCCCGCGCCACGTCGAGCGATGCGAGATCTGCCGATCTTCTCTCCAGGGTTCAGCACCGATCCCGGCCTGGCTGTTCCCATACAAGGTCCCAGTCGAGGTCGAGTTCAAACAGGCAGATCACAACGTGTCGAGCGTGAGGTGACACGCGACCGGCAGACGCTTCCGGCGTATCCTCTCCGGCCTTTCCCGCCTCGAACCCGACTCCCTTCGTCCCTCAGTTTCCTCTCTTCGTCGAATCACCAACGGCAGTTCGGTTCAGCGTCTCTCCCGCAGACCTCAACACGGTGCCTCCTTCGTTCGCTTGCCTCGAAGCGACTCCAAGCACGGCCTCGAGAACCGGCCGTTCCTCACACACAGCACTCCTTTCGTCCCCTTTTCTTTTCTCTCCCTTCGAGTCTGAGGTGATCGATGTGCAGTCCGCGGTTCTGTTCTGCCGGTCGATTCACCACTGCTTTTTTTCTTTTTCTCATCCGCCTCGACACGCGAGCTTCCTTCGACCAACACGTCCTGTCTCGGCGACCCTGACCGAAAAAGCTCCTCCCCTTCACTCACTATCCTCTCCCAGGCCACACCCCTCGCTCTAGACCAACTCCTTCAAGCGCAATCGGGAGGGGCCGTATTCCGGAATGAGGAAGGAATAATGCGATCTCTCGTTTCACCACATAGCACGAACACAAAAACAGTCTGTTACACTCCCGACACAACACAATATCGTCCCTTATACCACACAACCAATCTATACTGGATTTTAATGGGGAACTGAGCCAATTCTAATATGTTAGTATTACCAGTAAGGGCCCATTTCCAGTACAATTATAACTGCAAATGGGATATCCAGTTAAACGTATACATGCTCCAAGCGGAATGTGAGACCATTCTAGTTCTTCATTAAAACTAAGGGAGTATGTGATAAAACCGAGCTGACAAAGGTGGATCTATCCCCGGGGCTTTTCAACACGCCTGTCTCTTTAAACTATTGGTTCCAGCAACCATGATTCCCGTCACCTGTGTTGGTGTTCGTTATTAATTTGAGCCTGGCCCGCAAATTTTCTCCCTTGCTCTTGCATAATTTCGTGGCTGGGCAGCGTGGCTCAACTGACAGGTCTCCCCACCTGCCAAACTCGATCTTCGGCACCCTCGGGTCGCTGAAGCTGTCTCCGAGCCTACCTACTCCGTATGAACGTGGGGAATGCCCTTCCTGGCATTTCCCCGTCGATGTCCACGTGGCATTTTGGCGCTCCGGGTCCTTTTCCCGTGGGTACCCGTGCCCATTACACTAACTCGGTCGCTTGGACCCATGGTCTACTCTGGCCGACTACTTCGGTGCCTGGGGTGCCCTCTACTCAGTATGCATATTTCACCAGCCACGCTCCCAGCCGGTCAATAGTCTGCTGCACCCTACAAAAAGGTTTCGTGCCTTCGTTCAACACCAACAACCAAAGGACATCCTTTTGGTTAATTTAACTAACCCATGTGGGTCAGCGGGCTCTGAGTGTGAATGGAGTGAATGTGGAATGCATGGTTGCAAATGAATGATTGGGGGAGGAGTGAATCCCACCCAAGGGAATCCAGGGTTAGTGTAATAAAAGTTATTGGGTTAGTTAAATTACCAAAAGGATGTCCTTTGGTTCGTTGGTGTGAACGAAGGCACGAACCTTTTTGTAGGTGCAGCAGACTATTGACCGGCTGGGAGCGTGGCTGGTGAAATATGCATACTGAGTAGAGGGCACCCCAGCCACCGAAGTATGTCGGCCAGAGTAGACCATGGGTCCAAGCGCCGAGTTAGTGTAATGGGCACGGGTACCCACGGGAAAAGGACCCGGAGCGCCAAAATGCCACGTGGACATCGACGGGGAAAATGCCAGGAAGGGCATTCCCACGTGTCATACGGAGTAGGTAGGCTCGGAGACAGCTTCAGCGACCCGAGGGTGCCGAAGATCGAGTTTGCAGGTGGGGAGACCTGTCAGTTGAGCCACGCTGCCCAGCCACGAAATTATGCAAGAGCAAGGGAGGAAAATTTGCGGGCCAGGCTCAAATTAATAACGAACACCAACACAGTGACGGGAATCATGGTTGCTGGAACCAAATTTAAAGAGACAGGCGTGTTGAAAAGCCCCGGGGATAGATTAACGTTTAATAAATGCTAGGATAGATAGGAAACGTGTACACTTCGCACCATCCATCCCTTTACTGGTTCGTAGGCCGCTGGACTTGTCTGGCGCAATTTCTGAAACCAGTGGGAGTTATTCTGAGGCTGCATTGGGCTTCAAGAGAGATTACTTGTCTCTTCCATAATCCTTTCCAAAGGATCTCAGGGATTGGGGATGGACAGTCATGACAGGTTAGCCGAACAAAGACGATAAGGGGTTAGGGACACACGTAATTATAAATAAAATAAAATTAAAAATAAAAAAGTTCTAAATTTCTGTTGTTTTTTGGGGTTACAAGCTAATGGGGTGGGTATGGACAAGGACAGGCATAGGCAATAGGTTGGGGGGAGAGCGTAGGGTAGGACCGAGCCCGTCTTTGACCAGCCAGCGCCACCACACTCCCTCCACAACCTCACGAGACCACACCGAGGCCGCCAGCTTCATGTGCCGACCTGTGTGCTGTTGCACTTACCTGTCTGCATTGCCATGCCTTTTTCTGCCTTTTCTTTGACTCCGTTGCCATACCTCCCCATGCCTTTATTTGCATTACCATGTCACCACCTTTTACCATGTGTTGCCAGGGACCATCTTGGTGAAAGTGTTTGCAAGACTGCACCGCAGGCAGCCACGTTACCAGGGACTGTATGGGCAGCCCGGCTATTCTCCTTTGTGTGTGAAGGCCAGTTCAAAAAATGCGACCGGGGAATGCATTGTGCAGCCCGGATATCTCCTTGTTGCATAAAGGCCCAGTGTCGAATGAACTGTTGAACGGTGTGTGGCCTGCCGTGTTAGGGTGAGTTGCCTCCAGCAGCAGGAACAAAAAAAATAAAAAAAATAAAAAATTCACCAACAAACGAAGGCTCATTGAGGGCCCTGAAGTCACCGTCATCGATTGCCTGCTGTTGCACTCAACCACGAAGTTGCCTTTATTTGTGTTCTCTCAAGTCACTGGTCCGGGCCATGGGTAGTGTAAATATTAGAAATGTATATCGTCCTTGTGAAGACTCTCTGGTGGCCAGTATGAAGAGTCAAAGAGATTTTCGAATACACGGTTTTATTCAGAAAAGAGCACTCGCATGCGGAGTGATGTGGCAGCTCAACCAGCACAGAGGAGAGCTACCCAACCACACTGAAATTCTATATTCCAAAAAACCCTCCTATATACAATCTATCTCTGGTTAATATCCGTCTCTGGTTGACAAGAGCCCCGGGCGTGCACTCAAAAATGTGCCAAGGTGGTCTCTTTCCCTCCCCCAGGGAGGTTAAAGCAGTCAAACCACTTATCTTAGTGCTCTGCAACTTCTCCTAGGCAGTCCCTCTCCACAATCTAGGCTTTTGTCACTGCAATATGTTGAAAGTAAAAGCAAAGCCCTTTTAGTTCACAGGAATGGAATGCGTGGGTTGGCCAAGATAAAGTGTAGCACTACTTCTAAAGGAACTGTGGTGGGCAAGCTTGTGGAAACAGTACAACTAACATTATAAAGACTTTAAAATACATTTCAAAGTATTGTTGCGAATTCGCGCCCGCCGCGTAACTCGAATCGTGACCGCGTCGCCCACCGGTCGGACAATTCAGTCGTGACCCTCCTTGAACTACCGCAGCAGTTAGTCACGGGTGGGGTTTAACCTCACCACAATCGTGCCAATTGCCCACCCGCGCAGGATAGGGTTTGCTCGCCAAATTCGACCTACCTAAGGACCTGCGCGAGTAGTCGACGGGCGATCGTTACCTCGCCGCAGGTCGGCCTAGACACGAACCGCTTAAGCGGTCCGTTCCGTGCTACAGTGATAACGAGCGGTGTTATCGCCGGACCTCGACGGATTGTGATTCTGTTTACCGGGTGCTTACACCCCTCTACCAATTTCTTCCGTGATGCAAGATGGCACTTTCAAAACAGGGAATAGGACGCAACGAACGGGGGAACAGTTCAATAAGCACATTTATTAGCATTGCACGTATTTACAGTCACAGCAATGAATCATGCACGTATGTACAGTCAAAGCAAGCAGATAAAAGAATTAGCACCGAATAAAGCGTTTTATTCGCACACACAGTCACTTAAACAAGTCTACTTACGTAGACGGCCCACCACATGCATTTTACAAAAAGCAAAGAAAAGCCACCCCCAAAGAAAGGGTGGCAGACAGGTCCGTGGGAGCCTGGATGAACGGTCAGGCCCCACGAGACCGAAGGGTCTTACCCGCGCCCTCGTGGCGCGGACGTGGGCAGGTCGCGACGTCTACTCCCCCACGGCCTGGCCGTTGGCCGCGCCTGGTCCTCGGCACCCGGCTGGTTGGTGAGCTCTCTCCGGGCTTCTCCACCCGTATGCGGCAGGCTCGCGCCACACAGCAAGGCACCCGGAACGGACGGGTTACGGCGCCTCTCAGCGCGGATGCTCCGTATGGGTGGGTAAGTTGCTATGCTCTCTCAGCACTCGATGCCCTACTTAGCCAGTCGATGCTCTTTAGCGAGTTGACGCTCGAACGAGCACCCTGGACCGCCGTTGCTCCGGCAAACTCTCCCTGGCTGGGGTCTCCACTTCGCCCCCTTTCCCGGCGTGGTCTCCACGTAGCCCTCTGTTTGCCTCCGAGACCCCTCTCCACGTCCCTGCTCCGTTCACCAACTCTTGCTCTGACACCACGACCGTCTCCCCACCAACCGGCTGACTTGAGCTCCGTCTTCGAAAACTGAACCCAGGACTGACTTGTACTGATCGCGAGCTCGTCTCCCCCACCACTGACTGCGAGCTCGTTCACCAACACTGGCAACCGACCCACCGGCACTTCTCTCGACACTGCCTCGAGCTCCGTAAAACGACTGCCTGAGCTCCGTTCTGCTCGCCCTTTTATAGCGGCGGGAAGAGAGAAGAGCCCTGACCCTTGACCCCCTCCAAAAACCCCGGCAAAGCCGACGTGGTAGAAATCACCAAACCACTCGCTCGACAGTAGTGACCCCTGACCCCCGGCAGAGCCGATGTGTGTAATTCACCAAGGCTTCGCCTCGGACAGCGCGGCTTCGTCCCGGCCGAGCCGATGTGGTGTAATTCACCGAGGCTTCGCCTCGACAGCGCGCTTCGTCCCGGCCGAGCCGATGTGTGTAAATTCACCGAGCGCTTCGCCTCGACAGCGCGGCTTCGACCCTGCCGAGCCGATGTGTGTAATTTACGAAGCTTCGCCTCGACAGCGCGACCTTTGACCCCGCAAAGCGGACGTCGCGGAATCATCGGAGCACTCGTCCTGACAGCGTGAACTCCGACCCCGGCCAAAGCGGACGTGGGTAGAAATATCGGAGCGCTCGTCCTGACAGCGTGAACTCCGACCCCGGCAAAGCGGACATGGTAGAAATCATCGGAGCGCTCGTCCTGACAGCGTGAACTCCGACCCGGCAAAGCGGACGTTGGTTAGAAATCATCGGAGCGCTTCGTCGTGACAGCGTGAAACTCCGACCCCGCAAAGCGGACGTGGTAGAAATCATCGGAAGCGCTCGTCCTGCCCATGACAGGTGAACTCCGACCCCGGCAAAAAGCGACGTGGTAGAAATCATCGGAAGCGCTCGTCGTGACAGCGTGAACTCCGACCCCGGCAAAGCGGACGTGTAGAAATCATCGGAGCGCTCGTCCTGACAGCGGTGAACTCCGACCCCGGCAAAGCGGACGTTGGTAGAAATCATCGGAGCGCTCGTCCTGACAGCGTGAAGATGGCGTTGTCTCCGGGATGGAGGTGGAAGCGATGTTTGCGGGGTGGCGTTGTGATGGTAGTGAAGGAAAAAGGGCGAAGGTGTGGTGTGGTGGTTTGGGAACGATGTTGGTGGTGGCGATTTGTTGGTTGTTGTGGGCATCGTTTGAGAAATGGGCGGTGAAGCGTGTTTGCGGGTGGAGTTGGTGAGGTAAAGAGGCGAAGGTGGTGGTGTTGAGTTGTAGTTGTTTGGGAATGATGGTGGTGGCGATTTGGTTGATTGGGGATGATTGGTCCAAAATAATGTTAGAGAAAAGAAAAACGGCTATCTCAAAGCGTCGCAGCCCGGTGAACACGAATAAGCCCCTCTAAACAACGGTGCGGAACTATCTGCACATTCACTTACCGGATAAACTGGACTAAGGAACCTTTATGGTGTTGTGCGAATTTCCACAGCCGTAACACTACCCCCTCCCCTTTTTACAGACTCGTCCCGAGTCGTCGAATTTGCGTGTGCCATCATGTGTTAAGTTCTCCCCGAGTACGATTTACCTTTCGGATCCCTGAATGCGACATTCAGTGTATTCGTGTCCCCAAAAATAAATAACCTACGGGCTGAGTAACTACTAAACAAAACCCACTCATGCAGACGACTTGAATAAATTGCCGGCGCTACGACACACATGCCGGGGGCAAGCACAACCATGTACAATCTTAACCTTAACTTATAAATTTTACACTAAACCATGGCCCAGGATCTATGGACTCTATGGGAAAGAACAAAAGTCACAACCACTGCAGGCGACAGGGAATGTTGGCCGGCTTCTCACACGCAGTCCAAGGCCTCCCCTTTGAAATTAACGCAGTGAACCACAACGGTGCATGGGCTGCACAAACGGAGTTCTCCGGGTGCGGCTGCCTACCGGGCAGTCTCTGCGGCACGCGGAGGTGTTGACTCAATCAACACAATGCAACGAACGGTGGGATTGATGGATGGAAACAAAAACGGCGCATGGGCTCCTGGTGCAGTCCCGTGTTGCAGCTCATCAGAGCAGTCCCTGCCAAATACGCGAGGATCCTGGCGCACATGGCAATGAACAGGGGGGGGGGGATGCAGAATAGAACGGGGCAAAAATGGACGAGGCAGCAGGCATGGCCAAGGCAAAGGCAGGCAGGCAAGGCGTGCATGACAAGGCCACTGTAACAAAAACGCCGCAGTGAAGCTGACCGGCACAGGCCTTGTAGTAACAGCCAGCAGACGATCTGACCGGCACAGGCCTTGCAGTAACAGCCAGCCGATGAAGTGGCCTGGCACAGGGCCTTGTTCAATGGAGGTTGGTGGAGGGAGTGCGGTGGTGCTGGCCACTCGGAAGGTGGGCTCGGACCTACCTACTGTCTCCCTCCCAACCTATCGCCTTTGCCTATCCTGTCATCTAGCCCTACTCCCAAACCCTACGTTCCCTTCCGCGGAGGGAATAAGGATAGCTAGGTCCTGTGTCGAGGCCAATGAAGCCTCAGAATGGCCTCCTCAGATTCAGCGATCTTAACCCAAAAGTGGTCCAGCGGCCCACAACGAGAGTGAAGGGATGGATGGTGCGGAGGGTACGCTTCCTAATCTCCCTAACATTATTAACCCTAAACTACCCCGGGGCTTTTCAACAAGTGCCTCTCGCTTAAACTATCGTTCTATCAACCCAGATTCCGTCGCCTGTGTTGTAGTTCTCACAATTTTCAGGCCTCGCCCTCCAATTTTCCTCCCGTGTGCCCTCACACGGTTTCGTAGCTGGACGCGTGGCTCCCTTGGCAGGAACTACCCTCTCCGATTCTCCAACAATGGCACCCCCGGCACTACAACTACCTCCGAGCCTACAGCTCCCTAAACTGGGAGCGCCCCTCCCTGGCGACTCCCCCCTAACGCTCACGTGGCAGGCTGGCGCCTCCGGCCCCCTTTCCGAGGGTCGCCCGTGCCCACGCACTGCCCACGCGGCCTATGGCGCCCCGGGCCCCGCTAATCAGCGGGTCACCCGTGCCCACTACGCTATCCGGCCCCCATGGCCCTTGGCCTACCACGGCGACTAGCCCGGTGCCCGGTGGTACCCACTCAGCGATACTCACCTTTCGCAGCCACGCCTCCCAACCCGTCAACAGGCTCCTGCACCCCTCTAAGCGGGTTTCCAGCCTACTTCCCCACCAACAGGCAAAACGACTTCCATTTTGTCAATTTGACTAACCAGCTAAACTCACTCTTCACTGGACCCCGGGGTCCCTTGGGCGGGAATCACTCCTCCCCCCAATCACTCATCGCACCATGCATTTCACAATCACTCCATATTACACAGACCCGCTGGCCTCACTCACTCATCAAGTTTCCAATTCTCTCTCAACTCACACATCGCTTAACTCTGCCATTCTGTGCACTAAAATCCCCTCAACTACCTCGTGCTCCCTCATCGTCCCTTAAAATACAGCCGCGTTCCTTTTAACACTACGTAGCTGAACTACGTCCCCTCTACACATTCATTGTCAGTCCCTGTCCTCCAAATCCTCTATTCGCAGGGGGATTCCATCCCTCCCTACTGGGCTGCTGAACTCGTAGCAAGCTCTGCGAGCTTTGCGCTCTGCGGAGCGGCTGTTCCAGCACCAGCTCCTCCGGCAAGACATGTCCATGAGGCGTAAGCGTCGCCCATATAAGGTCTCAGGCGGTCCGC
>CM068956.1:134445013-134458828 GCA_035128595.1 Eptatretus atami
AAAGAGAGAGAGTTCGTCACGTGCTCGACCGTGCGTAACCCGAGCGATGTTACCGCGGGTCCGTCGGTCCAAATGTACTTCTACAGCAGCAACGCCTTTTTTAATTCCCCAACACGCACAGTGTTAAACTCTCCACGCATAAAACGAAGGTTCTCTCCACGCATAAAACAAAGCAATCTTGCTGTCCGCGATACGATGAAAACTTGTGTGCAGAACACACCTTGCAACACAATTGTCTAGAGTAGTCCGATAAATCTGACGTTCTGTTGCATTTTCATTTATTTTATTCCTACTGTCGTCATGTAGCGCCAGTAGAAAACAATGAAGAAAAGAGAATAATATAAGAAAGCTACAGCATGTCAGATTTATCGGACTAGTCGGACGGACGACGGATTTATCGGACTAGTCGAAGACTCTAGAGTTGACAAGTAACTTGTATTAGCATGCACACAATGTATAAGTCAATGCGTAAGAGTCCCGAGGCCATGAGGCCGTGTAATAGGACAGATAAATTTGTCTTTCATAGTTGTGCCCACATATTTTTCCCTGTTTCATTTATTACAGCATTTTAGCTAAATGTTAATGAATAGCAAGCCAATGGAAGCAGTACCTTCACTTTAGAATAAACCATGTATGTCGAGTGCAGCCATACCTGGCTTGAATGTATGTGAAATCGTACCTATCCCAGCAGGCTGTTTCAACGAACAATTCAATAAGCTGCAAAATGTGGGTGCAGGTTTTTCACATTGTTTGATTTTAAAATGATCTCCTTGCGCTTGAAATGATGCAATATTAATCTTTAGTATTTTACTTTTTATGTCCCTGTAAGTTTCTTTTTTAATGGAAGGTTCAACAGTCACATTTTATATTTTGTGGACATGGTATAGCCCTTTAATTGTGCATACATGTATTGGATTTGTACACGACTACGACAAGGTAGTAAAGGGATAAATAATTTCTCGTGATTGTTGTGCATAAACGGCTCAGAAGCAGAATTTTCTTTTCCGCGAAACAATCACAGGAATTAAGACGATCAGTGGGATAGCAAAACACAATGTGCACAATGCATTTGTATGTACTTTATACGGCGCACGACGTCTAATCAATCCACTCTGTGCGAGTCACGTTCTGGAGATGACGTCAACAGTCACGTGACCTGCGGTTCGCTGAACTCAACTTTTTGAGGGGCGGGGCATAGCAAGTTGTGAAAGCACTAGAAATGTTCGAAATATTGGTCTAATTATCCCATTGTTGATTTTAAAAAAGAAACATGGGTGATTTCTTCACTAGGAAGGTCAAGTTAATATATAAATAACCAGAAACTTTTGAGTGTCATGGACCTTTAATGTCTCCAACACCTTCCCCACAACTGAAAATTAAACTAACAGGTCTATAGTTTCCAATTCTTCTCTGGATCCTTTCTTAAATAATGGTGTTACATTTGCTACTCTCCAATCCTCCGGTACCGTCCTGACTCCAGTGAGCTATTGAAAATATCCGTTAACATCTCGTTTACCTGCTCAGCCACCTCTCTAACACTCTCGGTTGGATATTATCTGGAACCGGAGCCTTATCTACTCTTAGATTTACCTAGCTGTTCCTTTACTTCCTTCACTCCAACCTGGATCTTCTGTAAAAGCCCTTCCTCACCTCCTTGATAGATACTCTCAGCTATTGCAATTCTCCTGACTGTTCTTGTGTAAAAGTTGAAGAAAAATACCTGTTTAATAAGCCTGCCATCTCACTTTCATCACTAACCACTCTCTCCGGTGCTATTCCTCAATGGGCCCACACTGGCGGAGGTATGCGCTCTAACCGAGTGGCCCTTCTAGGTTTATTTGTTTTGATTTTACCTTAACTTTCTTATTTCTTAAAGGCAAAAGTTAGTGCAATCAATTTTAATTTTCTCCCATTGTAAGGATGTTGCTCATGGTAATAATATGTAGTTCTATAGTAACATCTTGCTGGTTGACCTTTCTTCCACCAGTACCCCATGAGTTACAATTGCTTACCTTAGTTTTGAGTTTTTGTTTACTGCTGTTTCTTTGCTGAGGCAAAAGTTGTTTATTCACATTTTTTTTTTTACCCTTTATTTTTATAGTCAAACAGGTTCTGGAATTTATTTGTGTGGTCAGATGGTTGCATTGTAACTGATTTGTTGAGTTTAGTGTTCTATCAAAGCAAAATTTGCTGCTTTATTATTATTTTTTCATTTGATTGCAAATGTTATGGTACCAAGAACAAACAAAAAACACTAAGTGCTTAAACTTTGTGTGATGATTTCTGAAATATTATTGATACCTTTTTTTTTTTCTCCCACATTCCCATCCTCTTGTCTTCATCTGCCATCTCCAATGTCCCAGCATATGGTTATGACATTTCGCATAACAGAACTGCAAGTATCTCTGGGCTTCATGGGAAACAAAGCCGGACTTGGGCGCAAACGAGCACTCCAGACAGCCAGTTCTACAAGCGCTTGAAATGGGCTGCACTCCCGCAATTCATTTTTAAAATACGTGAGCTCCACCGGCATCGCTACCCCAGAAACATGCTGACTGCCATAGATGTTTCGTCTGCACTGTCTTCTTCGTCGCCTCGGAACGCTGGAGCTGTCAGTGGCTCTGACCCACCGCTCTCACCCACTCGGCTTCACCAGTCCAGCAATCAACAGCAGACGTCGCCATCACACCGCATTTCTGATAGTTTTCAGTCAGTTTGTGAACTTGAAGCTGAGCCTGTATCTCAGAGCAAACTTCCTTGAACCTCAAAAGCTCCATGCAAGATGATGAGCCTGAGCAGGCAGCCACTGTTGCCTCAAGTGGCACCACCTGTTGTGACCCTTGTCAATCTTCCATTTTATGACATTGTTAATGAAATAGTTCAGCTACCAGCCTTGGTAAGTTGTGGTACTCCATACAATTGTGTGTAAAATCCATGCAACTTCTATTAAGGATTGATTCAGTGTACTGGTCATTGGTGGGTGCTGTATAGGTTGTCCTGAAAAATTTCTCTATAATTTTTCTCTTGCTCTGTATGGTGTTTGATGTCATAGTTAAAAAAAAAAAAAAAAAATTCCTGTTTCATAATATTATCAATACAGGGGAAGCAATGGCTAGTACCCCAGTTGAAAGCCAGGGTGAGATGGTAGTGAGGAACTACAAAGCCAAGTATTTCCTTTGTTTTGAATGGTGATTCTTCAACAAGCAGTTTTTGTTTTGTTGTGTTTTTTGGTATACAATGTCAAGGCTCATATGAGAAGCTAACACACAGAATGTACAACAAGGGGGGCAGGAGACAAGAGGATGGAGAGGGAAGGAAAAAACAGTGTCAAACAGAGACATGAGGATGTCTGTGGAAAGGAGGGGATGGGGTGGGATACACAGGGTAAACAAGATGGACACTACAGGGACTTTCAGGAAGGAAAGCAGGGAAAATTTGAACGAGGTGGGTTTGGGGTGGATTAGCGGGGGTAAAAAGATAATGGTTTCAATGGGGGAAAGATAAGAGATGGTGGTGAACAGCTGTTTGGAAAACCTGGAGGGAAGAGTGAAAGAGTGTGGGAGTTTGCTACAGAAGTGGGAAAAAGAGTGAAGGTGAGCAGTGATTCTTGATTTGGGTAGTTTACCAGATGGGGGTTGCTGGCGGACTTTGAGCGCCTGCGGAAATATGGGGGGGGGACATATCTCAGAGCAGGGAGAGCGGGGCTGGAGAGGAGACTGTAGAAGACGGAAAGACCAACGACCTGTCTGCGTTTAGAGAGTGAGAGACCCAAAGACTCAGCCTCATCGTGGAGATACCAAATATTCATGGAACACTTTACCCCCATCCATCCATCCATCCATTGGGACATACTCTGTGCAGAGTGTTGGTGCTGCTAAGCAGTCTCCTTGGCTATTGGCCACAATCCTGGATGGGTCGCCACTCTGACAGAGGATACCAGCATGCTGGCACTCATTTTGCCGACCTCGGAAGGATGACAGGCCGAGTTAACCCCACCTGGTATTAATTCAACAGCTGAGCGGATTTGAACTCAGGACCCTAGGATCCCAAGCCCGCCACCCTAACCATTAAGCCAACACCAGGCATTTACCCCATGTAGTTCTAAACAAATGAACATGAAAATGGTTACCCCCTCCATTTTCAGCCAAGATGTGGAGCTTCTGGCAGCCCAAAAATATTGATGTCTCATACATTATCTTCTCTTTCTCTTCCTCTTTATAAGGGGTGAGGTCCAAAGTACCAATCTTCTAACAGCCTTGACCATGATACTCCTCCACTTCCCTCTGTCCCCAGCCAACTCTCTCCACTCTCCAACTACCCCCACCTGATTGATATCCCTCGTCACACAATCTTCCCATCTCAACCGTTGTCTACCTCTTTTCCTCCTACCTTACTCCCTCAACCTATCCGCTCTTTGCCATTCCCTCTTCCCCATCTGCACAATTGTCAAGCCCACTTCAGCTGGCTTCTTATTAATCTCTCCATCAAGTTTTCTTGCACATCCTCGGACCAACCCAAACTATTCCCTTTGTTCCCTTAATACATCCCTTACACCAACTAAAATTCTTCTCTGGCACTGCCATCACATCTCAGTGGCGCCATCACCATCTCTCGGGATGGTGTCGTAGGCTTTCTCCAGGTCCACAAATCCCAATCCCATTTCACCTTGCACCTCCAACCTCTTCTCCACCAGTTGTCTCAGTACAAACATACATCTGCCATCCCCTACCCTTTCTAAACCTCTGTTGCTCTTCCTTAATTACTACCCCTCCCTTTCGTTATCCTTACTATCCTCATCCCTGTCTTGAGCCAAATTTTATATAATCTTCTTCCCACTATCCTCTTACAACTTGTACACTTTCCATATCATTCCTTGCCTTATTCATGCTCTCCTTGCTGCTTTGTTATTTGCCCATACAGGTTCAGCAACCCTTCATTCAGTTGTCTCCCTCTATCCTCGATCTTCTCAATCCTCTTCCAAGCCTTTCTCACCAACTATCTTCACTACTTCCTCCGTCCACCATACCTGGTTTCTATCCCTAGATGATGCACCCTTTCCTGATGTCCTTCCGCACAAAACTTCTGCAATTCCCCTAAATGCTCCTTCCACTTCTTCCACTCCTTCAATTTTTGTGATGATTTGCACCAGTATTGCATTTTTGTGCCCTGCACCAGCATTGTATTTTTGTGCACCAGCTGTCCATCCATCCCACCTGTGGTTTTTCAAACTTTTTTTTTCCCCCCACACCCTTTAACATATTCAACTGAAACTTGGTTACATGCTCTATTATGATGTTACAGAACAAGTTTGAGTTTCATGGCATTTCGTCAATTTTTCAGTTATTCTCTTTTTGGACTTAAAAAATATCACATCAGTAGAGGACATGCATTGCAAAGCAATTCTTGCTGTTGTTTAATCTCTCCAGTACATCATCATAAAACAATTGGCATTTTGCTTGAACTTTTCCATTCACTATGGTGGTGTGCTCTTAAGTTTCCTTTTTTTTTTTCCCATTATCTCTTCTCTCTACATCATTGAGGGCCTTTATAAGCCAGGCAGCATTTTGTCTGGTGTGCATATGTGCTCCGAACATGCGAAAAAGTTAGTGTGTGCATGCACCATTCATTTATTTACTGCTTATTTGGCATTGATGCGTTGCTGCAGATTCGAAGAAAAACCAGCAGGTTCAGGAAGCTTCGCTTGCATTTATCCTGACTCCCCAACAAGTTTCACAGATCATTTATGCTCGGTATGTTTGATGCTACCCTCCTGCTGTGTGGTGTTTTTTATAGTTACTAACCTTGGCAATTGTGTGCACAACAATGTCCCAGCTTTATGTTGAGAAAGTCCTGATTTCGAATTTTCTTTTCAAGGGATCTAATGCCTTGTTCCAGACCAGACTGTCTCGCGTTTGTACATTTGAGGTGAGCTGTGATTGGTTGACTTGTAATGACAATAAGTATTAAAATAAAAAATAGAGTATCGGCAAACTCCTAGAGTTGAGACCATGCAATTTTACAAGTTGGTCTCACTTCCATTGGTAGATGGCTCGTGTACACCATGTCATTATCTGTGAGTGCCTCTCATGCAACTTTGCTATTGTATTCTACAAGTTACTTGTGATTGACTGTTTTTTTTTTGTTTTTTTATATTTTGTTATCAATAGGTCAATTTTTACCCTTTTTTATAACCATATTTATTTAAATTCCTCCCAGGTTTTGTCTGTCAGAGACGAGCTGCGCTCAAGTCGATCATCACCCACCAAACCTGACTATTAAAGTGAATGGGAAATTCTGCCACTGCCTGTGAGTTGCTTTTGTTTGGTATGGACCTGGCATTCATATACTATACCAGACCACTTGCTAAAAATGAACCAGAGGGTGCTCACTGAATGCCTCTTCGAATGTTCCTCGCCCCTTTAAAAAAATGAAATCGTCCTGGACTTTCTGATGCTGCAACCTACCCTACCCCTGAGAATACCTATATATACCCTGAATAAAGTTTTTTTGTTGTTCTTTATTTTTTTTTTAAATAAATAAAAAGTGCCTGGCCTCTCCAGGCAATCTGCCATTTTAGCTTACAGCCCTTACATATTTGTCAGCAACGCATATCTGGATGCCAAGGACAGGTAGAGCATGATGCGAGTAGTAGAGAAATGGGGGTTCGAGGACAAGCCAAAATTTACATTGATGCGAAAGAGAGAAAGTGAAAAACTTTTTGGACGACACCTAAAATCTCCAATATTTTCTTCCTATTTCTCCCTCTCTCAACTAATTCTTAATGAACTACTGATGTTATTTTTTTCACAGAAGAATAATTTTATCTTTTTCATGATACACCAAATTTACAATTCAGTATCAAGATTATTTTTTTTCACAATACTCAAACAGTGAACCAACGAATATTTGTTTTATGATCTATTTTAGGAAATAACTTAATTTTTTTTACAACACTCATCACCAACGAGTATATCAACAAAGAATAAGTTGGAACTTGGTTCTTGGTTTAAGTATCTTTGTTGAGCAGAGATGAAATGATAAACCTTTCTTCATGCTCTGGTCTTGTCTGA
The DNA here is from genome assembly GCA_035128595.1 of Eptatretus atami. NCBI lineage: Eukaryota > Metazoa > Chordata > Myxini > Myxiniformes > Myxinidae > Eptatretus > Eptatretus atami. The sequence goes on from CM068956.1 coordinate 134,452,084, forward strand.
GCAACTCCTGATCCACATATCATTTTAAGATTATTGTAGATTATTTTTCCATTGATTTCTTGATGACCATCAAAGTTTTCTGTCCATTCAAAGGTATTTATTTTCCTTGCACCCTTTAATTCATTGTAATTAAATTTATTCGTTTATTTGTTTATCTGCTTTTGTTTTCATTATTTATTCAATAATATTGAATTGATATTTCTCACACTCTTAATGTTTTCCATTTAAACTCCAAGGTTGTGATTTTCTCCACTCTTTGGTTTGATTATTGCTTGGTTCTATCATTTATATACCAGTAAAAAAGTGGCGTATCCCGTTAAATTCAATTTATCTTTACACTTATGTTTATCTTAACTCGTATATTTATATACATATCACTAGTGCGGGCCCATAGGTGCGTGCCCGTACGTGTGTGGCCGTACATGCAAAATAAAATAAATAACTTTCAACCGCGTGCCAGAAACAACAACCACAGGCGTTCCTTCGCTCTCGCGTGCCCGTATGTGTGTGGCCATACGTGCGTGGCCGTATGTGCAAAAAAAAAAAACAACTTTCAAACAACCACACAGGCCGTTCCTTCGCTCTCGTAAACGACGACTGGATTGGGGCATTGTTTTTATCTGTAAATGCGCATAAAAAATCTAGAAATTATTAGAAGAAGAATTGTGACGTCAATCGTGCAAAATAAAATAAATAAACAATAATTGTGACGTCATTCATGATGTCATAGCACCGTGTCTTGTCATTGGTCGACAGATAAATGGCCGTAACTTGGGAACCGCTCGTCCGATTAATATCAAACCTCGAAAAGGCACATCCGCGGGTCTCCAGCAATATTCCTGGCAATTCAATCAGATCGGACCGGCGGTCGTCGAGAAGCGGCGGTCGCATACATACAGACAGACAGACAGACAGACACACACACAGATATATATTATATATAGATTATAGATAGATGTATATATATGGGGAATTATAGATAGATGTGTATATATACATATATATGTGTATATATATATATATATATATATATATATATATATATATATATATATATATATATATATATATATGTATGTGCATGGCTCACAAAGTGGGTATGCTGTGGTATGTTTGTGGGAAAATTCCACATAAAACTATTATGAGGTACTTAGACAAACCATCAATGGTCAGAAATGAAAGTGGACATCTTGGGGAACCTGTAGAAACCAGCAATATCATACCTCCATTTCCCTGTTTTATTAATATATATGTGTATTTTTTATTACTATGTACATTTGTATGTGTACATATATATATATATATATATATATATATATATATATATATATATATATATATATATATAATTAGCCTGGTGTTGGCGTAGTGGTTAGGTAGCGGCTTGGGATCCAAAAGGTCCTGAGTTCAAGCCCCGTAGGCCGCTTGAATTACACACCAGGAGGTTGACTCAGCCTGTCATCCTTCCGAGGTCGGCGAAGTGAGTACCAGTGTACTAGGCCGGTGTATGCCCCGGGTAAAATAGGTGTACATATCCCTGTGTCATAAGAGGCGACCAGGGTTGCGTCAGGAAGGGCATCTGGCGTAAAACCTGTGCCAAATCACGATGCAGATCATACGAATGATCCGCTGTGGCGACCCCTAACAGGAGAGCCGAAAGAGAAGAAGAAAAGAAGAAGAAGTATTATGTAATGTGTGTATATATATACAGTGGTGCCCCCAGAATCCGAATTTAATTCGTTCCAAGAGGCTTTTCGGATTCCAAAAAGTTCGGATTCCAAAAACTATTTTCCCAATAAGAAATAATGGAAAGTGAATTGATCCGTTCCTGGACCCCAAGAAAACCCACTTTCAAGACACTTTCAACTGAAATTACCCATGTTTAAGGTAAAATAAGATGAGTAAATGACCTTTTCTGAGTCATGAATCTTCTTTCAAGCCTGGGGATGAGCAGGAGCGTTGTCGCTTCTTCCATCAGGTCTGGATGCAGCTCCGGCCTATCAGTGGCCATTGGGATCTAAAATGTAAACTGTTCAGCCTGGTGGAGGTATGTAATTAACCATGAAGCACCAAATGGTGTTTTTATATCCCAGTACACTCTGTGGAGACACAAACGTGCCGTTTTCACCGCACGGTTCCACGGAGATAATCAAGAGGTGAAGCGATTGGGTGACGCAGCATGACGTCACTACCATGCTCGCGAAAAAAACGTTGAGTTCGTTAAAGCCGATTCGTCAGAGGGTTCATTGAATGAGTTCGCTTCACGACGGGTTTTCGTGCTTTTATCGCTTCTTTATTTTTCAGAATCCTACACACGGTCGATTTCGGCAGCTCGAACATGGCAGCGAGATCAGACACACTCGTACCGCTCTCATGCTTAGCGATAAATTCTTTCTTCAACTCAATGTCGTTCTCACGGACTTCCTCTTACTCCTATTTGCTTCACTGCTCTTCTCGTTGCCATGGTGAATGCACAAGGGTGATAATTGAAGAAAAAAAATACAGCACAAATCAAGGTGAAAACACGAGGTAAAGTAGCGATCGACACACGAGAGATGCTTTCACGAGTACTTCCACCGACGAACTGAATGAACAAAGCGCGAAGATGCGGGTCGAACAGGCGGGGAGACGCGTGAACAAACATGAACGCCACGTTGTGTTCGGTTTTCGAAAATGTGTTCGGTTTTTAGGGCAAATTTTTCTCGAAAAAATTGTTCGGATTCCAATTTGTTCAAACAATGGAGCGTTCGGATTCTGGGGGCACGACGGTATGTATGTGTGTATATACATATATATGTATGTGTATATATATGTGTATATATATTGTTACGAATCTCCTGTCCGCCCGGCGTGCGATCAGCCACGTAACTCAAATCGCGACCGCGTCGCCCACGGAACGGACAATTCAGTCGTGACCTCCTTGGAACTACCGCCAGGACTAGTCACGGGTGGGTCTTTCGACCCCACCACAATCGTGCCAATCGGCCACCCACGCAGGATAGGGTGTTCGCCAAACTCGACCTACCTAAGTACCTGCGCGGGTAGTTAACCGGGCGATCGTACCTCGCCTCTGGCGGCCTAGGACACGAACCGCTTAAGCGGTCCGTTCCGTGCTTCAGTGATAACCGAGCGTGTTATCGCCGGCCCCGACGGACGTGATTATTTACCGGGTGCTTACACCCCTCTACCAATTCCTTCCGTGATGCAAGATGGAACTTTCAAACAAAGGAAAGGCGGCAACGAAACGGGGAACAGTTCGACAAGCACATTTATTGCACACTCATACAAGGCAAGCACGTATTCACAGCCATACAGTGAGGATGCAATTTACAAGCAAGAGTTACAACCAAATAAAGCAATGTTATTACATGCACTTAAACAGTTTCTACTTTACAAGACACGGCGCACAACACGCATTCAAAGAAAAAGCAAGAAAGACCCCCTCATAGACAAGGGAGTCAGACTGGGCCCGTGGGCCTAATGCGCGTGGAACCTGGAGGAGCGGCCAGGTCCACGAGACCGAAGGGTCTTACCCATGCCCTCGTGCGCGCGATGGCGGGCAAGCTGCGATGTCAGCGTAGCTGCGCCTGGCTTCGTGCCCCTGGCCTGGTCGGTGAGCTCTCTCCGGCGCTCCCCGTCTGCCTTTCCCGTCGGCTTCGAGCTCCGTCTCCCGACTTGACTGCCCCGCCGACACTGCACTCGACTTGACTCCCCGCCGACACTGCTGCTGCACTCCACTGCTCCCACTTTTCCGCGCTCTCCAGACCCTCCAGACTGCCACTCTTCTGGCTCTCCAGCCCTCCAGACTTGACTTTTCTGCCGCGAGCTGCGCCGTGCTCACGCTTATATAGCCCGGGGAGGGCGTCTATGCAAATTTCTGGATCACAGCGGGTTCGGAGGCGGGGCCACACCACCCGATGCTCAGCCATTGGGCGGATGAAAAGAGTGCGTGAAGCATTCCTGATCCGCTTTTTGAGGCGAAAGGAACGCATTCACAGCCCATGGCACGACGTGTGGTAGAAAGGCGAGGTGGTGGGAGTTTGGTTGTTGGCGGGCGTCGTTTGAGAATGGCGGTGAAGCGATGTTTGCGGGATGGAGTTGTGGAGGTAAAGAGGCGAAGGGTGGTGGTGTTTGAGTTGTAGTTGTTTGGGAATGATGTTGGTGGTGGCGATTTGGTTGTTGGGGTATGATTGGTCCAAAATATGACAGAGAAAAGAAAAACGGCTATCTCAAAGGATCGCAGCCCTGTGAACACGGAAATTCCCTTTAAACAACGGTGGGAAATCTAACTACACAATTACTTATCGTCATAACTGATCTAAGGCCCTTTATGGTGTATTGCGAATTTCCACAGCCGTAACAATATATATGTGTATATATATATATATGTGTGTATACGTATATATGTATATATATAAATATAATATATATATTTTGTGTATGTGTATATATTTATGTGTATGTTTGTATAAATATATATGTATATATATATATATATATATATATATATATATATATATATGTATGTAGTAGGGTGGTCCAAAAAAGTCGAAAAAAAGAATGTTGCTCCACAAGCTTAAAATTATTCTAATATGATCCAATAACGCACATAATTTTTTAGCTTGATCGGAGGTGATTTAGAGGTCCGCCATGTGATGACTTTTAGTCTCATAACTTGAATAAATTAGGGTATGGCCAGGTACGATTACGGGTACTTCTGGATTGCCGAGGTGGAAATGGAGTGCATTTTCGAACTCTATGGGTCGATTTACTCTAAGAAATGACTGCACCGACATTGAATTCACTACCATTTCGAAAATATGACCTAAAACAAGATTTATCATTACTGGAGTTGAGTAACTCATCCTACTCATTTCGATATTTTCTAATCTATAATTAATTTGTTGTCCATCTAAACATTTCTTAGAGTAAATCGACCCCACTGAGTTCGAAAATGCAGTCCATTTTCACCAAGGAAGTTCAGAAGTGTACGGATTCGCATCTCACCATACCCTAATTTTTCAATCAATGGAATTAAACTAATTAGAATATTTCGTCTCATTTACCAAATACCACTATCATCTCCGCCTCTATTGCTGTTCTCCACTCCCGCCTGAACTTATTTCTAGCCGGCCCAACATCCAGTGTTTTCGATTCAATGATTCACGAAAAATATGTCAGTTATTTATTTAGTTATTATTATATTAAATTAGGGTATGGTGAGATGCGAATCCGTACACTTCTGAACTCCTAGGTGAAAATGGACTGCATTTTCGAACTCAGTGGTGTCGATTTACTCTAAGAAATGTTTAGACGGACAACAAATTAATTATAGATTAGAAAATATCGAAATGAATAGGATTAGTTACTCAACTCCAGTAATGATAAATCTTGTTTTAGGTCATATTTTCGAAATGGTAGTGAATTCAATGTCGGTGCAGTCATTTCTTAGAGTAAATCGACCCCATAGAGTTCGAAAATGCACTCCATTTCCACCTCGGACATCCAGAAGTACCTGTAATCGTACCTGACCATACCCTAATTTAACCAAACTCATGAAACTAAAAGTTGTCATATGGAGCGACCTCTAAATCACCTCGATCAACTTAAATTTTTTTATGCGCGTTATTGAATCATAGTGGAATAATTTAAGGCTTGTGGAGCCAACATCTGAATTTTTTTTTAATTTTTTTGCTTTTGGTGACCACCCTAATATGTATATGTATATATATTATATATATATATGTATATATATGTATATATATATATATGTATAGCCTGGTGTTGGCGTAGTGGTTCGGGTAGCGGCTTGGGATCCAAAAGGTCCTGAGTTCAAGCCCTGTTGGCCGCTTGAATTAATACACACCAGGAGGTTGACTCAGCCTGTCATCCTTCCGAGGTCGGTGAAGTGAGTACCAGTGTACTGGGCGGGCCCGGTGTATGCCCCGGTTAGAAACCTGTGCCAAATCATTATGCGGATCATAACGGATGATCCGCTGTGGCGACCCTAGCGGGAGCAGCCGAAAGAAGAAGATATGTATGTATATATATATATGTATATGTATATATATATATATATATATATATATATATATATAATATATTTATATATTATATATATTATTATATATATATATATATATATTATAATTATATACACTATATACATAATATATATATATATATATATAATATATATAATCATTTGTATATTGTATAATTATATATATATATATATTATATATATATATATATATATATATATATATACCATATACACCATATATATATATATATATATTAACATTTATATATATATGTGTATTATTGTATATATATATATATTATTATATGTTGTAAATATTGTATATACTGTAATATATGTAATATTGTATATATATGTAGTTGTATATATATGTATAATTGTATATATATATATATGTATGTGTAATATTTATGTGTAATGTTTGTATAAATAAATGGCCACAATGAGTTTCTTTTGCCTCTGATAAATGATACAGTATACAAAAACAAAACCATGAATATGCGAAGCACATCCCACAAATGTAGAAGAAGGTCACATTTTATGAACTGCGAATACACGGGGTCCAGGAATAGCTGAACCTCGAATGTCGGGGTCAGACAGTATCCACTTGAACACGAGAACACAAATTGCTTTCTTGGCACTTTTAAAAAACCTTTTATTAAACTTGATGGCATTTATACAGGGTGACTCATTTATACA
>CM068956.1:134475464-134485912 GCA_035128595.1 Eptatretus atami
CTTCCCCTGTATTGATAATATTATGAACAGAAGAATTTTTTTATTTTTATTTTTAACTATGACATCAAACACCATACAGAGCAAGAGAAAAATTATAGAGAAATTTTTCAGGACAACCTATACAGCACCCACCAATGACCAGTACACTGAATCAATCCTTAATAGAAGTTGCATGGATTTTACACACAATTGGTATGGAGTACCACAACTTACCAAGGCTGGTAGGCTGAACTATTTCATTAACAATGTCATAAAATGGAAGATTGACAAGGGTCACAACAGGTGGTGCCACTTGAGGCAACAGTGGCTGCCTGCTCAGCTCATCATCTTGCATGGAGCTTTTGAGGTTCAAAGGAAGTTTGCTCTGAGATACAGGCTCAGCTTCAAGTTCACAAACTGACTGAAAACTATCAGAAATGCGGTGTGATGGCGACGTCTGCTGTTGATTGCTGGACTGGTGAAGCCGAGTGGGTGAGAGCGGTGGGTCAGAGCCACTGACAGCTCCAGCGTTCCGAGGCGACGAAGAAGACAGTGCAGACGAAACATCTATGGCAGTCAGCATGTTTCTGGGGTAGCGATGCCGGTGGAGCTCACGTATTTTAAAATGAATTGCGGGAGTGCAGCCCATTTCAAGCGCTTGTAGAACGGCTGTCTGGAGTGCTCGTTTGCGCCCAGTCCGGCTTTGTCCCATGAAGCCCAGGAGTACTTGCAGTTCTGTTATGCGAAATGTCATAACCATATGCTGGGACATTGGAGATGGCAGATGAAGACAAGAGGATGGGAATGTGGGAGAAAAAAAAAAGGGTATCAATAATATTTCAGAAATCATCACACAAAGTTTAAGCACTTAGTGGTTTTGTTTGTTCTTGGTACCATAACATTTGCAATCAAATGAAAAAATAATAATAAAGCAGCAAATTTTGCTTTGATAGAACACTAAACTCAACAAATCAGTTACAATGCAACCATCTGACCACACAAATAAATTCCAGAACCTGTTGACTATAAAAATAAAGGGTAAAAATATGTGAATAACAACTTTTGCCTCAGCAAAGAACAGCAGGTAAAACAAAACTCAAAACTAAGGTAAGCAATTGTAACTCATGGGGTACTGGTGGAAGAAAGGTCAACCAGCAAGATGTGTACTATAGAACTACATATTATTACCATGAGCAACATCCTTACAATGGGAGAAAATTAAAATTGGATGCACTAACTTTTGCCTTTAAGAAATAAGAAAGTTAAGGGTAAAATAAAACAAATAAACCTAGAAGGGCACTCGGTAGAGCGCATACCTCCGCCAGTGTGGGCCCATTGAGGAATAGCACCGGGAGAGTGGTTAGTGATGAAAGTGAGATGGCAGGCTTATTAAACAGGTATTTTTCTTCAACTTTTACACAAGAACAGTCAGGAGAATTGCCAATAGCTGAGAGTATCTATCAAGGAGGTGAGGAAGCGGCTGTTTACAGAAGATCCAGGTTGGAGTGAAGGAAGTAAAGGAACAGCTAGGTAATCTAAGAGTAGATAAGGCTCCGGTTCCAGATAATATCCAACCGAGAGTGTTGAGAGAGGTGGCTGAGCAGGTAAACGAGATGTTAACGGATATTTTCAAATCTTCACTGGAGTCAGGACAGTACCGGAGGATTGGAGAGTAGCAAACAAACCTATTAAGAAAGGATCCAGAGAAGAATTGGGAAACTATAGACCTGTTAGTTTAATTTCAGTTGTGGGAAGGTGTTGGAACATTAAAGGTCCCATGACACTCAAAAGTTTCTGGTTATTTATATATTAACTTGACCTTCCTAGTGAAGAAATCACCCATGTTTCTTTTTAAAATCAACAATGGGATAATTAGACCAATATTCGAACATTTCTAGTGCTTTTCACAACTTGCTATGCCCCGCCCTCAAAAAAGTTGAGTTCAGCGAACCGCAGGTCACGTGACTGTTGACGTCATCTCCAGAACGTGACTCGCACAGAGTGGATTGATTAGACGTCGTGCGCCCTATAAGTACATACAAATGCATTGTGCACATGTGTTTGCTATCCCACTGATCGTCTTAATTCCTGTGATTGTTTCGCGGAAAAGAAATTCTGCTTCTGAGCCGTTTATGCACAACAATCACGAGGAAATTATTTATCCCTTTACTACCTTGTCGTAGTCGTGTACAAATCCAATAAAAGAGAGAGATTACTCACTTCGCCGACCTCGGAAGGATGACAGGCTGAGTCAACCTCCTGGTGTGTATTAATTCAAGCGGGCCTACGGGGCTTGAACTCAGGACCTTTTGGATCCCAAGCGCTACCCTAACACTACGCCAACACCAGGCTAATATATATATAATATATATAATATATTATATAATATATATATATATATATATATATATGATACACATACAAATGTACATAGTAATAAAAAAACACATTATATATATAATAAAACAGGGAAATGGAGAGTATGATATTGCTGGTTTCTACAGGTTCCCAAGATGTCCACTTTCATTTCTGACCATTGATGGTTTGTCTAATACCTCATAATAGTTTTATGTGGAATTTCCCACAAACATACCACAGCATACCCACTTTGTGAGCCATGCACATACATATATATATAATATATATATATATATATAATATATAATATAAACACATATATATATGTATATATAACATCTATCTATAATTCCCCATATATATTATTTCACTATCTATAATCTATATATAATATATATCTGTGTGTGTGTGGTCTGTCTGTCTGTCTGCTGTCTGTATGTATGTAGCGACCGCCGCTTCTCGACGACCGCCGGTCCGATCTGATTGAAACTTGCCAGGAATATTGCTGGAGACCCGCGGATGTGCCTTTTCGAGGTTTGATATTAATCGGACGAGCGGTTCCCAAGTTACGGCCATTTATCTGTCGACCAATGACAAGACACGGTGCTATGACATCAGAATGACGTCACAATTATTGTTTATTTTATTTATTTTTCACGATTGACGTCACAATTCTTCTTCTAATAATTTCTAGATTTTTATGCGCATTTACAGATAAAACAATGCCCAATCCAGTCGTCGTTTACGAGAGCGAAGGAACGGCCTGTGTGGTTGTTTGAAAGTTGTTTTTTTTTTTGCACATACGGCACGCACGTATGGCCACACATACGGGCACGCGAGAGCGAAGGAACGGCCTGTGGTTGTTGTTTCTGGCACGCGGTTTGAAAGTTATTTTTTTTTTTTTTGCATGTACGGCCACACACGTACGGGCACGCACCTATGGGCCCGCACTAGTGTATATAAATATATGAGTTAAGATAAACATAAGTGTAAAGATAAATTGAATTTAACGGGATACGCCACTTTTTTACTGGTATATAAATGATAGAACAAGCAATAATCAAACCAAAGAGTGAGAAAATCACAACCTTGGAGTTTAAATGGAAAACATTAAGAGTGTGAGAAATATCAATTCAATATTATTGAATAAATAATGAAAACAAAAGCAGATAAAACAAATAAACGAATAAATTTAATTACAAATGAATTAAAGGGTGCAAGGAAAATAAATACCTTTGAATGGACAGAAAACTTTGATGGTCATCAAGAAATCAATGGAAAAATAATCTACAATAATCTTAAAATGATATGTGGATCAGGAGTTGCTCAGACAAGACAAGAGCATGAAGAAAGGTTTATCATTTCATCTCTGCTCAACAAAGATACTTAAACAAGAACCAAGTTCCAACTTATTCTTTGTTGATATACTCGTTGGTGATGAGTGTTGTAAAAAAAATTAAGTTATTTCCTAAAATAGATCATAAAACAAATATTCGTTGGTTCACTGTTAGTATTGTGAAAAAAAATAATCTTGATACTGAATTGTAAATTTGGTGTATCATGAAAAGATAAATTTATTCTTCTGTGAAAAAAATAACATCAGTAGTTCATTAAGAATTAGTTGAGAGAGGGAGAAATAGGAAGAAAATATTGAGATTTTGGTGTCGTCCAAAAAGTTTTTCACTTTCTCTCTTTCGCTCAATGTAAATTTTGGCTTGTCCTCGAACCCCATTTCTCTACTACTCGCATCATGCTCTACCTGTCCTTGGCATCCAGATATGCGTTGCTGACAAATATGTAAGGGCTGTAAGCTAAAATGGCAGATTGCCTGGAGAGGCCAGGCACTTTTTATTTATTTAAAAAAAAAAAAAAGAACAACAAAAAAAACTTTATTCAGGGTAATATTATAGGTATTCTCAGGGGGTAGGTTGCAGCATCAGAAAGTCCAGGACGATTTCTATTTTTTTTAAGGGCGAGGAACATTCGAAGAGGCATTCAGTGGAGCACCCTCTGGTTCATTTTAGCAAGTGGTCTGGTATAGTATATGAATGCCAGGTCCATACCAACAAAAAGCAACTCACAGGCAGTGGCAGAATTTCCCATTCACTTTAATAGTCAGGTTTGGTGGGTGATGATCGACTTGAGCGCAGCTCGTCTCTGACAGACAAAACTGGGAGGAATATAATAAAAATATGGTTATAAAAAAGGGTAAAAATTGACCTATTGATAACAAAATATAAAAAAAAAAAAAAAAAACAGTCAATCACAAGTAACTTGTAGAATACAATAGCAAAGTTGGCATGAGAGGCACTCACAGATAATGACATGGTGTACACGAGCCATCTACCAATGGAAGTGAGACCAACTTGTAAAATTGCATGGTCTCAATCTAGGAGTTTGCCGATACTCTATTTTTATTTATATACTTATTGTCATTACAAGTCAACCAATCACAGCTCACCTCAAATGTACAAACGCGAGACAGTCTGGTCTGGAACAAGGCATTAGATCCTTGAAAAGAACAAATTCGAAATCAGGACTTTCTCAACATAAAGCTGGGACATTGTTGTGCACACAATTGCCAAGGTTAGTAACTATAGAAACACCACACAGCAGGAGGGTAGCATCAACATACCGAGCATAAATGATCTGTGAAACTTGTTGGGGAGTCAGGATAAATGCAAGCGAAGCTTCCTGAACCTGCTGGTTTTTCTTCGAATCTGCAGCAACGGCATCAATGCCAAATAAGCAGTAAATAAATGAATGGTGCATGCACACACTAACTTTTTCGCATGTTCGGAGCACATATGCACACAGACAAATGCTGCCTGGCTTTATAAAGGCCCTCAATGATGTAGAGAGAAGAGATAATGGGAAAAAAAAAAAGGAAACTTAAGAGCACACCACCATAGTGAATGGAAAAGTTCAAGCAAAATGCCATTGTTTTATGATGATGTACTGGAGAGATTAAACAACAGCAAGAATTGCTTTGCAATGCATGTCCTCTACTGATGTATATTTTTTAAGTCCAAAAAGAGAATAACTGAAAAATTGACGAAATGCCATGAAACTCAAACTTGTTCTGTAACATCATAATAGAGCATGTAACCAAGTTTCAGTTGAATATGTTAAAGGGTGTGGGGGAAAAAAAAATTTGAAAAACCACAGGTGGGATGGATGGACAGCTGGTGCACAAAAATACAATGCTGGTGCAGGGCACAAAAATGCAATACTGGTGCAATCATCACAAAAATTGAAGGAGTGGAAGAAGTGGAGGAGGCATTTAGGGAATTGCAGAAGTTTTGTGCGGAAGGACATCAGGAAAGGGTGCATCATCTAGGGATAGAAACAGGTATGGTGGACGGAGGAAGTAGTGAAGATAGTTGGTGAGAAGAAGGCTTGGAAGAGGATTGAGAAGATCGAGGATAGAGGGAGACAACTGAATGAAGGGTTGCTGAACCTGTATGGGCAAAATAACAAAGCAGCAAGGAGAGCCATGAATAAGGCAAGAATGATATGGAAAGTGTACAAGTTTATAAGAGGATAGTGGGAAGAAGATTATATAAAATTTGGCTCAAGACAGGGATGAGGATAGTAAGGATACGAAAGGAGGGGTAGTAATTAAGGAAGAGCAACAGAGTTTAGAAGGGTAGGGGGATGGCAGATGTATGTTTGTACTGAGACAACTGGTGGAGAAGAGGTTGGAGGTGCAAGGTGAAATGGGATTGGGATTTGTGGACTGGAGAAAGCCTACGACACCATCCCGAGAGATGGTGATGGCGCCACTGAGATGGATGGCAGTGCCAGAGAAGAATTTTAGTTGTGTAAGGGATGTATTAAGGGAACAAAGGGAATAGTTTGGTTGGTCGAGGATGTGCAAGAAAACTTGATGGAGAGATTAATAAGAAGCCAGCTGAAGTGGGCTTGACAATTGGTGCAGATGGGGGAAGAGGGAATGGCAAAGAGCGGATAGGTTGAGGAGTAAGGTAGGAGGAAAAGGGTAGACAACGGTTGAGATGGGAAGATTGTGTGACGAGGGATATCAATCAGGTGGGGGTAGTTGGAGAGTGGAGAGAGTTGGCTGGGGACAGAGGGAAGTGGAGGAGTATCATGGTCAAGGCATGTTAGAAGATTGGTACTTTGGACCTCACCCCTTATAAAGGGAAGAGAAAGAGAAGATAATGTATGAGACATCATATTTTTGGGCTGCCAGAAGCTCACATCTTGGCTGAAAATGGAGGGGGTAACCATTTTCATGTTCATTTGTTTTTCAAGACTACATGGGGTAAATGCCTGGTGTTGGCTTAATGGTTAGGGTGGCGGGCTTGGATCCTAGGGTCCTGAGTTCAAATCCGCTCAGCTGTTGAATTAATACCAGGTGGGGTTAACTCGGCCTGTCATCCTTCCGAGGTCGCAAAATGAGTGCCAGCATGCTGGTATCCTCTGTCAGAGTGGCGACCCATCCAGGATTGTGGCCAATAGCCAAGGAGACTGCTTAGCAGCACCAACACTCTGCACAGAGTATGGTCCCAATGGATGGATGGATGGATGGGGGTAAAGTGTTCCATGATATTGGTATCTCCCACGATGAGGCTGAGTCTTTGGGTCTCTCACTCTCTAAACGCAGACAGGTCGTTGGTCTTTCCGTCTTCTACAGTCTCCTCTCCAGCCCCGTCTCCCTGCTCTGAGATATGTCCCCCCCCCCATATTTCCGCAGGGCGCTCAAAGTCCGCCAGCAACCCCCATCTGGTAAAACTACCCAAATCAAGAATCACTGCTCACCTTCACTCTTTTTCCCACTTCTGTAGCAAACTCCCACACTCTTTTCACTCTTCCCTCCAGGTTTTCCAAACAGCTGTTCACCACCATCTCTTATCTTTCCCCCATTGAAACCATTATCTTTTCTACCCCCGCTAATCCACCCCAACACCACCTCGTTCAAATTTTCCCTGCTTTCTTCCTGAAAGTCCCTGTGTGTCCATCTTGTTTACCCTGTGTATCCCACCCCATCCTCTCCTTTCCACAGATCTCCTCATGTCTCTGTTTGACACTGTTTTTTCCTTCCTCTCCCAGTCCTCTTGTCTCCTGCCCCCCTTGTGTACATTCTGTGTGTTAGCTCTCATATGAGCCTTGACATTGTATACAAAAAAACAACAAACAAAAAACTGCTTGTTGAAGAATCACCATTTCAAAACAAAGGAATACTTGGCTTTGTAGTTCTCACTACCATCTCACCCTGGTCTTCAACTGGGGTACTAGCCATTGCTTCCCCTGTATTGATAATATTATGAACAGAAGAATTTTTTTTTTTATTTTTATTAACTATGACATCAAACACCATACAGAGCAAGAGAAAAATTATAGAGAAATTTTTCAGGACAACCTATACAGCACCCACCAATGACCAGTACACTGACTCAATCCTTAATAGAAGTTGCATGGATTTTACACACAATTGGTATGGAGTACCAAAACTTACAAGGCTGGTAGGCTGAACTATTTCATTAACAATGTCATAAAATGGAAGATTGACAAGGGTCACAACAGGTGGTGCCACTTGAGGCAACAGTGGCTGCCTGCTCAGCTTCACATCTTGCATGGAGCTTTTGAGGTTCAAAGGAAGTTTGCTCTGAGATACAGGCTCAGCTTCAAGTTCACAAACTGACTGAAAACTATCAGAAATGCGGTGTGATGGCGACGTCTGCTGTTGATTGCTGGACTGGTGAAGCCGAGTGGGTGAGAGCGGTGGGTCAGAGCCACTGACAGCTCCACGTTCCGAGGCGACGAAGAAGACAGTGCAGACGAAACATCTATGGCAGTCAGCATGTTTCTGGGTAGCGATGCCGGTGGAGCTCACGTATTTTAAAATGAATTGGCGAGTGCAGCCCATTTCAAGCGCTTGTAGAACGGCTGTCTGGAGTGCTCGTTTGCGCCCAGTCCGGCTTTGTCCCATGAAGCCCAGGAGTACTTGCAGTTCTGTTATGCGAAATGTCATAACCATATGCTGGGACATTGGAGATGGCAGATGAAGACAAGAGGATGGGAATGTGGGAGAAAAAAAAAAGGGTATCAATAATATTTCAGAAATCATCACACAAAGTTTAAGCACTTAGTGTTTTTGTTTGTTCTTGGTACCATAACATTTGCAATCAAATGAAAAAATAATAATAAAGCAGCAATTTTGCTTTGATAGAACACTAAACTCAACAAATCAGTTACAATGCAACCATCTGACCACACAAATAATTCCAGAACTGTTGACTATAAAAATAAAGGTAAAAAAAATAAATGTGAATAACAACTTTTGCCTCAGCAAAGAACAGCAGGTAAAAACAAACTCAAAACTAAGGTAAGCAATTGTAACTCATGGGTACTGGTGGAAGAAAGCAACCAGCAAGATGTGTACTATAGAACTACATATTATTACCATGAGCAACATCCTTACAATGGGAGAAAATTAAAATTGGATGCACTAACTTTTGCCTTTAAGAAATAAGAAAGTTAAGGTAAAATAAAAACAAATAACCTAGAAGGGCACTCGGTAGAGCGCATACCTCCGCCAGTGTGGGCCCATTGAGGAATAGCACCGGGAGAGTGGTTAGTGATGAAAGTGAGATGGCAGGCTATTAAACAGGTATTTTTCTTCAACTTTTACACAAGAACAGTCAGGAGAATTGCCAATAGCTGAGAGTATCTATCAAGGAGGTGAGGAGGGCTTTTACAGAAAGATCCAGGTTGGAGTGAAGGAAGTAAAGGAACAGCTAGGTAATCTAAGAGTAGATAAGGCTCCGGTTCCAGATAATATCCAACCGAGAGTGTTGAGAGAGGTGGCTGAGCAGGTAAACGAGATGTTAACGGATATTTTCAATAGCTCACTGGAGTCAGGACAGGTACCGGAGGATTGGAGAGTAGCAAATGTAACACCATTATTTAAGAAAGGATCCAGAAAAGAATTGGGAAACTATAGACCTGTTAGTTTAACTTCAGTTGTGGGGAAGGTGTTGGAGACATTAAAGGTCCCATGACACTCAAAAGTTTCTGGTTATTTATATATTAACTTGACCTTCCTAGTGAAGAAATCACCCATGTTTCTTTTTTAAAATCAACATGGGATAATTAGACCAATATTTCGAACATTTCTAGTGCTTTTCACAACTTGCTATGCCCCGCCCTCAAAAAAGTTGAGTTCAGCGAACCGCAGGTCACGTGACTGTTGACGTCATCTCCAGAACGTGACTCGCACAGAGTGGATTGATTAGACGTCGTGCGCCGTATAAAGTACGTACAAATGCATTGTGCACATGTGTTTGCTATCCACTGATCGTCTTAATTCCTGTGATTGTTTCGCGGAAAAGAAATTCTGCTTCTGAGCCGTTTTGCACAACAATCACGAGGAAATTATTTATCCCTTTACTACCTTGTCGTAGTCGTGTACAAATCCAATACATGTATGCACAATAAAGGGCTATACCATGTCCACAAAATATAAAATGTGACTGTTGAACCTTTCCATTAAAAAAGAAACTTACAGGGACATACAAGTAAAATACTAAAGATTAATATTGCATCATTTCAAGGCGCAAGGAGATCATTTTAAAATCAAACAATGTGAAAAACCTGCACCCACATTTTGCAGCTTATTGAATTGTTCGTTGAAACCAGCCTGATGGATAGGTACGATTTCACATACATTCAAGCCAGGTATGGCGTGCACTCGACATACATGGGTTTATTCTAAAGTGAAGGTACTGCTTCCATTGGCTTGCTATTCATTAACATTTAGCTAAAATGCTGTAATAAATGAACAGGGAAAAATATGTGGGCACAACTATGAAAGACAAATTTATCTGTCCTATTACACGGCCTCATAGCCTCGGGACTCTTACGCATTGACTTATACATTGTGTGCATGCTAATACAAGTTACTTGTCAACTCTAGAGTCTCGACTAGTCGATAAATCCGTCGTCCGTCCGACTAGTCCGATAAATCTGACTGCTGTAGCTTTCTTATATTATTCTCTTTTCTTCATTGTTTTCTACTGGCGGCTACATGACGACAAGTAGGAATAAAATAAATGAAAATGCAACAGAACGTCAGATTTATCGACTAC
>CM068956.1:134522761-134525261 GCA_035128595.1 Eptatretus atami
CTTCTGGTAAAACTACCAAAATCACGAATCACTGCTCACCTTCATTCTTTCATTCCTCTTTTTCCCACCTGTGGAACCACCTGCCATGCTCTCTTCAATCTCATTATTCCCTCCAGGTCTTCAAGGCAGCTGTTCACCACCATCTCGTCAACCCTCGTGCAAAACCTCGAACTTTTCTACCCCCGTTAATCCACCCCAACCCACCTCCTTCAAATTTTCTGCTTTCTTTCCTGAAAGTCCCTGTAATGTCTATCTTGTATACCCCATGTTCCCCACCCCATCCCTCTCCCTTCCACAGATCTCCTAATGTCTCTGTTCCCCACTGTTTTGTCCTTCCCTCTCCCACCCCTCTTGTCTCATGCCTCCCTTGCTGTGCGCTGTGTGTTAGCTCTCATACGAGGCTTGACAATGTATCCCAGAAAAAACAGAAAAAAAAAGTTGCCATACCCTTCCTCCTGCCCAAGGTACAATGAAGCTTGTGGTGAGGCAGTTGTCCTGATTCAACATGCCTTTGCCTCATGGAAGGCAAATCCAACTGAAGGCAATCTTAGTTCCTTCCACAAAGCTCAGAACAAGTGTGTGTCTACCCTCAGGAGAGACAGGAAAAAAGATCTTTCTAATCTCAAGTCTGAACTCTCAAACCTGTTTCCCTCCTCCATTTCCTGGTGGCATCTGGTTAAGTCTGTTTCTGGTGTATGTTCTCCCTCCATCCCATCCCTTACCTCAAATGGCCACACAGCTGACACTGCACATGAAAAGGCTGAATGCCTAGACTGTTTGCTTCTAAATCTTATGTCCCAAACCCATCGCTTTCTCTACCCACCTTACCCAGTCACACTCAGCAGTTCCTGGACTCTGTGTCCTCCTCTCCTGACAAGGTGGAGAGCTTGCTGTCAAACCTCGACTCAGATTCTGTAAATGGTCCAGACGGCACGAGCCCTCATGTTCCAAAAACCTGCTCTGCTGCTCACCCTCTCTCTGTTCTATTCACCCTCTCATTTACTCAAGGTCATCTGCCATCTGCATGGAAATCAGCAAACATTACCGCTCTGCATAAAAAGGTGCAAAAACTGATCCCTGCACCAACAATCCAATCAGCCTTCTCCCAATCATCAGCAAGGCCATGGATTCTATCATCGCTTCCGACATCAAATCCTTCCTCTTCCCCCATGACTTGATTTCCGACCATGGATTTGGATTTAGACCAGGTCACTGTACCCTGGACCTGCGACTTCTGCTTTCCCAAAAAGGGATGGAGGTCCTCAATGCTAAACATGAGATGAGAGCCATCTCCCTCGACATATCGCAAGCTTTCGATACGGTCTGGCATTGCGCACTATTCACCAAACTCTCTTCTCATGGTATCCAAGGCAATCTCCACTCACGGCTTGCGGACTTCCTCTGCTGTTACAGTCAACGCATGGCTCTTAGTGGATTTCTCTCATCTCCTCTTCCTGTGCAGGCTGGAATTCCTCAAGGCAGTGTTCCTGGCCCTGTGCTTTTTATGGTTTTCATCAATGATCTCTCAGACTCAATGGAAAATCCTCTTTATCTCTTTACTGATGACTCCATCGTCTGCCATACCATCTCTCATCCCTCTGATTGGCAGGCAGCAGCCTCTTCACTCTGCAGAACTAGATAAAATCACAAGCTGGACAAATACTTGGAACATGTCTTTCAATCATGACAAATCTCACAACGCCCCCCCCCCCCAATCTACTTTTTCAACAATCCCCTTGAAGAAGTCCTTTCATTCAAGCTTTTAGGCCTCACTTTCTGCGACGATCTTTCCTGGAACGCCACATCTCCAAGCTGGCCTCCACAGCCAGTCGCCAACTGGGCATCCTACGTCGTGCAAAATCCCTTCCTTGGCACACCTGAGCTTCTAACCACTTATAAAGCTTTCATCTGCAGTCTGATGGAGTACTGCTCTACCCACTGGGGTGGTGCTCCTGCTCACACCCAGCTCGACTTCATACCATGGAAACCAAGGCTTTTAGGATCATTGGTATCTCGCACGATGAAGCTGAATCTTTGGGCCTCTCTAACGAGAGGCAGGTCGTGGTCTTCCTGTCTTCTACAATCTCCTCGCGGCCTTGCCACACCCACATCCCCACTCCGTCTGTGCTTTGTCCCCCCAATATTTCCCCAGGGCACTCAAAGATCCACTAAAAACCCCCTTCTGGTGAAACTGCCAAAATCAAGAATTACTGCTCACCTTCACTCGTCTTTTTTATCACCTGTGGAACAAACTCCCACACTCTCTTCAATCCCACTCCTCCCTCCAGGTCTTCAAAACAGCAGTTAACCACCATCTCATATCTTACCCCATCCAAAAATCTTGATCTTTTCGACCCCTGTTAATCCACCCCAAACACACCTCCTTCAAATTCCGTTTTCCTTCCTGAAAAACCCTGTAGAACAATCTTGTTTACCCCGTCCGTGTACCCTACCCCCATCCCTCTCCCATCCACAGATCTCCTTGTCTCTGTTCCCCACT
>CM068956.1:134530261-134541535 GCA_035128595.1 Eptatretus atami
AGGTGGCTGAATATGGATCGGTGGCTTGTCAAAAAACGTCTGCCAGCTCAAGATGCGGACCAAGACGACACATGTGAAGGTGGGCCAACTGTTACAAGTTCAAATGAAAAACGTAAGGTGCCGGCGGCAGATTTGGCCTCCACCAAGCGTCGGAAATATCAGACTGACTTTCTGCAGTACGGATTCACATGCCTAGCCAAAATGAAGTGGAATATCCACAGTGTGTTCTGTGTTCAGAAGTGCTTGCTCACGAAAGCTTGAAACCAGTGAAATTGAAGAGACATTTACAACCAAACACCCATCCTACATTGACAAACCATTAGATTTTTTCGTCGTAAGGAGGGAGAACTACAGAGCCAAAGACGACTGTACGTGAGCACTCTACAATCCCTGTCAAAGCCCTGTTGGCTTCATATGAAGTGGCATACCTGGTTGCTCAATCCAAAAAGCCCCATACTATTGCAGAGAGCCTGATCTGCCCAGCAGCGATTGCAATGACCAGAGCTATGCATGGTGAAAAATAGCTAGCACACTTGAGACTATTCCACTGTCTAATGACACAATGGTGAGGCGCATTGGTGAAATGGCCAACGACATTAAAGAGCAGCTCATTGACCGAGTGAAGAAAAGTGGAAGATTTTCCCTCCAAATTGACGAAACAACAGATGTTTCCAGTGATGCACAGTTACTTGTTTTTGCAACAGCTACGAGGGGAAAATGTACGAGGATAGTTGTTTGCTCGACACTTGAAGGAACTTGCACTGGTCGTGACATTTTTAACAAACTGGACAGTAAAATGCGTGAGGAGGGGCTAAGTTGGGAAAATTGCATCTCTGTGTGTACAGATGGAGCTGGTGCCATGCAGGGGACAAGAAGGGGACTGAAAGCTAAAGTTTTGGAAGTGGCGCCGCATGTCAAATTCACCCATTGCATTATTCACAGAGAGGCCCTCGCCAGCAAGAACCTCGAGCCACAACTCCGCAATGTTCTCCAAACAGCAATTAAAGTGGTGAACTTCATCAAATCCCATCCGGTGAATACCAGACTGTTTGCCACACTCTCCAGGAAATGGGATCGGAACACGAATCTCTACTATTTCACACAAAGGTCAGATGGCTATCACGGGGGAAAGTTTTAACCAGACTGTTTGAACTGCGTGAGGAGGTTCGCATTTTCCTCTCAGATTGCGGCCCCCCTTCGCTGACCACCTGACAGACCCCACATGGGTTACTGGCCTTGCATATTTGATAAACTGAACAGTCTAAACTTGTCTCTCCAAGGCCCAAACACATGTCCTCACGCTTTCTGACAAGGTTACAGCGTTTACTAAGAAGCTTGAGCGGTGGGCAGCGCGAGTCGAAGAAGGCAGTGTGGAATGTTCCCTGAGCTCGAGGACTTCATGGACAAATTTGACATAAGCATCCAAACAATAAAAGGACTTATTGCTACTCACCTCAGAAGCTGCTTGGCCACTTCAATAGGTACTTCCCAAAAGATGACACCCCAGAGAGAAACGACTGGATACGCCAGCCTTTCATCACCTCATCTGCCCGACACCTGTCATCGGAGCTTGAGGATGCGCTCTTGGACCTCTCCTCTGACCGCACATTAAAGACCGCTTTTGCCTCATCCACACTGGAGGAATTCTGGCTGTCAGTGGCCGCAGAATACCCAGGACTATCAAAGGCTGCAATTGATATACTTATTCCATTTGGATCTACATACCTTTGTGAGAAGACCTTTTCCTCACTGACATTTATCAAGAACAAATACAGATCACGGCTCATTAGAGTTGAGGATGATCTTCGTGTTGCAGTCTACAGCTTAAAACCAAGAATACAGCTGCTTTGTTCAAAAGAACAGGCCAGCCATCCCACTAACATGAGTAAGTGAATACTATCTGACAATACAAGCCTGTGCCTTTACAGATGTAACTGTTAAAAAAAAGAATTATTGTGTGTTATTGTGTTCAATTATTGTGAGTCGTATTATCTGAATTATTGTGTCAATTATTGTGAGTCAGTATTATCTGAATTATTGTGTTCAATTATTTTAAGTCAGTATTATATGAATTATTGTGTTCAATTATTGTGAGTCAGTATTATCTGAATTATTGTGTTCAATCTGAAAAAAAATGAAACTGAAAACCCATTGAGAATCGTTGTTATAAAGGGGAAAATGCAAAATGAGATGAATGATAATTGGCTACAAGCCTACAACAGGCATAACTGTTATAAGAACTGTGAATGAACTGAGAATAATAAGCCTGTAGGGACACTGAAAGGTATTTGCACTGTGCTTAAAGCTGTTTTGCAGGCCCAGCTATATGAGAATGAATGATAATAGCCTATTGCCATCAGCTTGAAAAGCAGTCCTGTTGCCTCCTTCACAATGAGTTGTGCTGTCGGATTTTGAATAAAATTTAAAACTGTACTTAAAGCCAAATTGATTTAGTTTTGTTTTGTTTTTTGTATATTTTTGGTCAGTAATGCAAGGTTTGTGTACGTCTGGTAGCTGTCATGTGTGATAGTAACCTCTGTCTGCAGCAGAGGGTCGCTCAATCTTCTAGTCTGTGTCCCGTGCATAAATAGGCTACATACCGCTCTTTGCAATTACAGAAGCCTTTTTTATGAATGTGGCTGGCTGTTTTTACTGTGTTATACATCAGAGTGTAAATAATTAATTTGTGATGCCAGTTTAGTTTAGTTGTTCTGTTTAGTTTTAACAGCTGGCAGTACCTAGGGCGCTAGGCGTTGACCAATATGCTCCAGGCACTGTGGATTTTTTTATGCGCTCCGTGACGTCACTGCAGTGCGTTTCCAAGTGTGAGTCGGGAGGGGCAGGCCAGGTCATTACAAGTGTCTGGTAGGAAACTTTGTGAAGACCAAGTTAGAATCTTCTGTAAGCATCAACTTAAATTTTTGGGGGGGGGTCGTGGCTCTAAAAGGTTGAGAACCACTGCTTTAAGTGATCCGTCGACTCCGGAGTTATCCGGGGTGACGACCTTTCAATTCCGGTGTTCGGTAGGAGACGGCCCAACTGCTCCGTCTGGCGGTCGTCCTCGCTCCCGCACCGGGCACCACAACAATATGAGGGGTGACTGATATAGACCAGTCCTGAAGTGAGATTGCTGCTTGTAGTCCCTGCCAATGTGCTTTAGTGAACTTGCAGAAACACCGGAGCTGAGGTAGGTCTCTGAGACTAACCAGAGAGATGTTGACTGGCACAAGCATATAATTAAATGAACCAAATGGAGCAGAGGAAGAGCATGAGCCATTTGCAAGTAAGTTTATCATCACAAAGTCCAGAGGGGGGATTTGCCATTGGGAGAAATCTGGGTAAGAACACAGATCGAGTTAGTCCCATGGAGTCAAAGAAGTCCTTTGCTGAAGTGCCATGGCTCGTGATGGACACAAATGCATTGGAGTGAGTGAAAGGATGGGAGCAAAAGCAATCACACAAAACTGGTTCTATTTTTGATTTTACCCTGCCAATTTGTATGGAAACAATTAAAATCACCACATAGGAGGAAGAGAGTTGGGATGATTTGTTAAAAGTCATCCATGCTGTCTGAGAGAGATGTAAATGGAGTCATCACTGTTTGGTGGATGGGAACCCACAGACAAGCAATAGGTGGGAGCAGAGGGGAAATTGCAACTAAAGATACTCCTGTTGGGGGTTGGGAGGTGTAAGATCAGTACAAGGGCAGTGAGAAATACACAATTTTCCAAATTATGTGTTCCGCCCTAGAATGCTAGGTGCACATGTACAGAAACCCCAGGAAACGGCTGTTTTCAGGGAATCGTAAAGTATATATTGTTTGTTATGGATAAAATGATTGTTACCGAAAATGGCTCACAAACTTCTAAAAGAAGCTGAAAATACTTGGAAAAGTACCTGAGAGAAAGGGCTGTGTCTCTGCACAATGAAAGACTTGGAGAACGCTCTCGGCTCGCTGAATGGGCAGCTGCTCGTAGTACAAACTCCCGACCATGTGGCAAGTCCCGAGTGGGCGTGTGTGTGCTACACAAAACCCCTGATGGATCGCTACTAATGAATGGCCTGCATATCTGGATGAGGTGCTTCTGAACACCGATGGAAAGGACACCTCTGGGGCTTGTGAATGTATCGAGTAAGTATAAAATGATGATATTTACTATTAATCATGTTGGGAGGGAGGAGTGAGCCTGGTGTTGGCTTAGCATTTAGGGTGGTTGGCTTGGGATCATAGGATCCTGATTTTGAGCCCATGTTTCCATTGAATTAATATCAGGTGGCGTTCACTCAGCCTGTCATTTTTCGGAGGTCGGCGAAACAAGTACCAATGTAATGATAATAGAGGCATTGCATCAGCGACATAGCCGCGCCATCAGCCAATGACGCTACCTGCAGCCTTGTGCTGCATACGAAGGAGGAGGAGGGAGGGGGTGGGAACTACAGGAGCTGTGAGGGCTGCTATAAATATAGTTTCTTTGGTTCTGGGATGACAAAATAAATGATACGAGATTTTTGCATCTATTGCATCTAGGTAGAAGAAGAAGAAGAAAAAAAAACAAAGTGTGGGTTTGGATGATGAACATGCTCAACAAGGATGGTGATGTTAGAAGGAAAGATCTGATGCTGCATCTCAAGATGGTCACAAAACAAGGCCTGCCTCGATGTGCATGCTTCACATCTTGTGTCCTCCTTTGCCTTAACAACGTGGAGAAATACCAGATATGATACAGGAATATACCAAGCAACAGTCCAATTCTGCAAAGGATGCCAAGATAGTATACGCTTCTTGAAGCCAGCTTTGAAATGTAATCTGGTGGTCATTACAAGTGTCTGGTAGGCAACTTTGTGAAGACCAAGTTAGAATCTTCTGTAGTTGAGATTCTGCTGCAGCCTTGAGATGAAAACCAAGACAAGATGATATCAGTGATTACAGGGGGCTTACCTGAGATGGAAAGGTCATTAGCCCTTAGAGTACCAGTTGTGAGAATGATCAGGTTACAATTCTTACGATAGAAATAAAATTTGAACCTATTTAAATTAAAAAAAAGCTGCCCAATGTCCCAAAATGGGGACAGGAAGAACCAACTAAATACAAAAAAAACCTGATATGTATGTATATATGATGTGCAAGTTGCTGTTGTTGGCTGCTATCTCGACACGTGGGTGGGTTTCAGGAGGTGGAACGAAGATCTACCATATCTCAAAGTATTGTGTGTGTGCATGTGTGCGTGCGTGCGTGCGTGCAGATGATAATGTAGAGTATTATGGAGGTTATGTTTTTACCCCTGTCTGTCTATTACTTGGCAAAAAAAAAGTTTTTTTGACAATTATGTTGATCGCCTCCGATTTTGCAAGTAACTAACAAACAAACAAAGATTTTTGAAGTACATTGGTCAGTCGATTTTGTTACTTGCAAAATCGAAGATTTTTCAAGTATATTGGTCAATCAATTTTGTTATTCTGTCTGTCTGTCAATCGCCAACAGGTCACAATTTTAAACCGATCTTCATGAAACTTTACCAAGTTGGAGAGGTAGTCTCAACTGAGAAGCCTTTTGATGTTAAGGTCAAAGGTCATCTTGAGGTCATATTTCTAAAATCGTCATTTTTTCATCCGATCGACTTGAAATTTGAACAGGATTTGCATATTGCATCACTGAATGAGGAAACTAACTATTTTTGAAATCAACAGGTCAAAGGTGAACTCAAGGTGAAACTTCTAAAATCATCAATTTTCAACTGAAAAGTCGTAAATTTGCATCCGATTAACTTGAAAGTTGAACAGGATATTCATTGCCCATCACTGAATTGGGAAAATAACTTTTTGAGGTCAAAAAGTCAAAGGTTAACTCAAGGTCAAACTTCTAAAATCATCAATTTCAATCAGAAAAATAATCAATTTTCCTCCGATTGACCTGAGCTTTGATTAGGATTGTGAATTTTAATCTTAATGAAACGGCCAATTTGATGTATCCATGGCAACCTTTGGAGAGGGGGGGGGTGGATTTTGCAAGTATCGTGCTCTGCATGACGCCTTTTTCTTGTTATTCTGTCTGTGTTTCTTTGTCTGTCTATCTGTGTCTGTCTATCGCTTACAGGTCACAATTTTAAATCGATCGTCATGAAACTTTACCGAGTTGTAGAGGTAGTCTCAACGAAGAAGCCCATTGATTTTGAGGTCAAAGGCCAAAGGTCATCTTGAGGTCAAAATTCTAAAATTGTCATTTTTCATCTGATTGACTTTAAATTTGAACAAGATTTGCAGATTGCATCAACGGATTGGGAAACCAACTATTTTTGAGGTCAAAAGGTCAAAGGTCAAACTTCTTAAAGCATCAATTTCAATCTGACAAATAATCAATTTTCATCTGATTGACCTGAGCTTTGATTAAGATTGTGAATTTTAATCTTAATGAAACGGACAATTTGATGTATCCATGGCAGCCTTTGGAGAGGGGGGAGGGGGTGGATTTTGCAAGTATGGTGCTCTGCACGACGTCTTTCTCTTGTTTTTTGTTTGTTTGTCCACTCGCTTCCAGCCCAAACTGCTCAGTGGATCATTCCAAAATTTTCGGAGATTATGGTCACGGAACCTGTCACGGTCCCGCATTGAAGTTTCGTAATATTCAGTTGACCAAAAAGGTCAACATAGGCCAAGAGGCCAAATTTTCTAAAATCCTCAATTTTCATCTGATTGACTTGAAATTTGAACAGGATTTCCACATCAAGTCAATGAATTCAACCACCTATTATTTTTGAGGTTAACATAGGTTAAAAGGCCAATATAGGCCAAATTTTTGTATCGTTTCAAAAATTGTCAATTTTCATCCGAATGACATGAAATTTGAACATCATTTGCATATCAGCTTACTGAAATCAAGCACCAATTATTTTTGAGGTCAACTTCAGCCAAAAGGCCAAATTTTCTGAAATCCTCAATTTTCATCCGATTGACTTGAAATTTGAAGACCATTTGCAAATGAGGTCGTTGAACTCAACCACCTATTAATTTTGAGGTCAACATAGGCCAAAAGGTCAACATGGGCCACATTTCAAAAATTATCTGTTTTCATCCGATTGACTTGAAATTTGAAGAGGATTTACATGAGGTCAGTGAATTCAACCATCGATTGAGGTCAACATCAGCCAAAAGGTCAAAATAAGCCAAATTTCTAAAATCCTCAATATTATTCCAATTGACTTGAAATTTGAAGAGCATTTGCATTTCAGAAATTGTTGAAATTTTGGCCGATACCTCAAAAGTAAAGGCCAAAAGGTCAACATGGGCCACATTTCTAAAACTGTCAGTTTACATCTGATTGACTTGAAATTTGAACAGGATTTGCATATCAGGTCAATTAATTCAATCACCAATTTTTTTTAAGGTCAAAAAGTCAACACAGGCCAAATTTCTAAAATTGAGAGCCAAAAACTATATACATTATATCATAATATCTCAAAAAGTTGTGGACGAGTTATGACAAAACTATGTGGATGAGTTGGTGAGGCGACAAGAAGAAGTGGATTAGATTTTGGTTCAGATCCAGGCCATCAGTGGGATACAAAATGTAAACTGTTCAACCTGGCAGAGGTATGTGCTCTACCAAGTGCCTTTTCACTTTGTTCTGTTTTGCCAAGTGTCACTCTACGAGTTATTTTTCATTTGTTTGTTTGTAAACAAAATATCTCAAAAAGTTGTGGATGGATTTGGACGAAAGTTCGTGCGCAGGTCGGATATGTAACAAGGAAGAATTGATTCGACTTTGGTGAAAATCCGAATCCGGATCTGAGAATTTTTTTTAGTGATTCTTCAGCATTGGGTGACAGGGCTAAAAGGATATATCGCAGGTTATTTGAAAAAGTTATGGATGGATTCGGATAAAACTTGGTGGGTGAATTGGTTAGGTGACAAGAACAAGCCAATTAAATTTTAGATCAGGTCCAAATTCAGATCCAGCCTATCAGTGGGATACAAACGATAAAAGAATCAGCCTGGCGGAAGTATGCTCTCCTACCGAGTGCCCTTCTAGTTGGTGGGTTTTTTTTGTTCTTGGTACCACAACATTTTCAATCATATAAACAAGCAGTCATAGACTGGTACTTACGAAATGTCAACTTGACTTGACCTTGTCTAATAAAAGCTGTCTCTAGAGAAGGTAGCGACGCAAACCACAGTTTCTACGATGATTCTGTACCAAACCTCTCATAAAACATCCGATTTTTACCAGAATTTTGACAACCGAGTGTTAAGCATACTTAACTGTTACCAAAATGAAGACAGGATTGAAATTGACTTTAAAACGAGCGCGTAATGCCGTGTGTTACAATCCCCCTCATTAGCATAATCTTCAGTTAAGCTCAGATACGACACCCGACATAAATCTCATAAAACATCCGATTTTTACCAGAATTTCGACAACCGAGTATTAAGCATACTTAACCGTTACCAAAAGTGAAGACAGGATTTAAATTGACTTTAAACCCCCCCCCCCCCCCCCCCCGAGTGGGGTGCCAGTCATCTCTGCCAGAGGTCGAAAGTAAGTAACTGTGCCAGACTGGAATAGGGGCAGTTCATAAAGTATGTACGCTCTACTTCCGGGTTTCAAAACCACCCACCCCCCTCTGTAGTAGGCTAGTGACCACCCACCCACCCCCATATGTGTCTCATATCACATCACAATACTTGAAGATTACAACGAACTGTAGATTTATCTCAAATGCATCAGTAATTATTAACTACGGTAATACAGTAATATGGAACAATTATTGACGTCCACGGATTCAAATCACGTCGAAAATGTTCCTGTGAACGGGGATATTTTTCCCTCGCGATGACGACAGGCTCACCTTCATCTTCTGAAACGCTTTCATGTAGTCTGACACCACTTTCATAAAGTATGTATGCAGCTTCGTACCACTCACCCACGCCTGTACGCAGGCGTACGGGGCTGTAAACCACCCACCCTGTACGCAGGCCATACGCGGGCTTTAACCACCCACCCCTGTACGCAGGCCGTACGCGGGCTTTAAACCACCCACCCCTGTCTCAGGCCGTACGCGGGCTTTAAACCACCCACCCCCTCATACATCGCTATCGCTTAAAGCCAGCAGTTCCTTATGAACCGATGTTTGTAAGTCATGACGATGCAGTCCCTAGCGTGTAATTTACTTTTTCTTTTAATATCACAGCACGTCATTTATGAAAAGAAAAGTACAAATTTACATTCAAGACAATGTTAATGTCATAAATGAAAGTAAGTGTGCATATAAACTTGTGTTCCATTGTTTTAGTTAAATCTGACAAAAGCTCAAATGTAATATTTGTCTCGGAGAGTTCCGGTTCTTAATTTAATACTTTTTTTTTTGTATGTACTTTATGAACAGCCCATACGGGGAATCAGAGCGAAGTTTGAAGGGCTATAAAATCGGAACGAGAGCAATTTCAAAAAAATGGCTTGTGTTGCCAGATAATAGTCCATAGTATCTGAATCACTAATAACATTTGATCTCTCTTGATAAATGAGGGAGGAGATACGATTTGAAATCGACGATTTTCGCAACTTTGACAGCCTCGTGACGTTGACCTCGACCTTGGACGACCTTGAAAGTTATATCGTTGTCTCATCGACCTCTATCCATTCCACTATTGGTTATTTGTCTCCATCGGTTTGATTGTGGACGGACGGACGGACAGACTTCGAGACTGTTATTATTAGGTCATCTCTACTGAGATGATAGAGATGACCTAACGAGCGTGTAATGCCGTGTGTTACAATCCCCCTCATTAGCATAATCTTCAGTACATAATACCTCAGATACGACACCCGATATTTACTAGAATTTCGACAAACCGAGTGTTAAGCATACTTAGCCATTACCAAAAGTGAAAACAGAATTGCGATCCGAGTTAAAACGAACTCGTAACTCGACCGAAGCAAAAAATCTCCATTTCTCCACGCAATTATTTATATTATTTATCAAAGTCACAAAACCGTAATATTCGGCCATCCACCAACAATCTTTACATAATCCGATGGCTTAGTGAGTCAGGCATGCGACGATAACCTTTATTGGGATAAAAAATGACTTTTAAACACCATCTTTATCGAAACACCATCAGCGCACACGCAAAACTTACAGTGACTCAACGACGCGTCTGCTCGAGCGCGCTGCACCACGTGACGAGCCGTGAGCGGCGAGTGAAATATTTTTATACAATCTTAAAACGTCTCCAAAACATCCGATTTTACCAGAATTTCGACAACCGAGTATTAAGCGTCCGAAGCGATCGCAAAAACCGAAGACAAAATTAAAATCGAAGTTAAAACGAACTCGTAACGTCGACCGAAGCAAAAATACTCCATTTCTCCACATGAATTTACGGAATTATGTTTGACCTCACTGTGACCTTGACCTTTGACCGATTTTGACCAAAATCTAATCAGCGCTAGCCATCACCCTCCTGAATCACGTGGTGTAATTTGACATTGGTAGCTTCTTCCGTTCTCGAGTTATCGTGCCTACAAACAAACACACAAACACACACACACACACAAACAAACAAACACACAAACAGAGGACGGAAGTCATCAATATACTTACGAAATCTTTAGATTTCGTAAGTAATAAATAAAACTCGAAGGGCATTCGGTAGAGCGCATACCTACTCCATGCAATGCCTGCTCCACTCTAACATATCGGGCCTAAAACATTTTTGAAATATCGTGCTATATATATTGTTTTTGGACCCATCTCTCAATGGTGAAGAATCACTTTAAAAATTAAAAAAACTCTCGTATCCGGATCGTCACGAAAATCAAATCAATTCATCCTTGTAAAATACACGTGTCCACCAAGTTTTGTCCGAATCCTTCCACAACTTTTTGAGATATCATGCTATATATTGGTTTCGCCCTATGTCTCAATGGTGAAGAATCGCTTTAAATTTATTGGATCCGAATTCGGATCTTCACCAAAATTGAATGAATTCTTCCTCGTCACACACCAAAAGCCTCCACCAAGTTTTCTGTGAATCTGTCCACAACTTTTTGAGATATTGTGCTATACAGTATATCGTTTTTGGCCCTCTCAATGGTGAAGTACCACTTTAAAAATTCTAGTGGCCATATCCGGATGTTCACCAAAATCTAATCAGTTCGTCCTTGTCACACACCCAAACCTGCCCACCAAATTTCATCTGAATCCGTCCACAACTTTTTGAGATATCCTTCACACAAACAAACAAACAAGCAGTCATAGACTGGTACTTACGAAATCG
>CM068956.1:134542535-134561616 GCA_035128595.1 Eptatretus atami
TTCACGATCGTGGTGAGGCGAAAGGCCACCCGTGACTAGCTCCGGCGTTAGTCCGAGAGGGTCACGACAGAATTGTCCGTCCGGTGGGCGACGTGCCGCGTTCGAGTCACGTGGTCCGTCGCACGCCGGCGGGCGCAATTCGCAACACTGGTGTCGAGAGCGGGAAACAAACTCTCCCGTCTCCAAGCTAAATTCACGGGAATCGGCTCAGGGTGAGAGGAGCGACCCCCGATTCCCTTTAAATTACGAGCGATATAAAATTAACCCTTACGAGAAGCAAGATGGAGTCTCAAGGCGAGCAGGAGCCGGGGGTAGAAATGGATTTAGAATGTGTAGAATCCATGGTCCAGGATGAATCCCATGCAAGAAATGTTGGTTGTGCAGGAACACGAACTCCCCCAACTGAACCCAGAGCCCGAAATGGGTGCGGCGGCGGCCGCGGTGTTTGACACCTCCCCTCCCACTCTCACAAAACCCCCGATCCTGGCCGAATCGGCTCAGCCGTGCACCCAGACATGGCCGCAGCTATCGCCATGCTCGCAAAGATGAATGGGATGGCAACCAAATGAATGCGAGAATAAACGCAACATGGATTACATGATGCGAAATGGATGGAAACGCGTGCAAAATGGATGAGATGATAACGATATGCGAACCCAACGGGGTGAGAGGCAGCGAATAGGCGAAGCCTGCAGGCGGGCATGGAAGCAATAGCGTGCAGTGAAGCGCGGCAACAGCGGAGTGCGTAATGGCGACGCCACGTGTGGGACGAACGAGCTGGGAGGGGGTGCAACGGTTGTCAGGCCCGCAGTGGAGGCGGGTGAGTACAAAGTAATTCGGGGGACGTGTTGGGCGAGAAGTGTGAAGGTGACGGAGAGAGCACAGTGCCGGTGACCGAGAGGAAAAACTAATTGGGGTGACGGAGACGTGCACGAGGAGATAACAAGGGAAGAGACGGAAATAAAAATAGTGGAGACCAGGGAGATAGAGGGTGAATTGGACGGGGTTAAAGACGCACACACACACACATGGAGTTAGTGGAGGACGATGAGGGGAGCTGGCGGACTGGTTAGAGACCCGGTGTGAGCAGCTGGATGGCCTCCTCAGAACGAGGGGAGGGGTTTGCCCCCTTGAAGCTGATCACGACCAGGTGGTTCGGTCGTGCTTCGCGGAGTTGAGGGGGCGGGTGCTGTAGACGGGTGCACGCGAGCTTGGGGGGATAGAGGCCCGGAACCCTTGTGGTGGCACGAATCCCAGCATGTTGGTCCCGCGTGTGTGGTGTCGAGGTGTGTGTTCACGAGTGTGGCGAAATGCGTGCTGCAACCCAGCATAGCGCGGGTGCAAGGGCGTGTGTGAGAGCGACGGGTGGGTGACAAAAATCCCGTTGTGTGGATGAGACCCCAGGTGTGATGCGACCCGTGTGTGAGTGGTGTGTCGCGAGTGTGCCAGGATGCGTGCTTCCAGCACGCCGTGTGTACAAGAGGCACCGTGTGTGTGAACAAACCACGGGTGCGAGTGAACGGCGTGTGTGAATGAACACGTGTGCGAGGGAGGTGGCATGCGTCAGTGAACGGCGAGTGTGAGAGAGACAGTGTGTGTAAGAGAGCGGTCATGTAGGGAGATGTCGGTCGGCATGCGTGAGCATGCAGCCGCGTCTCCGGGGTGAGTGTGATGGAATGGAGAGTGAGCGTCGTGACACGCAGGAGTGTGTGCGTGGAATGGCGAGGACGCGGCGACAAAAGGACAAAAGCGAGTAGCGGCCGAAGCTGTTTCGAGGACCGCGCGGGTTCACCCAGCAGCGAGCGCGAGGTCCGTGCTGTGCAACACACAAGGCCGCCACGTGCTCGCTTGCGGGAGTGAAGCCGGTCCGGAAACGCCAGCGGTGGATGTTGCCGATCCCGCGGACGGACAAAAGGTTAGGCAGGATTACGGATTCGGACCGGACGGGTTCTCCACGCGAGCTTGTGTGAAGCTCAACGGGCAGAGCACATGTGTTCGCGTGGGAGCCCCTCGGAGTGCGAGGTTTGCTTTTGTGTGTGCGCAGGGTGACGTCATGGCTGCACATTGGGTTGGAATCCGGCAGGAGGGGTATCCCTGCCGGATGGTACCGTCCAAGAGGGACGAGGTACGTGCAGCTGCATGACGTCACGGGCAGGTGCAAAGTGCGCGAGCTGTGAGTTGCCGCGCTGGTGCTGCGCGTAATTGGGAAAACAAAAATTAACAAAAGCAAGCCCGCTTTCGGGTGAACAGGATTCCTGGGCAAGGGGTGGAAGATCCCCTTGGCCTGGCACAGGATGGAACTAGCTAGGGGAGGGTTAGCATAGCTAGACCGACTTCATGGGGCAGGGGTAAGTCCTCATGGAGTCCGTGGAATGGATTAGGTAGAGGGATTTAGATGAGATTTAGGTTGGGAAAATGATTTTAAATGGATTTGGGGACAGTGACAGACTTTGGATGTGTAGAGGGACGTAGCTTAGCTACGTAGTGTTAAATGGAACGTGCTGTAGTGTAAGGGATGACGTGGGAGCACGAGGTAGTTAGGGGTTTTAGTGAGCAGAATGGCAGAATTCAGCGATGAAATGTGAGTTGAAGAGCGGAATGGAAACATGTTGAGTGAGTGAGGCCAGCGGGTCTGTATGTATGGAGCGATTGTGGAATGCATGGTGCGATGAGTGATTGGGGAGGAGTGACTCCCGCCCAAGGGACCCCGGGTCAGTGTCGAGTGAGTTAGTGGGTTAGCGAAATTGAAAAATGGAAGTCGTTTTGCTGTTGGTGTGAGTGTAGGCTCGAAACCTGTTTGGAGGGGTGCAGGAGCCCTGTTGACGGGCTGGAGCGTGGCTGCGAAAGGTGAGTATCGCTGAGTGGTACCCCGGGCACCGGGTAGTCGGCCGTGGTAGGCCAAGGGCCCATGGGGGCGGGATAGTGTAGTGGGCACGGGTGCGCCCGCATGATGCGGGGCCCGGGCGTCGTTAGCTGCGTGGGCAGTGCATTGGGCACGGGCACTCAGGGAAGGGGCCCGGGCGCCAGCCTGCCACGTGAGCGTTTCAGGGAGTCGCCAGGAGGCACTCCCCGGTGTTTAGGGAGCTGGTAGGCTCGGAGGCAGTGTAGTGCCCGGGGGTGCCATTGTTAGAGAATCGGCAGAGGGTAGTGCCTGCCAAGGGAGCCACGCGTCCAGCCACGAAACCGTGCAAGGGCACGAGGGAAAATAGAG
This sequence comes from Eptatretus atami, assembly GCA_035128595.1. Classification (NCBI taxonomy): domain Eukaryota; kingdom Metazoa; phylum Chordata; class Myxini; order Myxiniformes; family Myxinidae; genus Eptatretus; species Eptatretus atami. The sequence continues at coordinate 134,545,747 of CM068956.1, forward strand.
GACATGGCCCGAAATTGTGGGACACCCACACAGGCGACGGGAACTTGATTGATAGAACCAGTAGATTAAGCGAGAGGCGCTTGTTGAAAGCCCGGGGTAGTTTAACAGTTAAATGGATAGGGTAGATTAGGAAGTGTACCCCTCCGCACCATCCATCCTTCGCTCTCGTTGTGGCCGCTGGACCACTTTGGGTTAGATCGCTGAAGTCTGGGGAGGCCATCCTGAGGCTCGTTGGGCTCGACACAGGACGCTAGCCCTCCCTTATTCCCCTCCGGGAAGGAACGTAGGGGTTGGGAGTAGGCTAGGACGAGATAGGTTAGCCGACAAGGACGATAAAGGGGTTGGGGACGAAATTATAGTGGGGGAGTAAAAACAAAAACAACAAAAATAAGTTGGGGCTAAATTGGGTTTTAGAAATTAAGGGAGTGGGTAGGTACAGTGACAGGCAAAGGCGATAGGTTGGGAGGGAGACCGTAGGGTAGGTCCGAGCCCGCCTTCCGAGTGGCCAGCACCACGCACTCCCTCCACCAACCTCCACTGCAAGGCAAAGGCCGGCCCACTTCATCGGCAGCTGTTGTTTTGCTGCAAGGCCTGTGCCGGCCGGATCGTCTGCAGCTGCTGGTGCTCAAGCCTGTGCCGGCCAGTTCATCTGCCGGCTGTTTTTACTGCAAGGCCTGTGCCGGCCAACTTCATCGGCTGGCTGTGTTTTGCTTCAAGGCTGTGCCGCCAGTTCATCTGCCGGCTGTGTTTGCTACAGCGGCCTTGTCATGCCGTGCTTGCCTGCCTGCCTTCGCCATGCCATGCCCACTGCCCACATCGTCATTTTGCCCCGTTCAAGTTTGCTTTGCCCCCCTTGTTCAATGCATGTGCGCCAGGATCATCAAGCAACAGTTTGCAAGCTGCAAGAACTGTCCTGTTGGCAGCTACAACACGGGCCTGCAGTGGGCCCGTGCGCCGGTTCACACGTTGACTTTTACCTTTTTCCTGCAGAGTCCATTGATCCTGGCCATGTTGTTGTAAATTATAAGGTTAAGATGATTTGTACTGTAAATATTAGTGCGCCCCGGCATGTCTTGTCTAGCGCCGGCAATTTATTTAAGTCGTCCGTGTGAGTGGGTTTGTTTAGTTAGTTACTCAGCCCTCAGGTTATTTATTTTGGGGACACGAATACCATGAATGTCGCACTCAGGGATCCGTAGGTAAAACGTACCAGGGGAGAACTACACATGATGGCACACGAGAATTTGACGACTCGGGACGAGTCTGTAAAAAGGGGAGGGGGTAGTATTACGGCTGTGGAAATTCGCAAACCACCATTCAGGTCCCGTAGGTGAGATATCTCTAAGTCATGTGTAGTTAGCCCAAACCCATTGTCTAAGGGAATTTATGTGATTCATTCGGGCTGCGACGCTTTGAGATAGCCGTTTTTCTGTTCTATCTTTATTTTGAACCAGCCACATCCCAACCGCCATCACACCGCAACCACCTTAACCACCACGCCAGCCATCGTCACCAACTGCAACCACGCTCCAACCCTCAGAAAACAATGCCAACAGCCACGACCTTTACCGTCACAACTCGCTCCCACATCATCGCATCATCCATTCCCACACGGCCATGACCATTCCCGCAGCACCTGTGAACACTGAGCGTCGGGCTGTCCTGGGCTCGTTCAGCGATACGCACCGAGCCGCGAGTGCAAATAGCAGCCTTTCCGAGGGAAAATTCGGATCAGGAATGCTACACGCCCACTTCTGATCCGTCCAATTAGCAGCGCGGGCGTTGGCCCGCCTCCAGGCGCGTCTGTATGGAATCGAAATATGCAAATTCTAGATCAGGGGAGGTTCACGCCCACTTTACCTCCGTCCAATGGGCGAGCTAGGCTCCGCCCCCGAGCTCATTCTGATCTCGGAAATTTGCATATGGTTCTCCTCGCGGCCTATAAAACGCCGACGCGCGGCAGAGAAGCGCAGAGAGTTTCGGCAGTCAAGTCGGGTTGGAGAGCGGAGTCGAGTCGGGTGGCGAAGGCATCAAGTGGTTTCTGCAGTCGGCTGAGGAGGATTGGGTAGAGGCCAAGGAGCTCGGGTCGAGGCAGGGAAGACGGCGGTCGGCGACGAGGTCCGGTGGGATCGCTCGTCGCGGGACCCAAGCAGCCAGCCATTCTCCTCCCCCAGGGCATCAACAATTTCCCCCCCCCTTTTTCCCGCGCTGAGAAAGTGCAAAAAGGGGGCCCGTTCCCACCCCACTCCAAGCGGTGCCAACGAAACCCGCGAAGGAGCACGAAGTCGGGGCACGCCGCGCAGCCACATTTGCGGCTCGTCACGAGGACGCGGGTAGGACCCCCCGGTCTCGCGGGCCTGGCCGCTCCTTCAGGTCACGCGCAAATATTGGCCCACGGGCCCCGTCTGCCCCTTGTCTTTGATGGTGGCCTTTTCTTTTGCTTTTGAGTAAATGTTGTCGCGCCGTCTGTAAAGTAGAACTGTATAAGTGTTGCCGTGTGTTCGCGTAGTCGGTAGTATCTCTGCGTCATTGTTTCTTTTGTTGTACTTGATATATGTGCATTCTGATTCTGTTTGGCTGTATATGTGTGCTTTGTGTCTGTGTCTGTGTGTGAAATAAATGTGCATTATGTTGAATTGTTCCCCGTTTCGCTGCGTCCTTTCCTTCGTTTAATCTCCATCTTGCTCCACGTAAAGGGTTCGTAGTGGGTTTAATACGCCCGGTAATTAATCTGAACCGTCGAGGTCGACGATACACCGCGTCGGTTATCCTGATAGTACGGAACGGGCCGCCCAAGCGGCTCGCGTCCGGAGTCGACCTGCGGCGAGGTGCGATCGCCCGGTTTACCACCGCGTGGGTACTTAGGTAGGTCGAGTTTGGCGAACAACCCTATCCCACGCGGGTGGCCGATTGCACGATCGTGGTGAGGCCGAAAGCCACCCGGACTAGCTCCCGGCGTTAGTCCGAGAGGGTCACGACAAATTGTCCGTCCGGTGGGCGACGTCCGCGATTCGAGTCACGTGGCCGTTCGCACGCCGGCGGGCGCGATTCGCAACAATATATATATTATATATATATATAATTATATATATATATATATATTTATATATTGAATTTTAGGGGCACACCTGTGACCTTTTGACCTCAAAAGCAATAAGTTTGTGACCCAATATGCAAACCCTGCTCAAATGTCGTCAATCGGATGAAAATTGATGATTTTGTGCAATCGTGACCTGTGACCTTTAGAACTTCTAGCTTTTGATTGGTGAGCCAATTCAGTAATCCAAAAGGCAAATTCTTAAAATTTCAGGTCAATTTGATGAAAATTGACAATTTTAGACACTGACCTTTCACCTTTTTGCCTAATTATTAATTTTATTTTCCCGATTCTCATAATAAAGCTTATGTTGAAAATTTGATGACAAAAGCTCAAATGGTAAAAAAGCTATGGCTCAGGCAGACATACATACAAGTGATTGCAAATCCCAGTCCTCGGCTGCACAGGGGACAAGCTAGATGTAGAGGCATTCGGAAAAACCTCCCTGGGTGGACACTTTTCAAGATGGTAACCAAATGGATAAACATGCTTATCTTTTTAGATTCCATGCCATTTTGAATAGCTCAATACAATACAGTCACCATTTTTCAAAATGACCACCAAGATAACTCCCAGAATTAAAAAAAATTAACAAATAAAAAAATTCACCAATTTTCCTGTATGCTCCAAATGAATTCAGTTTTAAAGAGTAGATGTAATATTTCTACGGACAAGCTCCTAAATAAAACTCCTGAAATTAGGTCAAGTTTTAAAGAAAATTGTCCTCCACAGGACCAAAGAGCGATGTATTGGAGTGCTGCATTTTTCCACTCGCATCGTGAAGACCCGCATCCTTTTTTAAACCCACAAGAAATCAATTCATGCCGGGTCTTAGGTGCCGCAGGTAGCATTGTCCAAAGAGGCTTGTATTGCGGGCGGCCATACACGGGTGGCTAAAGAGAGGGATCAATCCTCTTGATTCTTGGTTCAGCCCCACCCAGAGGAAGGACAGGGAAGCTCAGGATGTGGAATTAGTGCTCGACCCCACACATATATCCACCCTCATCTGCTGCCCTTCTGACATGATGTTTACGTGCAGCTTTTCTCAGGAGAATCTGCTCAACTTAGTTATTCATAACAAACAATTTTCTTCTTGCAACATCTACATCCATGTAATTACTTGTCCTGTTGTACAGAAGAATGGCAAACCTCTCAATTGTCTCATGCTCTCCTCCGGAATGTATTGGGTTGGATAGGCTTAGGAGCGTCCTTTCTCTATTGCTCAAAATGCTTTCCCCATCCCAATGGCAATCCATAACTCGGAAATGGCTGGAAGTGTTTGAATAGCCATTAGTACAAGAGCAACATCTGTATCGTGTTTGTAAGGGTACTATGATGACCATGCTGTGCAATGTGAACTGCATGAAGCACTAAATGGATATCTGCCTCTTCATGGTGTTCGAAGGTAAAGTCCCTCTTGAGCTGGAATGCAGGCAACAGATTCATTAAATGTCAAAAGTTAATTTCCCATGCTTTGGTGCTCACGTACTTATGTTCAGTTCAGTTCTCCTTGGGGAAAAAAAAAAAACAAGAAAAAAAACAAAAACAAAACAAAACAAAAAAGCTGAATAGTTCCTCCTTGTTCTGATCCACACAGAGGAAATTCTGCCAGTGTCTCAGTACAGAGGCATATCCAACAAGCCTTATGTGTACTCCCAAGTCACATTTTGCTCTGGCTGTTCCTTAAAGGCTGTCAGCAAAATACAAGTAGTGGACAAAAAAAAATGGAAACACCAATGTACGGTCACTTAATCGGGTGTTGGGCCACCACGTGTGGCTTATATTCGTCGTGGCATGGAGTCCAGCAGCGTCTGGAATTCTGCAGGAGGGATGTGGCACCATTCCTCCACGAGAAATACAACAGTGTGATTGTGGTTTGGCTGAGAAGGTCAAACTCTCTCTTTGCAAGGCATCTATATCATTATCCCACACTTACAGTCTTATTTCGCGGATTGAATTGTTCCTGTTTTAATCTCCGGATCTTCATTTCAATGTCTGTTTGCCTTTTATATGAATCCGGTTTTTGACATGATGGCGCCCAGATGAAGATCCAATTTCTGCTTTAAAATCATGTTTTCTTTATGCATTTACAGTATAGTCTTGCATATCTGTCAATTTTCCTTTTTTGGTCATCTTGCATATTACAATCAATTAATTGCCAATTTTGGCTGTCCCAATTTTTCCATAGAAAAGTTCAGCGTCGTTCCAAAATATCCCATAAATGCTCAAGTATGTTCAGATCTGGTGACTGAGAAAGCCATGACATATGGATAACATCAGTGTCATGCTCATCAAACCATTGGGCGACCACACGTGCTCTATGGCTGGGGGCATGGTCATCCTGGAAGACAACCCTCCTGGCAGGAAAGAAATGCTGCAACATGGGGCGAATATGATCATTCAGTACCATTAAGCAGCGATTGGCATTGACTGAGCCTTCTAAGGGAATTACTGCACTCAAACCATGCAAAGAATATGTGCCCCCACAACATTACAGAACCACCAGAACCCTTCACTGTTAGAACCAAGCACTCAGGGTTGTGGAGTTCTTTAGGTTGGCAGTACACGTGCACTTGTCCATTTGTCAAGAACATGGTGAAGGATGATTCATTTGACCAAATCACATTTCTCCGCTGCTGGGTAGTCCATTGCCTGTGCTCTTTGCACCAATGGACCTGCAACCATGCATTGCCAGGTGTGATGAGCAGTTTGTGCACTGCAACCCGACTATGGTATCCCCCTCTCGAATTCTTCACAGACCGTTTTTGATGAAACTGGCTGCTTTCACCCCAGGTTGAAATTTACAGTCAACTAATCTGTAGTTGCTCGCCTGCCTTTCTTTGCACTTCAAATTCATGCATGGATATAACGAAACCAGAGTATGCACTTCCATCCACTGTTGCCCTTTGCTGATGGTTTTTCCCACAGAGTTCCATGCCGACATCACCTTAGACACCGTTGCTCGTGAAACATCAGCAAGTTGAGCTGTCTGTCACTGAAGCTTCTGTGCATGGCTCACAAAGTGGGTATGCTGTGGTATGTTTGTGGGAAATTCCACATAAAACTATTATGAGGTACTTAGACAAACCACCATCAATGGTCAGAAATGAAAGTGGACATCTTGGGGAACCTGTAGAAACCGGCAATATCATAACTCTCCATTTCCCTGTTTTATTAAAGATGAATTAAAGCAACAGAATATGGGTATTGTAAACCTTAGAAATGTTAGTTTATTGGTAAAATTCTTATTTTACTGTACATTTCTTATGTGACAGTTATTTTGAGTGTGGTGACTCAGAATGTGAACTTTGGTGTCTCTTTTATGTTTTGATGATGTTCTGTCTCCCTATTCGGGTTTTCTGGCATCTACTCTATCTGATGAAATATGGATTCGTACATAACGCTTCGTGCACTGCATCGAGAAAAATAAGGAGTCCAGTGTTGATAATGTTTCTTATGATTTTATTCCAAATCTCCCTTAATTTCTTGGAATATGACACAGAGTCTAACGGCAGAAAAACATAGATCAAAATTGTGATCAGAAAAATAAAATTCGGACCGCAAGTAATCCCGTCTTGATTTTCGTGTCAGTCCCGTTATGTACGAATCATCATCTCTCGTGGACGCAAATAACGCTAGCATTAGAAAATCTTGCCGTCTTGCAAACTTCCCCGATTGATGGATATAATAGGCACTTGCAAGCGTGTCAGCACATTTCCATTCGCCGTCGAGCGCAGCGTTTGTTTTCGTGTCCGTGTCTTTGCGAGAGCCGTAACGTACGAATCCAGCGTGAGGACGCCGAGCCGAACGAGGTGACTCGCATTTGTCTGATAATTCTTCATTTTAACCAACGCTATAATTTTGGTGGGCTTCGTGAGGATCCGAGAGGTAAGAATTATGTTTTTCTTTTCATGTTTAAAGTGATTATTTTCAAAAAGTTTCAAAGAAATAGATTCGATTTTAACGTTATTTTTCACTGACAAGTGTGGCTTTCTTTGCTACTGAACTCGTCTGTGTTTTCTTCGTAATTTATAACATCGGACCTCTCTCAAAATGTGTTGTTTTTTTCTTTTTCCTGTCACATATTGAGCCTGTTTAAAAAGGCAGAGTAAATTATCTGTTCTTTCCCCTAAATATAATATTTACGTTGTTTTTTCATCTGATTCCGTACATAACGCGACGCCAAGCTCGAAATTCGAACGTGTATTTACAGTGTTGTAATAATTCAGTGGTAAGCTTTAAAACCGGACGTGCTGCAGGTCTAAAATTTAGATTTAGCTATTGTGCAGATTAACATAATGGGTTGCATTTCATGTTTCCCTAAACTTTTTTTTTTGCCCTTTGTGTAACACTAACAGTATGTGTACCCACTTTGTGAGCCATGCACTTCTACCAAATGCGCCCCAACAATCACCCCTCTTTCAAAGTCACTGAGGTCTCCTTTGCAGCGATGCTAGCCACAATTATAAGCACCCAGACCTGTGCAGTATATATATACATACATGACTCTCAGCATGCCAGGATGTTATCCTTACTATAATTCATGGACCGGTGTTTGCATGTGTGTTTGTTTGTCACGCTACTCCTCCTATAGTTCTGGGCTGATTACATCCAGACTTGCTACATAGGATCAGCATGACCCAAATTAATGTATATTCGTGTTTTTATCTTTGCCCCCACGTTTTCCAGTGCAGTGAGGTGTTTTGAATTATAATCAGTAGCTATGTTTTTGCTTCATACATGTAACCTGGGTTATATATTTATTTTATTTTTCATATACAGAGCTGTCAGTTGCCTATAAACCACCCAAATAAAGGTATGCATCAGAAGAACGTGTGTTGCATGCTTGGAACAAGATCGCCCATAAGGCGGGTACTCTGAGAGTCTAAAATATTTTGAAATACATTTCTTAACACAAGTGCAAAGTTTGGTATTTATATAAGAAAGTGCACAATTATTGTGCTCTGCCACCATGCTATATCATGTAACCAGTGCTTTAAATTCTCCTGAAGGCCAAAATAAAAAAAATATGCACAACTTTATGGCCTTGATTCACGACAAGCTTTGGAATGATTGTCACTTCCTGCAAATGCTGCCAAGAGACAGGATGTTATGGAACTTATCAAAAGAGATCTTGAACAGACTAATCCATTAGTGCATCACTTTTGGTTCATGGGCCAATTTTTGGAACAGTAAAGAACTGCAGCTGGATTTCAGGGTACCGATGTACTGTCAGTAGGAATGGCCATTACCAACAGGGCTGGTGAGGATCAAAGGTGTTACAATGATCCAAGGACTTATGAGATTGCTGCAGTTTTTGAAGGAAATAAAGTAGTTCCGCCAGATCCCTCGGCTCGGGACATTGTCGTCTCATCCTACGGCGGATCAGCAAATTCAGCACATCAGCCCCCCATCTTAAAATTTTGATCCAGTGATGTATCCTATTTTCTTTTTACATGGAGAAAAGGAGGATGGGATGATAATTCACACCAACAAGGCCAAAAGGAAAGATTGAACGTGAAACAGGTATCTTGACGACAATACTATTTTGATGTGCCCAGAACCCCCATTTTACGATTACTCAAACTGATGGGTATCCATAAATACTGAAGACGACGATTTAATGCTCACCTTCCAGCCAGGTAATGTGATGATTCCTCTGTTGTGCCATATAATCCTCATCTCTTGGCAAAATACGACGGTCACATCAATGTTGAAGTGTGCACTACGGTGAAGAGCAGCAAGTATACTGTATATTTAAGTATATCTACAAAGGTAATGATTGTGCTACTATTGAGATTCGAGAAGGGCTGTACGATCATGATGAGATCAAGGCTTATCTTATCGGGAGATGCATTAGGCCTCACCAAACAATATTTTCTTTCCTTGAATATAGGATGCATAAGATGAGCCACTGCATCTTCAGATCAACAGTGCACCTTCCTTTCCAACAGATAGTTTTGTTTTGAGAAGGCAAGAAGAAGTTGTCAGGAGAGAAGAAGCTGTAAAACAACTGACTGCTTGGCTCAATCTAAATGTCAGTGATGAGGAAGCCCATCAGTATTTGTATCATGATATTCCGGAACACTGTTTTTCACAAGCAAGGCCAATGGACAAAAAGAAAGAAATTCCAGAACATTGTTGGTGCTGCATATACAGAGATGCTGCGAAGGCAATGGTGCTGTCAGACAATGAGTTTGAATGGCAGAAAAGTTTGGAAGAAGCAAACCTTATGCAGATGCCAAGGCTAATGAGAGAGTTGTTGTGCCTTCTGCCAGCTTGTAGATGAAATGCAGCTATTCCTGTACTTTGAAGAGTCAATGTCTGAAGACTTTGTCCATGTAGATGTTATTCGCTAACGAAGAGAGGAACAGAGAGGTAATGCTAACGATGAAATGGCAGAACTGCAATTGGAAAAGCAACTAACACCAGCCAAGCGAAGCTCAACGTAATGCCGTTGGCATTATTGTAAATGCCGTGCAGACAATCTCAGCAGCAATGTTTTCCCATAAATGGGACAGGTGGCACAGGAAAAACATTTCTCCATCATACCTTTCTGCACATTTTTCGAGGAATGGCTTTCAAAGTTGCGTGTGTTACATACTCTGAAATAGTGAGCACACTTCTAATCGATAGAATGCCTTCCACCTCACTCAGAACATGAGGCAAACACATGATGAAAACTATGAGCACTTTTCTAACTGGCTGATCGAAGCAAGAAATGGTTCTTTTCCATTTGTCAATAACACTGATGAGATTGAACTTACTGTCCAAGTTATTGGAGATTCTAACAAATTGGAGGAACTCATTTTCCAGGTTTCCCTCATGGCCCAAGAGTGCAAACTGAGAGTTAACAGAGAAGCCATGCTGCCCAACTCCAAAGAATGAGTAGTCTCGTTTTGTAACAATTACCACGTCCATCAACAACTTACCTTAGTGCTGATTGCATTGTGTCTGATGATCCACAAGAAGCTGTTGCATATCCAATGGAGTCTCTGAACAGCATCACTCCATCTGGAATGGCCAGCCACAACCTTGAGCTCAAAGAAGAGGCACCTATTATCCTGTTGCAAAATTTGAATACAAAAGACGAACGGTATACAATGGCACGAGACTCATGGTTAGAGAATCTCATCGATTCCATCTCATCAAAGGAGAGATCCTTTCAAGCCAATTCAGAGTAACAATTGCACTAATACCAGGACTTGTGTTGGCACCATTAGATATCAGATAGAAGCTTTCCATTCACTCTAAAGAGGATGCAATTGAAGTAAGGCTTGTTTTTGACCTACAATGTCTTTGAGGGGGGAGGGGGGGGGGGTTAAAGTCATGATTGTGATGCTATTAAGCTATGAGGGGTGTTCAGATTATGGGTGCTTACACGTTGGGGAGGCCAATTGTCAGGTCACAGGTGCATAACCTGGGCCAACCACCACTTATTTTGCACACACTTATTCAGACAACTAGCTTGAGGCAAGAAAGGAGGCAGGAGGCTAGTGTGGTGAACAGGCACATTTGCAACAAAGGGGCACAAATATGACAAAGAACGAATGGCATTTTCACCTTTTTTGTTTCACCGTGTGCATCAGCACGATGTCGATCCAGACGCATGCTACGACTCATGGCGACGGACGTTCCCCCCCAATTTTTTTTAAATGGATGTGTGAGCGGTGATGCTAAATAGGAAAAAAAAAAAAAAAAAACGAACCAGCAGATATATCTTTCAAATGAACCAGCCGATATATTGTCAAACATAACTTTAAAGCCTATTCATGGTAATATTTATTTTGGATGAGCCTCCAAAGCTAAACCTTACTCTGACATAACCAAAATAGGATTGGCGGATTAGCACAGTCAAAGATATGAAAAAGAGGCTTCCGCTGTATATTCCTGTTTCTTCTTTCTGTATAAAGTGTCTTTCTGCAGTTTATTCTGCTCTCTTTTTTTGTCTCTGTGACGGAGGCATCTTTCAGATAATCATTCCACAAGGTGACCACTACGCAAACATTCCAGAAGGCAAGAGTTACATACCAACGACTTGTTCTTGCGAGACCTTCCATATATTTGAGAGAACATCTCGCGAGAACAAGTCGTTCAAGAGACGAAATGAAGAGTTTGTGTAATACAACGCTTGCAATGAGACTAATCAGGTCGAATAAAGCGTATCTTGAACATCTGTTCTATTTTACCATCAACTTAATCGGCAATTTATGAAAGTTCTGTGGAAGTGGAACTTTATTGTAATCGTGCTGTTTCTTTGTGATTAATCACATTTTGTCATCCGCCCATTTTGGCGTGATATTTCTCAAGCGATTCTTCACAGATTCACTTCAAATTTTGCACAGATGTACGTGGACGCGTGGAGAAGTGTGCCGTTACTTTTGATCCACATCTGAATCCGAAATGCTGAGAAATCATAGCATTTGTGGTGAAACAAGTTCATGCAGCTCTGGGCGAGAGGGGCAAAGCCTGGATAATGCATTCCCTGTTCTGTGGATCGGCAGGGAAAGAGGGGCAGACATGGCTTCATGTTGAATGTTATATAAAAAGTGTTAATGAAGCTTTCCAAAGAGAATGGTGAATAATTTTGCAACAAAACCACCTTAACTCCTGAGAAATACTGAAGGTGACTTTTGCAAGAGAGACGAAATGATTGTTATCCATGTCAGGAACAGGCTTGATTGAAGTTTAGAACGAGCTACGAAGTTCGCCGAGCAAGACTAGTCCCCAAATTGATGCATACAAAAAAGGAAAAAAAGAATGGTCCAGATTCCAGCCTTTTTGTCACTCCTGTAGTTGGTGTTGGCACTAATGAGTCAAGCCTAGTCCCCATATGGGTTTAAAAAAAAACAAACAAAAAAAACCTCCACTTGAAGAAATCCAGTATTTTCCACAGTAAAGTGTTTTTTTTCAAAATCCCCATTACTTTGTTTTTTGTAACCCTTTGTAGGAATAAACAAGGGGCTGCAGAAACCAAATACCAGGATGGGTGGGTCGTCTGGAAAATACGGCCGAGAAACACTCCTCGAAGCTTATTAGCTCCACCACCGAAGGTGAAGGAGGTTATGTTTTCATCCCTTTCTGTCTGTTTGTTACTTATGAAATCTAAAGATTTCGTAAGTATATTGATGACTTCCGTCCTCTGTTTGTGTGTTTGTTTGTAGGCACGATAACTCGAGAACGGAAGAAGCTACCAATGTCAAATTACACCATGTGATTCAGGAGGGTGATGGCTAGCGCCGATTAGATTTTGGTCAAAATCGGTCAAAGGTCAAGGTCACAGTGAGGTCAAGCATTCGATTTTTGATGGTTTTGTACAGAATCATCGTAGAAACTTCTGGTTTGCGTCGCTACCTTCTCCAGAGACAGCTTTTATTAGACAAGGTCAGAGGTCAAGTTGACGATTTCGTAAGTACCAGTCTAAGACTGCTTGTTTGTCTGTTTGTTTGTGTACAGGATATCTCAAAAAGTAGTGGACGGATTCGGATGAAATTTTGTGCACATGTTGGGTGTGCGACGAGGACGAACTGATTAGATTTTGGTGAAGATCCAGATCCGGATCTCACTACTAGAATTAAGTGATTCTTCACCATTGAGATAGGGCTAAACCGATGTACAACACGATATCTCAAAAAGTTGTGGACGGATTCGGATGAAACTTGGTGGACACATTGGGAGCGTCGCAAGGATGAATCGATTCAATTTTGGTGAAGATCTGAATCCGAATCTGGATACGAAATTATTTAATTTTAAAAGTGATTCTTCACCATTGAGAGATCGGGCCAAAAACGATAAATAGCATGATATTTCAATAATGTATTGATTGGGCCCGATATGTTTTCGTGGATCAGGCATTGAGTGGCGGAGGTATGCGCTCTACCGAGTGCCCTTCTAAGTTTATGTATGTGGTGCGCGCGCACACACACACACACACACACTTTCCCCATTCTTAGAATTTCGAAAAAAAACCCCAAAAATTACATGCAAGCAAGAAGCAAAACAATAAAAAGTGGGGCTGGGGCAAGTGCTAGTAAGGACATATAAAACCTTGTATGCCAAGTGACATGCATGACACGGGTTTGGCCGCTTTTGTTTCTGAAAACACGCAGGCTCATTTTAGTATCGTCAAAACCCATATTGGAAGGAAAGTTGATGAGAAAGGCAGACGGGGAACCACAATTTGGACTTCTCTTCAGCACGCACTTGTTCTTCCTCGTGGTAATGCCAGAAAGGAGGGTATCTGCTCAAGTTCACAAGAACAAGACCGATTTCCAAGGGCACTCGTAAAATAAGGTCACCCTGCCTTCTCTCCTTGCATGCAAAATCACCTTCTTCTGCAAAACCTCGTGCCATAAGTTTTAGCCACCGAGATATCTCATCAGAAAGGCCATAAAAAGCCTGTAGGTACTACAACACTGAACACAGGTACACGGCCCACCCGTCATGGTATTTGGTTTCCGCAACCCCTTGTTTACTCCTACAAGGGTTACAAAAAGCACAATAATGGGGATTTTTTTTTTAACCCACTTTACGGACGAGGTGACTCGTCCATCAAGTCCTGGCTATGTCAGTCAGTTTGACTTGCCTCGCAATCACCGAGATGATTATAAAGACTGCAAGTGAACATTTGAAATGAGTTCTGAACAGACACTGGGATACTAAGAGGGGTGCGGGGAGGGCGGTCCGTCCTGCGTGACAGCTAGGGTAGGGGCTGCCATTGTGAGAGTTGAAATACCAGTACGATGATATAACAATGGTTTTAGTTTCAAGTGACATTATATTATCATTTACCTAATAATAAAGACGGTAACTCGGAAATAAAACCATCGTTATGTCATCGTACATGGAACCGAACATAAACACAGAGCAGGAACACAGCATAACATTACAAGGAGGGAAGTGGTGGAAGTGGTAGTTAATGGGAGGAGGTGAGAGGAGGTCAGAGGAGGCGGAGCTGATGATGTGCTTGGCATGGGTTCGTCGGTGGATGAAGCAGATGTTGATGGCTTGAAGTAGCTGCTGAGAGTAGACTTAGTTTTTTTAGTTTTTATTTCTCCTCAAGAGTCGTCAAATATAAAGCACGGTAGCACGATCCCAGAAATGCTTTTTTGTCATCAGCTTTATCCAGTTTCATCAGTTACCAGGGCATTATGCATTGTAGGAAAGGTCATGATTCATTCTTTGGGTTGACGTCAGTTTAAACTCATATGCATACACATCTCGGCCACGATAGTAGCTTGACGCGCTATATGGGTGAACACTTTCATTCTGGAAAGTTAATTGCATTACTGTACTGTATTCACAGGCCTTCTGAAAAGTTAATCTCCTCCATTAAATAGTTAAGGGGCAGGAAAAACAAACGTCACCACGGAAATGACGTCGTGCAATCGCCGAGCGTTCCTTGACATGGTTTTCTGCTACCTTTTTGAAAATTCTTCCTGGTGATGTTTTCTCTGTGGTTTGTTATACTAGCAGAGTACCACCCGACAGGCAGTCTTGTTTCAAGCATGCAACACATTTTTCTGACACATACCTCTTTTTGGGTGGTGTATAGGCAAGTGACAGCTCCGTATAGGAAAAATAAATAACCTGGGTTATGTGCATGAATCAAAAACATACCTACTGTATATAATTCAAAACACCTCATTACACTGCAAAACGTGGGGACTGGAATACTGCACTGTAAATGGTGAGACTTGCAATACCCTCCTCCACCTGGATGTGGCGCTACACGATACACATTTACATAGAGAATTTGCATAACCCCCAAGACCACCGGCAAAGATAAAAACACCCCTATACATTAATTGGGGTCATGCTGATCCTATGTTGCAAGTCTGGATGCAATTGATCCAGAACTGTAGGGTAGCCTGAAAAACAAACACACAAACAAACTAGAAGGGCACTCGGTAGAGCGCGCGTCTCCGCCACATAACGTAATGCCTGATCCAGGAGAACATATCAGGCCAAATACATTTTTGAAATATCATGCTATACAGTACTATATCGTTGTTGGCCCTCTCTCACAATGGTGAAGAATCACTAAAAAAATTAAATAATTATTGTATCCAGATCAGGATTCGGATCTTCACCAAAATCGAATCAATTTGTCCTCGTCACACACCCAACATATCCACCAAGTTTCGTCCGAATCTGTCCACAACTTTTTGAGATATCGTGCTATATATTGTTTTTGGCCCGATGTCTTAATGTGAAGAATCACTGATAAAAATTCTAGTAGTCGGATCCGGATTTTCACCAAAATCGATCAATTCGTCCTCGTACACACCCAACATATCCACCAAGTTTCGTCCGAATCTGTCCACAACTTTTTGAGATATCGTGCTATATATCGTTTTTAGCCCGATCTCTCAATGGTGAAGAATCACTGAAAAAAATTATAGTAGTTGGATCCGGATCCAGAACCCGATCTTCACCAAAATCTAATCAGTTCGTCCTTGTCACATACCCAATCTGCCCTCAAACTTTCATCTGGATCCGTGCACAACTTCTTGAGATATCTGTACACAGACAAACAGACAGAAAGGGGTGAAAACAAAACGTCCTTCACCTTCGGTGGTGGAGGTAACAAATAGACAGGGCAAACCCAAGGAAAAACGAACATTTTTTCCAGTCAAGGTTTTCTCAGTGGATTCATCATCCTGAACCCATACCATTTGATATTAGCTTAGCGGCCACCCAGAATTTTGCCTCGAATTCAAGATGGCGGCCAAAATCCAAAATTGCCGCCAAAATTACCTTTAGGAGATTTA
>CM068956.1:134563770-134590442 GCA_035128595.1 Eptatretus atami
TTTACATCTCCAATCAATCCTTCGTTCTCGCACCATCGCCCACGTGCAACGTGTCACGTACAGGGGTGAGGTTCCCTCCTCCCACCGGACTTCGTCCAATCAGGAGGCTCATCGTCTCAGATCGGGACTCCACCCAGGAGGGTGGGAGTTGCTCCGCCTACCGTGGGCCTGTCCAATGAGGGACGGCCGGCGAATCACGTGACGCAACCGTCCAATCAGGAGGAGAGTGGTCGTCAAGAAGAGAGTAGAACAGTCATCGTGGCCATTGCTCTTGGATTGGTGCGTCGTGAGAGTCATTGTGGCGATTGCTCTTGGTCGTGCGTCATTAGAAGTCCGTCCGTACGTCAGCGGCGTTGGTCTGTGGCCTTTTGCGGGCGTCCTCGTAGTTGGTGGTGGATCGAGCACCAGGGATGGGCTCTGGTGCATCCGGGTTGTGGGTTCGAGCTCCCACCGTAGATGCGGTTGGAGTCCGTGGTGACCGCACGAGGCGGACACTACGCCCGCAGATCTTTACTCCCCAGCGTTGACCTATCCTCCTCGCTGGGGGTCCAATAAAGGGTCATTCATGCAAATCATCAAAGAATCTGCCGTCATCATCTCACGATTTTTGTAAAACTTTGGAACCAATTGGGACCCATGAAAAACAGCTAGAACTCAAATATTTTGCTACAGCCTCTTTAATTAGTGAGATACAGGTTAACGAACTTTGGACTAATTAGCACGACATCGCAAATTCAAATGCCATATCTCTAAAAAGTATAACACTAGAGAGCTGTTTTGGTGTCATTTTTAAAGGTATTTTCATCGCCTATAAATTTGTCTGGGCAACATTTCCTACCTCCATGACAACAAAAGTTATCACCAAATATAAACTTCAATCGTGAATCCAAAAAAAAATGTATCCTTCAAATTTCCTCAAATTCATCCCAGAGGTACCTTATGATGTCAAGAAGCTCTCCACATAATTTTGGTGATGGGCACTCCAATAGTTTCGAGATATGAGCAATAATGTACATGTACGTATGGCATAATAGTTCGAAATCAGCATTTGTAATGTATTATACAATAATTCTAACTAGCCATGACAGGGAACACAGGGAACAACCATCAATTGCTTGAAGTATATCAATACTTTCATTTTCAACTGGGCCTGAGGGAATTCTCATCTGGGAATTCCAACTGGGATTTCCATGTGGTAATTCGAGGTGATGCAACTTTCACAGTCTAAGATCCCAGGGAAATCCAAGTTGGCTTAGTGTTAATGCTATAGGCCTCCACAACAGAAATGGCAGTTCACTTCTGAAGGAGCTGCAGAAAAATATGACTGCCAAGAAAATTCATCTTGAAGCAGAAATCCTGCTGCAATCCCTTTGGAGCTCATGAAAAACCAAAGTCGTCTGGCTATGAGAGCTGTTGTAACCAAAAAACCATAGCCGCTCAATCCAAGCCTCAAACTGCAAAGTGCACACAGAAAATCTGTACCCATTGTCGTAAGAAACTGGCAAAACAACCAGATGGGTAGAGACTCAGAGTGAAATACCATTACCAGTGACCAGCAGCGCTATTAGCAGTAGTGAGGACAATATGGTGGAGGGTGAATCACAATACCAGGCAGTTCGGGAGTTGAATTTCATTCTCCCGAAATGGACTGAATACACTGAATAGTCTTTGGGATTGATTGGAGAATCACCTATTCCAAAAAAAGACACTTGCTGCAGATAAATATGTTGAAATCCAAAACCAAGAAAATCGGTGACACTGTGAAGAAAAAATTGAAATCGCGACAGGATTGCCATCTAACAAACTCCAGGATGCAGGACAGGAGATGAGAGAACAACTCAAGCACAATTTGAATCACACGACCAAGAAAAATGACAAGTGCAGGTGCTGACTGTTCTGCCAAAAAGCTGGACAATTGCTGAGATCACAGAGGAGTTTATGAGTGTCAAGCTACATGGCTAGGAAGCAAAAGGCACTTGGTCAGAGAAACAAAGGAATTCTCACCAGCCTAACCCAAAGACGGGAAAAGCGATTTTAAAGGAAATTTGAGGAAAGTCAGGAATCTACTTGTCAGAGACCATAAGCAGACAATGCCTGGCATGAAAGACTTGTTTCTGTTTAGTCAATGGGAAAAACAACATATGCAAAAACATTAGTGCTATTAATCTGAAGGAAGCATATGAGCTTTCAGGAGGCCCATCGAATGTAAAGTTTGGATTTCCAAATTTGCTGAACTCCGTCCAAGGCAGTGTTTCTAGCAGGATCAAGTTGAACACACTCAGTCTGTGTTTGCACAACACATCAAAATGTAAAGCTCATGTCATGGAGCAAAACTGGATTCTGTGACTGGTGTGAGTTAAAGACTACAGTCACTGTCTTGCAGCTATTCAGTGCAACCCACCTCGCATGATAGTTTTTTTTGGCAAAGTGTTTCAGAGTGCTCCGGAATGGAGGGTCTTCGAGATAAGCTTGAAACATATATGCAAGACAACATGATCGACCAGGTGCAGTATAAAACAGTGGACATCAATCTGATCGGACGAACCTTGAGACGAAAGTTCAGACAGTTTGCTGACTTTCTGGATTCTTTCCAAAGCAGCCTTCAGAAACTGTTACCCCACAGTTTCATTGCCCAAACAGCCAGTCGCGTTACACTACAGAATCTTAGAAATACACTTGAGCCTGGTGTTCCTTGGTCATTGCAGACTTTGCGGAGAACTATAGTTTTGTAGTTCAGGATGCATCTCAGTCCATTCCATTGGAACAACCTGCAGGCCACAATCCACACCGTTTGTTGCTACTATCGGCAAGGCATGCAATAAAACTCCTGAACACATTAATTTTGCCATCATATCAGAATGTAACATATCTCATGATACCGTGGCAGTTCATCTGTTCCAAAAACTGCTCCTTCAATTCCTAACCACCAAATTGTAGGCAGCCTAAAAAGGTTTGCTACTTCTCCGACGGATGTGCAGCCCAGTACAAGAATCGGAATAACTTCAGCAATTTATGCCTCCATGAAGAGGATTTCGGTGTCCCAGCTGAATGGCACTTTTTTGCTACGTCGCATGGGAAGGGACTATCTGATGGAGTTGCGGGACAATTAACGGTTAGCAGCTAAAGCCAGTCTCCAACGACCATATGATCAAAGATCATCACTCCTCGCCAATACTTTTCGATTGGCTGATTCAGGGATTGCAAATGTCAACTGCCAGTTTGCAACAGCAGAACAGGTATGAACAAGAATCAAAACTACTCTCAAACGAGATTTTAGAAGAGACCCGCACAATCCCAGGTACACTAAAGCTACATTGCTTTGTTCCTGTGTCTAAGGAAAAAGTCACAGTTCGAGCCTTTTCGTTCTCAGCCGAAGAACGAAAGGAATGCTGAACTTACACCTGGGATGATCGATCACAATGTCTCAGCCATAACTGGTTTATGTTACAGTGGATTATGATGGTCACTGGTGGTTGCAGTGTCATGGAACATACCCCAGAGAGCATATGTGGATATTAAATTCTCCATCACTATGACCATTCCCATCATATACATTTCCGGAACCATCAGACCCTCTCACTATTGACTACCAGGATGTGCTTACTACTGTTGAACCAACCACTGCAACTAAGAAGACATATTGTATTCAAGAGAAGAAACCAAGTGCTGCTGTGCTGCATTGAAGAGAAATTGAAAGCCTAAGTCAGGTTAGTGAACACTGTTACTTATTGATTGTTATAATACATACAAATTCTGATTTTCGAACCTATATGCCATACGTACATGTACATTATGCTCATATCTCAGAACTATTGGAGTGCCCATCACAAAATTTATGTGAAGCTTTTTGACATCATTAAGGTACCTCTGGATGAATTTGAGGAAATTTGAAGGATAACATTTTTTGGGGATTCACAATTGAAGTTATATTTGTGATAACTTTTTTGTGGTTGGAGGTAGGAAAATGTTGCCCAGACAAAATTCATAGGCAGATAATACCTTTAAAATGACACCAAAACCAGCTATCTAGGTGTTATATCTTTTAGAGATATGGCCATTTGAATTCACGACGTTTGTGCTAATTAGTCCAAAGTTCGTTAGTCTGTATCTCACTAATTAAGAGGCTGTTAGCAAAAATATTTGAGTTCTTGCCGTTTTTCATGGGTCCCAATTGGTTCCCAAAGTTTTCACAAAAATCTGAGAGATGACGGCAGATTCTTTGATGATTTGACATGGAATGACCCAAAGACCCGACAGGGTCAATTTCTTTTGGTTTGTGTGTCCGTGGGCCCCGTCCTTAAGTAGAAATTGCTAAGTTTTGTTTGTATATAAATTGCATTTTTCATATTCGCGTTTTAACTCTGCTTTTGTGCTCCCTGCCCCATTATAATAAACCCGATTGTTCAATGTACCAGCTTGTTGTCGTGCTTTCTATTATTGACCCAGCACGGTTCGTGCTTGAGAACCAGAAAGCCAATTGGGCTGTAAGTTGTCGTTTGGACCGACGGACTTTGGTAATTCCGCCGTTACCCGGACCGAGGTCGCTAGAGCGACCCGGTTCGACAGAGTCCGTTGAGGGTGTGACTTCCCCGGTAATTTGACGACGTGGGTACTTAGATTATATTGAAATTTGGCTATTAACCCTACCCCACGCAGTCAGAGAATGGCGATCACGGTCCTAAAGTGACCCGTGACCTTCGGAGTTGTCTGAAGGTTACGACCTGCAATTCCGGGTGTTCTGTGGGAGACGGCTCCACTGCTCACCTGGCGGTCATCCTCGCCACGACCCCCGACCACAACAGTATCAATGTCTGAAACAAGATATTGAGTATCCTTCCATCAAACACAGAGGTTGGGAAGAAACGGAAAATGGTATTCACCAATATGTTATCTGCCCCCAATTCCCACCAAGCCTTTCGGTGACGAGCAGCAGAAGAAGGTTAACACCAGGTAAATATACATTTATTTATAGTAAAGCTACGCAAGGTTTCCATTTTGCATTTAGTTAATACAATTCACAGCCTTATATTATCGAAATCAATTTGACAAAGTATTCAATCATTTCCGATCATACAGGTGACATAAATTATGATGCAGACACAGAAGATCGAGAGACACGCCCAGCCCCCAAAGAAGAGAACGAGACCCAGTCATAGTGAGGACAAAGGAGACGACAGCACAGGAGGGGACGAGAGTACTGGAAGTGACAGCGACAGCATTGAAGAGCAGTCGGCTACCTCTTCTGGCAGTATTAGAGCATCCACTCATCTGACTCACAGACGGACAGTGACTTGGATAATAGCGAATGAACATTAATTCTGGACTTGTAGTTCTTCTTAATTATGTGTTTGTATCGCCCATTTTGTTGGTGAATTGAACTGTAGATGACCAGAAAATGCGGTTAATATCATTTCAATTTACATTTTGTGGCTGTTTTGAGTGAGAATGTCATATTTACATGATAATAAGCTCGGTTGAGTATTCTAGACCCCAAAATCAATTTCCGGTACCATTATAAACCCCAAATTAGGTACAAAAAGTTAATTTAACAGGAAAAAGAGAACCCTTATTCATTCAATTTTGAGGTAATTTTGGTGGCAATTTTGGTTTTTCGTGGCCATCTTGCATTTGAGGCCAAATCCTGGGTGCCCTCCAAGCTAATAACAAAGGTCATAGGTTTGGAATGGCGGAACCACCGAGAAAACCTTGACAGGAAACACGACGAGGCAGTATAATTCTCTAAAGGTAATTTTGGCAGCAATTTTGGATTTTGGCCGCCATCTGAATTTGAGGCAAAATTCTGGGTGGTCCCCAAGCTAATATCAAATGGTATGCGTACCTACCAACCCTACCGATTGCATACCTACCGATTTTCTATACTCCCAACGCATACCGATTTATTAGTCAGACATACCGCATTTGGAAATTGTTATTGGAAAAAAATAAATACAGTAGTTGTGTTTTTTCAGTTTTGCGTTCGTTTCTCACTGCCAAGATCGTATTACACGCGGCTGCTTCTACATTCTACAAAACTCGTGCCTGACCTTGATTTCTTATCTCGTCAGCGATTGGTTATTGTTCCAAACAAGCATGACCAATGGGATGACAGGAAACAGCGGGCATTCATTTCAAGACTACGCGCATTTTCCATTCATGATCAAAGACTGCAGTTAACAGAGAGGACTCATCGCTTCAGTGCACGACAACAATGCAAACACCAGAAAAGAAAAAACCACCCCACGCTGGGTCAACAAGTTTAAGCCAAGTTGGACAACAGAGTTCAAGTGTATCAAGGCTTCGCGTAAGGGAGACGGACATGCCTTCTGTGATATGTGTCGATCAGACTTCTCCATCAGTCATGGGGGATACAACGACTTGAGTCGCCACATCAGCACGGGGAAACACATGAGCAACTCCGCGCGGTGGCAACCACATCAAAAATAGCCTTCCAGCCAGTGCGAGCGGATGGAGTCAGCTGCTTCTCGTGGAACCAGATGCCGACCTTCTTAAGAAGGCCAAATCTGGCACCTACAGGCTCTGAATAGCTAAATGTGCATCTTAACTGTTCAACCTGAAACTGTAAATATGTGTGAAACTGTAAATATGTTATGAAATCAGAGTGGCCAGTCATTTCATTCATAAAGATGTATCAGTGAGTTTATGTAAACTCTTGTGTACATGTATGGGCACATACATGTAGAGCTTGGACAGCGACTAATTTATGGAAACGTGACTGATGATCATGATGTCTTAGAAAAATAAAGATTGGTGAGTAGATCAACCATGTTAAGTTTTCTCTTTTTCACTCAAAAATATGTCGATATATTTCAGCTAACTGTGGCTCAAAATGCAGGAGATTGCACCATTTTGCTTCATTTTTTTGAAAATTTTGGTGGTGGACTGCGTGCATGCCAGCCTACGCTTTTCTTCAAAAAGGGTCGCGCAGGTATGGTATGGGTTCAGGATGATGAATCCACTGAGAAACCTTGCTGGAAAAAATGTTAGTTTTTTCCTTGGGTTTGCCCCGTCTAAACCCACAAGCCTACAAACACCGGTTTGATGAATTTTTAATGTCCTGCATTTTTCACATTTCCAATTTGCTTACTACAGGTACAGTACTGTGATCTGCTTGAAATTTTACTAGCAAACATGATATATTGTTGTGGGCCGGGCTCCGGCGGCGATAAACGACCACTCGGGGAGCAGTAGAGTAGTCTCCCACCGAACACCCGGAATTTAGGTCGTGACTCTCGGATAAGTCTGAGAGTCCACGGGTCCCTTAGCGGACCGTGGTCGCCAATATTTGACAGATGGGGTAGGGTTAATTGCCTAATTTCAATATACCTGATACCCACGTCGTCCAACTACCGGGAAAACCAACCCCTCGACGGACCTCGGGCGAGACAACACGTTTACCGAGCCCGGTCGGGTGTAAACCGAGTGGGGATTACCAAGATCCGTCGCTCCAAGTGACAACTTACGCCGCCCGAACTCCATTACTATTCTCAATACGCACATGCTAGGCCAATGAAAGAAAGCACAGAAAACGAGCTGGTACATTTAACAGGGGTTTATTTAGGGGGGGCAGGGGAGCACACAAGGAGAAGAGTTATCCGAATATGAAAAATGTAATGTACAATGAACAAGGCACTACCACGAATCTACTCACAGACCCGACACAAACAAACGGCCACAACACACCAACACTCAACTCCTTACGTCGGTAAAAACCCCGGTCCGTCTAGCCACATCGTACCGCGCGCCTGCCGTGCACCGGTCCACCGACCAACCGCAACCATCGAGGACTCGAACCTACTACCTTGGCGTTGTCGCACCAGGACTGCAGACGCTCAACCACGACCACAGACCGCGCCGCAATCGCCCCAAGACTCCTGTCTGTCGTCCTCTCGTCCTCTTTTCCTCTTCAGGTGGGAGGTTTTTTTCCTCGCCACTTGCCTCCTGTTGACGAGGGGTTGTCGGACGACTCGTGGTCAGCCTCCCGATTGGCTGGGGCGTGCGTGTGGTGTCGCCCTTCACTCATTGGCTGAAGGAAACGGTCCATGCCCTTCCTTGGAGCGGAGCCTCGATCGGAAGCGACAGAGGCTCCGCCCACGCCCTCGCTAAAAACACTGGGCAATGGCGACTGGGTGAGTGAGGGACGGTGGAGTTGTTGTTGTAAAAACCTAACTAAAAAATAACTCCTTGGGCACACACGAAATTCCCATTAGACAGAAGGAGGGATTCTAACTACACACATACTTATCGAAATAACTAAGCTACGGGACTCTGGCTGTTTGTGTGCACAAGGTTTCCAAATCCGTAACAATATGTTTTCTGTGTATTTAATTTTTTTAATTATTCATCCGGGGGGGGGGGGGGAAGTGGTTTGCAAAGGAAGGGTCCACCCCTGTGATCAGCCACAAGTATAGCTCACAATCAACAGCTACCTCAGTAATCTGTACCACTGACAACGTCTCGATGGAGTTTTTCCCCCCCCATTTGGGAGATTTGCGTCACTTACAACTCGCCACGTATGGAAATGTTACCCGAAGAACATGAGACTTGTTCTTTGTAAGATTCCTCACACGGGAGGAGAGGAGGAGAGGAGGAGGGAGAGGAGGAGGGGAGGAGGAGGAGGAGGAGGGAGGAGGAGGAGGAGGAGGAGAGGAGGAGGAGGAGGAGGAGGAGGTTGTTCAAAAGGCTACACTACACTGAATGAGCAACAACATTAGAGAAGGAAGTGAGCGGTCATTTGCTCCGAAATACAATGGAAAGCCGACGAATGTTTGACCGTTTGAACATTCAAACTGTCCAAGCACAAACGGCCGGTCTATTATTTAATATTCATCAAAAACAACAAACATTCAGTAATAAAATACAATCATTTTTGAAACACAAGACAAGGAAGCATTCGGCCGTTCCACATCATCTTTCACCGTCCCCCTCCTCGAAAACCGTTGGGACATTTCAAATCCTCACAGAAATAACGAAACCATTTGGCCGCTGGGACCCAAATCGCCGAGCGGAGCCCGGCCCGGCCATCACGGCCTAACACCGTTACCACACCAACCACAACAACCTCCTGAGGAAAACCCACAATTTTCTTTTCAACACTTCATTTTTAAATCATTATTTCCTTAATTTCCAAGACACTTTTGATGCCCGTTTTTAAATTCCAACCCCCTTTCATTGCCGTTTTGTAACGTACGATCATTTACCTTTAGTTCCGCCAGGTCGCTCATGGTCGTTGGCGGCAGTTAGCCATTCACAGCAACAGATGGCGCTAACTGTACCTCGGTGGAAGATAAAAATGTTAACCTCCAAACGTCCGCAGATGTGAAAAATAATGTTTGATTTTTTTTCCAATTTTATCTCGTCTCTGGTAAATTCGCTCAACAACGTCCGCCAATCGACTCGAAGTGAACCGATGTGAGGCGTTCGACCGATATTTCATTTACTCGGCACTTTTTGATTAAAATCCTCATGAGGAACACAGAGAACAACCAGAAACGGCGAAACTGAGGAGATACTAACAAAATTTCTGAAAAATAAAGAAAAGTTAAATGAATGAATAAGAAAGATTCATGGGGAAAGATTAAGAAAGATTTTTTTTTTTTTTTTTTTTTAAAACAAGATCGCTCTTCCGGTTTTGGCTGACTTAATTTCCATCTCCGAAGAAAGAACTTGTCGATTGTAGGAATGGAAGTAATATTTTGGTTACAATTATCAATTCCCCCCCCCCCCACTTATGTGTTAAAAGTAAAATTCTGAGTACTAAATCAAATTGGGTGGTGTATAACCTTAACGTTGTTAACTAGTACGTGCTTAAGAAATAAAGCGTCATCAAATTGTGTTTGAATATTTGTTATTAGGATTAATATCCAGTTCTTACTATCCTTTTATTATGTACGAGAAGGGGTGCCCGGCGTTGCTAGGCAACGCCAGGTTTTTCCCACTCCTCCTCCTGCTTCCTTTCACGCCTCCCTCCGGACTCCCACCCCCTCCTTACACCTGCCTCCCCTGAAACAATGGAGGTTGGCTTTCATACTTCCCACTCTCTGGGGAAATGTACAGTACGGTGCAAACAATGCAAGTTATCTCCACAGCTGACTCGGAATAAATACTGTCTGCCACCACCACTGGGTGGCGCTACACGATACACATTACATCGAGAATTTTCGTCCACCTTCCCTCCCAAACCGCCACGACGACGGATGAAACCGAGAAGGGCATTCGGTAGAACACGTACCTCCGCCACGTCATGCCTGATCAACGAGAACATATCGGGCCCAATACATTTTTCAAATATGCCATACAGTGCCATATCGTTTTTGGCCCGATCTCTCAATGGTGAAGAATCACTTTTAAAACTCTTGTAGTCCGATCCGGATCCGGATCTTCACCAAAATCGAATCACTTTGTCTTTGCCACACACCCAACGTGTCCACAAAATTTCATCCGAATCCGTCCGCAACTTTTTGAGATATCGTGCTACATATTAGTTCGGCGCCATCTCTCAATGGTGAAGAATCACTTAACAAAATTATCAGGTCCGGAACCGGATTCGGATTTTCACCAAAACTGAATCAATTCTTCCTTGTCACTCGCTCAACGTGTCCACCAAGTTTCGTCCAAATCCGTCCACAACTTTTTGAGATATTGTACAACACATTATTTTTGGCCCGATCTCTCAATGGTGAAGAATCACTTTTAAAATCCTTGTTGTTGGATCCGGATCGGATCTTCACAAAAATCTAATCCGTTTGTCCTCATCAAACACCCAACCTGTCTGCAAAATTTCATCCGGATCCGTCCACAACTTTTTGAGATATCCTGCAAACAAACCAACAAGCAGTCATAGACTGGTACTTACGAAATCGTCAACTTGACCTCTGACCTTGTCTAATAAAAGCTGTCTCTAGAGAAGGTAGCGACGCAAACCGAAGTTTCTACGATGATTCTGTACAAACCATCAAAAATCGAATGTTTGACCTCACCGTGACCTTGACCGTTGACCGATTTTGACCAAAATCTAATCAGCACTAGCCATCACCCTCCTGAATCACGTGGTGTAATTTGACATTGGTAGCTTCTTCCGTTCTCGAGTTATCTGTACTAAACCATCAAAAATCGAATATTTGACCTCACCGTGACCTTGACCTTTGACCGATTTTGACCAAAATCTAATCAGCACTAGCCATCACCTCCTGAATCACGTGGTGTAATTTGACATTGGTAGCTTCTTCCGTTCTCGAGTTATCGTGCCTACAAACAAACAAACATACAAACAAACAACAAACAAGCAGTCATAGACTGGTACTTACGAAATCGTCAACTTGACCTCTGACCTTGTCTAATAAAAGCTGTCTCTAGAGAAGGTAGCGACGCAAACCAGAAGTTTCTACGATGATTCTGTACCAAACCATCAAAAATCGAATGTTTGACCTCACCGTGACCTTGACCGTTGACCGATGTTGACCAAAATCTAATCAGCACTAGCCATCACCTCCCTGAATCACGTGGTGTAATTTGACATTCGGAGCTTCTTCCGTTCTCGAGTTATCTGTACCAAACCATCAAAAATCGAATATTTTACCTCACTGTGACCTTGACCTTTGACCGATTTTGACCAAAATCTAATCAGCACTAGCCATCACCCTCCTGAATCACGTGATGTAATTTGACATTGGTAGCTTCTTCCGTTCTCGAGTTATCGTGCCTACAAACAAACCTACAAAAACAAACAACAAACAAACAAACAAACAAACAGAAACGATAGTCATCAATATACTTACGAAATCTTTAGATTTCGTAAGTAACAAGCAGTCATAGACTGGTACTTACGAAATCGTCAACTTGACCTGTGACCTTGTCTAATAAAAGCTGTCTCTAGAGAAGGTAGCGACGCAAACCAGAAGTTTCTACGATGATTCTGTACCAAACCATCAAAAATCGAATGTTGACCTCACCGTGACCTTGACCGTTGACCGATTTTGACCAAAATCTATTCAGCACTAGCCATCACCCTCCTGAATCACGTGATGTAATTTGACATTGGTAGCTTCTTCCGTTCTCGAGTTATCGTGCCTACAAACAAACAAACAGCAGTCATAGACTGGTACTTACGAAATCGTCAACTTGACCTCTGACCTTGTCTAATAAAAGCTGTCTCTAGAGAAGGTAGCAACGCAAACCAGAAGTTTCTACGATGATTCTGTACCAAACCATCAAAAATCGAATGTTTTGGATATTTGACCTCACTGTGACCTTGACCTTTGACCGATTTTGACCAAAATCTGATCAGTGCTAGCCACCACCCTCCTGAATCACGTGGTGTAATTTGACATTGGTAGCTTCTTCCGTTCTCGAGTTATCATTTTTTGGATGTTTGACCTCACTGTGACCTTGACCTTTGACCGATTTTGACCAAAATCTAATCAGCACGAGCCATCACCCTCCTGAATCACGTGGTGTAATTTGACATTGGTAGCTTCTTCCGTTCTCGAGTTATCTGTACCAAACCATCAAAAATCGAATATTTGACCTCACTGTGACCTTGACCTTTGACGATTTCGACCAAAATCTAATCAGCACTAGCCATCACCCTCCTGAATCACGTGGTGTAATTTGACATTGGTAGCTTCTCCGTTCTCGAGTTATCGTGCCTACAAACAAATAAACATACAAACAAACAAACAAGCAGTCATAGACTGGTACTTACGAAATCGTCAACTTGACCTCTGACCTTGTCTAATAAAGCTATCTCAAGAGAAGTAGTCGCGCAAAACCAGAAGTTTATACGATGATTCTGTACCAAACCACCAAAAAATCGAATGTTTTGGATGTTTGACCTCACTGTGACCTTGACCTTTGACCGATTTTGACCAAAATCTAATCAGCACTAGCCATCACCCTCGTGAATCACGGGTGTAATTTGACATTGGTAGCTTCTTCGTTCTTGAGTTATCTGTACCAAACCATCAAAAATCGAATATTTGACCTCACTGTGACCTTGACCTTTGACCGATTTTGACCAAAATCTAATCAGCACTAGCCATCACACTCCTGAATCACGTGGTGTAATTTGACATTGGTAGCTTCTTCCGTTCTCGAGTTATCGTGCCTACAAACAAACAAACACACAAACAAACAGAAACGGTAGTCATCAATATACTTACGAAATCTTTAGATTTCATAAGTAACAAGCAGTCATAGACTGGTACTTACGAAATCGTCAACTTGACCTCTGACCTTGTCTAATAAAAGCTGTCTCTAGAGAAGGTAGCGACGCAAACCAGAAGTTTCTACGATGATTCTGTAACCAAACCATCAAAAATCGAATGTCTGACCTCACTGTGACCTTGACCTTTGACCGATTTTGACCAAAATCTAATCAGCGCTAGCCACCACCTTCCTGAATCACGTGGTGTAATTTGACATTGGTAGCTTCTTCCGTTCTCGAGTTATCGTGCCTACAAACAAACAAACACACACAACAAACACACAAACAGATGACGGAAGTCATCAATATACTTACGAAATCTTTAGATTTCGTAAGTAACAAATGAAATTGCTCGTTGAGCAAATAATTGCCGGAATAACTTGTGCATATTTCCATGATCTCTGAAAAAACAAAAACCTGGAAATCAATTTGGTTCTTATAAGTCGATAGTGCTACTGTTTAATGAGTTATCGCACTTAGTTTGGTCAGGATCATAACTTGGAAGTCAATCGGCTTGAATGGCGTTTTTATCGCAATTTGAAATTTTTTTGACCCGACCCCCCTGACATTCGACCCCGACCGCTAAGAAGGGTGTTGGTGTGACACCCAATGAGACATATGGTTGGATGCAGAATTGGAAGATGCACATTTTGGATTTGGTTTGAAGTCGATACGACCATTTTAGTGGACGTTATTGCGAAAATAAGAATTTCGGTTTTTCGGTGACCTTGACCTTTGACCTAGATTCACCAAAACGACAAGTGTCTAAGTTGGACTATGGCCGACGTCTGCAGCCAGTTTGGTCATGATCGCTGAAACGGTGTGGCTGCTACAGGGTAAACAAACACACAAACAAACAAGCCAGTAGGCGGCCATGGCTTGCCGAGCATCCGATGACCTTTGACCCCTGATCTGAGTTAATTAGTACTAAGTACTTACGAAATTGCAATCGAATTGTTTAACCCATGTATGAGCAAGGGGCTTTGAATGGTTATTTTCCCGAACAACGCACTCATTGACCTTTGACCCCTGACTTAGCCGAGATAGGTCACTATGTCCTGAAGCAAAGTTGTAGTACTCATTGAGTACTATGTACCTATGAACTTTCATTCGTATCGGTTAATCCGTGTAGGAGCAAGGGTGCCTGGAATGGTAATTTCGCCCGAAAAATGCACTTATTGACCTTTGACCCCTGACCTACTCGAGATAGGTCATTATGCAAATGAGCAAAGTTGTCGTGCTCATTATGGTCTGTAAGCATGTAAAGAATCATTCGATCGGTTCAACCGTCTTGGAGCTGGTGTACTTTGAATTTTAGCGGGAATGCTCAATGGCCCTCGGACACCCAAGTTGAGAGGGTTGCCATTTGGAAACTATAAGATATAGAACAAAATGGATGTCAAATAGCGGATAGAGAATCACCTTAAGATTATGCATACAAAATCTCATCGAGTTCCATCTACTGATAACTACTCGGTATCAATTTGAATGAAAAGTACGCGAAAATGCGGTTTGATATCGGAAATCCACAAAGTACGAGGGGGTGCTGTGGGTGAACAAAGATATAAATCGAAAATCCGGCTCGATTGTTTGTGCACAATGTATTCCAGACGATTGGTGTGAATTTTCATGACCATCCGACTAACTCTAGGAGAGTAGCATTTGGCGTGAAGGCACCTCCAGCTCTCGCATATTATCGATTTTCGCACTAATTGACCTTTGACCCCTGACCTAAGCAATATCGGTCAATATGTCCTGAGGCAAAGTTGTAGTACTCATTGCGTGCTATGAACCTGCAACATTTCATTCGGATTGATGTAATCACCTGGTCGCTAGGGGACCTTCAATTTTCGGGCATACCCCATTTGTCGGGGGCGCTGCGGGTAAACTATTCCATATATCACAAAAACGGAATATATTTGGTAGAGCATCACCTGTAGATGATGCATACAAATTTCATAAGCCTACGTGGGATAATGGCTTTCGGAATTGATTTCGCATGAACGGTACCGATTTTGAAGGTTTTTCGCTGTTGCTAGGGAACCAAAGCGTCCCTAGCAACCATCACAATCTCCAAAGCACTAGGTCATAAGATGTACCTACCACCCGAGTTTGGTCAAAATCGGCCCACATTTACTTCCAATTATGCTGATGACAAACGAACAAACAGACAGAATTACTGACAATAAGGGTCACCTATTTCGACGACCCAACAGACAGAGAGACACACAGAATGAACACACAACCGACCAAATAATTGCCGAAATCCGAAAATTCGCGAAATTAACAAACAAGAAGACGTCATGCAGAGCACGATACTTGCAAAATCCATAAAACAAATTTGATCTCAAAAATAATTGGTGGTTGAATTCAATGACCAAATATGCAACTCCACTTCAAATTTCAAGTGAATCGGTTTGAAAATTGACATTTAGTAATGCGGCCTATGTCGACCTTTTGGCCGATGAGGACCGACAAAAGAATCGGTGGTTGAATTTATTGACCCAAAATATATATCCTTTTCAAATTTCAACTCAATCGGAAGAAAATTGAGGATTTAGAAACACTATCTTAGTTGTTGACCTTGGGCCTATGTAGACCTTTTGTTCTATGTTGACCTCAAAAATAATTGGTGGTTGAATTTATTGACCTGAAATATAAATCCTCTTCAAATTTCAAGTCAATCGGATGAAAATTGAGTATTTTAGAAATCTCACCTAAGTTGTTGACCTATGGCCTATGTTGACCTTTTGACCTCAAGAACAATAGGCTTCTTCCTTATCACAAACTGGACCACGTGGTGCAGTTTCGTGAAGATCGGTTTAAAATTGTGATTTGTAGGCGATAAACAGGCAGCCAAACAAGCCGGTAGGCGACATGGGTGGTCGCTACATAATTGCATACATTCGTACAGTTTTTGACGGATCGGGCTGAAAATGTTTGACAAAGAGGTTGATTATAGTGCGCATAAAAGAGCAGAAGCCGATTTTTTATTTTCGATTTTTTTTTAAAAGGATTTTTTTTTTAATTTCAAAGTCCCGTTGCTAGGCAACGGTGGTGTCCATAGCAACGGTGCTCAAAAACATACAACTAGATCCTGATATGAACCTACCAGTCAAGTTTCATCAAAATCGGTTGACTCCTCTGGCCTCCAGAGCTGTCATTACATACATACAGACAGACGGAAAACCTGAGAATAACGGTAGTCTAGCGACCACCCAACAGACAGACATATAACAGACAGAACACAAAATTGACTAACCAATACTTTGAAAAAGTCTTCGATTTTGCAAGTAACAAACAAACAGACAGAAAGGGTTGAAAACATAACCTTCTTCACCTTTGGTGGTAGAGGTGACAAGTTGCCCATGTTCACCATGAGGTCGAACTTGGTCTATGTGCCAAGTTTGGTAGCAGTTGGCCCAGTAGTTTTGGGGTGATTGGTGTTACATACAGGCAGACAGAAAATGACATTTATTTATTAGAAGATTCCAGGAAGCAATGTAGAACATACTGTAATGCTTATGGGATAGATGGAAGAACTTCATAGTAAAGGGAGGATTGTATAGAGTAGCATGGGCCGTGGACGAGCAGGAGACATCTCGATGTAATGCAAGTAGGGAAACCGTCAGCTTGAGTTGTTACATGTCACCATACGGGGGGCTGTGCTGTGTTAAGTAGGTAGGGTTTAAGACTAATTTCTCCCAGTATGTGATTGCCCCCGTGACCTTTTACTATGTTTTTGCATTTACAAGACCGGCGATAAAAATGAATCACGTCCTAAAAACAACAACAACCGAGCCGAACGTTCCAAGCAGGAAAAAACCCCGCTTCTAGGAATGACAACTAGCAAACCAGGACCCTGGGGTGGATGATGTCTGGGCGTGAGGTCAGAAGGTTCGGGAGAGGAGAGATGTGTGAGGTACGTGATTGAAGGCAAAAGGATCTAGCTCGCTGGCTTCCCCTCAACATGGTGAAGAAGGCTTCACGATTCTCATGTTCGGGCTGAGGCGAATTTGTTCGCGCGCTGGAGCATAAATCTAGCCATTGATTGTTCGGCCGAATCGTGAAGCGTGTACGTTTCTGAGGAGGGAAGAAGAGCGTGCCTCGTAGCCTTATCACGGGGCCTCAGCAATCGTCTCGTCATAAGGTCGAGGAGGAAGGTGGGGAATCGTGGTGAATGGACCTGGTGCAAGAGAGGAACGGTCGGCATATTCACTTGTGAAAAGAAGCTGCACGGCGGTTTCTGGGCCCTTAGCGTCGGAATACCGTCCACGCGGATGACCTCCTGTACGTTTCCCACCAAGAGAGCGGCTTGGTGTGATTTTGTGGCTTTCCGCGCAGTGCGTGGTTCGATTGTCAAGTTCTAAAAGACCATCTCTGGACGTGCCAGAATAAAGGGATTTTTATTTTATTTTATCTTTTCCCCTTTTCCGTTTTTGTAACTGTGTAGAAGCACCTCGAATTTAGGCTGTAAATTACCTCACGTTTCATTAGGTCATGCTTTGATTTATTCCTCTTATGAATACTTGATTTATGTTCATTAAACCCCTATTTATTAAGATTGCTTGTGTCGGTCTATTCGTTGTGGGTTCGAGTATAAACCCTTGTCCTCCGTCCGGGTGAATGCGTCTGGTACGTGCTTAGCCACCTCCCGTCCCGCGAGCGCTATAATCTCCAAGGAACTCGGCTGTTCGCCTCCAAGGTAGAACCGTTCGGCTATCCATCCGGGTCGGTCTCAACCGATGTGGACACGGCAATACCCTCCTTGTAGTACAAGTGAACTGCCGCTATTTCGAGTCACTGATCAGTTGGATTTGTGTTTACCCATTGTTTTACTACAGTATTGCCTATACAGTACTCATGCTTATTTGAATATAATTGGAAATTTAATACTTTTGAAACTTTATTGTTGCTTTGAAAATACTTATTCAACACCAGTGTCCTGGGGTGTGTTCAGTTACCAAGGTGGAAAAAGTCTGATTTAATGCAATATAATTCCAGGCTATAAGGCAAAAAAAGCTGAAAAATTTGAAAGGGGGTGTAGACTTTCTATAGACACTGTATGGAGCACCTCTCCCGACACACACACTGCATTCCTTTCCTCCCATTCCTTCCTTTCCCTACACTTTGAATCGAAGCAAACTCGCCTGTTTGCGTAGGGTGAGCAAGAGGCCAAACCAACTCCCCAAACTCTCTCTCTCTCCCTCTTTCTCTCTACCTTTCTGGAAGTGAGTGAGGTGCACCTGTCCTGTCTTTGGAGAAGGAAGATTGTATAAGGGGATCTTTCTGTGCTAGGGGTAAGACTGTTCTTGTGTCTCCGTATTCTTGTAAATACTGTACTGTACTTGTCTTTTGAATTGTGCCTGTAAATACGTGCCTTTATCCTTTGGTAAACTCTTTCAGACCTGCTCAGTTGTCTTTTTCCTCCATAGGTTCTACATAGTGTATGTAATAGATAGACAGGACGTTATACCCCAGCAATTCGTTCCATTAGATAGCTGACCTCCCACCGATGGTTTCGCTTGGCCATACATAATATGTAAATACAAAAGTGGGACCTCGAGAGCGCGGTTCCCAATCTGGGCGGGGCTAAATCACCGGTAAGGTAACGTGATCCTTGGAGTGGGGACCCTGCCAGACTTAGCTTCTTCAGTCCGTGGTTGCTCAGCAACCTGTCGGGTCGCGAAGTTATCAATGGCTTGCGGCTTCAAGGTCGTTAGTCAAGTAGCGGGTCCGAGCAACCCCCTCGTGAATGCCGTGCTCACCATGGAACTCGTAACAATATGTTAATGACAGGCTTATGGCGTTTTGGTTGGTCTGGCGTTTTATATTCAACTAGCAGAGCCATACGGCGATCTTGTTCCAAGCATGCAACCACCGGAAAAGATAAAAACACTAATGTGCACCAATCGGGGTCATACTGATCCAATGTAGCAAGTCTGGATGTAATCGGTCCAGAACTGTATAGGGAGTAGTGTGACAAACACACAAACAAACACCGATCCATGAATTATAGAGGGATTCGTTCCAAATGGCTGCTCTGCACTCAACTGGGTGTGTTCTGTTTGCCAAGCCAGCCATTCTCCATCAATCATTTTGCAAGCGGAGCAAGTAATCAGGGGATGTGCTTGGCGAGCAGTAAGCAAGCCACTTGCTAATGGAACGCATCAGCAAAATGGCCGCCGTAGTCGGATTCAAAACGATTTGTGGCTATTTCTTCAATTTTACTCTCACCGAGGGGCGAGGACAATATTGCAAGGTGTGGTTCATACTTTAATTGTTATACTGTATCTTCTACTTTTCATCCCAATTCTTTAAAAGCTGCAAACATGAGAAACCTCTCCCACCCTCCTCCACAAAATTCACAGTGGCAGTTTCATCGATAAGTTTGGCAGTGGGCTCCCCTTTCTTACTCCCCATTTATTCATCTTTCTTTTCCTCTTCCTAGTACTCTCTGTAGCCGCTGCTAACACAATAAATTAATTTGGGGGAAGTTGTTGTCGCAAGAGGATCAAGTAAAACTGAAAACGACGGCTTGGACAACATTTGCATGAGCACTGGCCACGACTGCACTGTTTACATTGGAGGCCGCCATGTTGTTATGTGCCTGGTGTTGGTTTATTTGGTTAGGGTGGTGGGCTTGGGATCCTAGGATCCTGAATTCAAATCTCACTTGGCTGTTGAATTAATACCAGGTGGGGTTGACTCTGCCTGTCATCCTTCTGAGGTCGGCAAAATGAGTGCCAGCTTGCTTGTACCCTGTGTCGGAGTGGTGACCCGTCCAGGATTGTGTCCAATAGCCTCGGAGACTGCTTAGGCAGCACCAACACTCTGCACAGAGTATAGTCCCAATGGATGGATGGATGGATGTTGTTAAGCGGTGTCGAGCCCTTCGTTCCGTTGGAATTCTTTGAATCCAGCAAGCCTCTTGGCGATCAGTAAGCGAGTTGCTTACCAACGGGAACACGGCCCTGGTGTTTTCTCGATCATTCCCGGCATGCGACCACTGTTACACCATGAATTACTCAATGACAAATATTCAAAGGCGTAAAAAGGATTTTGTCAATGATGTGACTGAAGTTAAATGATTCTCCAAAATTGGTTTTGAAAACGGAGGAAAATGGCGAGAGCTGTCGTTTCACTGCCAATGGAAACCGATGAAGGACTGTGTTGTGGAAGTGCAGTTCACACGTGTTAATGAAAGGCCGATGACGTGTTAGTTTGGCGTATGTATAATAAAGTAGTTCCATCAGCCTGTCATTAACAAATGAAGCGTACTTTCACAACAGACTGCTTGGACAAATCACAGACAGACAAGATATATTATATTGTGAGGCGATGAGGCACGGAAGGACAGTTGTAGACCGGGAAGGACAGCTGTAGACCCCCGGGAAGGACAGCTGTAGACCCCCGGGAAGGACAAAGCACATTGACGTAGATTTGAAGCTCGTTATAGCTTAGTATTCTGTTTAGTTGTTAAGAATACATCATTTCCATGTGGATAGATACTGTACGCGTTGCGAATGTGAGAGAATAAGTTCATGTTTTTTTCCTTTCTGCAAATTCTCAACTCCAACCATTTCTCGCAACACATACACACGGCACCGACAATGAATTCACACGTCCTTCCCCTCAGCAGAGAATTTGTTGCATTCTTACAAAGGCAAATGTTTTGTCTACCTACCGTTATTTCAACTCAATCGGAAGAAAATTGAGGATTTTAGAAATACTATCTCAGTCGTTGACCTTGGGCCTATGTTGACCTTTTGTTCTATGTTGACCTCAAAAATAATTGGTGGTTGAATTTATTGACCTGAAATATAAATCTCTTCAATTTCAAGTCAATCGGATGAAATAGTTCGAATGGAAGCAATTCATCACCCTTGACAGGTGGGTGGCAAGTTTTCACCCCTCCCTTCACTCCGCACCCCTTCTCCCCCCCCCCCCACAGACAGAACCTCGGCAAAGGCCTCTTTGCCCAACCAAACTGTGTTGCTGGACAGAAAGCAGACCCAGCAGGTCACCACCGTGGGGTGGGGCGACCGTCTTGTCAGCCTGGACGAAGGTGGGGTGGGGGGGGGCTCAAAGCCACAACATGAGGGCGTGGATCAATAAAAGACAAGATACAGCAGATTTCAAGACAGATCACAGTTCTTTAGGGGAGCACACAGGATGGGAGCGAGATTACAGATTACACACAGATTCGTTCCTTTGCTCACTCTCTTGCCCACCCCTTCTCACACTTTTCTTTCTGACTTTCTCCTTCTTGTTCATTCTTTACCTTTCCTAACTTTCCGACTCTTTCAACTCATTCTTTCTTACTCTCCGTTGCTTTTTGCACCTCACTCACAGACGCACACACCGAGGCCAGCGCGCCTTCATCTCAGCCCGGCTGTCGCTGCACCACAACGGAGCTGCTCGCCTCACTTCACAAGACCAGATGATATTCCCGCTCAGCCATGCAGTGCATCACATTTGGCCTGAGAACATCCAGTGTCCCCCCATGATCGGAGTGCTAATGGAGCAGAGGGAGTGCGTGGGAGGCGAACCCGAACCGCCGAGCATCAGAGCAGCCACAATTTAAGCTTGGTTGTGGAAGCTGCGTTGGGGGCACATAGAAGACCCCTCACGACCTCTTTCTCACCACTATTTCTCACTCCTCTTCCCACACTTTCTCTTATTTATCCAGGTGTTTCTGTATTCATTGTTTCTGTATCCATTCTGTATCCAGACCTTGCACAGAGGTGCTAAGGAATTGTTCTAAGGCATCCGATGACGGGTATATCGCATAGGGGGTAAGGGGGATGCATATGAGGTTATACATTTGTGAATATTGCTTACATTGCCTTTCCTGATTTTTCCCACCATTTTCCTTTTTTGAATTCCCCAACCGCCATTTCTTCCGTCAATTTCCTGCTTGTGTAATAAGTTCATGAAAAAGTTGATATTGTGTCTTGACTTATCCTGCTCGGGTTTGATCTGAGATAGTGCTCCTGGGGCAATTGGTCCAAGTGATTAATTGTTCTGCTAGAAGATAGGGTGTGGTGAGTAATGCTGATTCGCTCAGCCAATTAATATCCAGAGCCACCGGCACGGTTTTTAATCTGCTTCATTCATCTCACAGGTATGGTAAACCGACCCTGGGCGCGAAGTTCCAGCCAGAGTTGAATGTTGTGGATGGCGTCCATGGTCTTTTGATAGACATGCCGGCCTTTCAGAGTTATCCAGGCAGTGTCCGTGACAGTCCATTTTTCTGCTCTTAAATGCTCATCAGCCAATTAATAACATTTACAAACACTATCAACCATAAATGAGAATGAGAATGTAAGGGCCAACCCTTAATATGAGTCCCTCTCAGCCAACTTCCACTGCCTCATATACTTCCAACTCAACTATATATTTTCAAGATCTGTGACCATCATAATTGCCACCAATCCAACTGGCTTTAAGATCAGTCCTCACATATCTGTGCATGGTATTGCGGCCAAGATGTTTTATGACACTTCAGGCCTTACCCATTATGCTGGATTCCCAACCCAGATTTCCCCAAAATGGCTTCCACTCTATTATGTTTGATCATACAAACCTCAAAACCATTCTTGCTCTTCCTCAGCTACCAAATTGGCTCCTTCACCACGATTGACTTATGCATGTTGTTGAGGAAGTGACGCATCCTGGCCACAACTGAGTGGCATGCGCAGTTTTGGGCCACCAGTGTTGTGTTGTGTTATGGTCTCATGGTGAACGATTAATACAGCTTGGTTTTCTCACAAAACTATGTCTTGTTTCTGGTCTGATTTAACTTTTAGCTTTGGGGGTTAACTACCTAAACTGGCGTGGTGGCCGCTGTTCTCGATCGTTTGAGCCAAAAGACGAAGGAGCTTTCCCCTCGATTGGTGGTACACATGAGTCACGACAGGTGACAGACTACTCAAGCCTTACACAGCCTGGTTAAAACAGACGTAGGTGCGTTCCTGTAAGTTAAACTTATTTTGTCAATCATGGCAAACACACACCAGGCACCGAACCAGTCGTGCCTATTGAAGTCAGAGACAGTCGGCTCGTTTCAAAATTGGAAACAAAACTTATATCACACCCTTTCCCTTGATTCTAACTTCGCATCATTCCTCATTGTTGGTGCACAATGGGAAAAGAAAACCTGGACATCACCTCTCTGAGATTTTATAGGTGATGGGGAGGCTGTTTCCGAGGATAATCACCAAACTTCCCAACGGAAAGTAAATATGTTTTAACTAATGCTGGGATGAATCGCAAATTACTGCTCCATTTTGTCTCATAATAACCATTGTCAAAAATTCTACCTCTATGGAAAATATTTGGCAGGTGATTCACTGACATGATGGCTTCCAATCCACTGGCGCTCATTTTATAGACATCATTATAGACAAGATAGATGCAGAAGCAAACTCTCAGGAAGGAAAAATTGGAAATTTTGAAGGAGTTGGGCTTGGGGGGTGGGGAGGGGTTGGGGAGTTAATGGTGGTAGAAAATATCATGGTTTTGGATCGAGGATGATCTGGGATGATGATGAACAGCTGTTTTGAAGACTTGGAGGAAATAATTAGATTGAAGGGAATGTGTATGTTGGTTCCACAGGTGGGAAAAGGAGTTACGAATGAGTGGAGGTGAGCATTGATTCTGGGTTGAGGTAGTTTCATCAGAAGAGGGTTGATGGTGAACCGTGTGCACCCTTCAGGAACCTGGGGATGGGGGGGACAACTTACGGAAAGAGCAGAGGCCGTAAGATCAGAAAGGAGGCGGTATAAGACAAAAAGACCACCGACTTGTCTGTGATGGGAAAGTGATTGGCCCGTAGACTCAGCTTCATCATGGGACATTCCAATAATCTTGAAGGCCTTGGTTTCCATGGCGTCAAGTTGAGCAAGGTGTCAGGCAGGGGCACCAGCCCAGAAGGGAGAGCAGTACGCCATCAACCTGTGGATGAAGGCCTTGTAGATAGACAAAAGTTCAGACCGATCAAGGAAAGATGGCCAGTTTTTAAAAATTGCTTCGGTGTCTATTTAATTACCATTGAGCTTAAGTGTCTTTCCAGGCCATAACTTTTTTTGTTGTTGTTGTTTGTGCTTTTGTCAAATAACATTTGTTCTCTTGTCATCAAATGTTCAACAAACCTTTATTCTGAGAATATGGAGAACACAAATGAATAAAATGTACTTTTTTTAAAAAACTGTCCTTTTCGTCAAGTTTCGTGAGAGTACAGAGGATGGGGACAGGCTTTGCATTTTGAGGCTTTCTAATCTATTGTTGGAACAATGGGTCTCCAC
Source organism: Eptatretus atami (assembly GCA_035128595.1). Taxonomy (NCBI): domain Eukaryota; kingdom Metazoa; phylum Chordata; class Myxini; order Myxiniformes; family Myxinidae; genus Eptatretus; species Eptatretus atami. Next base: position 134,588,302 of record CM068956.1, read on the forward strand.
AATACACACGCTCTTAATACAAAAGTAATGATGAAAGTTTAAATTTGGAATTTTTTTAATTGACAAGATGACTTTTGAAATAATTTACAGGTTTGTAAGCATTTCACCGATGCACTCATGCATGGTTCTAATCTCTGATAAAACCACCAAATTACCACATTAAAACATCACAATGTTTATAAACGTGTTATGGCAGAATCGCATTACCACATTCATTAAATGCCGAGAAATATCCACTGGAGGAATCTGTACCGCAGTAAGAAATTTGTGAAGATCAGAATCCAGATCCGGATCTCAGAGCTTTTTTTTTTAGTATTTTTTATAGGACTAAAAACCGATATATTGGATGATATTTCAAAAAGTTTTGGATGGATTCGGACAAAACTTGGTGGACAGGTTGGGTGTGTGACGAGTAAGAATTCATTCGATTTTCGTGAAAATCAGGATGCGGGTGGAGGTATGCGCTCCACCGAGAGCCCTTCTAGTTAAAATGTGTGATCGACGATGGTTACCCATCTGGCCTATCCGTAATCTTCAATCCTTGTGTTACACACTCAGCAACTGCATGCTTAACACAGTCGTTCATACATCTGTCATTCAAGCCTCTATTTCTCGATCAATTCATATTTCTTAGACATACATCATTTCATATTTCCCACCACTTTTGTTTTTTCAATGTCTGGCATTCAGTGCTTTCTGTCTAATTAAGGCCGTTGGCATATATCACGTGCCATTCATAAATAATTCCTGCTTGCCATTCATAAATAATAAATCATTTACTCTGTTCGTGTCGTTCTGGAGGATTGCTAAGGATTAGGTGTTTTTTTTAAATAGTCCCTCACTATCCATTTCCATCTGTCATAAGTCGTTCATCAGAGCGTTTAGTAAAAGTAGGATGAATGAGCCTTTTGCTGTTTTATCATCATCTGCCACTCGTGGTCGTTTTCTCTTCCGTTTTCATGAATCTGTCCAAAGCATGCAGATGTTACTCGTCAGGCTTGTCTGCGCTACTGAATATAATAATAATAATACTACTAATAATACTACTAATAATAATAATATCGAACTAGAAGTGCACTCGATGCAGCACATACCTTCGCCACGTAATGCCTGATCCACGAGAACATATCGGGCCCATTACATATTTGAAATATCATGCGAAACAGGACAATATCGTTTTTGGCCCGATCTCTCAATGGTGAGGAATCACTTTAAAATTAAATAATTCTCGTATCCAGATCCCATTCGGATCTTCACGAAAATCGAATAAATTCGTCGTGGCCACACACCCAACCTGCCCACCAAGTTTCATTCGAATCCGTCCACAACTTTTTGAGATATCGTGCTTTATATTAATTTAGCCCTTTCTCTCAATGGTGAAGAATCACTTTAAAATTATCAGATCCGGGTCCAAATTCGGATCTTCACCAATATTGAATCAATTCTTCCTTGTCACACACCCAACATGTCCACCAAGCTTCTTTTGAATCCATCCACAAGTTTTTGAGATATCACGCTTTATATCATTTTTGGCCCTATCTCTCAATGGTGAAGAATCACTTTAAAAATTGGAGTAATCGGATCCGGATCCGGATCTTCACCAAAATATAACCAGTTCGTCTTTGTCACACACCCAACGTGCCCACCAAATTTTATCTGGATCCGTCCACAACTTTTTGAGATATCCTGCACACAGACAGACAGACAGACAGACAAACAAGAAGAAGACGTTGTGCAGAGCACGATCCTTGCAAAATCCACCCCCTCTCCAAAGGTTTCCATGGATACATCAAATTGTCCATTTCATGACGATGAAAATTCACAATCTTAATCAAAGCTCAGGTCAATTGGATGAAAATTTATTCTTTTTCCAGATTCAAATTGACATTTTAGAAATACCACCTTAGTTGTTGACCTTGGGATTATGTTGACCTTTTGATCCATGTTGAACTCAAAAATAATTAGCGTTGAATTCAATGACCTGAAATATAAATCCTCTTCAAATTTCAAGTCAATCGGATGAAAATTGAGGATTTTAGAAATACCACCTTAGTTGTTGACCTTGGGATTATGTTGACCTTTTGGTCCATGTTGAACTCAAAAAATAATTGGTGGTTGAATTCAATGACCAAATATGCAAC
>CM068956.1:134599439-134614130 GCA_035128595.1 Eptatretus atami
TTGGCAGACACACCAAACGAGAAGGAGAAGGAGAAGGAGAAGGATATTCTTCTGGTTATTTCATAAAATTATCTTTGTTTTTCTATAAAAATCGCTGAAAGCCTGCCAATCAACAACTGAGGTGTGTAATGTGGCCCAGTAGCATATCAGGGTCCGTCAACATTGGCGCGACAGTTGACTTTGGCTTTCTGCATTGGGACAACACCCTTCTGGCTGTGGATTTCCCAAACGTGGAACAACGACATTAAAAAGTAGAGCATGGAATGAGAAACAGCCTTCATGTCAGAACGAGCAGAGGAAAATGTGATAATCAATTCCGAGGTGTCAGAAGAAAGATCATAACAAGCAAAAGGGACACTTTCCAGTTCTCAATCAAGTTCCTTGGTGTTTTTCTTGGGCCGTCTGGTTTCGCTCGGGTTTGAAGGTTCGAATGTATCTGTCACGTTCGGCCTACAAAGCCAAAAGCAAGCAAAATATATGAACAACACTCATTTGTACACATTGATTACAATTATTTGAACAACAATGGAAGATCTTTAATGTCACGAAATTTGATTGGTTTATCACTGTGAACTTGCACATAATCTTGACAGGTATTCATCACCAGACTGTGTTCCCCCAATATTGGTGGATTTTAACGCGTTCTATGATTTCGTTGATCAGACATGTAATTATTCGTTCGTTCGTTCCACCTATCTCGGACGTCTCACTCGCAGCCACATTCACCTTTCAGCAGGTGCACTCATCAGGAGGAACCACGTGATTATGGGAATTGGTTGCCAACATGATAAAGGTAAATCCCCCCCTTTGCATTCCGCCTCTATCTCTTCCACGAGTCTCGACCACTAACACATCAAAAAAGAGAAGGTGTTAATGCTCATATATTATTGTGCCTTTTTGGAAGGAAAGTTCACGTCAAGTAGGAGTTAGTACTCTCGTATCCAGTCGTCTCGAGGCATCAGGTTCATCATATCCAGCCCGAACACAACAACAAATCATAAATAATGAATAAGGTAACTCCCCGATGCCTTTTGATAACTCTACCATTTTAGTTTTTTTTATCATTTTTAAAAAAACAAACTTATTTCTTGATTTTAAATTGACAGCATCTGCAGTGGCTTGTTTTACAAGGAATTAAGGCGCAGTTGGAAGCCATTCGGCCCATTATGCCTGTGCCACACCAATACCAGATTTAATCAATCCGTCGATACCCCGTCCCTTCGTGTTCAGCCTTTTTGGCTGCGACACTGGTACTCATTTCAACGACCTCGGAAGGATGACAGGCTGAGTCAACCCCCTGGCGCTAATTCAGCGAAAAACGGGGCTTGAACTCAGGACCCGAGGATCCCAAGCCAGCACCCTAACCGAGAAACCAACACCAGGTTCAAAAGGAGAACCAGGTTGCTTTGCCATTCACGCATTGTATTTACTGTTGTGACATGTGTTTGGGATTGCCACAATTATTCTCACCTTTGTAAACTTTCACCTGTCTTGCGATATTACCGAGGCGAAGAAAGCTTTTCCAGGCGAACTTTGTAAGTGCAATGCTAAACCACTAGGTGGGAGATGAGAGACGCTGTTTAATGCTTTCCGATGGCTTTAACCAATGAGGATGATAATATTAGTCCACATACACAAGCGCAAAGCGAAAAGTGGGGTTAAGCTATCGCTCGCGGACATACATACATCCGTACGTGTCTGCATTTTGTTAAGAGTGTACATCGAAAACCGTTCAACGGAGGAAATTGAAACTTTACCCCATGTTACATGACCATTTGATATTGCGCATATTGCGTGGACATTGAAAATTTTCAAAGTACAATTTCTACACATTCAATCAGAAGTGTGGATAGATGCAATTACAAATTTGCCGCCAGAACAGTCGGCTCGCAAGTCGCACCAAGTGCTTCTAAAGACTGCGCGAGGTAGCTATTCCATGAATACCATCTAGTTAGCCCGCGCTCGCGAAGCGAAAAGCGGGGTTCAGCAATCGGTCCCGCACGTGCGTACTTGCGTGTCTGCATTTTGTTATTCCCTTTTCTCTGGAACCGCTTGTCGGATTGAGACGAAATTTTCACCATCGGTGCGACTACTCATGTAGAATATGTTCATGATAATTATGACGTCATAGATCATGTGGTGTGGCAGCCATTTTGGAAAAAAAGGAGAAACGTTGGACCTCTGTATCTGCGAAACCGCTCTATGGAAAAAATTGAAACTTGGCACATGTTAAGGACTCCACATGGTGAATAAGTGTGATTTTTTTTATGATGTCATAGGTGCCTTCGTCATGACGTCATAATTGCATACGTAGAACGCCACAACCAATCGGTATGAAAAATTTTGAGGGTCATCTAGGGATAAATTGGTCAACAGAAAAAATATTTATGATATTATCAGTCACGTGGTTCAGCAGCCATATATTTTTTTAAAAAAAGGAAACCTTCAAAAATGTTCTTCTCCGAAATGGCTGAACAGATCGAGGAGAGAATTTACAGGTATGACCACCTATCCATGAGGAACAAAAAGTTCCCATTTATGACATCATAGGTCATATGGTTTGGCAGCCATATTGGATTTACCCTAAAACCTTTAAAAAATTTCCTTTTACAGAACGGCTTTACAGATTGAGGGGAAACTTCACACACATGTTCCCCGAGCCTTATTGATACCAGGGTGTTCATGAATAATTTGTAGGTCACATGGTTTGGCAGCCATATTGGATTGAAGGAAAATATTTCAAAAATTCTCTCTTGAACCGCTGCATGAATCGACGTGAAACTTAAAAAATTATGATCTAGTACTGATGGGGGAATACATGTTTTAAAATTCAACCTGATCGGACGCATGGTCTGGCAGCCAAAACTATTTAATATTTTGAATCTTGGTTCTTTCTCATTTTTTTTTTGAATAAGGCTCACTTGGCTGCACCTGGATGGCTTTCATGGTGGAGGAGTAACAGTTAAACCCTGAGTCCTATCCAGGTTCCTCCTGATGACTTCATCTTTGCTTTTTTGTTGTTTGGGTTCCTTCTGATGACTCCAATGCAGCACCTGTTGTATTTGGTATTTGTAATGTACTCGATAGACAGGGACGAAGGCTCTGAAGTTGGAACAACAGGTTTAATTCGGATAAAAGCACAACACAGCACAGCACAGCATCGGAACATGGGCGGGTCACATGACTCTGCTAACGACGCCCCGGTGCACCCACGTATGCATGCATTATCATAAACTACTGATACATCTCAGTCTTCCATTTGATTTGAATTTAATTTTTTTAATTACAAATTTGCTGCCAGAAGAGTTGGCTCGCATCAAGTCTTTCTCAAGTTTGCACGGGGTAAGTATTCCATGAATACCATCTAGTTGTAAGTTGCAATCTTTAGCACACCTAATTTGAGGAAAGACAGTCCACATTACTTGATTTATGAGAATCATATTACTCTAATGGAACTATGGCGTATGTGTGTATGTATGTGTCAACTCCTTTTGGAGGATTTGATGCAGGAAGCTGAAACTTTCAGGGATTAATGAGGGCACCCTGAAGTTGTGCCTGTGCAGGTTTCGTTTGATTCCATCAAGTTTTGGAGAAAAAAAAAAGAGATTTTGCCAATCTTAGCTTTGCCGAAAAAAACATATTCCATCAACTCTTGGAACAAGATTGCCTGTAGGAGTAGGATTGGTACTCTGCTCATTGTTTTAATGTTTTAAGCTGGATGGGCTCTGCGAAAATTACATCTCTGTCTCTCAAGCACCATATTCTTCACAGAGGGTCGGTGCAGCCGAAGCAGCTTTCCCGAACAAGGGTTATCCTGCGTGGTTTGCAATTAATGCCTTCCCAGCATTGTTAGGGCAGGAATTTGGAATCTGTTCATTGTGCTGGCGATAGCTTGCCTACTGTTTGCAAAGGACGCTGTGGGGTCTGTAATGTGTACAAACTAATTCCGGCAGACGGGACGCCCAGTTTAATGTCTATTTGAGGGACATTGATGAATGTCCCTGCCTGTGAAACACCAGGATGACATTGTATAGCTGGGTCGAGATTCAAATCCAGGCTAGACAGTTTAGAGGCGAGTGTGCATACCTCCAGGACATCCTGCCAGCCCCCTTGCTTACATACTTGAGGGTTTCTTACTTTATAACCATGAATATGTGATTGAAGTTCAGAGGTTTGTAGACTAGTGTGACACCATTATTTTGTTCTTGATGTCAACAAGACAAAGAAAATGATTTTTGTTTTTCAATGCTTAGTCGGTGACCATGACCCTTTATTCACTCATGACTATAGTATTGAACAAGTTCCTGAGTGTCAGTATTTTGGTACAATGATTGATAACAAATTGGAATGGAGCAGGAATTCCCAAGTGTTGGCCGGTAAAGCACATCAAAGATTGTACTTTTTCAGGAAATTGAAAGTGTTTCATGTCGATAATAGCATTTTGATTATTTTTATCAGTCCTTGGTTCAAAGTATTGTTACGGTTGTGGAAATTCGCAGAGCACCATATAGGTCCTGAGTTCAGTTATGCGATAAGTCCGTGTTCAGATAGATTTCCCCGCCGTTGTCTTATGGGTATTATTCGTGTGATCAGGGCTGTGATCTTTGAGATAGTGTTTTTCTTTTACTATCGTTATTTTGGACCAACCGCCATTACTACCATCCTCTCCGCAACGCCAACCACCAACCACCTTCCCCACCAAGCCAGCCACCAACCACCTTCTCCACCATGCCAACCACCAACCACCTTCTCCACCACGCCAACCACCAACCAACTTCTCCACCATGCCAACCACCAACCACCTTCTCCACTACCCAACACCAACCACCCTCGCCACAACTGCCTTCACAACAACGACATCTCCTCACCATCCCCTAATCCACATCTCCCCCAATAGATCAACACGAACAACATCGCCTCACCTTTATCTCCGAATCGACGCCATCTTTGCGCCAGCCACGGCAAGTCCGCATCGAACGGCATTGCTGCAGGCACACGCGGGGGTTTGCTCGCCGCCCAAGTCGGTGATTTCGAGCACGTCCGCTCGCCGCGCAAGTTGGTGATCTCGCGCACGTCCGCTCTGTGCAAGCTTCGCCTCGGAATTCGGATCAAGAGAGCGAGAGGGGCGGAGCCAGCGGGGGGTCAGAGATCAGAGGTGAGAGTGCGAAGGAAAACCTCATCTCTCGGGCCTATAAAAGGCCGAGCGGAACGCCAAGCGCGGTCAGTCGGTGGAGTGTCTGTCGGGGTTCGGAGCGCCTGGAGCCTGGAGCCTGAAGCCTGCAGTCGGTGGAGAAGCTGAGGAGAGCGGAGGAGACGTGAGCTGGGGCACGGCCAGCCTGCTGTGCCGCGCGGAGCTGTGTGGTCGTGTGCGAGCCGGAGAGAGCTCGCCAACCAGCACCGAAGGGTCTGAGGTGATCGGGCTTCGGAACAGTCCGAGCATCGCTGAGGGACGAACGGGTTCTTAAAGAGAGCATCAACTCAGAAAGAGCAAAGACCCGTTCGTTCCTCTCAGGCGTTCCCGGCTGGGGCCCGAATCACCAGGCCGCGGCCGAGCCGCGGATACGCTAGCTGCCGTGGGGAAAGAACGTCGCGGGTCGCCCCAGCGAGGAAGGTAACCTGCGCGGCCTCTTGGAGCTCCTTCGGTCCTCAAAGCTCCAGGTTTATAAAGACCCCGAGAGGTCCAGTCTACCCCCTTGTCTATGAGGGGTTTTTCCTTGCTTTTCTTTGTATGAAAGTTGTGGCACCTTGTCCACGAAGTAGAACCTGTATAAGTAAATGTACATAATAGGAGACGGTATTAGCTCTTTCCTTTACATTGCTTTTGTTGGCTGTATAATTGCATATGTTGCATGCTTGTAACGTACCTGTATGAATACCTGACTGCATACGTGTGTGAATAAATGTGCTTGTTTGAATGTTGACCTGTTCGTCGCATCATTTTCCCTCCATTGAACTGCCGTATTGCATCTCGGAATAATAGCGGGCTTTTTAATAGCCGATAATAGAACCGGGTCCAGCGAGGCCTCGCGATAATACCCGCTCGGTTATCCCAAAACGGAGCGAGCTGCTTAAGCGGCTCGTGTCCAAGCAGGCCTCGCTGAGGTACAATCTCTCGGTAATCTACCCGCGCGAATAATTAGGTAAATCGATTATTTGGCGTCGGACCCTGCAGCGCGCGGGTAGAGTGCGGACGAGGTTGTGGTGTCCATCCATCCACGAGGTCCATCCATCCATTGGGACCATACTCTGTGCAGAGCATTGGTGCTGCCAAGCAGTCTCCTTGGCTATTGGACATAATCCTGGACGGGTCACCGATCCGACACGGTATACCAGCAAGCTGGCACTCATTTTGCCAACCTAGAAGGATGACAGGCAGAGTCAACCCCACCTGGTATTGATTCAACAGAGAAGTGGGATTTGAACTGAGGATTCGAGGATCCCAAGCCCACCACCCGAAGCATTAAGCCAACACCAAGCATATATTGGTGCAGTTAACACAAAAAAAAGTTTCATGTTAATTGGAATTGTTTTTTTTTTTTAACCTCAACATGGCTGGCAAACCGCTTCACCGATGACATCATCTTATACAATTTTTTGCACAATGGGTAGTCGATCATAACCTGACAATAATCAAATCGATAGTATTTGCTGTTCAGAGAAGAAGATTATTTTTTTTAAAGTTTTCGTTTAAATCCAATCTGGTTGCCATGGTGATTGCAAAATCAAAACTCAGAACAATATGCATCAGTTCCTATTAGCCCCAACATTCCTGGGAAGTTTCAACTTCATTGGAGCAGCGGTGCCGATGCCACAGCTTCTACAAAAACTTGGTGGAAAGAATAATAATAAAAACCGATAACAAGAGGAGACCAAGCATTTGTATGCTTAGTCCCCTAATTACAAAAAAAAGCTCTTTTGGGTCGGTCAATTTATGATGTTATTTTAACGATGTTGTCCAAAAGTTTAATATTATTGGATGTGAAATCCTCCACAGACAACTGGTGGGTACTTCATAGGTTTACAAGTTTGTATCTTGGTTGTTTTTTTTTTGAGGATTTGTGTTGGATTATATCTGAAGAGTGTCCTGTTTATCTTTACATAGGAAGTCTACTTGCATACTGACTTCCTGATGAAAAAAACAACTGGTTGCAGAGCTGGACTTGGTTAACAGAATGCCATATCAATTGTAGCAAGAGGTTGAAGACATTGTTAAAGAAGAGACCAAAAGCAACATCTCAAAAGCAAGCATAAAGAAGAATGCTAATGGCATTAAGATGGCATTAAGATGGCATTAAGATCAAATGGATCAAATGGATCAAAAGATGGCATTAAGCGGATAAATGTCGACTTCCAATGACAAAGCTCGGAAAAGAAAGATAAATATTTCAGAGGCATTCAGAGATATAAAATGGGGCAAAACAAGGGATCTTTTTTTTTAAAAGATCAGAGATCCCGCAGGAAAGTTTAGGTGTAGGATTGGGGTCCTTAAGAGTATAACAGGAAAATATCTTACAGAAGAAGCACAGGTGAAAGAAAGATGGGAAGGATTATACAAAAACTCTACACAAACAAGATAGCAATATGATGGCAACCTTCAAATAATATATAAGAGCAAGAACCGATAGTGATAGAATGTGATGTATGTAAATCCTTGAAAGAGCTGGCAAATGAAAAGCATCAGGTGCTGATGAAATTTAAAAAAAACAACTCTGAGGTAGTTGTGGAGGAGCAATCAAAATTTTTAACAGCTCTCTGTGCACAGATCTGGAGCAGGATTGTGTGGCCTAAAAGGCGGAAGCAATCAGTCTACGTACCATTGTCAAAGAAAGGGGATCCAAGAGAGTGTTCAAATAACCGAACCACTGTCTTGCTTTCACATGTTCGCAAGGTAATACCAAAGATCATTCAACACAGAAGATAAAATTTCATTCAGCAAGAAATGCCTGTTGAGCAAGCAGGTTTAAGAAGAGGAAGAGGAATTGGAGATTAAATCGCAAATCTGACATGGATCATGGGAAAAGTAAAGGAATATCAAAGGAAGTGAATCTCTGTTTCATAGATTATAGGAAAACCTTCGATCATTAATTGATGTGGATTGTGCTGACAGAAATTGGATGTCAGAGCACCTGATATGTCTGATAAGAAGCCTGTAGCCGACACTAAAGAAGAAGGTACAGTAAGAATTGAGTACGGAGAGACAGAACGGTTTGGAATTGGATAAAGGGTCAGACAGGGATACATTCCTCCCCTTCCTTATTCAATCTGTATTGTCATTACATCATGAGGATATCAAACTTGGATGACATAGCGGCTGGAGTCACGACTGTAAGAAGATGTATCGCCAATCTCAGGTACGCTGATGATACCTCTCTGTTGGCAGAAAGTTAAGAGGACTTGATGAAACTGCTGCAGACAGTGAAGGAGGAAAGAGAAAAGCTGATCTTTATTTAAACCTAAAAAAGGCTAAAATCCTGTCAACTGAGAAGATCGACGTGTTCAGATTGTGAGACGATCATGTGGACTAGTGAAAGTTTCATCTTCCTGAGTTTTTTAAGATGAAGTGAGTGGAGAATGTGGAGAGAATTAATAGACGGTTATAAGTGTTGAGAACAACAGCAATGTCAGGGTCGACAAAGATTGGGAAAGCAAAGATGACATGAATACAAACCAAGAGGATGCTGGTGAATGCTCTGGTGTTTCCAGGTACAATGTATGGGTGTGAGTTGTGGACAGTGAAGACGAAAGAAGAAGGAAGAAGATGATGACAGTTTTGAAATGTGATGTTTGAGATAAACGTTAAATATATTCCATTGACTACAATAGGAAGAAAAAATTAGTGCTTGAATAAATTAGACCTCCATGTACATTCGAAGCGCTGATGCTCAAACAGAAACTGTCATAGCTTGGATACATCGTACGTGCAGAAAACGAAAGTTTGGGAAGTGAACCATGCTGGTATGGTTGAGGGAGAAGAGGAAGAGGCACACCTGTATGTGCCTGATGGATGGGGTAAATTCGCAACCAGACTGTCTCTGCCACAGCTTCGAGAAACAGTGTAGTCAGAGGATGTTTGGAGAAATGTGATCATGGACACACCAGAAGTTGGTGATGACTTAACGGAACTGTGTGTGTGTGTGTGTGTGTGTATGTGTATGAGAGTATATATATATATAATATATATATATATATATATATATATATATATACACATGTATATTTATATATCTAGTGGCATGCCCGTAGTGCGTGCCCGAAGGCGCGTGCCCGTACGTGGCGTGGCCGTACGTGCAAACAAAACAAAAAAAAACTTTCAAACCGCGTGCCAGAAACAACAACCAACAGGCCGTTCCTTCGCTCTCGTAAACGACACACACACACACACACACACACACACACACACACCACACAACACACACACACACACACATTGCTGAGATTTAACGATAAGATTAATGAGGTCATGAGATGACAAATGAAGGGTTGAATGCAGACTGCAGAGCAATGAGTAAGGAACACCGTCGTTGTGAATACGTTTTACCACCAAATTGAGATGTATTTCGTTGGCAAGCATGTTGAGTAGAGCTGAATTCCTTAACACTTCAAAGGCCACCTACACCGTTTTTATAATTGGAAACAAATAAAAGTTGTGCACTTTTTTTGATAAATTATTTTCAGACATTTTTCTTCAATAAATAAATCATATAAGAATTGTCTCCATGTACACACCTTTATGTCGTTAGTCCACATGTATAAACAACATTGCTGAGGAAACGGCGCTTCTTCTTTGTTCTTCGTCCAGGCAAGAATGCGGAGGCTGCTGATTGCCACGTTTTGATAAATTATTCGTTTTAATGGCCAATTATTCAATTCGCCAGATATCTTGTATTTGCATTTCGCAAGGAAAAACACAAGAGAGAAGAGAGAAAAAAAAAACATTCGTGCAAAAAAAAAATTTACTTCCTGGTTGGAGCAACCAGCTCACTCTGATGTACGAAATTTATGCACCGTCTAATATGAAACGATCATAACTTGGGGCATTGTGTTTATCTGTAAATGCGCATAGAAATCGAGAAATTATTAGAATACACGAAGTCATCACTATCCGGAAGTCCGTACGTTGTAACTCGCGTAATGGGAATACGGCTGAGGTTCTCTCCCATCGGCCACGCCTACGCAGCAACGTGTCTGTCATTGGTGGTAAATAAATGCCATAACTTGGCGAACACTTGTCCGATTAATATCAAACCTGAAAGGCACATCCACAGGTCCCAGCATATACCTGCAAGTTTCAATTAGATCGGACCAGTGGTTGTCGAGAAACAGCGTCACAGCGCGCACAGCACACACACACAACACACACACACACACACACACACACACACACACCACACCACACACACACACACACACACACACACACACACACACACACACTGCTGGAATTATATATTATATCTCATTCTAACCACTCACTTTGGACAGACTCACTGACTCACTGATATTAATGTTCGGGACCTTCAGGGTGGTGTAGAAAGCTAAAAATTAATGTGCCAACGGACATCGAAGCTGATACACCGGAGAAATCACAGAATGTTGGAAAGCATCCACAAATTAAAATATAAATAAATGAAGAATAAATAATGACAAAATCAATGCAGGGGTAACGGCCTGAGACAATGGGGAAGCACAGGTTGAATTATAATTGTTTACAATGTGTAAGCATACCCCACTAGTATATACTATATTATATATATATATATTATGTGAAATATAAGGGACAGTTGGCAAAGTAAGTTTACAGAAATGTTCACCTGCATTATGTCATTGTTTAGAATGGCAAGGGGGGGGGGGGGGTGAGGGATGGGGAAATGAATTATTTTGCAAATAATGAATCTGTGTTGAATTACCAATAATATAACGATGAGGAAAAGCCGAGCAGATGAAACTTGACAGCGATTACAAAGTGAACTTTTCAAACACACAGCAATGACGTGACTCTCTTTGAAGACTTCTTAAGACGCTCTGTACACGTGATTTCTGAAATGCCATGCGGCGTGTACGTGCCTAACAAAGGTTTGCTCTCAAAGCTCCACTTTTCCCTGCGTGTCTTCCAGGAAATGGTCCTGGACACTGTTATTTGAATTCCCATTCATTGCATTGGTTTCTGATTGCCGAGGGACGGGTTCCATTGATTTTAAACTGGTCCATGCATCTCCAAGCCTTGATGGGGAGGAGAATGGCTTTGTTGGACACAGGTTTTCATCATCGACCAGCACGCTCCTTGATTAAGAACAGCTTCGTTAAATTGAACCAAACAGTTCCAGGTCATCTAATATTCGGTTTGTAGTCGACTGTCAGACAAGAGAGCCATTAAAGCACCGGGTGGATTGCAATATAAATGTATACACATACATACATACACAAATATATAAGCTGTGGCAGATATGTCTTTCATAGACTGCAACTAGCGACACTTGGTATTGAGCACATACCTCCGCCAGCAGAACAGTCTAGGTTTTTGTATCCACAGATATGCTGATTTGGATCAGGACTTGAACAAAACGAATCGCCTTGTTCTTGACATCTTTCCAACTCATCCAACAAGTTTTGTCCGAATCCCTCCCAACTTTTGAGATATCCTGCTCACAAGCAGACAGACAGACAACACAGGGTGAAAACATAACCTCCATCTACCTTGGTGGCGGAGGTCATTTAAGCCGGAAGTTCCATTTTAATATTCTTTCACAAGCAAATACAGCCGCGTCGCTTCACCGACGTCCATAAAGTGTTGGGGTGGAGGTGGGTTAGCAAAGAGAATGATAATGACATGTGACACTAATGACCGAAACACACACACACACACACAAAAAAACGTGTCAGAACAGCTGTACACACAACGACACAACAAGATTTTAAAGTAATCCATGAGCACATCTGCAAAACTTTGATTCCAATTCCAGAAAATTTATGAGAAAATGAACCAAAAGCAATCACTGAAAACATCGAAGGTACCGCTCACAGTCCGACCTTTGATCCCATCGGGCGTGAACATCGAAAACAAGCATTGCGACCAGATATCATACTTAAGTGCAAAATAAAAGAAGAAGGCATTGCTGATTGAGATGTTAGTACTGGTGATTTTTGACTAACGATGCAGAATCAAGAAATGACCAATACCAGACCTCAGCCATGAAGTGAAAAGATCCTGGAAGCTGAAGAATGCCAAAGTTGCCCAGTGATGATGAATAACCTCATGGGAATGATGGCAAACACCTCACAGAGATATAAAAACCATCCTGGAAATATCACTACAAGGACTCCATTGTAGCCGTCCTGGGCTCAGTACCGATCCCGATTAGAGCCTCGCACAAACTTTGCCGATTCACAGCTTGGTTCGTGATCGTCCCCTTCGAATGAAGGTGGATACTTTGAGCCCACCCTGGAGGACTCTCCATTCCACATTCTGAAACCCACATATGTAATACCACCAACGACACACACACACACCACACACACACACACACACACACACACCACACCACACACACACACACACACACTGCCTTTATTGGAAAAGATATGTAGCACAAGTCTGTGGAATATCATCCTCATTGGCTGAGGCTCGCTGAGCTGCTGATGCAATGCCCTTTGAGGTTAGGGCGGAATTTGTAATTACCTCCGCCACTGAAGTGAGAGAGTTATATTTTTACCTTCTGTTCTGTCTTCTGTGAACAGGATATCTCAACCATTTGTGGACGGATTCCGACGAAATTTGGTGGGCAGTTGGGTGTGTGCACGGCTAAATGCTTAGATTTTGGTGAAGATCCAAATCTGGATCCGGCTACTAGAATTTTTCAAGTGATTGTTCACCGTTGAGAGATAGGCGCAAAAATGATATATAGTACCTTGGCATTGCAGGATATCCAAAAAGGTATTGACGGTATTCGATGAACTTGATGGACAGGTTGGAGTGTAGACGAATCGATTCGATTTTATTGAAGATCCAAATGCGATTCGAGAATTATTTAATTTTCTAAAGTGATTCTTCGGCGATAATAGATGGGCCAAAGCGATAGTAGCATGATATCTCAAAAGTTGTCGACCAATTATACAAAACTAGGTGGGTGATGTGGTTAGGTGACAAGAACAAGTCTATTAGATTTTGGTTCAGGTCCAAATGCAGATCTAGCCGATCGTGGGATACAAAACGTAACTGTTCAGCCTGCGCTCTACTGAGCACACTACTGATAGTGGGCAACTTAGCATACAATGTGCTTTGTGAGGAAAGCACCAAATTTGCACACTGTAACCTATCATGTATGAACAGATTTGGATATTGGCCATCTCAAAATTTTTATGCAGTGGAAATGGCTGCCAGCCATCAGCGGCTGAATTTGAGATGGCCTATATCCAAATATCGGTTCATAATTATGAGGCTACTAGTTGTTGCCAATTTGTGTTTCCTCACAAATGCACAATTGTTATGCTTATATTAGCTAAGTTGCCCCATAGAGTGCCGTTCAGTTCTGTTGTGAATGTGATTTTGTTGAGACTAATTTTGTTTTTTATTAATTGAAAACCTTCCATGTTTGATAAAAGCACTTTTGCTGATTATTACCCCCTCATCATTGCACTTCTCCATTAAAAGAATGTTGTTGTTTCGGGTGTGAATGTGCTGCAGTTAACAGCCATGGGTCAGATCGCGTGATTTCAGATTCAGGATGATCAACATTGAAAAAGTTTTTTGTAATGATGGTCATTTGTGGAAAGATTTTGTGCCTGTGTCCTGTGTTGGAACTCCGCTCTGTGAGGCTTTGGTGGATCTCAGGAGTTTTACTGTTATATCAAAAGTCTGGCTTTTGCACAAGATATCGAGCTAATCGAACATACTCATTCCTGATGAACCACAAATTATGCCGAGGCATTGTCTGCACTTGGAGTTGGCTTGCTTTAGATCTTACGTAATGTATGGATTTGCCTGTAAGCTTACATTTGTTTTTTCACAAAAGTTGACAACGCAGAGTAGAAAAAAATGCTTCCATCAACTCGAATTTTATCAATGAAGGCAATAACCTTTTGTTCCAGTTTCAACCAAGTGACCTTGCATCAGGCCACTCAGAGAAGTTAGTGTTTTTACTCCAACGCGAACGTTTTTTGATATACTTGATTGTGTTTTCATGTGGTTGAGCTTACCTTCTCTGTTCTCAACGTCTTGTGGGAGAGCGAAGTCTCGTGGTAGTGTTCTCTCCGGATAATTTTCCTGGTGTATAAAAGAAAGTTGTCAGCATGTGTAATCATAACAAATGTGGGTAAAAAAAATATAAATTCAGCTGGGTGGGTGAATTCCTCCATAGAGTAATCTTGATGGCTTTTTGTTTCTCGGTTAAGTACATTAGTTATTTCTTTATTATCCTGTTTCTAAGGTATTTCGAAATCAAATTAGTCATGTATGTATAAACTTCCATGTCTTCACCCGAAAGTGCATAAAGCAACAGAAAGCGACACTCAAGTAAGCAGCTTTCTGTTTCAAACCCTACCCCTGGTTCCTGTACACGGTCTTAAACAGGTGAGAGACTGTGAGCATTGGTAACTGTGCTACTTATATTAAGTTCACGAATTTTTATCCACCGACTGCACACTTCTAACTGCCCCAAATGTTGAATGGGTAACAAGCACACTACAAACATCTAA
>CM068956.1:134614535-134626254 GCA_035128595.1 Eptatretus atami
TATAAAGACCCCGAGAGGTCCAGTCTACCCCCTTGTCTATGAGGGGGTTTTTCCTTGCTTTTCTTTGTATGAAAGTTGTGGCACCTTGTCCACGAAGTAGAACCTGTATAAGTAAATGTACATAATAGAGAGACGGTATTAGCTCTTTCCTTTACATTGCTTTTGTTGGCTGTATAATTGCATATGTTGCATGCTTGTATACGTACTGCATGAATACCTGATGCATACGTGTGTGAATAAATGTGCTTGTTTGAATGTTGACCTGTTCGTCGCATCATTTTCCTCCATTGAACTGCCGTATTGCATCTCGGAATAATAGCGGGCTTTTTAATACCCGATAATAGAACCGGGTCCAGCGAGGCCTCGCGATAATACCGCCTCGTTTATCCCAAAACGGAGCGAGCTGCTTAAGCGGCTCGTGTCCAAGCAGGCCTCGCTGAGGTACAATCTCTCGGCTAATCTACCCGCGCGAATAATTAGGTAAATCGATTATTTGGCGATCGGACCCTGCAGCGCGCGGGTAGAGTGCGGACGAGGTTGTGGTGTCCATCCATCCACGAGGTCCATCCATCCATTGGGACCATACTCTGTGCAGAGCATTGGTGCTGCCAAGCAGTCTCCTTGGCTATTGGACATAATCCTGGACGGGTCACCGATCCGACACGGTATACCAGCAAGCTGGCACTCATTTTGCCAACCTCAGAAGGATGACAGGCAGAGTCAACCCCACCTGGTATTGATTCAACAGAGAAGTGGGATTTGAACTGAGGATTCGAGGATCCCAAGCCCACCACCCGAAGCATTAAGCCAACACCAAGCATATATTGGTGCAGTTAACACAAAAAAAAGTTTCATGTTAATTGGAATTGTTTTTTTTTTTTTAACCTCAACATGGCTGGCAAACCGCTTCACCGATGACATCATCTTATACAATTTTTTTGCACAATGGGTAGTCGATCATAACCTGACAATAATCAAATCGATAGTATTTGCTGTTTCAGAGAAGAAGATTATTTTTTTTTAAAGTTTTCGTTTAAATCCAATCTGGTTGCCATGGTGATTGCAAAATCAAAACTCAGAAACAATATGCATCAGTTCCTATTAGCCCCAACATTCCTGGGAAGTTTCAACTTCATTGGAGCAGCGGTGCCGATGCCACAGCTTCTACAAAAACTTGGTGGAAAGAATAATAATAAAATACCGATAACAAGAGGAGACCAAGCATTTGTATGCTTAGTCCCCTAATTACAAAAAAAAGCTCTTTTTGGGTCGGTCAATTTATGATGTATTTTAACGATGTTGTCCAAAAGTTTAATATTATTGGATGTGAAATCCTCCACAGACAACTGGTGGGTACTTCATAGGTTTACAAGTTTGTATCTTGGTTGTTTTTTTTTTGAGGATTTGTGTTGGATTATATCTGAAGAGTGTCCTGTTTATCTTTACATAGGAAGTCTACTTGCATACTGACTTCCTGATGAAAAAAACAACTGGTTCGCAGAGCTGGACTTGGTTAACAGAATGCCATATCAATTGTAGCAAGAGGTTGAAGACATTGTTAAAGAAGAGACCAAAAGCAACATCTCAAAAGCAAGCATAAAGAAGAATGCTAAATGGCATTAAGATGGCATTAAGATGGCATTATGATGGCATTAAGATGGCATTAAGATCAAATGGATCAAATGGATCAAAAGATGGCATTAAGCGGATAAATGTCGACTTCCAATGACAAAGCTCGGAAAAAGAAAGATAAATATTTCAGAGGCATTCAGAGATATAAAATGGGGCAAAACAAGGGATCTTTTTTTTTAAAAGATCAGAGATCCCGCAGGAAAGTTTAGGTGTAGGATTGGGGTCCTTAAGAGTATAACAGGAAAATATCTTACAGAAGAAGCACAGGTGAAAGAAAGATGGGAAGGATTATACAAAAACTCTACACAAACAAGATAGCAATATGATGGCAACCTTCAAATAAATAATAAGAGCAAGAACCGATAGTGATAGAATGTGATGTATGTAAATCCTTGAAAGAGCTGGCAAATGAAAAGCATCAGGTGCTGATGAAATTTAAAAAAAAAACAACTCTTTGAGGTAGTTGTGGAGGAGCAATCAAAATTTTTAACAGCTCTCTGTGCACAGATCTGGAGCAGGATTGTGTGGCCTAAAAGGCGGAAGCAATCAGTCTACGTACCATTGTCAAAGAAAGGGGATCCAAGAGAGTGTTCAAATAACCGAACCACTGTCTTGCTTTCACATGTTCGCAAGGTAATACCAAAGATCATTCAACACAGAAGATAAAATTTCATTCAGCAAGAAATGCCTGTTGAGCAAGCAGGTTTAAGAAGAGGAAGAGGAATTGGAGATTAAATCGCAAATCTGACATGGATCATGGGAAAAGTAAAGGAATATCAAAGGAAGGTGAATCTCTGTTTCATAGATTATAGGAAAACCTTCGATCATTAATTGATGTGGATTGTGCTGACAGAAATTGGGATGTCAGAGCACCTGATATGTCTGATAAGAAGCCTGTAGCCGACACTAAAGAAGAAGGTACAGTAAGAATTGAGTACGGAGAGACAGAACGGTTTGGAATTGGATAAGGGGTCAGACAGGGATACATTCTCTCCCCTTCCTTATTCAATATGTATTGTCATTACATCATGAGGATATCAAACTTGGATGACATAGCGGCTGGAGTCACGACTGTAAGAAGATGTATCGCCAATCTCAGGTACGCTGATGATACCTCTCTGTTGGCAGAAAGTTAAGAGGACTTGATGAAACTGCTGCAGACAGTGAAGGAGGAAAGTGAAAATCTGATCTTTATTTAAACCTAAAAAAGGCTAAAATCCTGTCAACTGAGAAGATCGACGTGTTCAGATTGTGAGACGATCATGTGGGACTAGTGGAAAGTTTCATCTTCCTGAGTTTTTTAAGATTGAAGTGAGTGGAGAATGTGGAGGAGAAATTAATAGACGGTTATAAGTGTTGAGAACAACAGCAATGTCAGGGTCGACAAAGATTGGGAAAGACAAACATGTGACATGAATACAAACCAAGAGGATGCTGGTGAATGCTCTGGTGTTTCCAGGTACAATGTATGGGTGTGAGTTGTGGACAGTGAAGACGAAAGAAAGGAAGAAGATTGACAGTTTTGAAATGTGATGTTTGAGATAAACGTTAAATATATTCCATTGACTACAATAGGAAGAAACAAATTAGTGCTTGAATAAATTAGACCTCCATGTACATTCGAAGCGCTGATGCTCAAACAGAAACTGTCATAGCTTGGATACATCGTACGTGCAGAAAACGAAAGTTTGGGGAAGTGAACCATGCTGGGTATGGTTGAGGGAAGAAGAGGAAGAGGCACACCTTGTATGTGCCTGATGGATGGGGTAAATTCTGCAACCAGACTGTCTCTGCCACAGCTTCGAGAAACAGTGTAGTCAAGGGATGTTTGGAGAAATGTGATCATGGACATCACCAGAAGTTGGTGATGACTTAACGGAACTGTGTGTGTGTGTGTGTGTGTGTTGTGTATGTGTATGAGAGTATATATATATATATATACACATGTTATATTTATATACTAGTGCATGCCGCGTAGGTGCGTGCCGAAGGCGCGTGCCCGTACGTGCGTGGCCGTACGTGCAAACAAAAAAACAAAAAAGCTTTCAACCGCGTGCCAGAACCAACAACCACACAGGCCGTTCCTTCGCTCTCCACGTGCCCGTACGTGGGTGGCCGTTCGTGAAAAAAAAAAAAACTTTCAAACTGCGAGCCAGAAACGACACCACACAGGCCGTTCCTTCGCTCTCGCTTTTCGCGACAACCACACTTCCACACACAGAGTTAATTAAATCCAAATTAAAATCAAATTTACCTCCTGTCTTTGCTTGCCATGACATTCGCTGTCATGTAACCAGCACGGCCCATGACGTCATCGTCGGCGGCCGCGCACGCGGCCTACGCACCACGCCTACGCAGCAACGTGTCATGTCATTGGTTAGTAAATAAATGGCCATAACTTTGGGAACCACTTGTCCGATTTATATAAAGCTTTGAAAGGCACATACTCAGGTCCCCAGCAATATACGTGGCAAGTTTTAATTAGATTGGACCAGTGGTTGTCGAGAAACAGCGGTCTCACACACACCACACACACACACACACACACAACCACACACACACACACACACATTGCTGGAATTATATATACTAGTGCATGCCCGTAGGTGTGTGCCCGTAGTGCGTGGCCGTACGTGCAAACAAAAACAAAAAAAAACTTTCAAACCGCGTGCCAGAAACAACAACCACAAGGCCGTTCTTCGCTCTCGTAAACGACACACACACACACACACACACACACACACACACACACACACACACACACACATTGCTGGAATTATAGACAGATTAAATGAGGTCAATGAGATGACAAATGAAGGGGTTGAATGCAGACTGCAGAGCAATGAGTAAGGAAACCCGTCGTTGTGAACGTTTTTACCACCAAATTGAGATGTATTGGTTGGCAAGCATGTTGAGTAGAGCTGAATTCCTTAACACTTCCAAAGGCACACTACACCGTTTTTTTTATAATTGGAAACAAATAAAAGTTGTGCACTTTTTTTGATAAATTATTTTCGGACAATTTTTCTTCAATAAATAAATCATAATAAGAATTGTCTCCATGTACACACCTTTATGTCGTTGTCCACATGTATAAACAACATTGCTGAGGAAACGGCGCTTCTTCTTTGTTTCCTCGTCCAGGGCAAGAATGTGGAGGCTGCTGGATCTGCCAACGTTTTGATAAATTATTCGTTTTAATGGCCAATATTCAATAGCGCCGCAACGTATTTTGCTTTTCGCAATGTCGTCGCAAGGAAAAACACAAAGAGAAGAGAAGAGAAAAAAAAACATTCGTGCAAAAAAAAAAATTACTTCTGGTTCGGAGCATACCAGCTCACTCTGATGTTACCGAAATTTATGCACCGTCTAATATGAAACGATCATAACTTGGGGCATTGTGTTTATCTATAAATGCGCATAAGAAATCGAGAAATTATTAGAATACACGAAGTCATCACTCTCCGGAAGTCCGTACGTTGTAACCTGTAATGGGGAACACGGCTAAGGTTCTCTCCCCCATCGGCCATGCCACGCAGCAACGTGTCCTGTCATTGGTTGGTAAATAAATGCCATAACTTGGGAACACTTGTCCGATTAATATCAAACCTGAAAAGGCACATCCTCAGGTCCCCAGCAATATACCTGGCAAGTTTCAATTAGATCGGACCAGTGGTTGTCGAGAAACAGCGGTCACAGACAAAACACCCCACACACACACCACACCACAACACACACACACACACAACACACACACACCACACACACACACACACACACACACACCACACACAACCACAAACACATTGCTGGAGTTATATATCTCATTCTAACCACTCACTTTGGACAGACTCACTGACTCACTGATATTAATGTTCGGGACCTTCAGTGGTGTAGAAAGCTAAAAATTAATGTGCCAACGGACATCGAAGCTGATACACCGGAGAAATCACAAGAATTTTGGAAAGCATCCACATTAAAATATAAATAATGAAGATAAATAAATGACAAAATCAATGCAGGGTAAACGGCCTGAGACAATGGGGAAGCACAGGTTGATTATAATTGTTTTCAATGTGTAAGCATACCCCACTAGTATAATATATATATATATATATATATATATGTGAATATAAGGGACAGTTGGCAAAGTAAGTTTACAGAAATGTTCACCTGCATTATGTCATTGTTTAGAATGGCAAGGGGGGGGGGGGGTGAGGGGATGGGAAATAAATTATTTTGCAAATAATGAATCTGTGTTGAATTACCAATAATATAACGATGAGGAAAAGCCGAGCAGATGAAAACTTGACAGCGATTACAAAGTGAACTTTTCAAACACACAGCATGACGTGACTCTCTTTGAAGACTTCTTAAGACGCCTGGTACACGTGATTTCTGAAATGCCATGCGGCGTGTACGTGCCTAACAAAGGTTTGCTCTCAAAGCTCCACTTTCCCCTGCGTGTCTGTCCAGGAAATGGTCCTGGACACTGTTATTTGAATTCCCATTCATTGCATTGGTTTCTGATTGCCGAGGGACGGGTTCCATTGATTTTAAACTGGTCCATGCATCTCCAAGCCTTGATGGGGGAGGAGAATGCTTTGTTTGGACACAGGTTTTCATCATCGACCAGCACCTCCTTGATTAAGAACAGCTCGTTACATTGAACCAAACAGTTCCAGGTCATCTAATATTCGGTGTAGTCGACTGTCATGACAAGAGAGCCATTAAAGCACCGGGTGGATTGCAATATAAATGTATACACATACATACATACACAAATATATAGCTGTGGGCAGATATGTCTTTCATAGACTGCAACTAGAACGGCACTTGGTATTGAGCACATACCTCCGCCAGGCAGAACAGTCTAGGTTTTTGTATCCACAGATAGGCTGGATTTGGATCAGGACTTGAACCAAAAACGAATCGCCTTGTTCTTGACATCTTTCCAACTCATGTACCAAGTTTTGTCCGAATCCCTCCCCAACTTTTTGAGATATCCTGCTCACAAGCAGACAAACAGACAACACAGGGGTGAAAACATAACCTCCATCTACCTTGGGTGGCGGAGGTCATTTAAGCCGGAAGTTCCATTTTAAATATTCTTTCACAAGCAAATACAGCCCGTCGCTTCACCGACGGGTCCATAAAGTGTTGGGGGTGGAGGTGGGGTTAGCAAAGAGAATGATGAATGACATGTGACACTTAATGACCGAACACACACACACACAAAAAAAACGTGTCAGAACAGCTGTACACACAACGACACAACAGAGATTTTAAAGTAATCCATGAGCACATCTGCAAAAACTTTGATATTCCAATTCCAGAAAATTTATGAGAAAATGAACCAAAAGCAATCACTGAAAACATCGAGGTACCGCTCACGTCCGACCTTGTGATCCCATCGGGCGTGAACATCGAAAACAAAGCATTGCGACCAGATATCATACTTAAGTGCAAAAATAAAGAGAAGAAGGCATTGCTGATTGAGATGTTAGTACTGGTGATTTTTGACTAACGATGCAGAAATCAAGAAAATGACCAAATACCAAGACCTCAAGCATGAAGTGAAAAGATCCTGGAAGCTGAAGAATGCCAAAGTTGGCCCAGTGATGATGAATAACCTCATGGGAATGATGGCAAACAACCTCACAGAGATATTAAAAACCATCCCTGGAAATATCACTACAAAGGAACTCCAGTTGTAAGCCGTCCTGGGATCAGTTACAATCCCGAGGAGAGCCCTCGGCACAAAACTTTGAAAAAAGAAAACTTCACAGCTTGGTTCGTGAATCGTAACCCCTTACCGGAATGAAGGTGGATACTTTGAGCCCACCCTGGGAGGACTCTCCATTCCACATTCTGAAACCCACATATGTAGATACCAACCAACGACACACACACACACACACACACACACACACACACACACACACACACACACACACACACACACTGCCATTTATTGGAAAAGATATGTAGCACAAGTCTGTGGAATATCATCCTCATTGGCTGAGGGCTCGGCTGAGCTGCTGATGCAATGCCCTTTGTAGGTTAGGGCAGGAATTTGTAATTACCTCCGCCACTGAAGGTGAGGAGAGGTTATATTTTTACCTCTGTCTGTCTGTCTGTGAACAGGATATCTCAACCATTTGTGGACGGATTCCGACGAAATTTGGTGGGCAGGTTGGGTGTGTGGCACGGCCTAAATGCTTAGATTTTGGTGAAGATCCAAATCTGGATCCGGCTACTAGAATTTTTCAAGTGATTGTTCACCGTTGAGAGATAGGGCCAAAAATGATATATAGTACCGCATTGCAGGATATCCCAAAAAGGTATTGACGGATTCGGATGAAACTTGATGGACAGGTTGGGAGTGTAAGGACGAATCGATTCGATTTTATTGAAGATCCAAATGCGGATTCGAGAATTATTTAATTTCTAAAGTGATTCTTCGCGATTAATAGATGGGGCCAAAGCGATAGATAGCATGATATCTCAAAAAGTTGTCGACCAATTATAACAAAACTAGGTGGGTGAGTTGGTTAGGTGACAAGAACAAGTCTATTAGATTTTGGTTCAGGTCCAAATGCAGATCTAGCCGATCGGTGGGATACAAAACGTAAACTGTTCAGCCTGCGCTCTACTGAGCACACTACTGATAGTGGGGCAACTTAGCATACCAATTGTGCATTTTGTGAGGAAAGCACCAAATTTGGCACACTAGTAACCTATCATGTTATGAACAGATTTGGATATTGGGCCATCTCAAAATTTTTGATGGCAGTGGAAAATGGCTGCCACAGCCATCAGCGGCTGAATTTGAGATGGCCCAATATCCAAATCTGTTCATAATATGTTAGGCTACTAGTGTGCCAAATTTGGTGCTTTCCTCACAAAATGCACAATTGTTATGCTATATTTAGCTAAGTTGCCCCACTATGAGTGCCGTTCCAGTTGCTGTTGTGAATGTGATTTTTGTGAGACTAATTTTGTTTTTTTAATTGTAAAGACTTCCATTTTGATTAAAAGCAACTTTTGCTTATTAAATTACCACCCCTCATCATTGCCTTTCTCCATTAAAAGAAAATGTTGTTTCTGGGTGTGAATGTGCTGCAGTTAACAGCCATGGGTGCAAGATGCGAGATTTCAGTCAGGTAATGGAATCCAGACATTGTAAAAAAAAGTTTTTTGTAATGATGTCATTTGTGGAAAGATTTGTGCTGTGTCCATGTGTTGGAACTCCCTCTGTGAGGCTTTGGTGGATCTCAGGAGTTTTACTGTTATATCGAAGAAGTCTGCTTTTGCACAAAGATATCGAGCTACTGAACATAATCTCCATTCCTGATGAAAACCCACAGTATTATAGCTGAGCATGTTTTTCTGCACTTTGGAGTTGGCTTGCTTTGAGCATCTTCCTAAATTGTATTGGATATTGCTGTAAGCTTACATTTGTTTATTCACAAAAGATGTGACAACTGCAGAGTAGAAAACAAAAATGCTTCAATCAACTCGAAGTTTTATCAATGAAGGCAAATAACCTTTATGTTCCACGTTTCAACCAAAGTGGAGCCTTCATCAGGGCCAACTCAGAGCAAGTTAGTGTTTTTCCCTCCCAACGACGAAGTGTTCTTTGATATACTTGACTTGTGGTTTTCATGTGCTTTGAGCTTACCTTCATCTGTTCTCAACCGCTGCTTGTGGGATAGAAGCGAAAGGTCATCGTGGTAGTTTCCTCGGATAATTTCCTGGTGTATAAAAGAAGTTGCACAATGTGTAATAAATAAACAAATGTGGTTAAAAAAAATATAATTCAGCTGGGTTGGAGGTGAATTCCTTCCAGAATAAGTATCTGAAGGATTTTGTTTCTCGTTAAGTACATTAGTTTATATTCGTCTTATTATCTGTTTCTCAAGGTATTTTCGAAAATAAAAATATAGTCATGATATGTATAAACTTCCATGCTCTTCTAGCCCAAGAAAGCTGCATAAAGCAACCAAGAAAAGCGACACAAGGTAAGCCCTTTGCTGTTTCAAACCCTACCCTGGTTCCTGTACACCGGTCCAACGGCTGAGAGGAGTGTGTAGCATTGGGTAACTGTGCTATTAAATTTAATTTCACAGAATTTTTATCCACCGACATTGCACACTTCTAACTGCCCACAAATGTTGAATGGGTAACAGCACTACAACAATTAAAACAAGTAAAATATACATAAAATGTTATAGCCCCTGTTGTTTTATTTATATTGCTGTACGCAGTTAAAAGGCGAGCCCATATTTATGTACAACTAGCACATTTAAGTTAAGGCATCTTGCTCCTTAAATGTGTCCCAACCATTTCTCAGACCTGCAGGTCCGATTTTTCTTTTTTTCCGATTTCTCAGGTCCGATTTTCTTCAAACTTGGCACAAGCACAGTACATGATGGCAACACGTGCACCTTACTTTTTTTGCAATCTGATATTTTACGATAAATTTCAACCGAATTGGACACATGGTCTGGCAGCCAAATTATTATTATTTTTTTGATCTGGTTTCTGTTTGATTTTTTTTTTTTGAATAAGGCTCACTTGGCAGTGCCTGGATGGGTTTAAGGACAGAGGAGTAGCAGCTAAAATGTGAATCCTCTCCAGGTTCCTCCTGACGACTTCCTCTTGCTTTTTGCTTGTTCAGGTTCCTTCTAATTCTCCAATGCAGGACTGTAACTGTTTGGTCTTCCATTTGATTTGAATTGAATTTATTTTAATAACATTCTAAATTCAATTTAATAATAATTTTAAGAAACGTCATTGATCAGGGTCAGGTGTCCGATCAAAGTGGACGTCTTGGACCCGGTCATCACTGCCAGCAGTTATAAAGTGGCAGTTCTAGTTATGTCTCATGAATTACATAACACAAAAGTACACAAACACCCATTTCTCGAAGCTCTCGATGAACAGTGTTTGTGCTGATGTTGCTTCCAGAGGCAGTTTGGAACTCGGTAATGAATGTTGCAACCGACGACAGACGATTTTTCAGCGCTACGCGCTTCAGCACACAGCAATGCCATTGTGTGAGCTTGTGTGGCCTACCACTTCACGGCTGAGCTGTTGTTTCTCCTAGATGTTTCCACTTCACAATAACAACACTTACTGTTGACAGGGGCAGCTCTAGCAGGATAGAAATTCCAATGGTGAACAATTTTAAGTGGTATACCTTGTCATATATTTGCAATCCTCACCTGAATTTCGGGGAAAAATGAAAATTTTCAATTTTTGAGGGATCATGACTATTATATATGACTGATTAAGAAAAGTAAACATGTATTTGAATACTACTACCATACAGTTATTACATGAAAAAATTTCAAGCTTCTGGGATGGGTCAATAAAAATATATGGGGTCTCAAAGTTGGGTCTTCATACAAAACTAACATTTTTTTTCTGGATTTCAACTGATCAGGTCATAAAATTTAATAGAGGTATACTCAGTTTTATGTTTGTTTCTTACAGAGCAGTTATAGAAGAATAATCTCTGGAAATTTCAACGCTCTAGTGTTAATATTTAAAAAGTTGTGGAAGTTTAAAAGTAGCCGTTCATTTTGTGATGATCGCAACGACCATAAAAATAGGGCCAAAACCACATTTTCAACCCTCAATATCTCAGAGTTGACCGCATCTATGGACCTAAAATTTTACGCAGCTTCATTTTGATACCTGGGAACTATTTTATGAAAGTTTAAAGTAAATCTGAGGGGGTCAACTGGGAACATTTTCTTAAATTTGGTGATTTCAGATGGAATGACTCTACTGAGTCCAGGACGGCTTACAACCGGAGTTCGTTTGTCATGATATTCCCAGGGATGGTTTTCAATATCTATGTGAGGTTCTTTGTTATCACTGGTACAACTTTGGCATTCTTCAGCTTACAGGATCTTTTTACTTCATGCTTGAGGTCTTGGTAGTTGGACATTTTATTGATTCCTGCATCGTTTGTCCAAAATCACCGGTATCAACACCTCAATTAACAATGCCTTCTTCTCTTTATTTTTGCACCGAAGTATGACATCTGGTCGCAATGCTTTGTTTTCGATGTTCA
>CM068956.1:134626264-134639007 GCA_035128595.1 Eptatretus atami
GATCATAAGGTCGTACGTGAGCGGTACTTCAAATTTTTCAGTGATTGCTTTTGGTTCATTTTCCCATAATTTTTCTGCAATTGGAATGTCAAAGTTTATGCAGATGTGCTCGTGGATTACTTTACAAACCCTGTTGTGTCGTTGTGTGTGCAGCTATTCTGACATGTTTCTTTTTTTTCGTGTTCAGTCATTAAGCTTTTGCTAACCCCACCTCCACCCCTCACCTGTCTTTTTTTTTTCCTCCTCTCCCCCAGTCGATTTTCTCTCACTCTGTTCTCCTTCATTGCTCCCCCTCCTCACAAAATGCAGCACTCTCTCCCACACCTCTGTCGCTCTCTCTGCCTGTGTGTGTGTGTGTGTGTGTGTGTGTCTCTCTCTCTCTCTCATGCACCACTAACTCCCCTGTCTCCATCTTCTCTGCCTCCCGTTTCCCCTCTC
The DNA here is from genome assembly GCA_035128595.1 of Eptatretus atami. Taxonomy (NCBI): domain Eukaryota; kingdom Metazoa; phylum Chordata; class Myxini; order Myxiniformes; family Myxinidae; genus Eptatretus; species Eptatretus atami. The sequence continues at coordinate 134,626,703 of CM068956.1, forward strand.
ACCCGACACCTTCCTCCCCCTCTCTCTCTCTCTCTCTCTCGACGCGTCTTGCCCCACACTTTTTTGACCCGTCAGCAAAGCGATGGGATGGATTTGCTCGTATATAAATAATAAAGACAGGCCCACCCACATCTCTCACCTGTGAATGGAGGGAAAAGCCAATCAGCTCTCACCGAATTAACTAAACCCAGGTGGCTCGGATTATATAAATAATTGACACCTCCCACACTCCTCCAACTGAAGAAGCTGCCAGTCTGGCAGCTGAGGGTGTGTGTAGCATTGGGATTCTCATTGGAGTACTATGTGTGAACATCTTTATAGCTGTGGAGGAACTCTGGGAAGGGTTTGAAACAGCAAAGCGCTTAACCTGTGTCGGTTCTTGGGTTGCTTTATGCAGCTTCTTCACCTGGAGAGTGTGGGAGGTGTCAAATATATATATATATATATAATATATATATATATGTATATATATTATATTCATATATCTATATATGTACTGTATTCTGTATATACTGTATATATAGAGTATTCTTGTAATATACAGACTTCTTTTTTCAGCAAGTCAGGGTGGTGGGTACTCGATTGAACAGAAACTGGGTCATTGAATTGGTTCACCAATCAAAATCTTGAAGCATATTGTTTTTGCGGTCAAAAGCTGGACGGGTCAAAGGTCAGGTCACATAATCATTAATTTTCATCCTATTAACTTGAAATTTGAAGAGGATTTGTATTGTTGCGTCTGGGGGGGGGGGGGGGGTTAGTATAATTCGCCGACTCAATTGTCGTGGATGTGCGGTTAACACCGACTGGGCCTATCGCGGAGCGGTTTTCCTTCGAGGCGAAAACGTGATCCTCAGAGATTATGGCGCACGCGGGAGGGGAATTGCGGCACGGACGAGCAGATGGAAGCACAGCACAAGGGTTTGTCTCGAACCCACAAAAGATACACGGACACCAGTAATGAAATAATAATGGGGATTCAATGAAAATAGATGAAATATTTACAAGGCTAATAATTCAAAGTGTAATAATAAAACGTGAGGTAAATTAAAGTCTAGAATCGAGGTGCCTCGACACACGGACTTTAATACAGACAAGGGGAAAATGAAATAAAAGAAAATCCTCCCTTGATTCTGGCACTTAGCTTTGTCCAGAGATTATCTTTACTGAACTTTGCGATCAAGCCGCTTCGTCCTGCGTGGGAAGGTGCGCCAAAAATGGCGCCGAGCCGCTCTGGGCGGGAAACATAGGTTAGGTAATTCGTGAGGCAGTGTTCAACGCCAGGGCTCACCAACTGCTGTGCGGCTTCTTCTCATGAACAAATATATCGAATGTTCCTCTCCTACCGAGGTCTGCTCACAACGATCGCCCCTCTTCCTCCTTGAACATACAATGACACAATCTCTGAGGCCCCATGATAACGCCACGAGGCACACTCTTCGTCCCTCCTCAGAAACATACACATTTCACGGCTCAGCTGAACAGCCAATGACTAGCATCTTGCCCTGTACGCGGGTAAATTTACAGCATGACACGAGAATTGTGGAGCCATTTTGTCATTCCAAGAGGAGAGCAAAAATGAGATCCTCCATCTCAGCCACCCACGTTCCTCTCACAACTGTCCTCCCCGTTCTCCTGCTGCGAACCTCACTTTCCTTCTACGGCTCTCTGACGTCACATCCATTCATCATCCACTCCGGGGGCGTGGCCTCGCCAGATGTCACCCTTGGAGGTGGCGCTTCTTGCCTGCTTGGACGTACAGCTCGGTTGTCGTTTTAAGGACATGAACCTCCTTTATTGCCGGTCTTGAAATACAAAAACATCGGGGAAAGGCCACAGGGGGGCAATTACATACTAGGGGAAATTGGCTTTAATCCCTATCTAATTAACATAACACCACCACCCCCCATCCCCCCTCCACTAGTGTGGTGACAAGTAACACTTAAACTCACAGTTTCCCTACTTAATTTACATCAAGATGTCTCCTAAACATCTACGGACCAAGCAACTCTATACAATCCTAACTTTGCTATGAAATTCTTCCATCTACCCCCACAACCGTAACAGTATGTTGGGTCACAGAGCTGGTGCACCAAAAATCTGAACGATCGATTTATCCTCTTTGACATTTCAACAGTTTCCATGACAACAATTTCACCCCATTATAATCAAATGTGCCTTTTTGTGAATTTATTATTGCAATACCTCAGTTGTTTTTTTTCATGTGCAGGCTGTGGCTGCTGGTTGCATCATTTCTGTATGCATAGCTGTGCCTCTGAAGCAGTGCCCTGTTACATATAAACTGTACTCATTTAGCCAACCTCAGAACAATGACAGGCTGAGTCAACCCACGTGATGTTATTTCAACGGGTGAGGCTCGAACTCAAGACCCTAATATCTCAAGCCAGCCACCTTTACCATAAAGCCAACACCAGGCCACCATAAGTCAGTGATTTTTCAAGATCAAATGGAAACTTACATTAGCTTAGTTGTACGTATTTGTAGTATATGTTTGGAAAATTTGGTCTAACGTAATCAAAAGTCAAGGTTAATGCCACTTGAAATATGTAAAACACCGATTACGCCACAATTACAAAATGTATCCGCCAAATTTGTTATGCACAACATTCGATCATATAAAACACTTGATAGGTCAAATTTTCGAAACTAGCATATTGCTGTTTCCATGGCAACTATTGTTTATTTGGATTTTGCAAGTATCGTGCTATGCACCGCATTGTTCTTGTTTGTTACTTGGCAATTTTTTTTTTTTTTGACAAGTTTGTTGATCGCCTCCGTTTGTTTGTTTGTGTGTTTGTCTGTCTGCTTTCCTCCAGCCCAAACCGCTCAACCGATCGTTATGAAATATTCAGAGATTAATGGCACTGACCCTGTGACAGCCCCACATTGAAGTTTTAAAAAATTTGGTCGATCGATAAGGTATACATAGGCCAATATGAACCAGCTTCTCTAAAATCCTCAAATTTCATCCGATTGGCTTGAAATATGAACAGGATTTGCATACCAGGTCAGTGAATTCAACCACCGACTAATTTTGAGGTTGTCATTGGTCAAAAGGTCAACCCAAAATTTTTTAATTGTTTCTGAAATTGTCAATTTTCATCCGATTCACTTGAAATTTGAAGATCATTTGAAGATCAGGTCACTGAATTCAACCACCTATTGATTTTGAGATCAACATCGGCCAATTTGGGCAAATTTTTCGAAAATCCTCAATTTTCATCCGATTGACTTGAAATTTGAAGAGCATTTTCATGTCAGTTCGTTGAATTCAACTACCAACAAATTTTAAGATCAAAAGGTCAACACAGGCCTAATTTCTAAAATTGATAGATAGGGCCAAAAACTAAATATATCACTATCTCAAAAAGTTGTGGACGAGTTGAGACAAAACAAGGTGGATGAGTTGAGTAGGTGACAAGAACAAGCGGATTTGGATTTTGGTTCGGATCCAGCCCATCACTGGGATACAAAACGTGACCTCTTCCACCTGGAGGAGGTATGAGCTCTACCGAGTGCCATTCTACGTTGTGCTGTTTTGCCAAGTTGTCACTCCATGAGTGATTTTTCAATTTTTTGTTTGTTTGTCTGTCTGTCTGTCTGTCTGTCTGTTTGTGAGCAGGATATCTCAAAAAGTTATGGACGGATTCGGTGAAAAACGTGGTGGAATCTCCTTGGCTATTGGACACAATCCTGGACAGGTCACCACTCCGACACAGGATACCAGCAAGCTGGCACTCATTTTGCCAACCTTGGAAGTATGACAGGCAAAGTCAACCCCACCAGGTGTTAATTCAACAACTGAGTGGGATTTCGACTCAGGATCCTAGGATCCCAAGCCCACCACCCTAACCATTAAGCCAACAACAGACATAAAAAACTATCTACAGCATGATATTTCAAAATGTTGTGGATGGGTTATGACAAAACTTTGTGGATGAGTTTGGTCGGTGACAAGAACAAGCCAATTAGATTTTGGCTAAGGTCTGAATGCAGATCCGGCCTATCGGTCAGTGAGATACAAAATGTAAACAGTTTAGCCTGGTGGAGGTATGTGCTCTACCAAGTGCTGTTCGAGTTCTACCTCTGTTTTGTTGTGTACAAAGTCAAGGGTCGTGGAAGAGTTTGAACACTGAATGGATCAAGACGCAACAGAACAAAAGGAGAGAGAGAGAGAGAGTGGGAGGGGGAGAGGGAGACGGAGAGGGAGACGGAGACGGAGACGGAGACGGAGAACATCAACATCAGGGTTGAATGACAAAGTCGAGGGATACTCGTACAAATAATTATTATATCTCTGGTTATGAGAGTAATATCATACCTCTGGTTACTCGTATTACAAACGACTACTTCTGGTTACCAGGAGCACATACTTCCTTGTTGTTATGAACTCATACCTCTCGTTACACATAAATTAATACTTCTGAATATGACAAACCAATACCTCTGGTTATTCCGAACTAATACCTGTGGTTATTTGGGTAGGTGGGCGACCTATTATGTGCAGGGTCCACTCCACACGGGCTATGTGTATATAAAAGAACAAACCGACACGGACATCGGGACAGCTGCCGTCCTGTCCATATAAAAAGTCTGCAGAGTCTGAGTTCTGAGTGTTGGTTAAAAGTTTTTATTTTATTTTTTTGATCGGCCACGTGTAGCTCATTTCCCTGTCCTCTGTAAAGCTGCCAAAAGCCGCTGGAAAAGCGCCGGTAAAAGGCGAAATCACAGCGGGCAAAGCGCATGTCAGCACCAGGATAATGGCCCTTCAGCCCCAATCCTTTGGCCAGCCGTCTCCTCTTTCCGCCTAACCCAAACCATCCCCGATCGTCTTTAATATCCGCACCGGTGGCGTCCAAAGGAGGACATCGAAGCGGCCGCCCGCAAACCATCCTTGGTAACAAGCGCCATCATCAAGCCCCTGGGTCTGCGGCCGCCTTTAATGTCCCCCTCTGGGCCCCTGTGCTTCCGCGAGCATCTTGTCACCCACCGCAACCGAAATGGGAGTCTCGTTTGAACTTTCTTTTTATTATTTGTCAAGAGAACTGCTTCGAGCCCCTCCTCTGAAGTATAAGGAGACCCCTTGAAGAACCAGGGTCATTCGGTCGGACCTGGGAGCCCAAATTTTATGGTCGTTGAGTAGTGTAGGCCTCTACAGACTTGCTGATGAAATACGTGGAGCAGCAAAGTTGGACCTCGACGAAGATCAATGTTGTTTTTGTGTTTTAGATGTCGATTAAAACATCCATGGTACCTGTCCTTTATAGGAAGATAGGGATCACGAGGAATGGCACCGCCGCTGGGTACCAACCAAGACTCTTCGTCCTGAATCGTTTCGACGCAGGTGTTGTATTGATAGGCCGTTCACATGAAGCATGCCAACTACCTGGTGAATTATTGGTCAATGGTGCAGGTGCTGCTGAGACAGCAGGCACACTCTGAGAGTGAGTAAACAGGACAACTTGGTGTCATGGAACCTCCAGGAATACCATACCAATTTGTGCTCACAGTGCCAGGCAGGAATTTGTAACTTGTTCATGGTTCCGGCGATAGCTCACCTACTCGATCTTCGTGAAGAACACCGTGGGATCCACCATCTAACGCGAGCAGACGAGCCGCCACGGACACGCAGACACACAGACTCTTTTTGTAATTTCCATTGCATTTCCTGTATTTTGAGACCTATTTTGCCGACATGTTGTCCACGTAATTTATGTAAAAGTGCATGGACGTCTCCTCATGACCTTGACCTCTGTGTGAAACTGAGTTAAGGTTAAAGTTGGACAAACTCTATCATGAGCTTGAGACATTGCAGAAAATAAATTCACAAATAAAATCTTATTTTAAGACCTAGAATGGTACTCAGTAGAGAGCGCGTACCTCCGCCAGGCTTGAACAGTTCACGCTTTGTATCCCACTGATAGGCTTGATCTGGATCTGTACATTAACCAAAATCGAATCGGCTTGTTCTTGTCATCTACCCAACTAATCCACCAAGTTTTGTCACAATCCGTCCACTACCTTTTGAGATATCACGTTATGTATCGTTTTTGGCCCCATCTCTCAATGGTGAAGAATCACTTGAGGAATTAAAAAAATGCTCAGATCTGGATCCAGATCGTGATCTTCACTGAAATCGAGTCAATTCTTCCTTATCATACACCAAGTTTCGTCCGAGTCTGTCCACAACTTTTTGAGATATCCTCTTCACAAACAAACAAACATCCAGACAGACAGGGCTGAAAACACAACGTCCGCCAACATGACTAAACATGGGCAGGTAAAGATTACACTTTTACCTGTTTGAAATTGTTCTTTGATCACACATGACAGATTGTAGCCTGTAAGTATTTACACAAATTCCACGAATGGAAGAAAGTGGAGAAAGCGTGGCATTTGGCATGACGGTCCCTCTCCCTCCTGATGGACCCCAAAGCGTACATCCTTGTCGACTGCCCCTTTCCGGTCAAAATGACGTCACCACTGGACTGCAAGAACGCAGCAATTGCCATTTCCATAAGTCAATGTGACGTCACTCGTCGGGTGCAAGGCAAAACTCGTGTTGTGGCTCCCAAGATAATATACAGCGACGGTGCAGACAATGAGACGAGTTAGACAACAGCTCACTGCATTAGATGTGAGAGGAATAAACTCTGTCCTGCAATCCAAACAATAACTGTCTGACAGGATGGTTCTGAGATGGGACACATACCTTGAACTGTCTATCCGAGTTCAATTCTGGACCCCTGACGGAAAATTGTCCAATTGATGCTTCGTAGGTCGGGTGTCCCATCGGATGGATGTAAGCTGGATGTCACATGTGCTGGTAATAGTTGGTGGATATGAAAACTTCCTACAGTGTCCTTCAACCAAGGATAGATGAGTTATCGATAGCATCCTGAAAAAAATTCCCTAAATCCCTGCACTAACCTACAAGGGGCCCTGGAACAACTGGGCAGCTACCAAGGGTCACGGCATGATACCAACAACAGTTACCAGAGGCTACTGTATGAAGCCAACAGTAGCTACCAGGGGCAACTGTCTGATGCCAACAGCAGTTACCATAGGCCACAACATAATGCCAACAATAGCTACTAAGAGCTGCTACACATTGTTACAAGCAGCTACCTACTAGAGGCCACTGTATGATGCCAACGCCCAACAGCAGCTGCCAGGGCCACTGCATGATGCCACCAGAAGCTTCCAAGGGCCAATGCACGGTGCTCCCAGCAGCCACGTGCTGCATATGAGAAGCCATTGTTCACAAAATGCAAAAAGCTTTCAAGCTCCTGCCTGCTGCGGCTCACTCAGCCTTCCAAACGGACTAAAAACCACTCTCGCTTCTTGCCGCTGACATCTCCTGCTGCTTTGTCCCAAGGGAAACAAAGGCCGCTCGGGCTTTGATAATGCATCCTCGTTTCAAGGGCCGAACGGACTTTCAGCAGCCTCAAGAAACTTGACACCCGTTACCCGCTAACCCTTGGCTAAGCCGTTTGGCTTCAGTCGCTCGAACTCCAACAACTTGCTCCCTTTGGTCCTCAAAAACCTGAAAACCCTGACCATCAGCACAGTTATAGATCATAAGGGAAAAGAAGGATAGTAAGTAAATTATCAGATCATTGTAATTCTGTTTTTAGACATTTTCCTGTTCAGACAACGCTGGGGTTTCTCAACCTTTTAAAGGTAAAGCCAAGCCAGATATGGATCAGGTGTCTGTTGTTGTTTGTTGTTGGGGCAGCTCGATTTTAATGACTGTAAAGAGGAGTTATTATGGTACCGTCCAGTAGCAAAATACTATTGAAAGCATAAAATTCAACCCAAATTGATTTTTTAGTGAAGCGCCCATTTTTAGGGAAGCGTTTAATAAAGTGCTCCGTGACAGAGACAGTACGTGAATAACTCATGTCAGTCATCTCTGTTTCAATGAGGATGCCATGATGATAGCACCCGGATTCCTAAAGGATAAGATTATTCTCATACGACCCTATTTCAAGAGAACTCAGGGAATGAACAAACACCAACAGATCCTTTATATATGATGTGTTCTCTTTCCTCCACGGATGTCTGTTGTTATTGCCAAGTTCTTGCCATCGTAGAAAACGTTTTGAAGTGGGAAAGATTGTATAGGAAGAGCAACAGAAATGAGTTGTTTCAACCCCAACCCTCTCCCACCCCCTCATGATGGACCCTAAAGCATAGGGTCCATCACGAGGGGGGGCAGGAGAGGGGTGGACTATGCCACTGATGCAGTGCCCCTGTTACCAGTAAGCTGGTACTCTTTTTTGTCAACCTCGGAAGGATGACAAGGTTAACCCAAACCCACCTGGTGTTATTTCAATGGGTTGACAGGTGCTCGAACTCAAGACCCTGAGATCTTAAGCCAGCAACCTTAACTGTTAAGCCAACACCAGGCTTACAGAGATGAGTGAGCAGCTACCTTTCTCGAAATAGCTATTGATCAAATCTAAGCAGTCTATATTTCAACTTTCACATCTATCTCATAGTGTGGTACTCCTTGAGGTCATTTTTTTTCAGGCCTCATAGTGTAGCGAGGCTGTGTGACTCTGCACGAGGTCATCTGTCAATCAGCTAGCACTGCAGAGGTGTCCTGTAAACCTGGTTTCCCCACCCATCTCCTCTTTATGATCAATGCTCCTCCATTTACACTACCGTTATGAGTTCACGCCATCCTGTGAGCCTGAGAAGGTCGGAATTGGTGTGGGCTTCATGTGAAGGCGCAGGAACAAGCTGTGTTGCGTGATATAAAATTGTCCACCCAGATGGGCCAATAAAAAGGTGTGCCTTGAGTGCACAGTTCAGTTTGGTTCTGGAGAGGTAGTGAATTGGTGTCCAGAGGGAGAGATAAGAAGATGGCGGCGGGAACGAGTTGGCGTTTGGCATCAAGTTGGTGTGGGAAAACCGGAGAGACGCACATAAAGGCACAGGAGAGCAAAGAGGTCTTTGTGCCTCCATGGATCCAATTTTGCACCCACTGCATGGGTTCACTGTCACGAGGAGAGATGCCATTACCTCCCCAAATAAAAACAAAAAACTTGGAGGAAAAGGGGCCGGGGGGGGGGGGGGGGAGGCGGTTGAAGTCGGTTGTTGGATGAGGATACACCGACAGAACATTCAGGTTTTTTTTTTTTGTATACCTTGTCGAGGCTTGTATGAGAGCTAACACACAACGCACAGTAGGGGGGCATGAGACAAGAGGGGTGGGAGAGGGAAGGACAAAACAGTGGGGAACAGAGACATTAGGAGATCTGTGGAGGGAGAGGATGGGGTGGGCAACACGTGGTATACAAGATGACATTACAGGGACTTTCAGGAGGAAGCAGTGATTTGAAGGAGGTGGGTTTGGGGTGGATTAACGGGGGTAGAAAAGATGGAGGATTTTTTTCACGATAGCCTTTCACAGATATCACAATCACTACACAGGTATACAATCAACCATCTGTACCTCAGCTACCGAGCAGTCCTGCCAATATTCGTGTCCCCCCGTCTAGTGTATTTCCAGTTTAAATGTATCTCCTGTTTCTTTCCCCACAACCGTTCCAGAGAGAAAATTCCATGGATTAACTAGTCTCTGAGTGAAGGACCCTTACTTTATTACTATCCTTACTCTACTCTTCTTTACTCTCAGGTCGTGGCCCCTCGTTCCGTCACTGTCCATTCTGCTGAAAAATTTCTACCTTTATTTTGTATACACCCTTCATTATCTTAAACATCTCTTTCACATTACCTCGTAGTCACCTCCTTTCTCATGCATGTCTCCTCCAGCCGCTCCTTATTGCTTCGTCTGGACAGCTATCCCAGGAATGTCCTTGTAATTCACAGTAAAGTACACTTATGTCTCCTAACATCTTTATCCTGCATGCAATTTATCTTCAAGCTCGAGGAAGAGCCTGAGATCGATTTGCAGAACTAACAGCCAAGTATGGGAAAAAGGTAGGACCCATAGTCATTCATAACGACCTCCAGTAACAAGGAAAGGGAATACGAGTTAGCCACAAGTGAACTAGCACCACATGTCGGCCAGATAAGGTGGTTCAGGTACATTATACCACACTCAAGGTTCTTAATGAGCCAGCTGTTTTTTTAATTTTTTTTTGCCAACAATCAAATTGCAACGTGGGACTCACTTGTTTTCCTGAAGATGAGAATCCAAATCCATTAATAGGGCTTCTGTTTTCAGCTGTATTTAAACTCAAAACATCTGGAATCCCAATCAAGCGCTCTCACAAATTGGCCACACCTGTATGCTATCTTAAATATGGCACCTACTGATACAGTTTTACCGCACTCGATGATGCTAACCAACTCTCGGCACACAAGACAGTCATTACTTCATGCTCTCCTTCTGAAGGACGATCCAGTGTCCATACACTTTGCACATCAACACACGTGTATTGGTAGCGACAGGTTATCATTGCAAATTAACTGGTGTGGAACTGACTGGCCAAATGGAAAACAGGTTCACAGTGGTCACTTGCTAAAAGATGCATAGTGCGTTTGGAATACCGGGTTTGTGTACGTATGTCTGTAAAATGGCCCCAACATACCTCGTACATGTTTCTCTCCTGTAATATCTCCTAAAATGCCCCCCTAACTGTGTCGTCTCTAGTGTATCAACATGTGCTACATAAAGAAAACAGGAGGTCCTATTATCCCTCGATGTGTTGCTGATATCGTGTGCTTACTGTTTCATAAAATGAATAATGGGTGACTATCAACTGACAGATGTACTGCGTAGGCAGGGTGCAAAATACTGTAAAAGATGGTCCCCTCAGGTAAAGCATTTCATATGCAAGCTGCCTAAGTCCACAAGTAGTCCAACTTCCTCCGAGATATTGAAGATCTCATTCTTTTTAAAGAACAGGCCAGTACCCTGGATCAATTTCCTGCCTCCTGCTTTGCACGGTAATTCCAGTCTTTGATCAGGATATGGTGAGAGTAGTTTTGTGGCTCCAACCATACGGTCATTCAAATCCTTTAATTAACTGGAATTGCACTTGGTAGAGGACATACCTCCACCAGGCTGAACAGTTCACGTTTTGGATCCCACCGATAGGCTGGATCTGCATCCGTACCTTAACCAAAATTGAATTGGCTTCTTATTGTCACCTACCCAACTCATCAACCTAGTTTTGTTTAAATCCATCCACAACTTTTTGACATATCATGCTATATATAGTTTTTGGCTCTATCTCTCAATGGTGAAGAATCACTCAAAAATTCTCGTATCCAGATCCAGATCCTCACCAAAATCGAATCAATTCGTCCTTGTCACACGGCCAACATGTCCACCAAATTTCGTCTGAATTGTCTCTAACCTTTGGAGAAATCTTGCTCACAGACAGACAGACAAACAAACACAGGTGAAAACATAACCTCCACCCACCTTTGGTGACGGAGGTATCTCTTGTGTCCTCTTCTATCTCAGACCTGTTTTTCGAGCCTGAATTTGAACATCAGACATCAAGCAGAATTATAAATAAATACCATCAATAGTGTTGCTGTTGAACCAACACTCAAAGCGATAAAAACCACAAACCTTGCACCATTATTCAGGTTAGCATAAGCTATTTTGGTTGCTTTAGTTTAAGAAGTAGATGACTCTTGGTTCCAAAAGCAAACACCAATTTCTGAACGTACGGATACAGGTGAGGTTTTCCACATATCTTTGGAAGCAGACCATCAATTTTGCTTGTGTGCAAGGCGCAGGGGCGGAAGTAAATGTGCTGAATAAAATTGAGAAAAAGAAGGGGGAAAAAAGAGACTTGAGGACATAAGTGATTGCATGGGATGGAAGAGGGGGTGGTGGGGGTTAAGAAATGGAGTTTGGAGGAAATATAAATTGATGTTTCCCCCAACCAGGCAAGCATAGAATTTGGCCAGGGTATGAACGTACGACGTGCGCAATATCGCGGAATACAAAATGGCAGCGCCCCAGACCAATAATGGCCACCGCAGCAAATTTTCCGATTCGATGCCATGAGCTACGTACAATTCCTTCAACAAAGACAGACAAGAGTAAACACAAACAAATTCCCTTAACTTTTAATCAAACTCTGTAGTATCAGAAAAAAGTGCATTTACAATAATACATTTTACTCTGTCCATATGCATTGCATTGTACATAAATAATTACACTGTACAAACATAACACTATTTACAAGCATTACAATATATATTTATATCTGGGAAGTATATAAAATAATTAACTCTGAGACAAAAATCTAAAAGACTGCACTGTACAGCGACTGTACAGAATACAAACC
>CM068956.1:134639017-134654017 GCA_035128595.1 Eptatretus atami
CCCTCACGTTTCTCACAAATGTCCGAGGGATCAAGATCAAACTGGGACGTTTAAATATCGTGTACACAAACTTTCGTCCGGCGAGCTAAAAAAATTTCAACGGCTCGCTCGAGAAACGACAAGTCATGGCTCGAAGAGACGTGATTGAGTAAGCACCTTTTCAGAGGTGGCGCAGCATCGCCACCCGATTTGCGTATTGGCACTGTGAATCATGACTGACGGACCTGCCAGTCATAATGGCATTCAGAAGAACAGTAGATATTGTAAGAGGGATTTTACGGGAAAATGAAACAAACTCAGAACTCATTTTCTCATTAGCTGGCATCGGTTTGTTACGTTCCTTAGAGGATGCGACCTTATATCGATACATGTGATTATCGATTCCTTCTCTTTTCCTACAGTCATGGTTACACCCGCAGTGCTGCACTGCACCGCAGGACCGTTCTTCCTCTCTCGCTGTCACCTGTAGAAGAAGAGCTCCAGCCAGCACGGACAGTCGAGGATGCATTGCCGTGTGTAGTCACGGCCCCAACCCTTGCCAAAGCTGACACGTACGCTGTAAAGATCCCGGGCACTCTCACCCTCGGCTGGCATGAATGTCTGCAGCAACCTCTGGGCCCGATCATGATCGAAAATTTTGGCAGTGTAGCCCGACGGAAGACGGTGCGATATGGGCGCCCGAGCCGTCAATCCTCCGGGTCCCGGGGGCGCCGTGAGCGTAGGCGAGTGCACGAAAGCTGGTTGATCACCCCTGTTGTAGGCCCATATTCCATCAGCTTCTTGGCTAAGCACAAGGCCAGCCCCAACTTTAGCCCTCGCTCGTCGCACCACCAGGCTTCCACTATTACTCTCAGGTAACGCTTTGAGACAGAGACCTGGGGATTCTCGCCCATACTCCTTGATACCAGAGCACTCAGGGGGGAGGGGAAGCTCATAAAAGATGGAAACGATAGCTTGGCGGGCATGATGCAAAGGGCCCACGCGTGTCCGCTGCTCCCAGTATGCAAGCGTGCACCAAGGCGCCTGAGCCTCAACAAATGAAGACTCGCCTGCAACAAAAGAAGAAGAAGAAAAAATAAACACCAACCTTTCATCAATAATGGGCATTGATTTCCACTCAGTCATATAATTATCTCATTGAAGATGGAAGACATGCTTTTGCAACATGTGCACATGCTCGTTGTGCCTTGATCAATACTTCCAATGACATAATTGTGGGAAGCCAAAACCATGCCCATGCACATCCAATTATTTCACAAATCTTCACCTGGTGCACTGTCAACTAGATGGCCCACCTAAACTGGGTATTAAGTTTTCCATCCATCACACATCAACAGCACACATCCATCCATCAGGACCATACTCTGTGCTGAGCGTTGGTGCTGCCTAAGCAGTCTCCTGGGCTATTGGGCACAATCCTGGACGGGTCGCCACTCCGACACAGGATACCAGTAAGCTGGCACTCATTTTGCCGACCTCAGAAGGAAGACAGGCAGAGTCAACCCCACCTGGTATTAATTCAACAGCCGAGCAGGATTTGAACTCAGGATTCTAGGATCCCAAGCCCACCACTCTAACCATTAAGCCAACACCAGGCATAACAGCACACTTGCAATGTGGATACCTCAAATAAAAGCATTTCTCAAGGATCTTTCAACACAAAAATTGTGAAATTGCAGATGGAAAACTGGTATAAAGATACTAATGTGGGATTATTTAACATTACAATGAAAAAAGCAACAGGCAGCTTCACTGGCATATGACTGACCTACCAAGCACACCAGCTTTTGGTATGTCTATTGAACAAGCTAAATTACTCCAAAATTTGAACTGCAGACATCTTTATGGTTTGTTGATGCTCTATTTCAACTCTCTTTCTTCTCCTTTTTTTCCCCTTTATAAAGGGTGAGGTCCAATGGTACCAATCTTCTCTCCTGCCTCGACCACGATACTTCTCCACTTCCCTCTCTCCCCAGCCAACTATTTTCACCCTCCAATTACCTCCACCTTATTTATATCCCTCCTCACACAATCTTCCCATCTCAACCTCAGTCTACCTCTTTTCCTCTTACCTTGCTCCCTCAACCTATCTGATCGCTTTGCCATTCTCTCTTCCTCCATCCTTACCGAGTGTCCAGCCCACTTCAGCCAGCTTTTTACCAATCTCTCCTTGTCAGGCTCATCAGCACACCAATTTCCCCACTCAGTTCCTCCATCCTCCTATCCACCCTCTTCACTCCCGCAATCCGGCCTGAGTTGTTCTCGCAGACCTACAACTTCTGTTGTTGTCTTTCTATCAGTGTCACCATTTTGAGACCATAAAGGTAGGCCGGCGTCGCACAAGCCACCGTTACTTTTCCTTTCAATTTCTTTGATGTCTTTCCGTCTGCCATTAATGAATACACTGTACTGTCCAAATGACCTGTAGCTTATCAATTTGATCTATTTCCAGCACAACGACAAGACACACTGCAGATCGTTACACCTATTCTGATTTAGGCTCCATTAATAACAGCTTCATCGTGGGTCAAGCTAATTGCTCATGGGAGAGATTATTTGTGACGAGGTTTCCTTATACACCTGCATGCCTAATTCTTTCGGTACGGTGCTGGTTGCAGCCAATGGACACTGGCGCAACGTGGGAACATCCTGGTAACTGCGTTTCGGGAATGTTGACTTGTGTACATAGAAACGGGGATTCAAACAGCTGGTCCTGATCTCAGCCACCTGAAATTCAGCCAAGCGGCCTAATGGAACGTGCACCAGAATGCCTGGAAATGTGCAAACGATGATCAAAACGGTTAAAAATGGTGTCGGTTACACAGCCCCGGGATATAACCGGGGGTCCTTGCATTGGCATAATTTCACGCACCTTGCTTTGCCAATACAAGATGTATGCTATTTTCATTTCTGGTTGGCAGGGAAGCAAATTTATCAGAGCCTCGGGTGTTTCTTTCGGTACCGTGATCATCATGAATTATGCTAGAAAAGCAACAGTTGTATTAGTGAGGGTATAGCGGTGAAATTCCCGAAGTTCCTGCTTCAGTTTGTGTTTTTGTTTGATACACAAAGTCTATACTCGTGGAAGTTGATTTTGCATGAACCAACAATGGTTGATATGAATTACTGCATAAATTCCTCACTGATTAGTCTGTGTGTAATACTGGAGGTTTATACCACGGCCAAAAAGGTTTATTGAGTATTATTTTTCTTACAGTGGTTTAAAGCCAATGGAGGAGCTTGTACTCACATTCATCACTTGCAGGATGAGGACATTCAGAGACATAATTGTGGTTTTACGTGGAATCAAAGAACATGAAGCTAATAGACCGATATACAGTGCATGGGATTTGAACTGATGATTCCGGCATGATGAGGGGAAGTGATCTGATGGCAGTACCAAAAAGGCCAACCAAATGTTTTGAAGTTGTTGAACAACAGCTTAATACATACTAATATATCAACACTAATATACACATGCTTATAGCTTAACACTAATATACACATGCTTATAGCTTAACACTAAGAACAGATTAATCAATAGCCCTGCTGTGGTTGAGGCAACACCAAAAGTGTGTGTGTGTGTGTGTGTGTGTGTGAGCACGTGCGCACATCTGCAGCAGATACCAAGCAATGTTAGCAACCCTCCCTTTTTAGGTCATCTCTTCGAGCATGACCTAATAATATTGGTGTTGAGAGGAGAGGTGACGATCCGTCCGTCCGTCCATCCGTTCACAATGAAGTTGAAGCGGGAGATCTGGTCATTAGTGATCCTGATAGAGGTCGATGAGACGTACACGATGGTATGACTTTCAAGGTCACCGAAGGTCAAGGTCAAGGTCACGAGGCCTTTGAAGTTGCGAAAATGACGATTTTCAAATTCTATCTCCTCCGCCATTTCTCAAGCAATCTTGAATTTGATTGTGGCATATAAATCTATGGGACAATATCTAAATTTTGTTGGGCCGGATTTTCGATGTTCGCTTTCGTTTTCGCGTCATGTGACTTCAAAGTTTGCAAAAACTGCCCTACCTTCAGGAGGCTATATATTTTCTCGCAGAGATGACCGTCACTCCCGCACGGGGGTAATTTGTTTTATATTGTAATGCAGTCAGTTATAGAGATAAAGAATGTAATAAATAAATAAAAACCACGAAAGTTGCATAAATACAACTTCTGGAAAAATAATTGGTAGTACACCATTAATAATACAAGTACAAGTTCCCTTACAAGAAATTTCAACACAGGATGAGGCCATTAGGCCCATCAATGCCTGCGCTATGGTTGTTTAGCCATGTTCTGTCTTTTCTAAATGCTGAGCACCAAGCAAGGAAGCAGCACATATCATTTCAAAAGTCTTTGGTTTGACTTGTCTGAGATTTGCACCACTGACCTCCCAGACTCAGAGTGGACACTAATTATTACACCACGGGGTATGGTTAATTCAGTTCTTTTCTTATAAATCGAAAACTCAGTATGAGATTGGTAAGAATCAGCCGAGCAAGTGGTCCAAAAGTGGGTGTATAAATGGTATAATAACATTACCAATAATGGTAATAATAATAGTTAGAACAGTCTAATCAACATGATTCTTACAAGAAATTATGAGGGCGGTCAGAGGAGCAGGACACACAAGAAACTCTTCCCAAAGAGTTTACTTTATTTTTCTTAACCATCCAAAAGTCAATGCAGACATGGAGAGCTACCACGACGTCCTTTCAGAAACAGGTATGTGCATGTGCACAATATTGTAGGGAAGTAACACACACTGCTGGCACCGCACCAAACCCTACCCTGCAATGCTCAAAATGAAAGGTTTGATTATATGACGTGCAGCAGAGAGCACTTCAAGCAAATTAACCATGTTGCTGCCACTTGGATCCAATTTTAAAGGAAAACAAATTAATCACGTTCGATGTTGAGTGAGGTGCTCAAAAGAAGCTTTCGGTAAGAATGTTGCCCCCAAAAATTAGATGTACAACGGTAGCAGACAGGAAGGTCTCAAATGGCTTTCCTGTGGTTGGATTTCCTTTTATCCTACAATGTCTAAGGCTCACAGAGGAGCTTGTACAAATTATATTACATGCAGAACATGGATGTCAGGAAGGATGGTGCAAGGGAGGACACTTACCTTTGAGCTGTGTCGTCTGGAGTTGATTACCCCCCCCCCCCCCCCCCCCCCCGACTACAAACTGTTGGATTAGTCCTTTGCAAGCAGCACATTATACACAAAGTGCACCGTCCCTGGGATTGACGTTAAGCCCGGTGTCATGGATGCTAGCATTACTCGGAGAACGTCAAATATCCCACAATGTCTTTCGCCGAGAGTAGGCGGGTCATCGCCGGCGCCCTGCCCAAATCACCTTAAGTCGAACGTCAGGCCTGGCCAGCCGATTCGTGAAACGCTCAGGCCTAAAAAACCTTGCCCGGCGGACCACAAATCGGTGGGAATAATTGAGGCGTTAAAGAAGTAGTGTTACAGGGAACACCAAGGACATTAGGAAGTGTCTATCAAGGTTATATTTCAAGGACATTGGCAGACAATGGACAAATCAACAATGTATATGGGATTTGGACCTGTGGTCCCAGCATTATGAATTATGTGCTCTGATGTCTAATAAACACATCCTTCAAATTCTTCAACCAGTAATAACAATATAAGGAGAGACGTTTAAACATTTACAACGGTGTAATTTAAACACAATTTGAATAATTTAAATTAGGATTGCATTAAACACAATTTGCTAAAATTAAATTATGATTGTATTAAACACAATATACATAATATAAATTACGATTGCATTAAATACAACTTGCAAAATTTAAATGACTAATGCATGCACGTATGTGCGTGCCCGTACGTGCGGGCCCGTACATGCGTGCCCGTACGTGCATGCCCGTATGTGCGTGGCCGTACGTGGAAAAAAAAAGAAAAAAAAAAGAACAATTGTGACGTCAATCGTGACGTCATAGCACCGTGTACTGTCATTGGTTTGGTAAATAAATGGCCATAACTTGGGAACCACTTGTCCGATTAATATCAAACCTTGAAAAGGCACATCCACAGGGCCCCAGCAATATAACCTGGCAAGTTTCAATTAGATCTGACCAGTGGTTGTCGAGAAACAGCGGTCGCAGACACACAGAGATTGCTGGAATTATAGATAGATGATTATATTAAACACAATTTGCATAATTTATATATAATTGCATTAAACACAATTTGCATAACTTAAATTATGATTGCATTAAACACAATTTGCTTAATTTAAATTATGATTGCATGAAACACAATTTGCTAAATTTAAATTAAGATTGCATTCAACACAATTTGCTAAATATAAATTATGATTGCATGAAACACAATTTGCATAATTTAAATTATGATTGCATTAAACACAATTTGCATAATTTAAATTATAATTGCATTAAACACAATTTGCATAATTTATATATGATTGCATTAAACACAATTTGCATAATTTATATAGGATTGCATTAAACACAATTTGCTAAATTTAAATTATGATTGCATTCAATACAATTTGCTTCATTTAAATTATGATTGCAATAAATACAATTTGTATAATGTAAATTATGATTGCATGAAACATAATTTGCATAATTTAAATTATGTTTGCATCGTTTAAATTATGATTGCATTTAACACAATGTACATAATTTAAATTATGATTGCATTAAACACAATTTCCATAATTTAAATGATGATTATATTAAACACAATTTGCATAATTCAAATTATGTTTGCATAGTTTAAATTATGATTACATTAAACACAATTTTCATAATTCAAATTATGATTGCATTAAACAGAATTTGCATAAATTAAATTATGATTGCGTTAAATACAATGTACATAATTTAAATTATGATTGCATTAAATACAACTTGCAAAATTTAAATGATGATTATATTAAACACAATTTTCATAATTTATATGTGATTGCATTAAACACAATTTGCTTAATTTAATTTATGATTGCATTATACACAATTTGCCTCATTTAAATTATGATTGCAATAAATACAATTTGTATAATATAAATTATGATTGCATGAAACACAATTTGGATAATTTAAATTATGTTTGCATCGTTTAAATTATGATTGCATTTAACATAATTTGCATAATTTAAATGATGATTATATGAAACACAATTTGCTTAATTTAATTTATGATTGCATTATACACAATTTGCTTCATTTAAATTATGATTACAATAATACAATTTGCATAATATAAATTATGATTGCATGAAACACAATTTGGATAATGTAAATTATGTTTGCATCGTTTAAATTATGATTGCATTTAACACAATTTGCATAATTTAAATGATGATTATATGAAACACAATTTGCACAATTTAAATTATGATTGCATAAAATACAATTTGCATAAATTGAATTATGATTGCATTAAACACAATTTGCATAAATTAAATTATGATTGCATTAAACACAATTTGCATAAATTAAATTATGATTGCATTAAACACAATTTGCATAATTCAAATTTACAAGGAATTAAGGCAGAGGAGGCCATTCGGCCCATCATGCCTGCGCCACACAAATACCAGATTTAATCAATCCGTTGATACGCCTTCCCTTCGTGTGCAGCCTTTTTGGCTGCTACACTGGTCCTCATTTCGACGACCTCAGAAGGATGACAGGCTGAGTCAACCCCATCTTGTATTAATTCAACAGCCACGCAGGATTTTAATTTAGGACCCTCAGATCCCAAGCAAGCACCTGAACCGCTAAGCCAACACCAGATTTTTAATTGCATTAACAACACCTAACCACTAGTTTTTAATTGCAAATTATGATTGCATTAAACACAATTTGCACAATAAAAATTATGATTGCATTAAACACAATTTGCATCTATCTATAATTCCAGCAATCTCTGGGATAATACCTTCAAGGCAAATTGGTGGTGATGTAATTGGCCACACAACCTGATGACCTAGTTTGAAAAGCCAAAAGATGAAATCGGGATGCTATTAGCAATAACAGGAAAAACGTGTACTAGCATGTGACTAACGTGATGTAAATCCAAGAGACAGGGCACACACATTAAAGAAAACAATGAAACATTTTCATTCAGTTGAAGATGCCCTTGCTGCCTGTCAAGTTTCCACATGGCGGCGAGCTTGAAACGCACTTGCAAGAGATGAATTGGGTTTGATAATCGGTGTCTGACACTGGAACTTTCCTTCGAATGTGCAGGGGCGTTTGCAGGCACCCTGTATTTGGCAACGGCCCATCAGATTTTAGTTTGAAGTCTCCCCTGCTCTTTAAAATATTTTATAAAAGACGGTGGGGGAGATGTGGTGAAGAGGAAGAGAAGAGTAGATAGATATTGAGAGAAAAAAATGGAGGTTTGGAAAAGAAAACCTGATGCTGTGCCCTTTGATGTACAAGAGTTTCAACTGCATTTCCTCCACACATGCACAGAGTCACAAGAACCTCCATTCTCTCGAGACTCGCAGCTTGAGCTCCTCAAACAGGACAAAGGCCGCACTGTGTGAGTACCGTGCAGCACAGTACACAGCAATTCATGCAGAGACATTGTTCATTAATGGGAGACATCGATATACTTTGAGGACAATCAGTTGTGACCTGCATATGGACTATAGAGTGCCTCAAATGTTGTATTACATTGATATTAAGAGCAAAATTCCAAAGGCAAACTACATTGGCTCGAATACGCAAGAGAGAGAGAGAGAGAGAGTGTTCACATGCATGTTCTCGTTTTAAGAAACAAAATGTGGATCACGGGGATTTGGACATTTGGGGGGGGGGGAGACAAGGTTTCTTGAGGTCGTCTGGTTCATTATAAACTACACTGTTAAATACTCTGTGAGATGTTGAAAAATTGCTGACATGTAATATCGTTAGATGGCAACAATAATTATACATATATTATAAATTATGACAATTATCCACCTTTTTACTGAATTCTTCTTCTTCGTTGAAGGCCACAATTATTTCCACGTTCTTGTGGGGTTGGCTGGGGAAAGATTGGCCCAACTCTTTCACGAACCGGCTGGTGAGGCCTGAAGTTCAACTCGGATAAGGGCAGGAATTTGTAATTCGTTCCGGGTGCTTGCGATAGCCCACCTAATGTTCATGAAGGACACCGTAGGATCTTCAATGTCCACCAACTAATGCCAGCAGATGGGACATCCAGTTTAACGTCCATCCGAGGGAGAGAACACACATTGATGAATTACCCTGCCTGTGAAACACCGGGATGACAGTTTATAGCTGGGTCCGGATTCGAACACAGGATAGACAGCTTAGCTGGGGGTGTGCGTACCTCTAAGCCACCCTGCCAGCCCTCCAACTTGTTACTGAATCACTTTAATAAATCCAATGGGTGCGGAGAAGAACCACTTTTGATATTTCTTAAGAGACGCCAACATAAGAGGGTGTTCCTAAAGCTCTAGGTAAGGGATATTCAATGATACAGTAAAGTCGTGGGTTCTTTATTTATTCTGCTAATTATAAACTTGCTTGTATGCTTGTTATATGCCATTTGTTTCATTATGCAACGTTGCTTGTTGTTTCTTAGTAAAATAGTGCAGTTTTCCACATCATAAAATAATGGATCTTACAGAAAATTGAGCAATGAGTTGCTGTCAAACTTTTATATGCTGAAGGTGTCAGCTCCAAAGGAATCCATAGACGTAATGAGTGGCCGTGTATGGCAAAGGTGTGCCCTCATATTCTACAGGAGGCAAACAGATGGGAGACTTTAAGGGTGAACGCTCGTCCCTCGAAGTTGACCCCAGGTGAGGATTACAGGTAGATGCAACCAGCATATAAAATGTCGCTGCATTAATCATGTTGGCTGGCAGGTGGACCAGCCGACCTGATGAATGCTGATTCAGCTGACTTTATTGTGGCAACTGGCGATGAAGCGTGGTTTCACCGCTGGGATCATGAAACCAAATAGGCATCCATGCAATGGAAAGCACGAGCGAGGACCACCACCCAAGGAGCTTCGCGCCCAACCTTCAGCAGGCAATATCACAGACTCAATTTTCTGGTATGGCAGAGCGAATCCTGCTGATGTACAATATCCCTCACAAAACTATATGCAGTGCCTTCAGAAAGTATTCACACCCCTTGACTTTTTCACATTTTGTTGTGTTACAGCCTGAATTAAAAATGGATTAAATTGAGAATTTTTTGCCACTAATCTACACATAATACCCAATAATGTCAAAGAGGAATATTAATTTTTTAAATTTTTTTACAAATGAATTAAAAATGAAAAGCTGAAATGTGTTGCATCAATAAGTATTCAACCGCTTTGCAATGACACTCCAAAATGAGTTCAGGTGCATCCAATTTCCTTTGATCATCCTTGAGATGTCTGAACAACTTGATTGGAGTCCACTTGTGCCCAATTAAATTAATTGGACATGATTTAGAAAGAAACACACCTTTCTATATAAGATCCCACAGTTGACCGTGTACGTCAGAGCAGAAACTCTACCATGAAGTCCAAGGAACTGTTCGTAGAACTCCATTCATTCGTAGAATTGTGAGGAGGCATAGATCTGGGGAAGGGTGTAAAACAATTTCTTGTGTTGAAAGTTCCGAAGAGAACAGTGAGCTCCATCATTAGGAAATGGAAAGAATATGATACGACCCAGACTCTTCCTAGAGCTGGCCGTCCGACAAAACTGAGCAACTGCGCACAAAGGACCTTGGTCAGGGAGGTGACCAAGAACCCAATGACCACTTTGACAGAACTTCAGAGTTCCTTGGCTGAGATGGGAGAACCTTTTGGAAGGCCAAGAGTCACTGCAACACTTCACAAATTTCGGCTTTATGGGAAAGTGGCCGGACAGAAGCAATTCCTGAGAAAAAGGCACACGACAGCATGCCTGGAGTTTGCATAAAGGCATGTGAAAGACTGAAAGCATGAGGCAAAAGATTCTGTGGTCTGATGAGATGATCATTGGTCCGAATGCAAAGCACTACGTTATGGCGGAAACTGAGGACATCTCATTACCCATCTAACACCATCCCGACCGTGAAGCATGGTGGTGACAACATCATGCTTTGTGGATGCTTTTCGGTGGCAAGGACTGGGAGAATTGTAAGGATAGAGAGAAACAATGAATGGAGCCAAATACAGGCAAATCCTTGAGGAGAACCTGCTTCAGAGTGCAGAAGACCTTTGACTGTGACGAAGTTTTACGTTCCATCAGGAAAATGGGCCCAAGCACACAGCCAAAGCAACACTGAAATGGCTTCAGAAGAAGAACGTGAAAGTCCATGATTGGCCCAGCCAAAGCCCAGACTTGAATCTGATTGAGAATCTGTGGAAAGACCTGACAATTGCTGTTCACCGATGCTCCCCATCCATCTTGACAAAGCTTGAGCAAATCTGCAAGGAAGAATGGGAGAAAAATCCCCAAATCCAGATGTGCAAACCTGATACAGACATACCCAAGAAGACTGGAAGCTATAACCGCTGCTAAAGGCGCTTCAACCAAGTATTGACTCGGTGGGCTGAATACTTATGTAAATTAGATATTTCTGCATTTCATTTTTCATAAATTTGTAAAATTTCTAAAAACATGTTTTCACTTTGTTATTATGGGGCATTTTGTGCAGATCGGTGACAAAAAATTTAAACTTAATCCATTTTAAATTGAGGTTGTAACACAACAAAATGTGACAAAAGTCAAGCGGTGTGAATACTTTCTGAAGACACTGTACAATCGCAGCGGAATATCATGCTAGCCTTATGCAAAATTTGTGGCAAGCCATCGAGGACAAATGCCGAGAGATATTGACCAAAGTTGTGCTTCTCCTTCACGCTTGTGACAATGGCTTCAAGCAGTTGGATTGCCCCCTCCTCCTTTACAATTATGTACTTCGACATCTGAAGTCACTCATACATGGATGCCTATTCATTGATGACAAGTAACTGAATGAAGCAACCAAGATGTGGCTGAAGGAGAAATCTTAAAACTTCAGTGATTAATATATCCACACTTTCATCTTCATCACACTTCATTGGTCTGTCTTCATTATCTCACACCATGTAATTTCATCTGCCATTCACATCCACGTCCTGTTATGCTTTACGTCCATTTGGTTTATTGATGGGGTGTTTCTTATTCTTTCGTATGCAGCACAAGGCTGTGAGTGTGGCTGTGCCACTGATGCAGTGCCCCCTGTAGCTTAGAGCAGGAATTTGCAAGTTGTTCAGGGTGCCGGCGAGAGCTCGCAGACTTTTCCAGAAGGACACCGTGGGGTCTCTAACATCAACCAACAAATGCTGGCAGATGGGACTCCCGGTTTAACGTCCATCCGAGGGACTGCGCACACACTGATTTCTCGCCCTGTCTGCGAGACACCATGATGACAGTTTGTAGCTGAACCGAGATTCAAACCCAGGCTAGACGGCTCAGAGGTGAGCGTGCACACCTCTAGGCCATCCCACCAGCTAACGGTGTATCTGCGGTCATGGTACTGGTCCAAGGGCTACTCTTATTATAGATACCATGGTATCTTACACATCTACACATTTGCCAAAGGGACAGTACAACATGTTTGCTGATTTTATTAAACATGTAACATTGCTAACAAGAGCAGACCTTAAAAGTATTCTATTCATGAATGAATGCACTCTCAAAAAAGAGAATTGGTTGCATTTGGGATGAAGATCCACATTCAAAAATGAAGGCACTGCCAACTAGTACAGCTGCCAAGCAGGTAAGGCTCAGTTCCCACCATCTGCATATATTGCAATCACGTGATAGTCCATCCCCCCTTGGGAGGTGGACACAGCAAGTGGCATTGCTACTATTACTGCACAGTCCAGTTATGAATAAAGACCACGTGGTGGTTGGTACGTCAGACCTGAGCATAATTCTGGATGGCGGTGCCTTCATTTTCGAATGTGAATGCACTTTTTAGAGACCACTTGTAACTTCTGCTGAAGAATCGCTGATAAATCATTGTCGTATGTTACATAATTGTCAGAACATCATCGTAATGCCTTCCTTTTGGTGACCTTTTCAGTTTTTGGGAATATGATCAAATGTCATGAAGCAAGATCTGTCGAGTTGGGTGGGCGACTGTCAAGCAGAATGCCATGCTCGGTCAGAAACCGGTGCACAGGCAGCACTGCGGTGTGTGCCGGCCCATTGTCCTGTGCAATGACTCCACTGCTACGGCTGCCTCTTTGAAACATGAATGGAGAACACATTTGCGTCAACTATTTGTACCTCAGAAAGAAATGCATAGTCGCACCTTTTTGCCATGGTCTATAAAAGGTGATCAGCACCATTTCCACACACAATTTCTCCAGCAAACGTTCAAGAGAGGGAAATTGAAATGTCTGTCTAACTTTGTTTCCGAGTTATCAAATGCTCGCACCTTGTCCAAGAAGGTCATGATTGAACGTTTCATACGTGACAAGCACCAATCCTAAGCATAGCCTGTGATGCCACTGAAAGGACGAGGCAATATACACTGGATGAGTGTATTGCATTATATCCAACCATACGCCGCAGCACAACTCAACTGGCAAGTGACTATGTCAAAATGTCCTCGGCAATATGAGTCTGAGAGCATCTAGTGTACTTTGCAATAATGGAAGTCTATCAAACCTGAGGTCTGGCAGGATGGTTTTAGCTAGAGGTATACACACTCATGTCTTAGATATCCAGCCTGAGTTTGAATCTCAACCCAGCTATAAACTGCTGTCCCAGTGTTTCAAAGGCAGGGTGATTCATCAATGTTTGTACCGTCCCTCGGGTGGATGTCAAACTGGGAGTCCCGTCTGCCGGCATTAATCCGTGGACATAAAAGATCCAATGATGTCCTTCGTGAAGAGTATGCAAGAGTCTCTGACACCCTGAAAAAAATTCCAAATTCCTGCCATAACTACTGCTCGGAAGGCAATGGCAAGCCACCAGGTAAACCCTTGCTAAGAAACTGCTTCGGCAGCACTGACACTCTGTAACAGAGTATGGCACATCAGAATCAGAATCTAACCTGAACGACTTATCCTTACCACCTCCAAACCGTCCTCGAGACAATAAAACGCCTTGCAGCCTGATTGTATGAAAGAGTAATAAAATTAAGGAACTCAAACAAAATGCCAAGACAAAGTACAAGGACGTATCCGGAAGAAGGGGGGGGGGGGGAATAAAAAGCTTTACAATTTTAGGAATAATTCACGCGCAATTTTTAACATCAAAACGTAAAACAATGGAGCACCATGTCGAGCACGTACAGACGGCTCCAGGCAGGTCGACTTCAAAACCTCATGGCTTTACAGACTTCAATGAGAACTTAAAAAACAAACATTTAAATGGGGGGTGGGAGGAGGCATCTGATGCCCTCAACGAAGACGTTGAAGCCATAAACAGTCAGAGTCGGTTGGTGTTTCGGTGAAATATGGGCCAAAGACGGTTTCGGTTTTCTTGCAAACACATTCGTGATGTTTGTTCGCCAGAGTGCAAATCTCTTTGTGAGTGAAGTCAGATGTAAGGCACCAGGTAAATGTACCTTTAAAACAAAGCGACCGATGAAACCTCAGCAGAAATATTACACACGGAGGTGACGGAGGTGACCTTCCCAAATGATATGGAAACTGAGCACAAACTTATAGAATAGAAATATAAGTGAGAAAATGGAAAAGTGTACAAAATACTCACTCGGATTTCCCCCTTCCCCCTCCCTTAGAATTCAGACGTCATCCATCTCACCGAGTTCTAGTGTCAACAGTAAGGGTATGAAAGCCATTTATTACATTACAAACTTGGTAGAGCGCATACCTCCACCAGGCCGAACAGTTTACGTTTTGTCTCCCACTGATAGGCCGGATATGCACCTGGACCTTAACCAAAATCTATTAGGCTTGATTTTGTCACCTACCCAACTCATCGCCCAAATTTCATCCGAATCCGTCCGTAACTCTTTGAGATATCCTGCTCA
>CM068956.1:134659739-134679477 GCA_035128595.1 Eptatretus atami
AAAAAAACCGAGGAAGGCAGCCGCGCGTCGTGCCAGGGCGAGAAGCTGGGCGGCTGCCAGGCGAGTCTTGCTGGGCTGTGGCGACGTTTACAAAATCCGTTTCCCCTCGGCACGAGGTTTGATGGCGTGAAACTGCCGGGTGACCCCGCCAAATGTATGGCTGAGGTGCCATCTTGTTCGCTTGCCCACAGAGCACATGCCTGGCATGAGGTTTTGGCAAAAATCACAGGATAATTTTTTTTGCATGCAAGAGCAACGATTGCAGACTCAAATATCTCGGTGTTTGTGTCTGTGATGCTCTGCCCTAAGGGGGGGTTTCATGCTGCCAGAGCAACTCTCTGGCAAGGATTAGGCTTGGTGGTTTGCCTTTGCCTTTCCAGCAGTAGTCAGTTGGGCTGGTGGGATTGCCAAGAGGTATGCACACTTTTCTCTAAGCTGTCGAGCTTTGATTCAAATCCTGATCCAGCCATAAACTGTCATCCCGGTGTTTCACAGGCAAGGTGATTCATCCTCGGATGGACGTTAAACTGGGGGTCCTGTCTGCCAGCATTAGTTGATGGGCGTTAAAGACCCCATGGTGTCCTTCATGGAGAGTAGGCGAGCTATCGCCGGCACCGTGGCCAAATTCCAAATTCCTGCCCTCACCCCACAGAGGGCATTACATCAGCGGCACAGCCACAACCTCAGCCAACGATGCTACCCCGCAGCCCTGTGCCACATACAAAATAAGTCGTCAGAGTAGGAATTTGTAATGTAGGTGCCGACGATAACTTGCCTACGCTTTGCCAAAGACACCATGGGATTTTTAATGTCCACCAGCTGATGTCAGCAGACGGGATACCCTGCTCATCGTCCATCCGAGGGGTGGCACACTTTGTGGTGTGGTGGTGGCACACAATGCCCTGCCTGCGAGGGACCGATCCGACAGTTTACAGTCAAGTCGGGAATTCAACCCAGAAGAGACAGCTCAACGGTAATTTCACTACCTCTGCACCATCGTGTCAGACATATACTCAAACACTAGTTAGCGAATAAAAATACAAAAAGTATCAGACAAATCAATTTGCAAGTCTCAAAGAGTCAGATTGACTGTGTATTACCCACAATGCAATTCCTTTTATACATGCATTATTTTGTTCAAAATAAGGACAGCATGCAGGGATAATACTGGATCGGAACTCGGTAGAGCGCATAGCTCCGCCAAGTATCCCACTGATAGGCCGGATCTACATCGAGACCTTAACCAAAATATAATTAGCCACAACATTTTGAGATATCGTGCTAAATACCGTTTTTTAGCCCGATCTCTCAATGGTGAAGAATCACTTTAAAAATTCTAGTAGTCGGATCCGGATCTTCACCAAAATCTAATCAGTTCGTCCTTGTCACACACCGAACCTGTCCACCAAATCCCTCCATCACTTTTTTGAGATATCCTGCTCACAGACAGAGACAGACAAACAGACAGGAGTGAAAACATAACCTCCCGTCCACCTTCGGTGATGGAGGTCGTAAGTCTTCGGTGCAAAATATATCCGAAAGTTTTCCACTCCCATTATATGATGCACAAGCAGAGGAACACAAGAAGAAAGTTTGTGCAAAGACCCTTTCCCATTCAATTTCAAATTTCATGGAGTACAAAGCAATTTTCGATCCCAGTACTGGGCAGCAGAAGAGCTCGCATGATCCATCGAAGGCGACTTGTTGAAAGGTCATGTAAGTTGAAAGAGAACCTGATGGATGTAAGGGTGTCACCTCGTGCTCAGATCGAAAGGCCTCAGGGCTCTAGGGACGTCCTGTTTGCCTTGACAAAGCAATCAACGGGTGACATTACAGGCAGGAAATTGGAAACAAGCGGCAGCTGGAATGTCACCTTCCTCCTACGTAGCAACAACATCAATGCAGTCGTTATTGTCATTTTTGATGCATTAACAATGAACTTATTCAACCGAAAATGTTGCAACATAGGAACTGTCTACGACCTTATGAAAAGTGACAACACTTTGTTGGAAAGGCCTTCAATTTTATTAACAGAAACAATTTTAGGAAACCCAAAGTAATTCAACTTTTCATATTAATTGCACCAATCTAGTTCAATCGTGGCCTCCGCAAGATGAATAGACTGCATGCGATTGCAAGTAACCCTTTGTGTTTGAACAGTAAACAATGGCCTTAAATCGAACAGCATACATTTAGTGAAAAAAAAAATGGAGCAGTCAAACAAAGGATGCGGTTGAGGAAAGATAAAGGCAATGTACATATTATGTATGCAAAACTGTGGAATTTCGACTACCCTCCTCCTTGAATGCCCTCTTCGTTTTCCTGCCTATCCCTCTTTTCCTTCTCAGGTTTGTTTCCATTTGCATCCCATCTACCCCTACGAGGGTGAATATAAGGGTCAGGTGAGAAGTGGGGAGAGGTGGGGGAGAGCCACAGTAGCTTGTGATCGAGTAATTGTTACCTTTATGCTGCATCATGGCCCGATCCATTTGCAACTAGAAGGGCACTCGGTAGAGCGCATACGTCTGCCACGTAATTCCTGATCCACGAGAACATATCAGGCCCAATACATTTTTGCGATATCATGCGATGTATCGTTTTTGGCCCCGTCTCTCGATGGTGAAGAATCACTTTAAAAATTAAATAATTCTCATACCCAGATCCAGATTTGGATCTTCACCAAAATCGAATCAGTTTGTCCTTGTCACACGCCCAACCAATCGAATCCAATCCAACGGGAACATACTCTGTGTGGAGCGTTGGTGCTGCTTAAGCAATCTCATGGGTGATTGGGCACAATCCTGGACAAGTCACCACTCCAACACAGGCTACTCAAATGGCTCAATCATCCCAGTAAGTTGCTACTCATTTTGCCAACCTCAGAAGGATGACAGGCTGAGTCAACCCAACCTGGTAATAATTCAACGGCTGAGCAGGATTTGAACTCAGGAGCCTCGGATCCCAGGCCCACCACCCGAACCATTAAGCCAACACCAGGCACACACCCAACCTGTCCACCAAATTTCATCCAGATACATCCACAACTTTTTGAGATATCCTGCACACAGACAAACAAACAAGCAAACAGACAGAGAGGGGTGAAAACATAACCTCCTTCACCTTTGGTGGTGGAGGTAATAAGAAAAACACAAAGGAAAGCCAATTACACTCATTTCCACATACGAGCATCATAGTATTCCGGTGCTTCGTGAACAATGTATGCAAGCAATAGAACGAGGCTATTGATTACACCCCGAACACACAAGGAATGCACACTGATGGAACAAACTCATTGGCTGGTCTAAAAATCCCAAAACCATGTCCCTTCATATTTCTGCCACAAGTACCTTGGCGGTCATTGACAACACGAAGAGCAACTTTGAACACAGTGTCGCAGAGAGAGAGAACTAAAGGTAAACCATTTCATAATATTAATGATGCAAATGATACCTATGTCTTTCACTTTGCCACACAGCAACTAACAAGTTGTCCAAGAATGACCCATAAGGCCGAGCAGGAGGGAAAATGAGGAAACAGCGCTCTCCAGGGGCAGACCCTATGGACTTTTTAAAGGACAATTTGGAGCCACGATGCCAACAAAACAGCTCTCTTGGCAGCATGGCTCACTGGGTGGTGGCCAGTTAAATCCTAAAATATTTCTCACACCGAGAGTTACAAATCACGTAATGGATGGCCAGCCTATGATTGTGAGGGAGGTAGATTGGAATTCAGGATTCTTCATGCTACATGTGCTCCTCCCACTCCATCATGGGTCTTTTGAGGCCCCAATGCTCGAGAGATCTAGGAGTTAAAACCGTAATACAAACAACTGTCGGGCTCAGTCTTTTTTGGTGACACGGTGACAGGGGGTGGCTGCAACCAATGTAACTGGTTGTGCCAGCTTGCCGCAAAAGGAACAGGACAGCGTGACAGGGTGGTAAACGAGGGTTATGGAGACAAAGCGAGCATCATGGGATGCGTGGAATGTGGCCCAGGCCCCGAATCTCTCTGCACCCCCGCCCCCTGTGCCTGTTCTCTGAAGCTGTGCATTTAACGTATCCCGCTTTGCCATTTCGTGATGGTGGATTGTGTTTCAGGGCTAAAACAAGCTCTCGCTCTCACCATTGTCAGCACTCAGGCCGTGCCACAGCATTATCAGCCACAAACGGAGCGCCGTTAACACTCTCCGTGCCACTCGGATAGGCCCTCACCGTTTTGCAGGTTGAAGCATACGCTGCTGGCACACGCGTTTTTGCAAACTCAATGAGTTGCAAAAATCGAGCAAAAAGGCCGATGAGTGCGAGCACTCCTGTCTTTGCTCTTTGGTGCTGCAAACGCAAGTCTTGGCAAGATTTGCTCTCGGTGTAATGCATGCCAAATTGGGTATGTTATATATCCGAGTGGACTGCTGGATTAGCTCAGAAAGCTGAGCTCCTGCTTGCTTGACTCTGCGGGCCAAAGTACGAGTCTGGTGGACTGTGCGGATTCCCAACTCGTTCTGGGTGGTTGGACGGCTCAGAAGCATCAATAATGAAAACGTGAACCTCAATGCCTTCGCAAGGAGATGGATTTCAAAGCATGCAAACAGACCAAATAGACAAACAGGGGTTGAGAGGAGAAGCAAAGAGAAAAGGTTAATGATAATCTGCAAAACCTGGTGCTCTGTGTGCTTGCTAGCAAGTTGAAGCCGAAAGGAATCAGGTTCGATTCCTGTGTTCTTCGTTTGCTTTCATGTTGTGTTCACCATGAGACATGTGAGAGCTCCTTGAGAGTTATATTAGTCTGTCGGTTATAAAAAAAACAATATTCCGCACATATCGCAAATTCTGCAACTCGTATTCACAGCCACCAAGCGTATGCGATAAGCATATATAAATATATTATATATTATATATATATATATATATATATATATATATATATATATATATATATTGTTACGGTTCTAGGAACCGTGTGCATTCAAACATACAGGTGACCCAAAGTTAGTTATGCCGTTAAGTATATGTGAAGACAGAACCCTCCTTGTGTGCAGTGGGAAATTGAAGGGGGTGCGTTGCGATGTTTTTTAGTTAGGGTAATAAATCTTTATTTCCCCTCTTATCTGAACCACAGTACCTTTTCTCGCTTTCCGAGGCGAAATTTTGTGAGGTACCTTTTTGGCGAGTGCAGTCACGCGTGGAGGGGGCGGGCTCCCGGCATGGCGAAACCCACCCAGAAGGGGCGGACCCATGGAGGCTCTGTTCAATCAGGGCGGACAGTGACATCAGTTTTGACCAAGGCCCCGTCCCGCTAAGGGAGGTCGATGGACTACGAAGGGACCCTCTGAGACGGCGTTCGTTGGAGTTCAGTCAAAAGGCTCAGTTCAGTTCTGCATTTGCTGGGGCGTTCGTTGGAGTTTTCTGGAGTCGAGTTCGTGTACGAGGAGGATTGACAGACTGAGAGCTTTTTCACGAGTCTGTGGTGGTGGTGCATGGTGTTCTTCGTTGGTGGAGCGATTCCGATAACGACCGAGGAAACCCGACCTCGACCGGGTCTCTCGCTGGGTCCTGTCCGCGACCCTGATCCCCGCCCTGGGACTCCGCTCGGGTTCCTCGCGGACACGAGCCCCACGCGTGACTGCGGGCCGAGCTGCACGACCATTGGCAGGTGCCGCACAACAGAGTACCCCTCCCTCCAATGTGCAGGTACCCAGCCGAGCCGCGACCCCAGCTCGTCTCTCTCCCTGGCTGCGAGGTTCCTTGGAATTCACCTGGGTTTATTTTCATCTGTGTGTGTGTCTGGTGTGTTGCGCCGTCTGCTAAGTACAACTGCATAATTTTTTCGATCATTGTAAATCTCCTGTATATCCGCGATAAGCTTTCTCTGTGTCCTTCTTGCTGTAAATAAAACAATTGTAGAAATGTTCCCAGTTCGTTTCCGTCCTTTCTTTCATTGGTCCAGCATGGTTCGGATCTGAGTTTTAGCCGGGTTTTGTTCCCGTTAATCTGCTCATCCAAGCCGGCACGGCTTTGGCAGTTCCGCTTGACTGTATCGAACCGGAGTTGGCAGTCGGAACTCTACCGCAGTCGTAGAGTGACCGGTTCGAGCAAGATGTGCGGGGCGTGGTTCCCGGTAGACGACACCGCGTGGTTAATTAGGTAAATTGGTTCCAGACAAAAAGACCTACGCTACGTAGTGGAGGTATTGACGTCCACGGTCGGTTAAGCGACCCGCCGCCTCACGGAGTTATCCATGAGGACGGCCTACAATTCCGGGAGTCTGGTGGGAGACGACGTAACTCCCCCACCTAGCGGTCGTTCTCGCCACCGGTCCCGGCCCGCAACAATATATACTATATATATATAAATTAATATATATATATATATATATATATATATATATATATATATATATAATATATAAAGCTCGTTCTAACCACTGACTGACTGACTGACTGATATAAAGATCGGTTCCTCTGGGTGATGTAGAAAGATGAAATTTTGCGTGCCGATGGACATTGAAGCCAGTACACCGGAAAAAACAAAATCACAGAATCGTCGGACAACATCCATAAATGAAAATATAAATAAATGAAAAAA
The DNA here is from genome assembly GCA_035128595.1 of Eptatretus atami. Lineage (NCBI taxonomy): Eukaryota > Metazoa > Chordata > Myxini > Myxiniformes > Myxinidae > Eptatretus > Eptatretus atami. The sequence goes on from CM068956.1 coordinate 134,666,321, forward strand.
ATGCAGGTGAGTGACCCGAGACAATGGGGAAGCAGGGTAATTTTGCGTGCCGATGGACATCGAAGTCTATACCACCAGGAAAAATCACAGAATCGTCGGAATGTATCTGTAAATGAACATATAAATAAATGAAAATGGATAAAAGAAAATAAATAAATGAAAAATAAATGCAGACCTGAGTGACCCTAACAATAGGGAAGCACGGTTAGGATGCTTACGCAATGTGTACGCAGACCCCCAAGTAATCTATCTATATATTACTAAAACTCTCATCTTGTATTATGTATGTTCCTGAAATACAGCCAAAACGGTACACGATAGCGCAAAAATTTTCGGCCCCTTTACTCACCATTCTCTGCGGTGTGCAGTATCAAGTTTCGTTCAAATGGGCAACGGAAAAAAATAATAAAAAACAATTCCCGATTCAGTGAAGTACTCTTTGGAGAATTTATCAATGCAAACAACCTCAGCGGTATAGTTCGCTGGAGCTATCTTTTTTTTTTTTGAAATGATTTATTTTAAAATCTCAAACATTTAGATAGACAAAGAACATTTATTTTTAAGCATAAAATAAACATTGCCGTTTTGATCTAATACTTCCGTGTTCATTAATAATATTATTTTGTTTAGAAGATTACGCACAATAATTTTTCGACATTGTTTCTCCGTTTTTTTTCACATTGACGCGCAATATCAAGTTTCGTTCAAATGGGCAATGAAAAAAATTATTAAAAAATCAATTCCGATTCAGTCAAGTACTCTCGGGATTATTTGATCAATGCAAACAACCTCAGCGGTATCGTTCGCTGGAGCTATCTTATTTCTTTTTTTGAAATGATTTTTTATCAACCGCTGTCACAAGGGAACCCAACGGGTTCATGGGTCGTCTAGTAATATATAAAACTCTTTCTAACCCTGAGTGACTCACTCACTCGTATTAAAGTTCGGTACCTTCCGGGGATGTAGAAAGCTAAAATTTTGCGTTTTGATGGACATCAAAGCCGATACCCCAAGAAAAAAGAAAGAATACAGAACCTTCCAAAAGCATCCATAAATGAAAAATAAATAAATACATAAATAAATGAAAAACATAAATGAAAAAAAAAATGCAGGTGAGTGACCCGAGACAATGGGGAAGCACGGTTTATTTGCTTCGACAATGTGTAAGCACACCCTGCTAGTTTTTTTTGAGATTATCCCATCATCATTTACAATTCCCAATGCACACTTATAATTCAGGATAATTGAAGCTTTACGAGTGTGCTATCACTGAGGTAGTATAAGCCACTGAGGTAGATAGAGTCAAAGTCTCATGCAATCTCTGGCACCTTTTTTATCTTCTTTAACAGCCACAATTATTCCCACCTTCTTGTAAGGTTGGTCGGGGGAAGTTTTGGCCCAAGTCTTTCACGAATCGGCTGACCAGGCCTGACGTTGTACTAAGGTTAATGTAGGAATTTGATTAAAAAAAAGATTGCCGGCGATAACTCGCTGACTTTTCGCGAAGGACACCATATGATCTTTAACATCCACCAACTAATGTCAGCAGACGGGACGCCAAGCTTAACGTCCGTTCGAGGGACGGCAGACACATTGATGAAACAACCTGCCTGTGAAACAACAGGATGACATTTTTTTAAAAAAATCTGGGTCGGGATTCTAACCCAGGCAAGACAGCTTCGAGGCACCTTTATAAATAATAGAAATAAAAACAAGAAGTTATGCAGATCAGCAATGTATCAAGGTGAAGAGGCCAGAATGCTTGTGATGGCCCCATGGAGCAAGAAGAGTGATCAGTCATCGCTATGTGCCGTCCCAAAACACCGCCATCTGTGCCTGAAGGACTCCTTGACCCGGACGGTTGGGCCATTGGGCGAGGCCGCAAAGACTGTCCTGGCGCACCGAGCCCTCTCCGAAGAGGAGAAATAAATAAAGATAAACACTTGAGAGTACAAACTCGCCGGCATTTCCTTTGGCTTTTGCTGGGGCATGGCCATTTGGAATCGGGGGAAGCAAAAGGAAAGCCATAGGCGTGCCTTTTGCCCAATGATCCACATTAGCCATTGGAGTATGTTTGAAACTTTGGCGTCAAAACACGAGACATTCTGTGTTGAGAAAAATAACCATTTCAGGAAACTTAAAATTACGTACTAAAAACAAAATAGAACTACTTGCATAACTTACAGCAGATGTTATGTGAAAGTTTAAACATCGTCGTATATCTTGCAGCCTCATGTGATGGTGCATTTGCAGTGCGTTATTACTGAAGTGCTGATGAGCCCAAATGCATTGACCAGTGATTAACAAATCAGATTTATACAATACAATCAATGTGAAAAACGCCTCCTCCCACACATGGAAATGCCCCTCTCTGACAGTCCTCACTACTTTGCACGACAGCCATAAATTCCTTTGCATTTGGCTTGAAACATGGAACCAATATCTAAGATCCTTAAATGGAATAGCTCTTGGCCCAGCTATAAACTATCATCCCGGTGTTTCACAGGCAGAGCGATTCATCAGTGTGTGTGCCGTCCCTCGGGTGGACGTTAAAGATCTCACGGTGTTTCTCACAAAGAGTAGGCGAGCTAACGCCGGTGCCCTGGCCAAATTCCTAATTCCTGTCATAACCTATAGGGGGCACTGCATCAGCGGCACTCTCAACAATGACACAAACCAGCAGCCACGTGCTGCACACCAGATGAGATGAGAATGAACGGAATAGCTTTGGTTGGAGGTAAGCTTTCCATTGGATGAAGATGGACAATAAAAATGCTTGAACGGTCCGTTTATGTTGCATACCTCCAACCTCCAAATGCTTCGCAGGTAAAAAGCTGCACAAAGCTTACTTTCGAAAGGTGACATTTGGTAAAGTTCAACTGTAAGTGTATGGTGGGCCAGAATGCCGGCTTGTCTTGTACGGTACATGGTGGAAACAAATCCAACACGTTCACACCAACCACCAACATGAATTCTACATTTCCCATTTGGTTTTGCTATCACGAGCCATTTCGACCTCATCACGGGTTACACCACCATTCACAATGCTCACCGTCAAAAAAAAATAAAAAAATAGATCTGAAAAATAAATACAAGGCACTCCTGGACTTTACAGGAAACTTTTAATCACAGGGAGAGATCATTGAATCCATCATTCCCATGCTCCAGTTCAAAGGTTTTCAGACTGGCTCAAAGGCCGACTGTTACTATCATGGGACTCGATTGCAGAGAGAAAACGAAACCACTGTCTGAAAAACAACAGAAAGGACAGAGTGCTCCACGATGCATCCCCGCCCTCACCTGGTTGCACAGCACAAAACAGCATGAGGTTTTTAGTTCGAAGTAACCAAATTGGACCCTGAATCGGACAGCTACCACCGACCGAGTTATCGCGCAGACATGACAAATGCAACTGTGACAAATACAATTTGCTGTTCAGTAATGGCAAAGTGTCGAACAGCCTTTGTGTACCTGAAACCAATATGGCATCAAATTTAGCAAACATCACTGTACCAGTGGGATCCGTCTGGTAAAAGAGGTTAGGTGGACTTAGATTGCCCATAAAGCGATTTATGCAACGGTGGTTTTGGGTATGAGGCAGCGCTTAATTCCTAAAGATCGTTGATAAGGGAAATGCTTGGCAGTAAGACAAAATGCTTGCGAGTCTGAGATGTATTCGGACCGAATGTACACTCCACCTTGCTTTCAGATGCTCCAAGATATCAGGACATGTAGAACTCCTCTAAAAGATGAGAGTTTTGATGTAGCCAAGGCCAGCTTTTAAGAAATGTTTCAGTTGGCCTTCTCTGAAGATACTTTTAGCTATTTTACCTGGGCCATGCTTCATAAGCTCTACGCTCATTCAGAAAAAGGTCAAACCTACGCTTCGGTGACGCGGTTCAGGGCACCAATTCACCAGCGGGGACTTTTAGCTGTGACCTTTACATAAACCCCGTGTCACCACAGTTTGTTTTGGTGTGGAATGCGGATAAGGAAATGGGGGCTTCGCAAAGCACTGCCCCTGCACCTCACTGGCCTCGACCTCCTTCGGCCTTGCCGACTCACCCCCTTGCTGGTCATGCATCGGTGCTTTCTTTTTTTTGTCGAAAAAGAATGCTTCTCCCATATGCACTTGGCAGAAACGCTGCGGCGAGGCATGCACATTGAGACCGGCACACCTATTGAAGAATTGCCTCCACCTTTCTGCAAAGACTGCCAAAGAGAGGTTAACTCTTTTTCCCACGTTTACTTTCTCGGCTCTCTTGCTGAGGCCCTTCGCCACATCGGTAGCCACGATCTTCTCTCTATCCCACCCACCGTGCGATGATGAGCAGTCACGGGGGTAGGATTAGCGGGACGACACACAGCCTTGAACAGAATGCGCCTAGACGTCACCTCGATGCAGCGCCTGTCGTAAGGGCGCCATCCACAATGCTGGGTCGAGGCAGCTCAGAACGCTTAAGCACGTAATTATGACCAGATGTCACCAAAGGTTCTGAAACTTGTGTGTTACAGAAACCTATGTTTTCGAATTGCTTGCATCAATCGTACTTTTTTGGATGTTTGATTTGATATTTGCAATTCCGTTTTTGTTGCATTTTCTCAAGATAAATAGGATGTGAGAAATATTTCAGTCAAACGACAGAAGAGGGGGGCAGGGTGTCGGGATTACGGAGGATGGGAGGAGTATTACAGGTGATACAAGTACATGCAGGTATTGGAGGTGACATAAAAAGACGAAAACAAAACGGTAACAGATGTGGATCAGACAAAAGAGAAGAAAAGAGAGGGTTCATCCAAAGACGCAGTCGACTAAAATTACAAGACTGAAAACTGAGTAAAGTTGAACTGCGGTCAAACACATAAGAGTAAAGACTAATTAAAAAAAAATTAATTAAAACAAGAAAATAAAACAGTACAGTGTACATATTTTGACACTTACAACTTCAACTGGCAAACCTTTACAAACTTACCGCATCTGTGTTACCAATACAGGTTAAGAACTTAGCAGAGTCAACAAGGCATTAATGACACACATTACTATGTGTAATCCTCAGAACCTCCCAAGGATTTTCAATGAACCGGCTTTAAACCCCGTTAAAAGATGTGTTCGATCAGAGCCGAAGAAACCCTGGCCCCACACGCCATCATTTATCCACCGGGACAGCGGTCTTCAACGGAGCCGAGCTTTGTGAGAAAACAACTGCATATGAACCACAAACGACAACAAGTCGCCATTCAAACGGTCGACCAGCCCCGGTGCCAAAAATGCAGCGTGGCGCATGGAACCAATGTTTTTCCTGTAAGGGTACACCAGCTAGTCGGCCGGCGCCTGCCTGCGGTCGCGCCTCGCCTCTGATGTGCTCACTCTGCCCCGAGGTGCTTCTGGCATGCGGGCGTGTGTGGCCAAACAAGGTGCAGATGTCACCCTCCCCAAAGACTCGTGCCATGAATGTACGCTTGGGCCAAAAAGGACCGCTCGAGGTCAAAATGTGGCCTTAACAATCTCTTCGCCGTCGTGTCATTCGTTCAGCAAATATCCTAGTCTCAAAATGCCGCTGCTTGCTTATTTGTTGGATGTGCCTCTGACATTCAACATTCAATCAACTTCCTCAATATGAGCTTCACCTTACACATTTAGCTTCATTTATTCAAATTTTTGGCAATAACTCCTTATGCAAGCATCTATGTTATCGACAATCCTCCTGTCTCCAACTATACCTCGCATCGTGCTGCGGATAGCTCTTTCAAGAGCCTTGACTTTGTAGACCACAGAATAAAAAAACATCTGTGCCATGTGTCCTCTAATATAGCACCCAATACACCTCTCTCTCTCCCTCTCTCTCTCATCAACCAACACCTCTGCCACCAACACTGCCTTCTACCCAATAAGCACTTCCCTTTGGCTTTGTTCCCTCCAACCCTACAGTCCTACCATCTCGTCCCTTATGCAACACACTGGCATCCCAAACTCCAAACACATCCATCTAAAACTGCATGCCCACTCCCACACCACCAATCCACTCACACCCCTCCACCCCACCCTCAATCACTCTGATCTTTGCCCTCTTGAATCACCCCATGTTTCCGCACCCACAACTTTTACTACCACATGCCCATTACCCTCCATTCCTCTACAACAGGCTGATTACTCAACTCGCATTCAGCCTCCATCCACATGTGTGCAAGTATTTAAATCTATTTATTCGAGACAATCAACACACACGAATGTACAAACACCAAAACTGTTATGTCAAATAGGAAGGGGGGTGGGGGGAGTTGATAATAGGTGTTTATAATAACGGGTGTCGTAGCAAGAGCACATGGCTTTGGCTGTGTTTGTTGAGTCAACGTCAGGAGCAACATTCAACATTACCAACAGCTTGTATCTGCAACGACCACACGATGAACAGACTTCAATTTGGGATTTCAAAAAGTGAACAAAGACACGCCCTGGTCTCTTAGTGCAAATCTATCTGGCGCCACAAAATGGGCCATTCCAAGTGGCTCAGCAAACGGAGACCTTCGTGTTGCTGGGAATACCGCAGTTTGATAAACAGATCATCAGATAAGTGGCGTTCCCAGCGCAGACCTTGGCTTTTGTGCAAGCGTGCTGTTTGCCAGCAAACAGCACGGTCTGTGTGCCTTTCCACTTTATCAGCCGGTGTTCGATAAAATCCATGCTGATTAGCCTGTGTCCCAAGGCCTGGCCTCATGGATTTCTCGACCGCTGCTGGCCACACGGTCTGGCCTTGACATAACACCAACAACACCAACACCATCAACAACAACAACGACATGATAACCTCAGGCTCGAGGGGGTTGTGAGAATCGCAATGCCGACACTGGGATGGAAAGAAAGAGGGAGAAGAACCTGGATATACATTTGGCACTTCCTGAGCATCACAATCCTTTTCTTTTTTTAAATTCCATATTTTTAAACGGAGAATACATCATCTCATGTGAAATCCTCTCATTTCAAGCAAATTTCTTACGGTCGAAAGCAAAAATAAACGTGAAACGGGGGTAACGAGCAAAAGTGAAATGGAGCAGCGAAACAAAAGGATAAAATGCATGTTGCAAAAGAATAGATGAAAATGATGACTTTGAATTCAAAAACTTGAAGGCCAAAATAATAAATAAGAGCAAACAAACAAAAAACATAAAACAATGAATAATACATAACTTACAACACTTTCTCAGAGGTGATTCCAAAAGTTTTCCAACAGGAACAAGTAGAAGAAGGTGAGTCGCATAGGTAACCTGAAGCAAACTGCAAAGTTCTTCTTTCAAGGTTCCATGATGATCAATGTCCAGACTAATGGTCATAATATAACGACAGATCTGCTCGGAGCATTAGCGTGGACCACCGTCCAAAGGTCACGTGAATTTTCACAAGTTCACATGACACACCGGCCTCGAGCAGAGCTGTTTCTGTCTTCATGGAGTTTCAAGAATGAAATAAGAAGGTTGTGCAAAATAAATCAACAAATAAATGAATAATTACATTTGACTTTAAGCCATAATGGCAACATGAATGCAAGTGTGCTGAGAAGAAAACCTTCACTGGCAATGATTGTGAAAAGAAAAGGCAAAAATAAAAGTCAAAAGACAAAATAAGTTGGAAAAACCGAGGGTGACGGCAGGAGAATTAAAAAATAAAATAAACTAGCCGGGAGGCGACGATGGTTCGTGGGCATTATTGAACAATGCCACGATAGGTACAATTGTAGATTATGGAAGCTTTTTGAGGAAGCCCTACGTAAAACCTATCTCTTCCATCAAAATTGACCAAATCAAATCAGATTTTTAATATGTTGTACTTATGGACATCACGCACAGCTTCTAGGAAATGAAATTGCGAGAAAAAAATCGAGAAATAAATAAATAAATAGTTCAAGTGGGCGTGGCTCCGCCCACAAGAGGGTGGGACGCCCCTCATACAAAAAGACACAACTAGACCATATAATCTAGCTTGTGTCCAAGTTTCATCAAGATCGCATCAAACATCACGGAGCTATGCTCTGGAGAGAGTACAAACAGACAGACAGACAGACACACAGACACAACGAAAATAGTGGTCACTGCTGGCACCCGCGAACACACAAAAAAAAATATTCAAGTGGGCGTGGCTCTGCCCACAAGGGGCGTGGACCGCCCTCATACAAAAAGACACAACTAGACCATGATATCGAGCTTGTGTCCAAGTTTCATCAAGATCGCATCAAACGTCACGGAGCTTATGCTCTGGAGAGAGTCACAAACAGACAGACAGACACACAGACACAACAAAAATAGTGGTCACTCCTGGCACCCGCGAACCAAAAACCAGAAAGAAGAGTGCATAAAGGCCAGAAGAGATTGAATGTGTTTCACATCCCACGCATATGATTAGCATAATTAAGACAGATTAACCAATCACATGGAAGGAGGAATTGAGACATGAGAAAAACTCATCCAAAAGGGACCATCGATCCAGGGATAGATTTCAACAGGGCATTACCATGGATCACATCCCTCTCTCCCTCCCGGCTACCCGCCCAACCGCCAAAAGGGGCAGTATGCAATGGTCACGTGGATTTTCAAAAGTTCACACGAACACCCGGGATGGACAGTGGCGTTTCTGCCTTAATGGCTTCATCAGCAGGCCAAAAACGGTGAACAGGAAACTTGTGGAAATTATTTTTGTTTTCCTGATTTGGAGCCAAAAGACTCCATGAATATAAAGCACATGCTGAAAACACAAACACCTTGATGGCAGATATAAAAGAAGCGTATGGGTAGAAATGAAAGCATAACCGAAAATATGGAGCGGATGTCACAAAGCTAACCTTGAACTTCAGGGAACCAGGTACTGTCCATACCACCCGTCTCAGTAGAGACAACAGTTTCCTCCTCCGTCGACTCTGCAAGAACAAATAAATAATGCAAATTTAACCAGCTAGAAATGACAGCAAACTTGCAACCTAAATTTACCGCAAACATTCTTCCCACGTTAAGACTCGGGCAAAAACCTCCAAACTGAATGCATGGGCCACCCCAAAACCCCCCACAAAAGAACATGGGAATAGTTGCGGCCATCGAAGAAGAAGAAGAAGAAGAAGAAGAAGAAGAAGAAGAAGAAGAAGAGCTCTTCCCATATTAAAGTGAAGTTCCAATGGAGAGCAGAAGAAAAATGCACTTTAAAACACTGGTGCAGCCCACCACTTGGGCAATGTCTTCGAACCACAAAAAATAATCACGCTTTGAAAGAACTGAAAAAAGTGCTGGACGATCCCATCATCTGGAGGTTCGCCATTTACAGTTCCACGACAGCAGAGAGAGGGTCCTAACGAGGTAGGATGGGTGACTCTACAGTCTACACTCATAAAGGGACCTCTGAATTTGGACAATCTATCAGTTCAAAATAACAACAAGAAAAAATACTCTTGTTAAATGAAAAAAAAACACAGAGGGGTCTTTTATGTATCTGTAAGATCGAATACAGGACAGCTGGTTTTACGACTCCTCTGAAAGACGCATACTTCACGATGCGCCGCCTCACTGCTGGCAAAGCACCAGATGGCAACGTTACTTGGATCAGATTCCATTGCACATTTCAAACTCATGACAGCTCGGTAAGCACGCTAGGGCCGAATTACTTTGCCACTCTGGTCAAAATGAATGATGAGGAGTTTTTTTTATTATTATTTAATATAAGTGGAACCAAATGACTTGTATGGGGCCATCTTTGCAATGGTGGGAGGGGAAGGAGAGGAGGGAGATTGGATTGTGAAGGGACTGCGGAAGGATCGAGGTGTGCAAGAGACAGTGGGACGGCACAGGTCATCAAAACTCTTCCATTTTTGTATGCGGAATATGCGTGTAGCCCCTAAGTGGCCCGATTCGAAATGTACATAGTAGTCGTGAGCGTGCATTTTGAGTGGGCTTCAATTACAAGTTAGGTCAGCTGATTGCAGTCATTCAAACGCACGATGCTGCTGATGCATTGTTGCCATGGATTTAGGATTAGGACAGGAATGAGGAATTTCACCACGGTACCTGCACACAATGATCAGCCATCATTTTTTGAATGATCCCATGAGATCTTTAACATACCCCGAAGGATAATATAATATTTATCCGTATGGACACGGAGCAAAAAAAACACACAAGAGAAAGAAGAAGAAGAAGTAGAAGAAGAGTGCCAGATTATGCGGGACGGACCTTGGAGCTTGATGCATTGCTGTGAAAACCTTGAATATGGAGGAGGTGGTGAATCTGTGGGTCGAACAAGGGATGCAAAAAGACAGAGAGTTCAGTTACAGTTTCTGACAACACCATGAATTATCTCCCGAGAAGGGCTGTGCTGCTCACAATCGATAACTACTGCTACCTGTTGTGTGATAACATGGCCGACGCAACTGTGGACAACCAAAATAATAGGAGTGCATGAACATGAAATGGTGAACGCTCTCAGACGGCTTAACACGTGCCAGGCTGGGACGGCAAAGTGAAACAGAACAAACGGTGCTCTTGATACAAATCAGAACTGTGGGGGTGAACCCCCATGCAGGCTTGGAAGTTCATGAGACAATAAAAGCCAAAGACAGTATTTTCGCAGTGCAACTACGGTTCACACGAGGGTAAGGAACGAGAGCAAAAGATGCACTGTATGACATTTGCCATAAATAACACGAGGGGTGGCCCGATTCAAAGTGTACCCGTGAGCACCATCCTGGCTTCGGTACGAACACAAGGGGGGTGGCCCATGCATTCAGGACTTCTGCAGGCACTTTGTGCGGCCATTCGAGGTCGTTTTGAAGCAGGCCAAACGGCGTTAAAATCCATGAGGGTTGGCACCGAACACTCGCCTCCCGAGTATCAAAACCGTGTGGTTCCAATGCAACGCGCGGGAGATAAGCTTCACTCGCGTCAGACATTTATAGCGACGTCCAGTAATGTCTGACTAGATGGAAATCTTGGCCGCGGTGCTTGCCGATGCAGGAAAAATCGTTCCTAATGGCTTGGGCGCGAGCAGCATACGCCGGCAGCAAGGGGAAATTTACGCAGACTCTCGCCGAGCTTCGAGCTCACGAGTCCAGGCTTGCCGGGCCCGCTCTCGCCGCCGTTGCACAATCGACGGCAGAAGGAGCATGGCTTTGTGAAATGCCATCCGAAGCCGGTCAAGAAGAGGGCTCCGCGTGCTCCCCTTGAAGCCCGGGTCAGAGCAATTTCATCGTTTCAGTGCAAGTGACTTCGAACCAATTTCCCGCACCAAAGTGATTCTGCGCAACACGAGGATGAAACGTCTGTTCAAACCTTGAGCATTGTTATCATTTCACTGGGTATTTCAGCATGGCTTCATTTGCCCGCACTCCTACCCCGAAATTACATTTAATTGGCCTGCAAGCGTGACATGAGGCTCCATTGCAGTCCGCACCTTGCGTGCAGTGCATTTCACATGGGGCATGACTGCCGATGGAAATGCCGAGACTGCTGTTTGCCTAAGTTGTCTGTTCGATGCAAACATTGTTCAAGAATGAAGATTCTGAAGTACCATGCTCTCTTACAGAGGGCCGGTGCTGCCAAAGCAGTTTCTTGGCAGGGGTTATGATGTGCTAGGTGGTTTGCCATTGCCTACTAAAGCAGTAGTTATGGGGCAGGAAATTGGAATTTGGCCATGGTGCCGGCGATAGCTCGCCTGCTCTTCACTAAGGACACTGTGGGGCCTTTAATGCCCACCAACGAATGCTGGCGGAAAGGACGCCTGGTTTAACATCCATTCAAGGGACGGCACACACATTGACGAATCACCCACCCTGTGAAAGCTGGGCCAGGATTCAAACCCAAGCTAGACAGCTTTGAGGTGAGGTGTGCGTACGTCTAGGCCATCCTGCCAGCATAGATAAGAGCATTTTTTTTCTCGTAAATGCAAGGGAATAAGAGGCCATTTGGACGAACATTCCTGTGCTATGTCCACATCCCAGATCTCCAGGCATCTTTTACGCAAGTTTCACGTGAACCACTTTCTTTTTGTGCGTCGCTGATGAAGTTTTGTGTTGATCGAAGGCTCATGGAGGGTTTAGTATGTAAGCGTATCTGACATGCAGAACAAGGAAAATGGGCGACATCAGTGTACCTTTACGTGCACGAAAAGCCGTAAGGAGACAATGGACAGAATTTAACACAGTATGGTATTTAAGATTGAAAGCCGATCAACACAGTAAAAGGATATGAAAATGAGCACATTATATAATGAGGCAAGCGCTCAAGTGGGAGTACTACAACAGGGTAAGCTTCAAGTCAGAAGCAGTGATGTCCAAGACCGGTGTTGACAGAAACTTGTACAGAAAATCCATCTAACCGTAGCACACTGCTAGTTTGACAGGGTGGTCCGTAGTCATGCCCTGTCCGGTCAAGATCTCTTTCACTGTTTCCCATTCACCTGACGGCATCGTTCCTGGGCACAAGTGGCTAAGGTAGTGCCCCCTAAAGATATTTCTTATTTGTAAAGAAATAGAGGTCAAGGCTCATGAAAGAGCAGAATGAGGGCTCGTACTATGATGGATAGGCAGGGGAGAGCAAGTGCAATCAGAATGGGTATAAGAGGTAGGGGGTGGAATGAGATGGCTGAGCTGCCACTTTGAAGACCCTGGTGAGTGGGCTGGACAGGACAAAAAACAAATGCCAGGTGGTGGTCCCACAGTTGATAAAATAGAACAATAAAGGGGTGTATGGAGTAAAGCTATCTGCTTGGACTTTGGTAGGTTCAGGAATGAGAAGTCATTGAAAGTGTGTGACCTGAAGAAGCCAGTGAGGGGAGGATGTATGAACGAGATGGAGGAACACCAGATGAGAGCAGGTAGATGACTGAGAGACCACGGGGTGTGTTTTTGTATATAAGGTCAAGGTTCATGGAAGAGCTGGAACACTGAACGGATCAGGACGCAACAGAAAAAAAGGAACAGCAGAGAGAGGAGGGGGAGAGTTGGGAACACCAACAGCAGCGTTATAGGATAAAATAGAGGGATACCTGGACAATTGGTGTGGGGAGGAAAGGGCGGGGTGGGGTAGAGGAGGAAGCAAGGGGTGGACAATATGGATCCAGAAGGAAACTCTCAGGAAGGAAAAACTGGAAATATGGAAGGAGGTGGGTTTGTGGGTGGGAGAGGTTA
>CM068956.1:134686617-134696617 GCA_035128595.1 Eptatretus atami
AAATCATAGGGGTTAGGGATACAAATCCTCGGGGTTAGGGATACAAAAACATGGGGTGAGGGATACAAAAACTCGGGACAGAGATGCAGATCCTTGGAGTTAGGAATACAAACCCTAGGAATTAGGGATGCAAATCCTATGTATTATGTGTTAAAATCCATGGGAGAAAGACACGAGTTCGAATCCTGGGACTGGATACAATTCCACAGGGTGGTGTGACATGTTAAAATCCTGAGAGTTATGGGTACAATTCCGCAAGATGGTGTTAGGTGTTCAAATCATTGGGGTTATGGGTTCAATTCCACAGGGTGGTGTTAGGTGTTCAAATAAAATAGTGTCACTGCTGGCCACCCGTGCGAACCACAAAAAAAAAAATATTCAAGTTGGGCGTGGCTCTGCCCACAAGGGGCGTGGACGCGCCCTCATACAAAAAGACGCAACTAGACCATGATGATCGAGCTTGTGTCCAAGTTTCATCAGATCGCATCAACGTCACGGAGCTTGGCTTGGAGAGAGTCCACAAACAGACAGGACAGGACACACAGACACAACAAAAATAGTGGTCACTCCTGGCACCAGCGAACCAAACCAGAAAAGAAGAGTGCATAAAGCCAGAAGAGATTGAATGTGTTTCACATCCCACACATATGATTAAGCATAATTTAAGACAGATTAACCATCACATGGAAGGAGGAAATTGAGACATGAGGAAAAAACTCATCCAAAAGGGACCATCGATCCCAAGGGATAGATTCAACAGGGCATTTACCATGGATCACATCCCTCTCTTCCCTCCCGGCTACCCGCCCAACCGCCAAAAAGGGCAGTATGCATATGGTCACGTGGATTTTCAAAAGTTCACACGGAACACCGGGCATGACAGTGGCGTTTCTCGCTAATGGGCTTCAATCAGCAGGCCAAAACGGTGAACAGGAAACTTGTGGAATTTTTTTGTTTTCCTGATTGGAGCCCAAAAGACTCCATGAATATAAAGCCATGCTGGAAAACACAAACACTTGAGGCAGATATAAAAGAGCGTCATGGGTAGAAATGAAAGCATAACCGAAAATATGGAGCGGATGTCACAAGCTAACCTTGAACTTCAGGGAACCAGGACTGTCCATACCAACCCGTCTCAGTAGAGACAAACAGTTTCCTCCTCCGTCGACTCTGCAAAGAACAAATAAATAATGCAATTTAACAGCTAGAAATGGACCAGCAAACTTGCAAACCTAAATTTACGCAAAACATTCTTCCCACGTTAAGACTCGGGCAAAACCTCCCAAATGGAATGCATGGGCCACCCCAAACCCCCCCAAAAAGAACATGGGAAATAGTTGTCGGCCACGAAGAAGAAGAACGAGGAAGATAGTAGAAGAGAGAAGAAGGAAGAAGAGAGCCTCTTCCCATATTAAAGTGAAGTTCCAATGGAGAGCAGAGAAAAATGCACTTTAAACACTGGTGCAGCCCACCACTTGGGGGCAATGTCTTCGAAACCACAAAAAATAATCACGCTTTGAAGAACTGAAAAAAGTGCTGGACGATCCCATCATCTGGAGGTTCGCCATTTACCAGTTCCACGACAGCAGAGAGGACGGGGGGGGGGGGGGTGGGCCTAAGAGGTTAGGATGGGTGGACTCATACCAGTCTTACATCATAAAAGGACCTCTGAATTTGGGACAACTCTATCAGTTCAATAATAACAAACAAGAAAAAATACTCTTGTTATGAAAAAAAAACACAAGGGGTCTTTTATGTATCTGTAAGATCGAATACAGGACAGCTGGTTTTACGACTCCTCTGAAAGACGCATACTTCACGATGCTGCCTCACTGCTGGCAAAGCACCAGATGCAACGTTAGTTGGACAGATTCCATTGCACA
Source organism: Eptatretus atami (assembly GCA_035128595.1). Classification (NCBI taxonomy): domain Eukaryota; kingdom Metazoa; phylum Chordata; class Myxini; order Myxiniformes; family Myxinidae; genus Eptatretus; species Eptatretus atami. Next base: position 134,688,501 of record CM068956.1, read on the forward strand.
TTCAACTCATGACAGCTCGGTAAGCACGGTTAGGGGCCGAATTACTTTGCCACTCTGGTGCAAAATGAATGAATGAGAGTTTTTTTTATTATTATTTAATATAAGTGGAACCAAGATGACTTGTAGGGGCCATCTTTGCAATGGTGGGAGGGGAAGGAGCAGGAGGGAGATTGCGATTGTGAAGGGACTGCGGAAGGATCGAGTGCTGCAAGAGACAGTGGACGGCACAGGCATCAAAACCTCTTCATTTTTGATTGCGGAATTATGCGTGTAGCCGCCTAAGTGGCCCGATTCGAAGATGTACATAGTAGTCGTGATAGCGTGCATTTTTGAGTGGGCTTCCAATTACAGTTAGGTCAGCTGATTGCATCATTCAAACGGCACGATGCTGCTGATGCATTGTTGCCATGGATTTAGGATTAGGACAGAATGAGGAATTCACCACGGTACCTGCACACAATTGATCAGCCATCATTTTTTGAATGATCCATGAGATCTTTAACATTTACCCCGAAGGATAATTAATATTTATCCGTATGGGACACGGAGCAAAAAAAAAACACACAAGAGAAGAAGAAGAAGAAGTAGAAGAAGAGATGCCAGATTTATGCGGGGAGGACCTTGAAGCTTGATTTGCATTGCTGTGAAAAAACCTTGAATATGGAGGAGGTGGTGAATCTGATGGGTTCGAACAAGGGATGCAAAAAACATAGGAGTCCAGTTACAGTTTTCTGACAACACCATGAATTATCTCCCGAGAAGGGCTGTGCTGCTCACAATCGATAACTATTGCTACTGTTGTGTGATAACATGGCCGACGCAACTTGTGGACAACCAAAAATAATAGGAGTTGCATGAACTATGAAATGGTGAACGGGCTCTCAGACGGCTTAACACGTGCAGGCTGGGACGGGGCAAAGTGAACAGAACAAACGGTGCTACTGATCACAAATCAGAACTGTGGGGGAGTGAACCCCCATGCAGGCTTGCGGAAGTTATGAGACAATAAAAGCCAAAGACAGTATTTCGCAGTGCAACTACGGTTCCACACGAGGGTAAGGAACGAGAGCAAAAGATGTGCACTGTATGACATTTGCCATAAATAACACGGGGGTGGCCGATTCAAGTGTACCGGTGAGCACCATCCTGGCTTCGCGTACGAACACAAGGGGTTGCCCATGCATTCAGGACTTCTGCAGCCACTTTGTCTCGGCCATTCGAGTCGTAGAAGCAGGCCAAACGGCGTTAAAATCGATTGCAGGGTTGCACCGAAAACACTCGCCTCCCGAGTTATCAAAACCGTGTGGTTCCAATGCACACGCGCGGGAATAAGCTTCACGCGCGTAGACATTTATAGCGACGTTCCCAGTTAATGTCTGACTAGATGGAAAATCGTTGCAGCGGTGCTTGCCGATGCAGGAAAAAAATCTGTTCCTAATTGGCTTGGCGGCGAGCAGCATACGCCAGGCGCAAGGGGAAAATTTCGCAGACTCTCGCCGAGCTTCGAGCTCACGAGGTCCAGGCTTGCCGGGCGCTCTCGCCGCCGTTGCACAATCGACGGCAGAAGGAGCATGCGCTTTGTGAAATGCCATTCCGAAAGCCGGTCAGAAGAGGGGCTCCGCGTGCTCCCTTGGAAGCCGGGTCAGAGCAATTTCATCGTTTCAGTGCAAGTGACTTTCGAACCAATTTCCCGCACCAAAGTGATTCTGCGCAACACTGAGGATAAACGTCGCTTCAACTTGATGCATTGTTATCATTTCACTGGGTATTTCAGCATGGCTTCATTTGCCCGCACTCCTACCCCAAATTACATTTAATTGGCCTGCAAGCGTTACATTGAGCTCCATTGCAGTCCGCACTTGCGTGCAGTGCATTTCACATGGGCATGACTGCCGATGAATTGCCGGAGACTGCCGTTTGCCTAAGTGTCTGTTCGATGCAAACATTGTTCAAGAATGAAGATGCTGAAGTACCTACTCTCTTACAGGGCCGGTGCTTGCCAAAAGCAGTTTCTTGGCAGGAGGTTATGAGTGTGCTAGGTGGTTTTGCCAATTGCCTACTAAAGCAGTGTTATGGGGCAGGAGATTGGAATTTGGCATGGTGCCGGCGATAGCTCGCCTGCTCTTCACTAAGGACCACTGGGGCCTTTAATGCCCACCAACGAATGTGCGGAAGGACGCCTGGTTTAACATCCATCGAGGGACGGCACACACATTGACGAATCACCCACCCTGTGAAAGCTGGGCAGGATTCAAAACCAAGCTAGGACAGCTTTCGAGGTGAGGTGTGCGCTACGTCTAGGCCATCCTGCCAGCATAGATAAGAGCATTTTTTTCTCGTAAATGCAGGGTAAGAGGGCCATTTGGTACGACCTTCCTGTGCTTGTCCACATCTCAGATCTCCCAGGCATCCTTTTACGCAGTTCACGTTCTGAACCACTTCTTTTTGTGCGTCAGCTTATGAAGTTTGTGTTGATCGAAGGTCATGGAGGGTTTAGTATGTAGCGTATCTGCATGCAGACAAGAAAATGGGCCGACATCAGTGTACCTTTACGGCACGAAAAGCCGTAAGGAGACAATGGACAGAATTTAACACAGTATGGTATATAAGATTGAAGCGATCAAACAGTTAAAAGGATATGAAATGAGCACACTTATATTAATTGAGCAAGCGCTCAAGTGGGAGTACTTTACAACAGGGTAGCTCAAGTCAGAAAAGCAGTGATGTCCAAGTACCGGTGTTGACAGAACTTGTTACAGAAAATCATCTAACCGTAGCACCACTGTAGTTTGACAGGGTGGTCCGTTAGTCATGCCTGCCGGTCAAGATCTCTTTCACTGAATTTCCATTCACCTGACGCATCGTTACCTGGCACAAGTGTAAGGTAGTACCCCCTAAAGATTTTCTTATTTTGTAAAGAAATAGAGGTCAAGGCTCATGAAAGGAGCAGGAATGAGGGCTCGTACTATGATAGGATAGGCAGGGGAGAGCAAGTTGCAATCAGAATGGGTATAGAGTAGGGGGTGGAATGAGATGGCTTGAGCTGCCACTTTGAAGACCTGGTGAGTGGGCTTGGAACAGAGACAAAAAACCAAATCGCCAGGTGGTGGTCCCACAGTGATAAAATAGAACATTAAGGGGTGTCATGGAGTAAGCTTCTGCTTGGACTTTGGTAGCTAGGTTCAGGAATTGAAAGTCATGAAAGTTGTGGACCTGAAGAAAGCCCGTGAGGGAGGATGTAATGAACGAGATGGAAGGAAACACCAGATGAGAGCAGGTAGATGACGAAGAGACCACGGGGGTGTTTTTTGTATTAAGGTCAAGGTTATGGAAGAGCTGGAACACTGAACGGATCAGGACCGCAACAGAAAAAAAGGAACAGCGAGAGAGGAGGGGCGAGAGTTGGGAACACCAACAGCCAGCGTTATAGATTAATAGAGGGATTACCTGACAATTGGTGGGGAGGAAAGGGCGGGGTGGGGTAGAGGAGGAAGCAAGGGAGTGGACAATATGGATGCCAAGAAGCGAAACTCTCAGGAAGGAAAAAACTGGAAATATGGAAGGAAGGTGGGGTTTGTGGTGGGAGAGGTTAACGGGGTGGGGGTTCGGGGGGGGGTCGGATTTTGGGGACGATCTGAGATGGGGACAGACAAAGCTTGCCTAGAAGACCTGGAGGGAAGATTGAGATTGAAGACGAAGGATGGGAAAGTTGGTTCCACAGGTGGGAAAAAAGAGGAATGAATGAGTGTTTAGGGGAGGAATTTCAGAGGTAATTAGAACAGGAAGTGAAGTGCAATCAGACTATTTTCCCCCGCATCCCCTTAGGTAGTGGTTTCCTCTGGATATATCGCAATGGTGTACTGTCATCATCAGTGGTAGTTTCCTATCCGATAAAAGTAGTGGTTCCTATCGAAATAGTAGAGTCCTATCGATAAACAGTAGAGGTTCTATCGATAATCAGTAGTGGTGCTATCGATAAACAGTCCAGTTAAAATCCCATCGTAATAATCAGTCGAGGTTCATATCGATAATCAGTAGAGGTTCTATCGATAAAAGTTTAGAGGTTCATATCGATTCATCAGTTTGTGGTTCCTTTCGATTTAATCAGTCGTGGTTCGATCGAGATCATGCAGAGGTTCTATCGATAAACAGTAGTGGTTCCTATCGATAATCAGCAGAGGTTCCTTCGATAAACAGTAGAGTTCCTTTCGATAATCAGTTGAGGTTCCTTTCGATTAATCAGTAGTGTTCCTTGATGAATCAGAGAAGGGTCCTATCGATAAAGAGGAGTGCGTTCTATCGATATTCAGTATGAGGTTCTTATTCTATAATCAGTAGTTGGGTTTCCTATTGATAATAGTAGAGGTCCTTTCGATATCAGTGAGTGTTCTATCGATAATTATCAGTTAAAGGTTCTTCTCGATTAATCAGTAGAGGTTCCCTCTCGAATAATCAGTTAGAGATCCTCTCGGATTAATCAGTAGAGGTTCCTATCCATAATCATTAGTGGTTCCATCTATAATTCAGTTAAGAAGGTTCCTCTCGATAATCAGATTAGAGGTTCCTCTCGATAAATCAGTAGAGGATCCTCTTGATAATCAGTAAGAGTTCTATCCATAATCAGTAGGGTTCTTATCGATAATCAGTAGAGTTCCTATCCATAATCAGTGTGGTTCCTCTCGATAATATAGAGGTTCTTATCGATAATCAGTAAGAGGTTCCTTTTCGATAATCAGTCGAGGTTCTCTCGATAATCAGTAGTGGTTCCTTTCAGATAATCAGTCGAGGTTCCTCTCGTTAATCAGAGTGGTTCTATCGAAAACAGAGGGGTTCCTTTCGATAAATCAGTTAAGGTTTCCTTTCATAAATTCAGTAGAGGTTTCCGTATGATAAAGAGTAGTGGTTCTCTTTGATAAAGTTGTGGCGTTCCTATTGATAACAGTAGTGGTTCCTATTGATAAACAGTAGGTGTTCTATGAATAAACAGTAGTGTTCCTATTGATGAACAGTGGTTTTCCTAATCAGTAGTGGTTCCTCTCGATAAACAGTAGAGGTTTAATTGATAAAAGTAGTGGTTCCTATTCCATAAACAGTTAGTGGTTCCTCTTGATAAAACAGTTGTTAGTTCCTATTGATAAACAGTAGTGTTCCTATGTAAACAGTAGTGTTCCTATCAAATTAATCAGTAGTTACCTATTGAAACCGTAGTGGTTCTATCGGATTAAAACAGTAGGTGGTTCCTATTGAATGTATAATCAGTAATGGTCTTAATCGATAAACATCGTGGTTCCTTCTTGCATAAACAGTTGTGCGTTCCATTATAATCAGTAGTGGTTTCCTATTGATGAACCAGTGGTGGTTCCTCTTGATTAAACAGTTGTGTTCCTATTGATAAAACTGTAGTGCCGTTCCTCTCGATAATCAGTAGTGGTTTCTATTGTAATCAGTTTGGAGTTTCTATTAGATAAACGTTGAGGTTCCGATCAATAATTCACTAGATGGAGTTTGCTATTTCAATAATCAGTAAGTGGTTCCAATTGATGAACACTAGTGGTTTCCTATCAACAATCAGTAGTGGTTCCTATTTGATGACAGTAGTGGTTTCTATTGATAAACAGTAGTGGTTCCTAATTTGATGAACAGTTAATGGTTCATTATCGATAATCAATTTGTGGTTCTGCTTCCTTTGGATTATCAGCAATAGTAACTGTCAACATCATGTGCGGTTCCTATTGATAATCAATAAGCGGTTTCCTATTGATCATCAGTAGTGGTTTCCTATGATAAACCATCGTGTTTCTATTGATAAACAGTAGTGGTTCCTTATTGCATAAACCGTGTAATCAGTAGTGGTTCTATTGATAATAAAGATTGAAGACCCCTAATCATCATCCACCCATAATCATAGGGGTTCGGGATACAGAGAAGATAGTGGTCCTATCGATAACTGGTAGTGGTCCTATTGATTTTGACCTAGTAGTGGTTCCTATTGTAAAGAGTAATGGTTCCTCTCGATAACAGTAGTGGTTCCTATGATAAACAGTCAGTGGTCCTATTTGATGAACACGATTGGTTCCTATTGATAAACAGTAATGGTTTCCCGTTCTCGATAATTCAGTAGTGGTTCCTATGATAAAACAGTAGTGGTTCTCTCCGATAAACGTTAGTGATTCCTAATGATGAACAGTGGTGGTTCCTCTTGATAACAGTAGTGGTTCTATGAATGAACAGTAGTGGTCCTATTGATAAAACAGTTAATGGTTCGTCTCGATAATAGTAGTGTTCCTATGGATAAACAGTAGTTGGTTCCTATTGATGAACACTAGTGGTTCCTATCATAATCAGTAGTGTTCCTATTGATTCGAACAGTAGTGCGTTCCTAATTGATGAACACTAGTGGTTCCTTTGATAAACAGTAGTGTGTTCCTATTGATGAAACACTAGTGGTTCCTATGATGAAACAGTAATGGTTCTTATCGATAATCAGTTTGGTTTCCTGCTTCCTTTGGATTTATCGAGCAATATAACTGTCAACATCAGTTGCGGTTCCTATCGATAATCAATAAGCGGTTCCTATGTAATATAATCAGTAGTGGTTCCTATTGATACACCATAGTGGTTCTATTGATAAACAGTGTGGTTCCTATGATAACAGTAGGTGGTTCCTATCAATAATCAGTTAGTGGTTCCTATTGATAAACCGGGTAATCTGTATGGTTCCTATTGATTATAATTGAAAGCCCTTAACTCATCATCCACCCCTAATCATAGGGTTAGGATTACAGACAAGCAGGGTTTCCTATCGATAAACTGTAGGTGATTCCTATTGATGAACAGTAGTGGTTTTTCCTCCATTGGATAAAAAACCAGTAAAAAAAATGGGTTTCCCCCTTCCTCGCATAATCAGTTAGTGCGTTCCTAGGATAAAACAGAGTGGTGTCCTATTGATAAACAGTAATGGTTCCTCTCGATAAGTTATAATCAGTGGGTTCCTATTTGATAAACAGTAGTGGTTTCTATGGATAAACATAGTGGTTCTATTGATGAACAGTAGTGGTTCCTCTCGATAATCAGTTGTGGCTTCTATTGATAAAAAGTAATGGTTCCTATGGATAAACAGTAGGGTTCTATTGATGAAAGTTAGTGCGTTCCTATGATAACGTAGTTGCGTTCCTCTCGAATAATCAGAGTGCTCTATGGATAAACAGTAGGGTTCCTATGATAAACAGTTAATGGTTCTCTCAGAAATCAGCTCAGTGGTTCCTATTGATGAACACTAGTGCGTTCCTTATGGATAAACAGTAGTGTTCCTATTGATAAACAGTAGTGGTTCCTACTGATAAAACAGTAGTTGGTTCTATGATAATACAGTAGTGGTTCCTATTGATGAACAGTAATGGTTTCTTATCGATAATTCGTCTGTAGTTCCTTTTGATTAAACAGTAGTGGTTCGTTTATGATAAAACAGTAGTGGTTCCTATTGATGAACCAGTAATGGTTGCTTATCGATTAAAAAGTAAGTGGTTCCTATTGATAAACAGTAGTGCGTTCCTATTGATGAACCAGTTAATGGTTCTTATCGTTATAATCAGTTGTGGTTCCTTTTGATAAACAGTAGTTGGTTCCATTGATGGATACAGTAATGCGTTCTTATCGATAAAACAGTAGTGGTTCCTATTGATAAACAGTAGTCGTTCCTATTGGAGTGAACGTAATGGTTCTTTATCGATATCAACAGTTGTGGTTCCTTTTGATAAAAGTACAGTGGTTCCTATTGATGAACAGTAATGGTCTTATCGATAAACAGTAATGGTTCTTATCGATTAAACAGTAGTGGTTCTATGATAAACAGTAGTGGTCCCATTGATAAACAGTAGTGGTTGCTATTGATAAACAGTTAGTGGTCCTATGATAAAACACTAGGTTGTTCCTATGATGAACCAGTAATGGTTCTTATGCGATAAACCAGTTGTTTCCTGCTTCATTTTGGATTATCAGCAATTAGTAACTGTCAACATCAGTTGCGGTTAGTATCGATTAAATCAAATAAGCGGATTCTCGGTGATCTGTCAGCAATGGTAACTCAGCATCAGTACGGTTCTATCGAGAAATAGTAA
>CM068956.1:134704852-134724742 GCA_035128595.1 Eptatretus atami
GTGAAGACTCACGTTGATCGATGAAGCGGTTCAAGAGAAATAATTTTAAAGATTTTTTGCTCAATCCAATATGGCTTCCAGATCTTGTGACATCAATTATTTGTGAATACTCAAGCATCCCGAAGCTTGGGGAACATTTGTGTGAAGTTTCCCTTAATCTGTCCAGCCGTCCTGGAGAAGAAGATTGTTAGTGGTTTTAGGGGTAAATCCAATATGGCTGCCAAACCATGTGACCTTTGATGTCATATGTGTGAAAGTTTTGTTTCTCCTGGATAGGCGATCATACTTTAAAGTTTCACCTCGATCTGTTAAGCCATTTCAGAGAAGAGGATTTTTGAAGGCTATTTTTTAAACAATGTGGCAGCTGAATCACGTGACCAATGATGTCATCATTTTTTATTTCTGTGGATCAATTTATCCCTAGATGACCCTCAAAATTTTTCATCCTGATCAGATGTAGCGTTCTTCATATGCAATTATGACATCAAAACGAAGGCACCTATGACGTCGTAAAAACCACACCCTTCCCCATGAGGAGTACTTGCCATGTGCCAAGTTTCAATTTTTCCTTGATGCGGTTTCAGAGATAGAGGTCCAAAGTTTTTCCGTTTTTCCAACATGGCTGCCACACCACGTGACGCATGACATCATAATTATCATTAAAACTATCTACATGAGTAGTGACTCCTATGTTGAAAATTTCGTCTCAATCCGACAGACGGTTGCGGAGAACAACACAAGTTTCGTGGCGGACAAACAAACAAACAAAAACGGACCCAAATGCTATACCTCTCCTCCGGCGAGGGTAATAAGCTGAAGTCCTATTAGTTAAGGCAAGCTTCTGTTTGTAATAAGGGCAAAGTGCTTAAGGCAGCCACAGAGTGGAATCTTGCTGTCCACGTGGCAATTTATAGCAGCAGAATTTGAAATAGCAACAGGCACACAAACCTGTCACACGCGTTTGTCTACTGCCATCCCACAGTAAGAAGACAATGAATCAACGAAAGGATATCGTCTGTGCAGTATTTCCAACATCATATGTACTCCAGCTATGCACTTTAACATTCATTCATAAACATATTAATTTACTTTCGGCCATTTGTCTTACTGTCAGAAGGCCAATCAAGCTTAATCTATATTGTCCTCTTGTGCTGAGTATTAAAAGTTTTGGCAAAGTTTCCAAACAAGTAGGCACAATGCAAACCAAAAGATAAAGACCATCCGTAAATTCGAAGACTATTTAATCATCTTCACATGATATGGACTGCTTTTTATCAAAAGAGAAACTGCTGCAGACATGTACATGTACAGCCAATTCGAGCTTTCACCATCAAACAACAGATGTCTCCTCACCCGCGATCTAACGAAACGTCCAGGAATTCACAGGATTGCTAAATAAACTCCTAAACCTCCCAGGATGACTTGCTTTATTCTTTGAGAGCTGTTTTAAATTCACCGTAGCCTGACCCTATCTACTTGATGTGGCCTTAGTGTATAATATTAATTGACATTAATTACTCCATGAATCCGAAGCGAAAGTGGGGTTAAGCAATTGGTTCATGTCCGTCCGTCAGTCATCTGTTTACAAACGTCAGTTTATGATCAAGAAACAACTTATTTAAATTGAATGTTCCACACTACATGGCCAAAAGTTTACTGGTTTGTTACAAAATTGATAAGGGACATAATTGGAACTGTCACGTTATAACTGTGCAGTGATGACCGGTTCAGCCATTTCAGAGACGAGATTTTTGAAGATGTTCTTGTTTTTTAAAAAAAATATATGGATGCTGAATCACGTGACCGATGACGTCATCAAAAATTTTCTGTGGATCATTTTATCCCTAGACCTCCAAAAATTTTCATACTGATCGGATGTAGCGTTTTACATATGCAGTTATGATGTCATAATGAAGGCACCTATGACGTCATAAAAAATCACTTTCATTCGCATGCGGAGATCTTTCTATGTCCAAGTTTCAATTTTTTTCCTTGGTGCGGTTTCAGAGATGGAAGTCCAAAGTTTTTTCATTTTTCCAACATGGCTGCCACACCACGTACCTATGACATCATAATTATCAATAAAACATTCTACAGAGTAGTCGCTCCTCTGGTGAAAATTTTGTCTCAATCCGACAAGCAGTTGCGGAGAAAACATGAAAGTTTTGTGCGGACAAACAGATAAAACAAACAAACAGACAAACAACAGATGAAAAATCACTCATTGAGTGACAACTTGGCAAAACAGCACAAAGTAGAATAGCACTCGGTAAAACGCATACCTCTGCCAGGTGGAACAGTTTATATTTTGTATCCCACTGATGGCTGGATCTGAACCAAAATCCAATCCGCTTGTTCTTGTCACCTCTCCAACTCATCCACCTTGTTTGTCATAACTCGTCTAGAACTTTTTGAAGATATCATGATATATTTAGTTTTTGGCCCTATCTATCAATTTTAGAAATTAGGCCTGTGTTGACCTTTTGACCTTAAAATTAATTGGTAGTTGAATTAATCGACCTGACTTGAAAATGCTCCTCAAATTTCAAGTCAATCGGATGAAAATTGAGGATTTTAGAAAATTTTGCCTACGTCAACCTTTTGGCCAATGTTTACCTCAAAATTAGTAGGTGGTTGAATTAAGTGACCAGATATGCAAATGGTCTTAAATTTCAAGTCAATTGGATGAAAACTGACAATTTTAGAAACAATTTAATATTTCGGCCTATTTTGGGTTGACTTTATGGTCTATGTACCTTTTGACCTAAGATAACCTCAAAAGTAATAGTGGCTGAATTCCCTGACCTGATCTACAAATCCTGTTCAAATTTCAAGTCAATCGGATGAAATTTGAGGATTTTAAGAAATTTTGCTCAAATTGGCCTTTTGGCCGATGTCGGCCTTTCAGTCAACCGAATTTTATGAAACTTCAATGTGGGACCTGTTCTTTTCACCTATCCACGCATCACCTTCTTTTGTCATGACTCATCCACAACTTTTCTGAGATATAGTGATATATTTGGTTTTTTGCCCAATCTATCAATCTATCTATAATTCCAGGCGTGTGTGGTGTGTGTGTGTGTGTGTGTGTTGTGTGTGTGTGTGTGTGTGTGTGTGTGTGTGTGTGTGTGTGTGTGTGTGTGTGTGTGTGGTGTGTGTGTGTGTGTTGTGTGTGTTGGTGTGTGTGTGTTGTGTGTGTGTGTGTGTGTGTGTGTGTGTGTGTGTGTGTGTGTGTGTGTGTGTGTGTGTGTGTATGCACATGACTCGTTCTACTTTGTTGCTGAGACTCGGAATATTGTACCTCCTGGTCGTGACGTTACGAATGCCACGGACAAAGTTGTGGATGAGTCATGACAAAAGAAGGTGGATGCGTTGGATAGGTGAAAAGAACAAGGTCCCACATTGAAGTTTCATAAAATTCGGTTGACTGAAAAGGCCGACATCGGCCAAAAGGCCAATTTGAGCAAAATTTTCTAAAATCCTCAAAATTTCATCCGATTGACTTGAAATTTGAACAGGATTTGTAGATCAGGTCAGGGAATTCAGCCACCTATTACTTTTGAGGTTATCTTAGGTCAAAAGGTCAACATAGACCATAAAGTCAACCCAAAATAGGCCGAAATATTAAATTGTTTCTAAAATTGTCAGTTTTCATCCAATTGACTTGAAATTTGAAGACCATTTGCATATCTGGTCACTTAATTCAACCACCTACTAATTTTGAGGTAAACATTGGCCAAAAGGTTGACGTAGGCAAAATTTTCTAAAATCCTCAATTTTCATCCGATTGACTTGAAATTTGAGGAGCATTTTCAAGTCAGGTCGATTAATTCAATCCAATTAATTTTAAGGTCAAAAGGTCAAACACCAGGCCTAATTTCTAAAATTGATAGATAGGGCCAAAAACTAAATATATCATGATATCTCAAAAAGTTCTAGACGAGTTATGACAAAACAAGGTGGATGAGTTGGAGAGGTGACAAGAACAAGCGGATTGGATTTTGGTTCAGATCCAGCCCATCAGTGGGATACAAAATATAAACTGTTCCACCTGGCAGAGGTATGCGTTTTACCGAGTGCTATTCTACTTTGTGCTGTTTTGCCAAGTTGTCACTCAATGAGTGATTTTTCATCTGTTTGTTTGGTTTGTTTGTTTATCTGTTTGTCCGCACAAAACTTTCATGTTTTTCTCCGCAACTGCTTGTCGGATTGAGACAAAATTTTCACCAGAGGAGCGACTACTCGTGTAGAATGTTTTATTGATAATTATGACGTCATAGGTTACGTGGTGTGGCAGCCATGTTGGAAAAATGGAAAAACTTTGGACTTCCATCTCTGAAACCGCACCAAGGAAAAAATTGAAACTTGGGACATAGAAAGTACTCCGCATGGCGAATGAAAGTGATTTTTTATGACGTCATAGGTGCCTTCATTATGACATCATAACTGCATATGTAAAACGCTACATCCGATCAGTATGAAAATTTTTGAGGGTCTAGGGATAAAATGATCCACAGAAAATTTTTGATGACGTCATCGGTCACGTGATTCAGCATCCATATTGTTAAAAAAAACCAGAACATCTTCAAAAATCTTCGTCTCTGAAATGGCTGAACCGGTCATCACTGCCAGAAGTTATAACGTGACAGTTCCAATTATGTCCCTTATCAATTTTGTAACAAACCAGTAAACTTTTGGCCATGTAGTGTGGAACATTCAATTTAAATAAGTTGTTTCTCGATCATAAACTGACGTTTGTAAACAGATTGACTGACGGACGGACATGAACCAATTGCTTAACCCCACTTTCGCTTCGGATTCATGGAGTAATTAATGTCAATTAATATTATACACTAAGGCACATCAAGTAGATAGGGTCAGGCTACGGTGAATTTAAAACAGCTCCAAAGAATAAAAGCAAGTCATCCTGGGAGGTTTAGGAGTTTATTTAGCAATCCTGTGAATTCCTGGACGTTTCGTTAGATCGCGGGTGAGGAGCATTTTGTTGTTTGATGGTGAAAGCTCGAATTGGCTGTACATGTACATGTCTGCAGCAGTTTTCTCTTTTGATAAAAAGCAGTCCATATCATGTGAAGATGATTAAATAGTCTTCGAATTTACGGATGGTCTTTATCTTTTGGTTTGCATTGTGCCTACTTTGTTTGGAAACTTTGCCAAAACTTTTTAATACTCAGCACAAGAGGACAATATAGATTAAGCTTGATTGGCCTTCTGACAGTAAGACAAATGGCCGAAAGTAAATTAATTGATTGTTTATGAATGAATGTTAAAGTGCATAGCTGGAGTACATATGATGTTGGAAATACTGCACAGACGATATCCTTTCGTTGATTCATTGTCTTCTTACTGTGGGATGGCAGTAGACAAACGCTTGTGACAGGTTTGTGTGCCTGTTGCTATTTTCAAATTCTGCTGCTATAAATTGCCACCGTGGACAGCAAGATTCCACTCTGTGGCTGCCTTAAGCACTTTGCCCTTATTACAAACAGAAGCTTGCCTTAACTAATAGGACTTCAGCTTATTACCCTCGCCGGAGGAGAGGGTATAGCATTTGGGTCCGTTTTTGTTTGTTTGTTTGTCCGCACAGAACTTGTGTTGTTCTCCGCAACCGTCTGTCGGATTGAGACGAAATTTTCAACATAGGAGTCACTACTCATGTAGAATGTTTTAATGATAATTATGATGTCATGCGTCACGTGGTGTGGCAGCCATGTTGGAAAAACGGAAAAACTTTGGACCTCTATCTCTGAAACCGCATCAAGGAAAAAATTGAAACTTGGCACATGGCAAGTACTCCTCATGGGGAATGGGTGTGGTTTTTACGACGTCATAGGTGCCTTCGTTTTGATGTCATAATTGCATATGAAGAACGCTACATCTGATCAGGATGAAAAATTTTGAGGGTCATCTAGGGATAAATTGATCCACAGAAAATAAAAATGATGACATCATTGGTCACGTGATTCAGCTGCCACATTGTTTAAAAAAAATAGCCTTCAAAAAATCCTCTTCTCTGAAATGGCTTAACAGATCGAGGTGAAACTTTACAAGTATGATCGCCTATCCAGGAGAAACAAAACTTTCACACATATGACATCAAAGGTCACATGGTTTGGCAGCCATATTGGATTTACCCCTAAAACCACTAACAATCTTCTTCTCCAGGACGGCTGGACAGATTAAGGGGAAACTTCACACAAATGTTCCCCAAGCTTCGGGGATGCTTGAGTATTCACAAATAATTGATGTCACAAGATCTGGAAGCCATATTGGATTGAGCAAAAATCTTTAAAATTATTTCTCTTGAACCGCTTCATCGATCAACGTGAGTCTTCACAATCATGATCTAGTAGTGATGGGGAATATATGTTTCAAATTTCAACCTGATCGGACACATGGCCCGGCAACCAGAATTATTCAATTTTTTAAATCTGGGTTCTTTTTCATTTTTCTTTGAATAAGGCTCACTTGGCTGTGTCTGGATGGGTTTGAGGGAAGAGGAGTAGCAGCTGAAACCCAAAATCCTATCCAGGTTCCTCCTGATGACTTCATCTTTGCTTTTTGCTTGTTCGGGTTCCTTCTGATGGCTCCAATGCAGGACTGTTCCTATCTGGTCTTCCTTTTGATTTGAATTGAATGAATTTTAATCCCATTCTGAATTCAATTCAATAATAATAAACGTCACAGTTTAGGGACAGGTGTCCAATCAAAGTGGGTTGCATCAAAGCAGGACATCTTGGTACCCGGTCATTACTGCCAGCAGTTATAAAGTGGCAGTTATAGTTATGTTTATTATTCCCCTGCACTTGCAAAGCGAAAAGCAGGGTTAAGCGATCGGTAGCGTACGTATGTATGGCATGCGTCGTACGTCATGTCTGCATTTTGTTAAGAGCTTACATCAAAAACTGTTCAGCGGAGGAAATTGAAACTTTACCACATGTTACATGACTATGTGATATAGCGGTCACTCTTTTGAATTGAATATAGGCCAAAGGTTAACGAAGGCCAATTTTCTAAAATCCTCAATTTTCATCCGATTGACTAGAAAATTGAAAAGGATTTTCATATCCGCTCACTTAATTCAACCATCAATTATTTTTGAGGTCAACATACACCGAATTTCTAAAATTGTCAATTTTCATCTGATTGCCTTGAAATTTGAAGAGGATTTGCACATTCGGTCATTGAATTCAACTATGAATTATCTTTGAGGTCAACGTAAGCCAAAAAGGTCAACATAGGCCAAATTTCCAAAATTGTCAATTTTCATCCGAGTGACTTGAAATTTGGAACAAAATTTTCATTAAAATGACCATCATGTGTCACGTGGTCTGGCAGCCATATAGGATCTAAGGGAAAATCTTTGAAAATCTTCTTGAGAAACCGCTTAACCGGTCAATGCAAAAAACTTAACGAACCAACTCTTTTGTTTTTTAAGCATATGCCATGAGTAAAATCTAAGTTGGATTCTAAGTTAGCGTGATAAACCTCGAAAAAATACTTTCTTGCATATATAAAGCAGGAGACTGAATAAAGCTCAAATCAGAAGCAGAAAATCTTTCGTAGAGTCCGAACAATGTGGGATAATAACTGTGAGGGGCAATCGTGAAGTTATTGGAAATGAGGTATCCAAAGGAGTCCAAGAAACCAAACGTTTTAAAATTTTACAACTTACAAGTGTATATCATGAGAAAGGGAGTATTTTTTCGTGATGGAAGATAGAGATTATTGGGTGGACTGAACGATTATGAGAAAGTGATTAAATATAACGACATAGACACAAAAGAGATTTTGTAATGTTTAGTTGTCCATTATACATCCATTTGTATTATATTGTCACTCAAATACATGTGTAAAAATTATGGGCCCAGACCAGAAATTGAACCCAGGTCCTCTGGAAAACCATACCATTGCTCTGCCATCTGAGCTATCTGGGCAATCCATCAGCTGAGCAACACAATTCTTCCACATATGCAGGTGCCACTCTCTTTCTCCCACAAAAAAAGGAACATACCACTGTCAAACAAAGCTCACAAAAAGTTACTATAAAAAAGAATAAATGCCATAAAATGTGTTTTCCTGTACATGTACTATCTCCTTTCAGAGGACAGTAGGTGCTGTGAAAGCAGTTCCAAAGAAAGCTGTAGACAGGGTGGCATGCCATTGCCTTACCGGTGAATTGAATCTGCAATCACTGGATTTCAATACAAAATCTCCAGATTATTTTAATGGTCAGCCATAGCAAGAGGATCAGTCTCTTGAACTTCTAGGCTTCACCAGCATCCATGACATCTCCTGGGTTGACGATATATTTTGTAAAGCTGGCCTCCAAAGCCAGTTGCAATGCAGGCACCTTCCATCATGTCAAGTCATTCCTTGATAAATTAGAACTGCTCATAGCCTTCAAGGCCTTTGTGTGGAGCACAATGGACGACTGCTCTTCCCTCTAAGCTGGCACCCCAGTATCACATCTCTCATGGATTCTGTGGAATCCAAAGCTCTCAACTTTATTGGCATCTCCCATGATAAGGCCAAAGCAAAAGACTTGTTGCTGTCACATCACAGACAGGTTGGTAGCCTGTTTATTTTTTTTAACCACCTCTCTCCTCTGGTCTAGCTCCCTCTGCTCTCTCACTCATCCAGTCTAGCTCCTAGAAATTCCAGGATAGACAAGTTCTTCCAGTAAACAGGTTCCAGTCCTGGTGAAACTAAAATCCAGGCTTTCTACTTAAAAAAACCCAACTCTTTTGTTTCTCTTTTCTCCCATTTGTGGAACTGCCACCTGAGTACTCCTCAATTGCACTCTTCCTTCGAGGGTGTTACACAAATGGTGCATCATTTCATGTCATCCTCCATCCTACTCATTATTTTCTAGCCCAATTAAGCCAATCTCATTCCATGTTCTTACATCCAGGTGACTGTGCTTCCTTCCCTCATTTCTCTCCTACTTTGTTGTTAGTTCATTCTCTTGCTTGTTGTATCCAACTGTGGCCCCACTGTTCCACTGTCACTGTGTTGCCCCTTTATGTTTCCCTGTCAACTCGCTCTTTCATGAGCCTCGATTTGGTGTACAAAAAGGTGCAGACCAGTGAGCCAACCTAAAAAATCCACATATATACGAGGTCTGTTCAAAAAGTATCCAACCTTAATTTTTCGTGCGTAAACAAATGAAGCTAGGGAGGCGTGGTTTGGTGCACGTATGTAGGCTATCCTAATCCGTATGCGTGAATATTTTCCCGTCTGCAGAAGCTGTCAGTCGCCGACAGACTGCCGATGAGTGAGGAAGTGTAAGTGAGCGGTCGGATTTTCGTTTTTGACAAAATGACGGATCACTGTGGTCTCATCGCCAGTGATCACTGTGTTGAAGAAGTTGGGATCGCTGTTCACAGTCTCCAGCATGTCCTGTGCGATCTCCAAATGGAGTTGCTTCTGCTCGATCGTTAGCAGCTTTGGCACGAACTTCGCTGAGATTCTCCTTAAGCCCAAATCCTCAGTCACAATGGAATGAACGGATCCAATACTGACGCCCGCCTCGTCTGCAAGTTCTCTGATCGTGATTTGACGATCCTGCATCAGCAGGGTCCTCACTTGGTCAATGACGATCTCATTTCGGGATGTTGAGGGCCTACCAGAACGTGCTTCACTTTCCACTGATGTGCGACCATCTTTGAAGCGGTTGTACCACTCTTTGATCTGTGTGGTGCCCATTGCTTCGTTCCCGAAGGCCTGTTGAATCTTGCGGATCGTTTCCACTTGGGAATCGCCAAGCTTTACACAAAATTTGATGCAGTAGTGTTGTTCAAGTTTTTCCGTCATTTTGTCAAAAACTAAAATCCGACGGCGCTCACTTACACTTCCTCACTCATCGGCGGTCTGTCGGCGACTGACAGCTTCTGCAGACGGGAAAATATTCACGCATACGGATTAGGATCGTCTACATATGTGCACCAAACCACGCCTCCCTAGCTTCATTTGTTTACGCACGAAAAATTAAGGTTGGATACTTTTTGAACACACCTCGTATATATACCATAAGAGAGCTGTTTGTGTGTCTGTGTGTGTCACCATTTTTCTCAGAGATGGCTGAATGGATCTTCATCAAACTTTCAGAGGTTCATCAGTGAGTGCCAGGGAGTGTTTTAGGCAAAAACAATTTTTGAAAATTTTGAAAAAAAAAGGTGGATTAAAAAATTACAAAAAAAACAAACTAAATAAATCGCTCTATAGTGCTCAAGACTTTGTAGCTATGTGAAAGATAATGTTAAATAACCCCTGACCCCATTACTTAGTGGGTGTAGGGAAGTGTTTTAGGCCCCCACAAAATTAGACCGGGCAACACCGGGTACCCCCTAATAGTACTGTCTCCAACAAATTAATGACAACAGGTTTGTTATCGGATAATTGATTTTATCCATATACAATAATTATTGTATATGGAAAAAATCAATTGGATATATGGATAAAATTGTATATGGATAAAATAATTATAATTAGTGCTTACATCAGAAAATGTTAAGAAATTCAAAGTATACTTTATTTTATTTAGAAAGCAACCATGTTTTGTGGTCCATATGTTTTGTTACTCCTGCTAGCAAATTCATAATACAAATATGTCATTACATTACTTATGGAATAAATTTCAATTGGGTTTACAAAGGGTAAATTGGGGTGGAAACGAGCAACAAGACATCGACCACTCTCGAACCCCCTCCCCAGTCGTCTCCTATAAATACTCAATTGTACTCATCACCCACACCTTATGTAAAAATGATTTAAAGGAAACAAACAAAAGGTTTCGAATGATCCATGAGATGATTGAAGTATTGTATGGACTATGAAACAGACTTCTTTCATCATTCATTCAGAAACACTGAAATTATCCACTCTTAAACAAATTGCTTTTTGCACTGCAGTAATAACAGTTTGACACCTTTCGCATTCGTCTTTTTAAAGAGAATTTTATGCTTTGTTTCCATCTACCTAAAATTATCACAGTTATAAGTCTTGGTAATCGATTTTAAATTTTTTAATGTTTCATATAATCCTTATAGAGCATTTCTTATTGAAAATCAAAATCTCAAAGCTCTTTGCAAAGAAGGAAGAGGTACGAAAGGTAAAAAAAATTTAAGAAAAGCAAAAGCTGGGTTTTCGGAGAGTTTTCTGAACAGTAATGGACGAGGCTATGACAGTTACAAAGAACCACAGGCTATCGGATATAGAACATTCATTTTAATAACTATGCATTATATACATCTTAAAAGAATTGAAACCTTGAGAGGAAAGCTAATCTAATGTCATCCACCAATCTGTTCTGATCCAATTTATTATAATCTACTCCAAATGCAGGTGCCCAGAGGGATTTATAAATCTTGCTATTAAAATCAATGCAGACCCAAAGCTGTTTCAGACTGAAAGGCCTTTAATAAAGTCAAGCGATTAACGGTACACCTGACCAAAAGGGGAATTTGGAATTCGGTGAGGATTGGAGAATTTGAAGCTATACATCACTTACCTTGTTTGTGCTTCTGGCCAAATCGTGCAAGCCAGGTGATATTTAAGATTTGTCTGCGCAGAGCCTTTACAACTCTCATTAATGACATGATGTAAAAAAAAATACTTAATAAAGGTTTTGTTTAGCAGCCTCATCATGCTAGCATCATGGTGCAAAATGATTATGGTACATCAGATGTAGAAGAAGCCTGGCTTCCAGAGTTGTTAAATTTGACTCAACGACTCAGGCTCAAGTCATAAGTAAGACAATTACAACAATCTTACAGCAAACTCAAGTATAATCGCAAGACATGTCCACGTTAATCGCAAATGCACTAATTTGCTTTCCAATCACTGGTTGTGCCCATTCGAGTGTCAGTTTTCCACTTTCCCAAAAGTATCACGAGGGAATTTCTCAGATAAGAACAAAAACAGGCCTTACTTTAGTAGATAACACTTTTACACCTTGTATGCCACATCGTCGATGTGTGAGGCCTGACCCGAAACAGTTCAGACTCACCTCTTGGATAAATCCAAGAACTGGCGAACACCATGATCAACCATATCAAGAGGCTAACAATATCAGCATCAACTCTTGTGAAAGATATAAATGCATCTTTTTTATACTTATATGATTACACAGGACAACAATAAACTGAAATATCTTCTTTCTTGAAGGACAGGATGTTGTATATTTAACCTTCACCCTCATCACCTTCATTATATCATTACACCTGCTGATAGTTATTCTTTTGTTGGATTTAAGTCTGCCAGTAATCTAACTTGGGCTCATAGGACTATTGTTCTGTATTACTGCTGCTTCGAGTATGTTCTTGAAAACAAAACACACCTCCCTTTTTATATACAAGGAAAACACTGATTGGTTTGGGAGTGGAGCCATGATATCATTGTTTTCCCCAGATATGGGGGTAAGCAGACAGCACAGTGCCAGGTAGCTATAGGTAAAGTTAATAGGGTTTTAACTTGTATTCATTGGGAGATAAAAATTATAAATCAAAAGAGGTATTGTTAATACTGTACAGGAATTCAGTGAGGTCTCATGTAGAATATTGTGTACAGTTTTGGTCAGCACATCTGAGGAAGGATATAGCTGTCATAGAAAGGGTTCAGTGTAGAACTACTAGATTGATCCCAGACCTAGCTAGACAAAGCTATGAGGAACGGCTGATGGAGTCAGGGCTTTATGCATTAGAAAGAAGGCGGTTACGAGGGGATATGATGGAGATGTTTAAGATAATCAAGGGTATAGACAAAATAAGTTCAGAAGAGTTTTTCAGCAGAATCGACAGTGATAGGACCAGGTGCCATACCCGAGTAAGGAAGAGGAGAGTGAGGACAGTATTAAGGCAGGGGTCTTTCAATCAGAGAGTAGTTATTGCATGAAATGGTCTCTTTGGAAGAGTTGTGGAAGCAGAAACAGTAGATAAGTGTAAATTGGAATTAGATAGATACTTATAAGCTTTGGAAATATAAGGGTACAGGGATATTGGCAGAACTTGTTGGTAGTTTGCATTTTTATGGGTGGTAGTTTACATGTGGAGTGATTGTGATGTCTGGAGGTGGGTCTCATCAAAGGATGAATGTGTGGTTGGTATACTTGTGCATTCTTGCACTCCGAACCACCTTCATCCCCCCCACCTCTTGCACCCTACCTGCCGAAAATATATTTACAGTAATAATAACCGCAACTCCTCAACCCCCCCCCCCACCACCACCACCACCGAAAGCCCTCAACCCCCCCCCCCCAACCTCCCAACTCTGACCCATCTTTGTTCTCCCTTCCAGCCCCAACTCTTGTCCTCCCTCCTCCTGCTCACAAAAGCAAACGGGCATTCCCACATCGAAGCAGTGGAATATTTAACTCTTTACCCTCCCCTACCATGCTAATCCCGACTTCACAAAAACCGCGATCAAAACAGCAACAGCATGGCCCCTAAATGTCACGGCCCATCACAGTCGCCTGTCCAACTAACAATCCCACGAGATATGTGGAAACCCTGTGGAATTGCAACTCTCAAGTGACCATGAGCAGCCTAATTGTGTCAATAAACGACCCTAAACCAATTATCTTCTTCCTGATGCACATTATACATATCGTTTAAGAGAAAATAGTCGGACATAATAGCAAGGACCCACCTAACCTGCATGGTAAAAGTCCCTGCTTGAGAGAATGCGGCATAGTTAGTTGGGCGAAGCATAGACAACAGACTGCTGCATCAAACGCTGTGGCCTACATTCACAAGGTTTATGACACCTATCAATTCAAAATCCGTTTAACTGTCACTTCAGTTGTTTTACATTGCAGGGAAAACTTATTAGGGAGGGCGTGGGGATTGTAAATATGACAGCTCTGGAGATGTCTTTGGCTTCCCAGAGCAGTGAGCACCAACATGGCGGCCGTATGATTTATTTTCATGTTGAAATTGTGGGTGGAGTTAAGCAGGCTGTCCAACCAATGGGTGGAACGAAATGTTTAAATATTTAGTTTAATACATGGATGGACGAACAAGGGTGTTATTATACATACAGCTAAAACTTTTAGTTTAAATATGAATTTATTTGCATGTACCGTATAACAATGTACCCACTCCCCCCTCTCGTGAAATGAAGGCCATGGCCTGACAGATTTATATAATCTGGTGTTTGTGTAACACAGACACGATGGCTCAAATGACGTCCTCTTGTGTCAAATTTCCTTTCTATTTTTTGTATTGTCTGGCTACATCCCTTACAGAGGCAGTAGTGTATGCAGTAAGGTGTGAGACAAGTGAGGAGAACGTTTTCTTTTTCTTTCTTCCAAAGTGTCCAACACTCATGGAAGAGCTTTGACATTTGCTCCTCATACAACAAAGATGTTAGGAAACATAAATGCACTTTTACAATTACAGTACAAAGACATTGTGAGACAAAATTAAATCAACTAAGGAATGGGATTTGCACCTGGGATCCATGAATCACAGGTGATGTGCTCAGGTGGGAAGACCAAACAGGCCAACCCATTAGTTTATGTTTCAATTCAAAGTGAGCGAGAACCATTGAACAGCACAATTATTTTGCTAGGTTTTCTCATATTGTCCTGTCTTTCCTTTTGTCTCCATATTTTTGTCTGCTTCATCTCAAATTAATTTCCCATGACTACCTTTACCATTTACCGTGGGTTTCTCTTGCAAGGTTTCTCCTGCAAGGTTTCTCCTGCAAGTTCCCCTTTCTCCGGCAGCTGCGGTGCATCCAGGTATTCTTGTCCATCTGTTTCTCCTTCACCTCACTTTTTTGTGTGTTGACCCTTCATCCTCTGTTGTCCTGCTCTTCCATGAGGTCAACACTTGTAAAAAAAAAAAAAAGAATAAAGAATTAGCTTTTTTAGAACCAAGGTAAAATCACCAACTTCACCTATCAAAGCAAAAAGACGATTTAATAATTTGTCTGTTTAATGGTGAATGTATTATATTTTGGAAAAAGAAAATCATATTTTGGTTCGGGTTTAAAAGGCAAACACTAAACCTCGAAAAGATAAAGTAGCGTAAAGTGTCAGTGTTGTAAATGCCAATGTTGTAAGTGCCATTTTCTTTGCTGTTTTAGGAGTTAGAGATAGAGAGTTTGGAGAAGTGTAGCAACAGAGATGGAGGGGGAAAGTAAGGAGGAGAGTGAGGCTGAAGAGAGGGGAGGGAGATGGATAAAATTGCAGGGCTCCCTGCTGGTTCCGTCTCCACCTCTATTGTTGGCCTGAGCCGGCATGGCGCCTGCGAGGCTCAGCTCATTTCTGCACAGCCTGCCCTGGGAGGAGGGAAACAGCTTTTATGAACTCCCACCCCCTCCTCTTCCACAGGCTTCTCAAGAACAAATACCATCAAGTCACGTACGCGTGTTAGACACACTGTTTTTTAAAAAATCTTATTTTATTTTTTACTTGTCCTTTTCCTGATCAACATTGTATGAGTGATGGCACACAATTTCGAGTTTGCTCATTGGTCAATGTTTGACATCAGTGAGCACATCATTTGAAACTCTTCCTTTGTCTCAAGTCACAATCATTTCAAGGCCATACTCAATGAAAAGAGGTATATATTCCAGCCCATCGCAAGTTGTTCCAAGGAGGTACGAGTAAGTGGCTCCCTTTGATGTAACTTGCTTATTTGAATTGGAGAGGGCCTTATCTGTAAGTTATGATGGCTTTGTGTGTTTGTGTGGTGCAAACAGGTGTTAGTACTTGTCACACAAAGTACTGTGAACATGTGAAGGTGGAATATCGTTTCAAGGAATGTAGGTTGATGTTCCAACACACATGCTGATACCATTGAGACCATTATTCCCCAGTTTGTAGACAATGTGTTTTCCAAAAGCTGAGAGGTGACAGGATTAGTCGGCCATTGGAAGAATGGTTCCCCACATGGGATTTGCAGCGAGTGATTGGAGAAATCTTTTTACAACTGCAGAACATGTAGCATAGTACTGGTGGGCAAGCAAAGGCCACAGGCCATTCCTAATGATCATCAACAGAGGTAATGCAATATAATCATATTGCCAAATTCTTAAAATGCACAAATATTAACTATATGTGCAATCTTCTTGTTCTTGCGTATGGCAGCTTGGCTGCCAGGGAGCTATCATCTATGTTGGGGCACAACTGTGCTGCTGATGCTGTGCCCCTATACCAGTACACTTGTACTCATTTTACAAAGGATGACAGGCTGAGTCAACCCCACCTAGTGTTAATTCAACGTAAAAATGGGCTTCAAACTCAGGACCCAAAAAATCCCAAGCCAGCCACTCTCACCACGAAGCCAACACCAGGCTTATATGTGTAATTATTAGGAGAGAAGACTTTTCCAAACTTCTACAGCAAAAGTATCAATCCTGTATAAGGGGGCATTTTATTATTTCAGAGTGTAAATTATGTGTATACCTATGCAAGAGACTTCCTCACATTGATGGAGAATTAATAATAGGATGAGCGGCGTGAACAATACATTCACATCGGTATTTTTCAGCTTAAATCTTACGTGATATGGACATTTTTATTTTCCAAGGAAAAAGTGCCTGTAGTTGCCCTCAGCCATCATTACTACAAGGTGATCATCTGCTACGGATTGCTTAAAGCAGAGCATTTCTATTGGCTCTGTTTTCTTTGCTGTTTCTCCAGGCCTTTGCTATCCCGAAAAAAAACAGGGCTTTTTTTCTTTTCTTCTTCTTGGGATCGTGGTTGGATTATCCCGTTTGCTCACTCCCTCAGGTCATGTACTGCTTCCGACCTTTTCCTCCCGCAGTCAGGAATGTTGGTTTTGTGTGGAGAGGGAGGGGCGACACTGGTGGGCTTGGTGTGTTTAGGTTAATTACTGGCGACTGTGTTGGTGCTGCAAATGTTGCGGTCGGCAGCTTGTTCAAGTGCAACAATCCAACTGGTTGATTTGCTCGTCGTAGTTGATGGTGCCGCTGACAAGGCCGTGATCAGTGATTTGACAACCCGCCTTGGAAAGTTGTATGCTGAGTCAGCACAAAGAATCTACATTGAAGCATTAATGCTTCAGTGTTGGGAAGTTCAGTGCTTGAAAATATCTGCATGCTGATAATAATTTTAAAAAAGGAACAAGAAGTGAGATTACTTGATAGTGTGATCGAGGGAAGAAGAAGTTTAAAGAGAAGGAAAGGTTGGGTGTATATACGAGTACATTACATTCAGAATGAAAAAGTACATTCATTTTGATAGAAAAAAAACATAGCTTGGGGGGTCCGTCAGGGTCTACGCGTAGCCCTTTAGCCAATGACTCCATGGTAGGTACATGCCAGAGGTATGCTTGGAAAAGAAATCTTATCAATAAACCTATTTTTCCTCCTGCATTAGCCTGAGTTCCTAACCACTGATGTACTAAAGGGTTCAGTAGGATGTCTTCTGTTGGTGCAAGCCAAGTGTTTCAGCAATGTAGTACCACTGTACGTGTTTGGTCTGAGCTCACTTCCGTCCAACAAATAAGCTCTGTACGAGGCATGAATTGCGCTTGGGCAGGACAAATTTGAATCAACATTTACTTGGAACCAAATGCTTGGTATTGCGGTAATGATGTAATCATGCTCGATACAGAATGCTCAGATGCTGGGCTTTCTGGAAGGCCTGCACTGGACTATGGAGTGAGTGTTGAAATATCTCTCCATATGAAGTCTTCAGCTATTCAACAAAAGATATTTAAGAATGTTAGAGATTAAATTATTTTTTTTTAGCTTCTATGAATTGGGTGTGAAGAGGAACAAAAACTTCTCAAGATAAACAAGGATGCATAAAAATAATCGTGGACTCACTGAGATGGAAGATAGGGATCAAACAGAGGACAAGGTAAGGTCAAAACACAGTGACAAAGCTGAATGAGGAAAGGGAGCACCAGGTTGGAAATAACGAGAAACCCTTGCTATACATAGGGATGCCCCGTTAAATGGAAAACCTGAGGATGGAAGCAAAATCGCCAGGAATGTCACAACCCAACCAGCTTGTGCATGTCGTATCAGCTTACACCAACCGCGTGCATTGGGCTAAATTTAATTTCACCTTTATTTTTGGGGATGGTGTTCTGAATATTCTTCTTTGTCAAAGCAATTTCCAGTTTGTGACAATATGGCATCTATCGGCCAGGCCCACTGCTATTGCAACGATGAAGACAAACTAATGGCTGCCGAGTTGTTTTTTGATACAAAATCAAGGCTCATCGAAAAGCAAGTTGACAGAGGGTAAGAAAGCAATGTACTGACACTGGAGTCACAGTTGGATACAACAAGCAAGGGAATGAGCTAACAATAGATGGAAGGGAATGCTCCAACTTGCAAGTAGAAGGATTGAATGAGGTCAGGTTAATTGGGGATAGAAAACAATGCAGGAAGGAATTGGGGGGAGAAACATGAGATGGTAGTGCACTGCTTGAAGCGTAGGAGGAAGGCAGTTCCACAAATGGGAGAAAGGGAGAATAAAAGAGTGCAGTTGAGAGGAGAGCCTGGATTTTGGAAATTGAACCAGGAAGGGGTAAATTGGTAGAACGCCTGCATCATGGAGGAGGTGGGGGAGGCTCAGAGGGCTGAGAGAGCAGAAGGACTTAAAATGGAGGAGAAGTGGTAAAAAATATATAAGCACCAACCTGTCTATGATGTTAGAGCAACAGGCTTGTGCTGCAGCATCATCGTGGGAGATAGCAATAATGTTGAGAGCCTTAGATTCCACAGAATTCACTAGAGAGAGAGAGAGAGAGAGAGAGAGGAGAGAGAGAGGAGAGAGAGAGAGAGAGAGAGAGAGAGAGAGAGAGAGAGAGAGAGAGAGAGAGAGAGTCAATGTAGCACCCCAGATGACTGGAGAGCAGTATTCATTGAAATATGGATAAAGGACTTGAAGGCTGTGAGTAGTTGTGGTTTACCAAGGAATGTCTTGGAATGATTGAGGGTGCCCTCTCTGTGGCCAGCTTCAGAGGCCAACTTTTCTATGTGGTTGGCCCAGGAGAGATGTCATCCCACAGATGGATATTAAACTTGACGTCCTGTCTGCCAGCATTATTTAGTGGATGATAAAGATCGCACAGCGTCCTACGTGAAGAGTAAGTGAGCTATCGCCAGCACCCTGACCAAATGACAAATTCCTGCGATAACCTATCAGGGGGCATTGCATCAGTTGGAGAGCTGCGCCCCCAGAAAACAATGCTATCCGCAGTCATGTGCTGAATATGAAAGAAGAAAAAGATTTTGTGTTCATGTTGACCAAGGCCTATAGTCCTTGGATCGCTGATGTGCAAAAAACTCTAGCTGTGTCTGTTTTGACGCCATGTTCCTTGTTCTGCTTCTTTTTCTCCCAAGTATTGTCCTTTCAGCCTCCTCAACATTATCATATTCCCCTCCTCGCATCAAAAATAAAAAACTCCAATTTTTTTTTAACTCCATCTTCCATCAATTCATTCTTTATCTCTTCCTTTTCTCAATATCTCCAAACTGAATCATTATTGAATGAAACACTGCTTCTCTTAAGAACATTTCAAAATGTTTCACTCTCCTAATTTCTCTGCCATGAGCACTTCACATATTCTACTTCTTCTTCAACATGATCCATTCTTCTTCTTCACAAGTTTTATTTTCGAATCCTGTCTCATCTAATCTCTTGGTCCATCAACACTCCTTCCATACCTACAGCACCACCTTCCTCCATGCCTTCAACAAAACTTTTTCCCTCCCATTCCATGAAACTATCTCCATATGTCCAGAATGGGAATATTGAGAAGTCCAGTTTGCGGAGGGTGTCTGCTTACGTCAATCGATTCCCCTGCATGCATGTCCTCTAATGGTGTCACACTCCCCTTCCCCACATCACTTACAAGCCTGAGTCTTTCCAACCCCACC
>CM068956.1:134734403-134754790 GCA_035128595.1 Eptatretus atami
AACGTGTTCATCTCTGTAACGTCAATAATAGGAGAAAGGCTCGTTTGATTTCTCTACATCCAGAATGCATTTCTGACAATTTAATAAAAAAAACCTACCTATAAAGAGTGAGACCCAAAATGAAATTGCACGTTTTTCAGGAATTTTGTCTAGACAAGCTGGTATCAGATATACAGCACGAGAGTATGGAACATTTTGATCCGTTTCCCTTTCATTTTGAATCATTAGCCAGGAGTAATCTTGGACAATTCCATCAGGCCAAATGAAAGGCCTCGTACCAGATAAACTCTGTTTGGTTCAGAAGATGAAAGGGAGAAAGCAATTGGATCTGGCGTTTCATGTACCGCAACGGCTAAGCCAGGGAATGCGAGTTTGAAGGTAAATCACCCTTCTGGATTGATCTCCAGTCTGGCAGGAGCAAAATGAGCACGAAATCTTCACTAGAATTCATAAACTTCGCTCTTACATCAAACCCTTGCGTGTGCCTTTGGAGCGTGCCGATGGTATGCTCAAACGAGTTTAAGCTTATATTTTTAGCTCTTCCACAAAAGTAAAAATCTGTATAAAAAGTATTTTTAAAACCTACGATCAACAGGAGCCAAGAATTTGGACAATTCAGGATAAAAAGGCTGAAGGCCTGCTGTCTAATCTAATAGGCACCTAGGTCAATCCAGGAAGATAATAACGACACTTTGTAAAGGAGGTCTAATGCTTTGCTGTCATTCAAAGTCCTCTGATGATTGTGAACCGCCTGGATAATGTAATGCTTTGAGTTCTTCCTGCAGAACAGGAAAAGCAAAGGTTTTAATTCGATATCCTCAGGTCATAACATCCTCATCTTTCAATTGATCCACATTTATGCTTTCCAATAAACCTTACAGTCTCTGGATAATCAAAGTGTTGTCTGTTTTTATTCATTGGTTGCAGTGATAAAAGGATCATTAAGTAGTAGGTACGTATGCTATGAGACAATGGATAAAGCAACACCATGTATGGGATTTGGATTTGCGATCCCAGCACCATGAGACAATTGCTCAGATCATTCGAGCATCAAACAAACCGCCCCGAATGCTTTTCATAACCACACGCTTTATCAACCACGAGCATGGATCGCTCACTACGCTCGCCTCTCCACACGTCGTTACAGACACTTACATTACAGATTTGCGGTGTTGTCATGATTTACACCAATCATCATACAAACATTTCTTTTGTACAAAGTTATTTGAAATATTGGTGATATTATATTTGTTTGGAATTTATTTGGAACATAAAAAGGTCCAAGTGGTCTAAAGCTCTAAGTGGTCAAGGGTCTAAGTTTTCTAATATGTCTAAGGCCTGTAAGGGGTCTAAATGGTGTTAAGATATAAGGGGTCCACAGGGAATTAAGGGGTGTAAAGGTCTGAAGGTTATCACGATCAAAAGGGTATAAAAAGTGAAAAGGATGAAGGGATCTAAAGGTGTATAAAGTGTTGAAAGGGTCTTAAAGGTAGAAGGGGTCTTAAAGGGTCTTGTAGGTCTTTTTCATTCAGCATTCAGCAAGACATTTCAGCTTCTCATTTAAACAAATTTGGAAAATTTCTTAAAACACGTTTTCACTTTGTCATAATGGAGTATTTTGTGTCGATCGGTGACAAAAAAAATTGCAAATTTAATCCATTTTAAATTCAGGCTATAACACAATAAAATGTGAAAAAGTCAAGGGTGTGAATACTTTCTGAAGGCACTGTAAGTGCTCCATGAGAAGGACAATAAAGATTTGAGTTTTTCATTAAAATGAGGGTAGTTTTCCAGAAATGAATTTCAGAATTGCATCAGGATTTGATGATGACGCCTTGTAATGGAAAATAGTATTAAAGTTGTGTTACATCGGTCGCGAGAGCAGACAGGGTCACACCTGTAATCATTTCGGAATAGGCCTGGTGTTGGCTTAACAGTTAAGGTGGCTGACTTAAGATCTTAAGATCTTGAGATGAAGCCCCTGTATTCACCGTTGAATTAACACTAGGAGGGTTGACTCAGCCTGTCATCCTTCCGAGGTCGACAAAATGAGTACCAACTTAATGGGAACAGGGGGCAATGCATCAGCAGCACAGCCGCGCCCCCAAAAATGATGCAGCCAAGCAGCCACTGGCTGCATAGAATGAATAAATAATGTTGGAATGAGAGATCTTGCTGAATAACTCAATTCACAAAACACATGCTTTGCGATTGTTGGAATAATACAGGGTGTTCTAAAAAGACCTGGACAACTTTGGTTGTTAATATATTTAGTACCACAAATGATACAACGATTTCCTTTGTTTTATACAATACAGAAGCTCATAAAGTTGCTTTATTTCAGGTCTGGTGGTTTAATTATAAAAGAAAATGGCCACTCCACAGGAAAAAGCTCAGTGTGTCAAATGGTTCATCGAGACGAGATCAGACACGCAAGTTCAACATAATTTCCGTACAAGGTATGGAAGGAATCCGCCATCATGGACTAGTATCAGAGAGTGGTACAAGAGGTTTAAGGAGACTGGAAGTTGTCAGAAACAGAAGAGTACCGGTCGACCAAGCACAAGTGCAGTACGTTGAACAAGTGCGTGAATCATTTCAACAAAGTCCCGGGAAATCAATTTGACACATTCAGAGAACTGGGACTACCAACCACCGCTGTACACAGGATTTTGCATAAAAGACTGAAGCTTTATGTCTATAAGGTGCAGATTCTGCAGGAACTCAAACCAAATGATGGACCCAAATGCAAGGTGTTTGCCTTGGAAATGCTCCTGAATAGGGATATGTTTACAGAGGAAGCTTGCTTTCATGTATCAGGGAAGGTCAACCAGCACAATGTGAGGATCTTTGGCTCTGAAAACCCCCACTTGGTTATTGAACACATGCGCGACGGTCCAAAGGTCAATGTGTGGTGTGGCCTTCTTGATGACTGCTTAGTGGGTCTGTTTTTCTTTGTGGAGCATGCAGTAACCAACAATTTACATGAACAAGTTGTAAGGATTTGCCTTCCCACAGATTGAAGACATGCAACCCAACATCATTTTTCAACAGGACAGTGCTCCCCTTCGTTGGGCCTTAGTTGTTCGAGCTGTCCTGAAAGAAAAATTTCCAGGTCGCTGTATTGACCGAGACGAACCGACTGCCTGGCCCACATGATCATGAGACATACCCCCCCCCCCCTTGATTTTTTTTTCAGTGTGGGTTTGTCAAAGATGTCTACAACACCAAGGTGGCAAACCTGCAGGATCTTCATTCTCGGATCACAGCTGCATGTGCACTGGTGGACGTAAGCATGCCGAGCCAAACGTGACAAGAACTCGTGTTCTGCCTTGATGTCCTGCGCATATTGATGGTGTGTAAAAAACGTTATGAGTTTCTTTATCATACAAACCAAAGGGTGTCATTGTATCATCTGTGGTTCTCGATATATTAACAACCAAAGTTGGCCGGGTCTTTTTGGAACACTCGATACTGCATCAGCATGAAAAATGTAACTTTCATGCCAATAACCGATCACACTACTCTCTAAGCTGAATTGGTTATTACCTCTGCCACTGAAGGTAGACGGAGGTGATGGTTTCACCCCTGTTTGTCTGTTGTCTGTGTGTGAACAGGATATCTCAAAAAGTTATGGACAGATTCGGACAAAATTTGCTGGACTGGTTGGGTGTGTGACGAGAACAAATTGGTTCGATTTTGGTGAAGATCCAGATCCAGCCAGATACGATAATTTAAAAAAAATTCATCAAGTGATTCTTCACCATTGAGAGAAAGAACCAAAAACGATATATCGCCCGATATTTCAAAATGTTGGATGGGTTATACCAAAACTTGGTGGATGAGTTGGGTAGGTGACGAGAACAAGCCGATTAGATTTTAGTTAAGGTCCGGATGCAGATCTGGACTATCAGTGGGATACCCAAAAAAAAAATTGTTTAACCTGGTGGAGGTATGCGCTCTATCGAGTGCCAGTCTCATTACCCCGTGCACACAAAGCAAAAAGCGGGGTTAATTAAGCAAATGGTTCATGTCCATCCGTCCATCTGTCTGATCGGTTTATGATCAATGAACAACATTGAAATTGAATGTTAGATTTTGAACACGAATCAGAACATGAATAGGAAGACAAGTTTGCCGTTTTACTATACTTTGGCTCTGAATTTGTCCCAATCACACATGCGCGGAGAGTGAGATAATATTTTTACTGTCTGCCTGCCTGACAGTCAAACAAAATTGAAAATCATTACAACCAGGAAACTTACTGATTTTAAGGACGTTACAGAGGACACAAACAACAGGCACGGATAACTAATGTAACGTGTCAGATCGGGTGATATAATAGACGCTGGAAAAAAACGGCGGCAACACCCAGAATTAATTTATTTATACACGTTTAAACCCCTAAATTTATATTTAAACTGAATTATAATCTTGAACACTGTAGAATACAAATCACCTTCATAATTCTTCCAAGAACCATGCTATATATTGAATATAACATGAGTGGGCATGGCATATGAGAGGGTACAGCATCAGGGTGAAGTGGAGTCCGCCTATATGGCTATATAGGATGCTGATCGACGCTGCATTATATGGTGATCAATAAAACCACCGTCTCCTAAACCGCGACTCAACGTCGTCTTATTACAGAGTACGAATGTAATGTATATGTATGACTGCTTCAGTCGCACTAAACCACCGGATATTTTTTAAACAATCTTTGAAATCATTGTTCTATTTAAATTGAAGTATATAACTGAACACTGCATGGGATATCATGTTAAATGAACTCTAGAGTTTATTTTGAGTTTTTCATTGAATGAAAGAACTCTCAGAATATGCTTTAGTCGTATGTGTCGCATTATGATTTGTCATATTAATATTTAACATGACGTCTCATTCACAAACATCGATTCTTTATACACTTTGAAAAACAACAGTTTACAAAATAATGTATAATTTGACAGAAAATATTTTATCATCATCAGCGGAGAGAAAGGAGATGATAGATAATTGTGACGTTATTTATGAATACCTAATGAATGGGAAAGAAGGAAAAGTGAGCAAAACTAACAAAACAGTGAAGGGCAAGAAGCGTGGTGTGTGTGTGTGTGTGTGTGTGTGTGTGTGTGTGTGTGTGTGTGTGTGTGTGTGTGTGTGGTTGAGGTAAACAGACTAGCAGGGGTGTGCAAAGTAATGTATATTGAAAAGAAATGAAAGTACAATTGGAAAAGCCAAGGTTGAAAGACTAATTCCATGACAAGTACCAAACAAGTAAAACATTTACATGTTTGGGAGGAGATCCCAATGTGCCATGAGTGTGAACGTGTGGTGGACAAGCTGATCGGGTGGAGCAAATTAAGGCGAGAAGCTCTCGCAACGTAGAAAAGGATGAAGTAAACCTGGAAACCTTATAGGAGAAAGGAAAGGAAACTCGTGAATATGTCAGTGGGTTCTCAGGCTATACAGTCTCTGGGGTGAAGGTCAGGCATCGGATATTAAGTGTCGTCATATGGGGCGCCTTTGTTCATTTCTGTTTCACTTGTTTCTTTTTCGTTCAAGCAATTCCAATTGGTGCAGTATGAAGGCATAAAAGGGTTTTTGGGAAATCTCATGGGCATTTGTATGACATGAGGGCATGCTTGTGGACCGAGGCAGTAAGTAGATCCATCTGTACACCTACAGGAAATGTGAATTCAACAATGGTGCATACAATTAATGTGTTTACCTTCGTGGGAAGAGAAAATTACAAGGTTACAGCACACTTAATTACCTATGGTGTGAAAATTAATGGCACTGTGACAAACCTTCAATATATATGTATATATATATATATATATATTATATATATTATTATATATATATATTTATCTATCGATGCCATGGCACACACCACACACCACACACCACAACACACACACACACACACACACACACACACACACATATATTATATATATGTATATATATATATATATATATATGTATATAGTATATAATATTATTATATATATTATATATTATATATAATATATATATATTATATATATATTTTGTTCGCTCTCGTTGAGTAAGACAAGAAAAAGGCTTATTTGGCCAAAACCTTGCCACCATAAAGATCGTCATATGTGACTCATTTAATTTCTTCCTGTCATATATATATATATTATATATATATATATATATATATATATGTATATATTATTATATCTATTGTATATACTTATATATATATATATATATATACTTATGCATATATATTTAATTGTATATTATATATTATATATGTATTTATATATATATATATATATATATATAATATATATTTATATTTATATATGTATATTATATTATATATTATATGTTCGCTCTCGTTGAGTAAGACCAGGAAAAAGGCTTATTTGGCCAAAACCTTGCCACCATAAAGATCATCCTGAAGGTACATATGTGACTCATTTAATTTATTCCTGTCATTATAGATATATATATATATATATATATATACATATATACGGTGCCAAAATAAAGTGTACACCCCCTTTAAAAATGTTCCCCTTTTGTTGCCTTATTGGCTGGAATTAAATTGCATTAAAATCAGACTTTTTCCACCTTTATTTACACATCAAAACCCAAAACTTCCAAGTGAAAAACAAATTCCACAAATTTCAGGAAATAAATTAAAGATACAAAACAAGAATATCTTGGTTGGATAAGTGTCCACCCATATTATAATAGCAATTGTAAATTATCTCAGGTGCAATCAATCACCTTCAAAATCACACACCAAGTTAAATGGCCCTCACCTGTGTTAAACTGCAGTGATTGTGATCATTTTAGAATAAAATCAGCTGTTCTTGTCGGTTTCCTCTGCTGGGTAGTGCATTTCACAGCGGAGACTCAAGCATGAGCACCAAGGAGCTTTCAAAAGACCTCTGGGATAAAGTTTTGGAAAGGCACAGATCAGTGGCTAGGTATAAAAATATTTTAATGGCCTTGAATATCCCTTGGAGCACAGTCAAGACGATCATTAGAAAAGTGTAAGGCGTATGGCACCACCAAGAACCTGCCTAGATCAGGTCGTCCCTCCAAACTGGATGATGAAGTAAAGAGGAGACTGATCAGCGAGGCCACCAAGAGGCCAATGGCAACTTTGAAAGAGCTACATGCCTTTTATGGCCAAAGACTGGTTCAATGTGTGCATGTTGACAACATATCCCAAGCACTCCACAATTCTGGCCTGCAAGAAGGAAGCCATCACTCAAAAGAGCCCATCTTGAGTCTGATGTGAGGTATGCAAAAAACCACTTCGGGGATTCTGAAGACATGCGGCAAAAAGTTTTGTGGTCTGACGAAACCAAGATGGAACTTTTTAGCTTAAATGCAAAACGTGATGCTTGGAGCAAACCCACCACAGCACATCACCCAAAGAACACCATCCTTTCTGTGAAGCATGTTTGTGACAGCATCATGTTATGGGGATGTTTTTAATCAGCAGGGACTGGGGCACTTGTCAGGATTGAAGGGAAAATGGATGGAGCAAAATACAGAAAAATCCAAGAGGAAAACCTGCTGTCCTCTGCAAGAAAGCTGAAATTGGGACAGAAGTTCAGCTTTCAGCATAACAACTCAAAGCACAGAGCCAAAGCTACACTGGAATGGCTAAGGAACAAAAAGATAAATGTACTTGAGTCGACCAATCAGAATCCCGACCTAAATCAAATCGAAAATCTGTGGCATGACTTGAAGATTTCTGTCTATCAACACTCCCCACGCAACTTGACTGAGCTTGAACAGTTTTGTGCAGAAGAATGAGCAAAAATGACTCAATCAAGGTGTGTAGAGTTGGTAGAGACCTGTCCCAACAGACTTACAGTTGTTGTTGCTGTCAATGGTGCTTTCCACCAGGTATTAACTCAGGGGGGTGGACACTTATCCAACCAAGATAATCTAGGTTTGTATTTTTAATTAACTTTCCTGAAATTTGTAAAAATTTGTTTTTCACTTGGAAGTTGTAGGTTACGATGTGCAAATAAAGGTGGAAAAAGTCTGATTTAATGCAGTTTA
The DNA here is from genome assembly GCA_035128595.1 of Eptatretus atami. NCBI lineage: Eukaryota > Metazoa > Chordata > Myxini > Myxiniformes > Myxinidae > Eptatretus > Eptatretus atami. Next base: position 134,742,471 of record CM068956.1, read on the forward strand.
ATTCCAGGCTATAAGGCAACAAAAGGTGAAAATTTTGAAAGGGGGTGTAGACTTTCTATAGGCATTGTAGATATACACTAACGTGGATCGTCTCACAATGCTCGCTTCATTACATGTTGCTAAACTGAGAAAAACACTGCCACATTATTAAAAATACCTCACCACCGTGTTATTAAAAACACCTCACCACCATGTTATTAAAAACAGCTTACCACCATGTTATTAAAAACAGCTTACCACCATGTTATTAAAAATAGCTGATCGCCATGTTATTAAAAATAGCTGATCGCCATGTTATTAAAAACAGCTGATCGCCATGTTATTAAAAACACTTTACCTCCAGGTAATTCAAAAGAGCTCCCACTGTGCAATTCAAAACACGTCAACACGCATCGCTATAGAGACAGACTTGATTTAACTGAGGTTAAGTATGCGAGTTTCCGTATCGTCCTGATTTACACCCATCAGAATTCAAACATTTATTTTGAAAAAATATTTGTAATAGTCGTGATATTACATATTTAGAATGAATTGTACGGGTGACCCTTGAATAACCTGTGTTCTGATAACGCATTTTTGCGACAGCGATGATTTATTACAACAACCACAACAGTGTTCCGTCCTCCTGTGCAAGTCGCTCGCACTCAGTCATCCTGTGCGAGTCGCTCGCGCTCCGTCCTCCTGTGCGAGTCGCTCGCGCTCCGTCCTCCTGTGCGAGTCGCTCGCGCTCCGTCCTCCTGTGCGAGTCACTCGCGCTCCGCCCTCCTGTGCGAGTCATTCACTCACAGTGGCCGAAACTATGGCTGCAAAGCGTGTAACAAGTGGCATTGGAGATAATGATCAAGTGACGAAGAAGTCAAGAATGTCTCATGCATTGGAAGTGAAATTAAATGTTTTTAGATCAGTTTGATAGAGGTGAGTGCAGCATTAATATTCAAAGAGAGATGGGACTTCGTGATTCTACAATGAGAACCACTCATGACAATCGTGATAAAATCCGTAAGCATGCTCAGACAAAGAATCTCAGTGTCACCAGAACTGCAAGATCTCGGCCTGATGCTATTGAGAAAATGGCGGAGATGTGGATAACCATGTGGATAGAGCATCAGAACCAACAGAACATGCCCTTCTCTGGAATGGATCTTCCAAGAGAAGGCGAGGAGTTTGTATGGCGATCTAACCAAAGATACCAACGATCAATTGCCTTTTGCTGCCAGTCATGGGTGGTTCGAGCACTTCAAGAGTTGCCATGCATTCCACAATCTCAAGTTGACTGGGGAAGCTACTGCTGCAGATCATGCTGCTGCCAAAAAATTCCCAGCCATCTTCAAATCAGTTATTGCAGATGGAGGTTATACACTAAGCCACATGTTTAACCTTGAGGAAACTGGACTTTATTGAAAATGCATGCTCAGCCGTGCTTTCATCTCCATCTCTAACTGAGACAGTGATTGAGTTCAAAGGTTTCACATAAGCTGAAGTCAGTGAAGCAAGGGAAGAGATTGTGGACATGGCCCTGCAAGTGGGATTTGAGGAGGTTGATGAAGATGATGTTGAGGATTTGCTTCTCTCACACAGGGAAAAGCTGTGCAATGAAGATCTTCTGGCTCTGGAGGAGGAGCGCATCAGAGAGGAATCAGAATCAAATCCTGAGGAGGTTGTGCCTGTTAAAACCCTCACAACGAAGGTCATGGCTAAAGATTTCAAATTGGTCGATGAAGCCATGGCCATCTTTGATGAACACGATCCCAATGGCATGAGAAGTTTCAAGGTGTGGATGGAGATGGAGAATGTCCTGAAAAGTTACAAGGAGGTCAACGAACAGAAAATGAAGGAAGCCACTCAAGTCTCCATTATGAAATTCTTCAAAAAAAAAAATCCCAAGCGAATCAGCCTCCATTTCATCTTCTGAGCCTTCAACCTCAACTGCACAGTCTGCTACACCTGAATAAGCATGCCACAAGTAATAAGTACTGAAACCAAACCCAATTATGACAACACTTTTAAAAAAGTAATTAATTTTAATGTTTTTATTTGTTATATGATTTATATACACATCCTTCACTGCTTTTTTGATGTTTTTATGTAGGTCTTCAACCTCTAAATGTTGACATCTTCACCGTTTGGAACATAACCCAGATTTTTACATAAAATATTGCAAAAAACGGTGAATATGGGGCGTGACAAACAGTACTGGTGTCGATCATGCAACACCTGTACTGCCAAAAAGGGACCGACACGGAGAATGAGGGCCCCCCTTCTTTTGCACCAAGTGGAGGCTCCTTTTGAGCGGGTGGCTGTCGACATTTTATGACCACTGCCCCACACTCACCAAGGTATGCCAGGGTTGTGGCATTGGCCTTCGTGGAAGGATTTGTATGTTGGCATGGGATTCCGGAGGATCTGTACACCGATTAGTGCTGAAATTTTGAAAGTCAATTACTAAATGACGTGTGCAGTCTCTTATCAATTCAGAAAACAAGGACAATGCCCTTAAGGCCACAATCTGATGGGATGGTGGAAAGGTTAAATAAAACCTTAATATAACAATTAACAATATTTACCACCACCTGTCATGATGACTGGGACTAACAGCTCCTGTATTTGTTAATTGCCCATCGAACTAGTCAACATGGAACCACCGCATGTAGCCTAGCCCTGCTCATGTATGGGCAGGAGCTGTGGGCTCCTGTCGATTTACTGTGCGATTTACGATAAGAGGAAATAAAATAAATGGTGCGAGCACCACAGTGCAGGATTTAATAGCCTGGGCCAGGAGATTAAGGAGAGAGTTAGAACAAGCCCTGGTGTGGAGGAGGTTGAAGGACGTGCGGGGAAGATTTGTGCGGGGGGGCGGGGGGGGGGGGGGGGGGGGGGGGGGGGGGGGGGGGGGGGGGGGGGTGAGGGTGCACGTATTTCACAGGAGGCACGATAATCCATGTGGAGAGAACTGGTGGAGAAATGTGATTGTGGAGTGGAGCCTGTGGTCATTACCACAATGATCCACATTACCACATTACCACAGATATGAGGGAGCACATGGTAATGGTGTGAATGGGAAAACAGGGGCCCAGCTATTGGAGGTCTGGGCAGAAATTCTCCGTGGGGTGGTGTGCAGTATATGAGTGTGCAGTGTGCCTCAGTGCATGTTGAGTTACTGTGCAGTGAGGTTGAAGCTGCATGGCTCGTACAATTAGTATGGATGTCAAGAGTTGGTGGGGGTCTTGTCAAAGGGTGTTGTGTGGTTGATGTTGTATGTTTTTTAACCAAGCCCATGCCTCCTCCCCTGAAGGGAAGAAGAAAAAGAAAGAAAGAAAGAAAGAATAAATAAATAAATAAAACAAAAAACGACAAAAAAACCCGTAAATTTTAATTTTAATTTTTTAATTAATTATAATTTATTTTGGCATTTTCTTCCTTGCATCTCGTGTAGATAAATTCGTATGGTGTTCGTGCAGGCATGATGGGCTGAATGGCTTCCACCTGTGTTAGATTTCCTTGGATCCTTGTAAGAGTGCAGGAGAAGGAATGCTATTGGTGAAGTTGTCACAAAAAATGGACTGTGTAGCGGCAGGCTTAGGGTGGCTTCCCACAGGAATCAAGTGAGTATGGCTCTGGGTGAGCACAGTGAACCGAGGGGTGAGCAGAGGGTGCCACATGTGGGAGCATGTACGCGGCCCCTGGATCATATAGTTAGAGCGAGGTTTATATGCTCCCTTAGGGCTGTGAGAAGAGCCGGAGGATAAAAAAAAAGCAGTTTGTGCACATTTAACAGCCCCAATATTGAGAAAAGGAGGAGGCCAACAGGCAAATTGGGGGGCAAAATTAATTCTTCAAGAGCTTTTCAGAAAAAGGAGTGGGGTAGACAAAAGGCAAATTTGAGCAGCGTCCCCCAAGCACATTGACATAAAGGTGGGGGCACTGGCTCTGTGGAGCTTCCCTGCGGAGAATACGGCATGTCGTGCGGAGTGCACGACAGACCATTCAGCATGTACAGCCCAAAGGGGGCATGGGAGCCATGGCTGGGTTCTCTGTGGGGAAATCAAGGGGCCCAGTGGGTAAAAACAGGTAGAAGACAGAAACAGGCAGGTTGACGGGAGATATTTAGAAATCACTGGATTAGAAGACAGTGGAAATTGTAGACCTTTTAAACTGTAATGAGAAGATAATTGGGAATGGTAAGAGCTCAAATTGCAGATTTCAAAGCTGAAACAGCTTTCCTCCTTCCTCTCTCCATCCCAACGGAGTTCGGAATGAGTGAAGAGATGAATGAGGTGAATGAACCAACTTTTTTTTAGTAATTGAGATTGAGTGAATGGTATGAGAAGGGTGTGTCTGAAGAGGAGGAAGCACACCCCCCATGTGACGAAAATCCCTGCTTTTGTTAGTGATCGGTAGATTGCAGGATTCAGCTGTTTTGGAACATGGATGCTGTTTCCATGTCAGTGCTGAGAGACGTAAAATTATTTTATTTGTGGGGTGTAAAGGTTCATTGACAGGCTTGGAGTGTGGCTCATTGGGGGTGGGTTTTATGGAGAAAAGAACCCTGGGTGCTGGGGCATGCCAGCCCAGAACAAGCCATGGGGTGTCGAGGGGCAAGTGAAATGTATGGGTCAGGGTACCCTGCGAGTGGACCCGAGGCACCACATGCCAGGGAGTGCAATAGGGTGAGGCCAGAGAGGCCTTCCCCACAATTCAGATGGAGCAGGTAAGCTCGGAGGTAGCCCCAGCGGCTTGCCAGAGAAGCAAGCAGAGACCTGCAGAGGGAGCCATACTGCCCAGACCCGAAATTGTGCAGCACAGATAGAAAATTTTAAGGTGAGGCCCAAACTTGTGAGAGCACCAGCATGCAGAGTGGGGGTAAATTAGTTGCATAGAACCATGGTAGAGGGATGTAATGATAAAAGAGAAAGAGTTTTGTGATGTTAGGATAGAGTAGGAATGCTCGCCCTTAGTACCATTGTTGGATGTCTGCGGCCGCTGCAGTAATAGAGTAGAGTAATTGGATTTTGTGTGGACCCATTGTGTCCCAAATTTGTAGTGTAGGGAGGGGTAAGCACACCCCCCCCCCCATCAGGCTGCTCTGCTGGAGAGCCTTGTGGTGCCATGCCACCTCTTTATGGTTATCACCGTGTGTGCTTTGATTTTACTCCTGGGAGATAGGATAGCTAGAGGGAGTAGTCAACCCAGGAGAGACAGATTGGCTAGCAGGGCTGAGAGCGACAGGGAAGCCAGGTTAGTGATCAGTTAGAGGTATTGAAGGGGGTAGGGGTAGTGTAGCTGGATTCGTTGGGCAGATACAGTAGGTTAGAATAGGGCTGAAGCCGGCCACCTCATCTGCTGTCACTGCGCGTTCCTGCCCCCCATGATGAGAACGAGTACACCATGGAGAGGCCTGCCAGCAACACCTGCTGGCCAAGTTTGTCTTGCCATACTTGTCAGATGCCTTTGCCATGCCTTGCCTATGGGTGGGGTTGGCCGTTGGTTGGACCCGATGCAGGACCATGGGCTCGACCAATGAGTGCTGCATGCCAACAAGAGCGCACAATTGAGGAAGCAGTTTCAGCTTACCAATAGCTGCCTAGTCTCCAAGCCATGCCTCTCCCAGGGGCTTTATAAAGCTGGAGAATTCCATGCCTCAGAGCTGGTATGCATCCAAAGAACATCCAAGAGTCAAGCTCAACCCTTAAAGTGAGCCGTTGCAAGAGCGAGCTGTTGTGAGAGCAAGTTGTTGTGGGAGCAAGCCACTGTGGCAATGAACGGGCTGGTGTCGTGGAGCGAGAGCCGACAAGCCGCGGAGTTTTCCCCTTGATGTGCCGGCTGACACGCTGACTCGCACTCTCTTTCTATCCCTGTTTCTAATTCCTTTACTTCAAATGCATGAGAGTATTCAACACCTATACCCTCGACCCGTTCATGGCCGAGTTATTGACCCACATTCACGATTTGCTCTGTCGTACCATGAGCACACTCACTTCTCGCCACATGGCGCATTACATCACCCCTCTTCTTTCTCACTCTCCCCTCTTTCACTTTGGGAGCAACGTAAGCCTGCACACTTATGACTGGTGAGCGAGGGGTAGCCAACAAGCTCCACCTTCTTCATCTCCTGTCTATCCCTCTTTCTTATCTCGTTTCACCGGAGTGACTGAGGCGCCTATGTGTGTAGAATCATGTTAAGTTGACCGACTAAGAGGCTTGTGTGCTTAAGGGTAAGATCTTGGCTCTTGTGAACTGTTTTGCCTGTAAATGCGTGTCGTATTGGATTTTATAAACTGTTTCCAAACTGCCCGATCATCTTTTCTTCATTGGTTAGACCAGAGTGTGTAGAGAGTGGATGGGAATTCTGCCCCACTGCTTTGCTGCAGTTAGTCATTAGGCAATGTCCCACTTAGGGTATCGATCGGCCATTCTTGATTGACAGTAGTGGGCGTTGAGAGCACGGTTCCCTATCTGGGTGCATTAATTTGCCGGGAAGGTGATGCGGGAATTGGACGCGAGGACCCTACCTAAAGTAATAGTCTCCGATGGCATCCGTAGTTATTTAGCAACCTGTCGTGCCACGGAGTTATGTGCAGCTCGTCGGCTTCAGAGTAATAGGTCGGGAAGTGTGCCCGAGAAGCCCCTCATGATCCGGACCGGCAGATCTGTAATACTATATATCGATTGATTACAAGAGTGGCATAAACCTTTTGGGTGAAGATTTTTAATCAACTGAGTCCGATTAGCTGGATGTTATGTGCTTACCACACTTCTCTTAAAACCAGAGAGTTGGTGTCAAAGCCACCCAAATGCTTGCCTGTTTATACATTTATCGTTTTTAAAAGACTAGTCTAATAATATTTTTAATAAAGCATTGCAGTGAAGTCTGATCCAAATAATTTAAAGCAATATATGTATTTGTATATGTAATCAGTAAACTAGTACACATATTAAATGAATGGCAAGCGTCTAGTATAAACAGGCGAGCATTGGGTGGCTTTGCACCATCTTAGGTTGAAATAAAAAAAAAAATTCAAAATAATTTGTTAATTTCAACTTCACTACACCGATAATATACCCCAAAGGAACCTCCATGCCAAATATCAGCATCCTAGTACACATATTAAATGAATGGCAAGCTTCTAAATAACTTGCACCAAAACTTTAACATTGATGTGCTACAAAAAAGTTAAGTTCAAAAATTTAAAACATTTGAAATTATTTTTTAATTTCAACTTCACTACACAAATAGTATACCCCCAAAGGAACCTCCATGACAAATATCAGCATCCTAGTACATATATTAAATGAATGGCAAGCTTCTAAATAACTTGCACCAAAAACTTTAATGTTGATGTGCTACAAAAAAGTTAAGTTCAAAACAGGTCAAAAATTTAAAACATTTTAAATTATTTTTTAATTTCAACTTCACTACAAAAATAGTATACCCCTAAAGGAACCTCCATGCCAAATATCAGCATCCTAGTACATATATTAAATGAATGGCAAGCTTCTAAATAACTTGGCACCAAAAAAACTTTAAGCATATTAACGCTGACGCTGACGCTCAATGCCGGGGGTATCGCTATAGCTCTCTGTTCTTCGAACAGGCGAGCAAATAAGGGTGTGCAACATTTTCATGATAGGTTTTAAGTAATGCCTTAAATATAGCCCTACAAGTCACTCTGTGGTGCCACTCTATACATTGTCACTTACTAGATTGTCCTTTGTTCATTTGTTCTTTAATGGACATAAATCAAGATAATACCAATGTGTTGATGTCCCATAACTGTGATTATCTGATGCAAGTAATGCTGCAAAAACCTAGAATGAGTATGGATGGAAATCAAATCCACAAATACTTTATGCACGTAAACATGTCTCGACATACTCAGTCATCTACCTGCTTAATGGTTCGTATCAAATCAAATCAAATCAAATCCCTCATAAGTTCATCATATAGCCCTCTTGAGGCTTCCAAGACAATCTTAGACAAGGACGGGTCCTGATATAGCAAGGCCGTCAACTCAATGCTCAACTTATACAGGAGATCTAGACATTAGGTAAAATGTACCAGTCCAAAGGCCAGCTGTTGAAAGATCACACCGTGTGTTCTACCATTTGTATCATAATGCAGGCACATTGGTTCGAGAGTCAATTGTGAGTTCAGCTTACACGTATCATTGTTTTTGTACAGCACGACTCCACTGCTTACTGTGAGAGTTCCACCTATAGGTTAGGTCAGGAATTTAGGATTTGTTAAGGATGTTGGTGATAGCACATCTACTCCGTCAAAATACACCAGTGGATATTTGGTGTCCACAAACTAATGCTAAAAGACAAGGCACACGGCTTAACATCCCTCCGAGGGATGGCATGCTTTGTGACGCAATGCCCTTCTTGCGAAACACCACCCTGACAGTTTAGAGCTGGGCCTTCAATCAAACCCAGACTACACAGCTCAAAGGTAATTGCACGACCACTGCACCATTCTGCCAGGACTTTTGCTAATGGATAGGTGGAACAATTGTGTCTAGCTCTTCCTGAAGATTTCTGTGTGAACACAAAAGTACATTCTGTACATCCTCAGATCTATGCTTGCCTGTTCATGCAATATAATATGATATGCACCCTAATTATCCCTCTTTAGGGGCGAGGGTCCACAATGATTGTGCCATGGCAGCACACATTATTGTCACTTTCAGCAAATTATAACCAAACGAATTATCATTGAAACAGCCCTTAATTTTGTCGTTGAAACCCATGTCATTTAATACTGGTGACGCACGACTCCACCCGAATGTTTGTACTTTGTGCACTGTCCAGGTTGGGTCTGATAAATATATCCCAACTGCTTTGTCTTCTCAAATTATCTTAAGCCAGCACATGAAATGACATCATAGCTCTGGGAACCTTCAAGTTAGGAATATATAATAGGTTAGAAACTTCTAGTTGCTTGCATAAAATTGCATAAAGCCATCCTTTTACCTTTATAAGAAATCCCAACAGAAAATTGTAAACTGACATTCCTTTGACATAGACTGTTATTAAAATTACTGCAAGTAGGAACTTGAAAACATGCCATGAACATATTGATTGTAGCAAAGTTCAAATTGAATATTTCAATATAACCAATGATTCCTGCTTTGTTGCTGAGTTTTACGACCGAATCAAATGCATTCAAGTACTTCACTTGGAATATCTGTCAATTCTCTAATGTGAGAGTTTCAGAATTGCAGGTTCGTGAGGTCAGCAAAAAACACCAGTAGTTTATTGAGTTAAGATAAGTCTGTAGATACTAACTAGTAGGGTGTTTTCATTAGGGCTCTTTATGGCAGAGGTGACAAAGTAGGGAAACCAATAGTGTGTCATAATAACAGGGATAAACGACGCCCAGTGGGCGTTAAGTGGGTTGGTATTGCATCATCACATCATTATGAAAACTCTGCAGCAATGTCAGTAAAAGCAAAAGAGGTTGATGTAAGGTATTAAAAAAACAAAAGAAAAAATATGATTCTGATTTGAAATGAACATGGGAAGTTAGTTTGAGCGCCAGGAAACGAGTCTGTGACGAGGAAGAGGAAGCAGACTTGTTTATGCCAGTTCACTGGAATCTCGAAAAACCAAAAACAAACATTTGCATGATAATAATATAACACGTACTGGAGCCGTGGATGATATTTTCACCGGAAGATGAATGTGTTACATCAGACGCCACTGTGATGTGAGCATCCTGAAAAGAAAAGAAAAAACTGCTCTGTGTTATTGCAATTGTAAATAAATGTAGTAATAAAAACAAGCAAACAAATCAATCAATCAACAGTCAGTCAGATCGAAACTTGCATCGCTCAGCCGTCTCCAACCTGAAAAAAGCAAACGATGGAAATATGATCGGGCAGATCATGGTGAGTCACTCATAATGCTTACAAGCTCCGAGGACCAGTCTACACACAAGGCAAAGTGTCTGACCGAAGATTCTTCATCAAAAGCACGGGGCATCGACCTATCGTTCCCTGCTTCCAACTTGTCAGGCTGTTCCTCGCACTGCGTTTGCATCTGGCAACGATTGTATCAGTGGCTAAGTCCTCAAATTTTGCTCTGCTGAACTCACGTATTTCCTTCATACGTGTGGAAAGTGTCATGTGTCACCTGCGTCCACAAGGAGGATGCATGGATCGATTCCATCACTTACAGATCATTTAATCAGCTTCAAAATACGAGCACAGTAATACAATCCATAATCGCTGTGGATGAAAAAGCAGTCTCCTCTCTAACATTCGGATCACAGGCCAACAATGTGGATTTTATTCGAGTAACACCATTGTACAAGCTACTCCATTTTGAGTAAATGATGAGGGCTCTGAACATTAAGTGTAAGGTTAGGGTTGTGTATCTCTGGGCATATCAGACCATTGGCACTGTCTGACTTCCTTTGCTTGCTGGGCTTTCAAAGCCTGTTTGCACTTCCTCTGTCTGCACAAATTGCGAGCAACTTAATGGAATCTTTTCATCCCTCTCCACATGGAGGCCAACATGCCCAAAGGCAGAGTTGTGGGTCAGATTATGTTACTGGTTTACATAAAATGATCTCTCTGTATCCCTCAAAAAAAAAAAAACAACCTCTTTACCATTTTTCTGATGATTCCACATTTTGCTGAACAGCTTCTCATCGAAAGGACAGCTTGGCAGCAGCTGCAGTCAAGGAGGGAATTATAAGCTGGGCCAACACTTGGGACACTAGATTTAATCTAATTAGTTATCTTCTCTCTCTCCAAAATAACTGATACGGCAATGCTCTTATCTTCTTTAATAAGCATTTGGAAGAACTCGTCTTTGTCAGTCGCACCATAAATTAGGAGCACGCCTCACCAAAGCGTAAGTCTAAGGAGGTGCAAACTGAGAATTTAACAATGTCAAGTGCTTCCTCGGTACCAGTAAACGTCTCATGCCTTACAAGGCATTTCAACAAATGCCATTCAATGAAGTATTGCTCTTCCTTGCCGGTGAGTTTCCTCAATGGATGAAATCACCAAGACGTTTATTAAAGTATGATAACTGCCACGGGAAGTAAAAGCAAGGAGAAGATGACGTTTTGGGTGTTAACCCTTCATCATAGCAAAAGATTGACACTGGCATTCATTAGCAAGACTAGTTCTTCATTCTACAGTACGTTTCCTCACCTCCCATTTTCACTCACGAATGCTGTTGGGACCAAAGGTCCAAACATCACTGGAATCACCAGACGGCTGAGACATTGCCTGCTGCGTTTACTGCAAACAGGCAGCCACGTATTCTTCTACCAGATTCCATCTGGTCTTGTACTTCCTGCTTTTACAAAATACCAACCATTACCCAGATGCATTCTTTATCCACCACCTCTCACCTTGTTAGCTATCTGAAGTTCAGGTGGTCGACTCACTTCCAGTCCTTTGTTCTAGTATTTATTCCATATGTAGAATTGGTTATCTGTGTCTGCACATCCCGATCCTGCCCTTCCTCTTCTGTGGTTTAAAGTTGCAGTTCACCTCCATTTCATGTCAGAACCCATTTATTATACCCATGTTTTTCTTTTATCAACCCTAATTTACTACGAGAGCAATTGCACCATAATTTGTCGTTTCACTCTTCTACGAGTTTCGATTTTGCAGAGACAAAGAAAACACTCCCAATTGCATTTTGCGGTTGGATGCTATGTGAGATTAATCGCAAACTTTTGATCATTTCCACTCAAACAGCTTTGATCACGGTGTACAGAGTGTGCAGCAAAACAAATCGCAATGTAAAGTTGATTACATAAAAGGCTAAAGGATAAATGATTCATTCAATACTGACAGTGAATGCTTATTTTAAAGGATCTTCCTGGAAGGAAAGCTCCAACCAGCATTACAGGGAAATGCTAAAACATTGGCAAGAAGGGTGAAACAGCACCTGCAGTCCTGGTGCAATAACAAAGGATATCACAATTGGCTTCAGAACTGAACCGAGCTATTATGTCTGCATCTCACTCTGTCCTAGGCCTTTACAGGTGAAGGAGGTCGATAGTGATATCAATGGCAGGGGAAATGGCTCTACGGCTGCAGAGCCAATCTGGCAATCATCACCTCTTTCTCGGTGGCTCAGTCGCTGCCATTTGGCATGAGGCAACCAATTGTTTGACCACCATCCTGTGCCAATAACAATGGCAGGATAACAATAAGACCCATTCATAATCAGTGACAAAGCAAAATTAATGGTTGATGACACTGATCATTGGCCTGTTTTTGGAGCCTCTTTTGCAAAGTTGCTGCTTTAAGATATGTACCACCTTATTGATGCAGTGTAGAATATTAGATATATAT
>CM068956.1:134755725-134767037 GCA_035128595.1 Eptatretus atami
ATCATCGACAAACAACGCCATCTTCGCAACCCAGCATCTCCTACAACACGAAACAAACAGCAACAGTCATCTCCTCACCATTGACGAACAACGCCACCTCCACACCACCAGGCGCCCCGGCGAACGGCCGCGGCACGAGCCGATTTGCATAAACGGATCAAAACGAGGGCTTCCTGAAACCAACTAGTGAGGTCGGACCTGGGGTTTCCAGCGAGGGGTGAGAGGTCGGAGGTGAAGAGTGGGCGGAGCCCCAGCCTCGGGTGAGAGTTCGAAGGCGGGCACCCAGCCTTATAAAAAGGGCGGAGTCGAGTCGAAGAAGTCAGTAAGGTGTCAGTGGCGGAGAAGTCAGTAAGGTAGTAAGGTGTCAGTGTAGCAGAAGTCAGTAAGGTGTTGGTGTAGCAAGAAGTCAGTAGGGGATGGTGGAGAGCGCCGGTCGGAGGAGGGTGGAGTGAGCATCGGAGAAGTCAGAGAGCGCCAGACGAGAGTCGGAGGTCGTCGGAGAACAGCCGGAGAGGAGCGCGCGCCAGAGGTCCTGCCAGCAGCGGTGGAGTCAAGCAAGCTGCGTCGTGGTCCAGGTGAACGGCCCTGAGACGGTCGAGCGACGTCGCTGAGGTAGTGAACGGGTCCCAAAGAGCATCAACTAAAAGAGCAAAAGACCCGTTCCCTCCTCCGAATGCGTCGCCGGCCAAGCCCGACCGACCAGGCCACGGTGAAGGCCGGACGACCGAGGAGAACCGAGCAAGCCGCTCGCTAAGCTGCTCAAGCCGCCCGGCCGCTAAAGCGACTGGCACGTTGACACACGAGGGCCAAGCAAGAGACACCAGGGGTCACCGACCCGAAGACCTTCGAGCCGTCACAACGGGTGGTCAGGTAACCTGCCCGGCCTCTTGTGAGCCTTCGGTCATCCAGGCTCCGAGTTGGAATAAAGGCTCCACGAGCCCGTTTCTTTTCTGGGGTTTTGTTATGAAAGTGTTCTGTGGCGCCTTGTCTTCTTAAGTAGAATTGTTGGTTAAGTGCGTGCCTGTACATATTAAATAGACATCGCTGTAGGCTTTGCTTGTGTCATGTCCCCTTCCCCATTGATTGCTTATTTGAAATAAATGCCACCATGTTTGAATGTCAATCTGCTCGTTGCGTCATTTCCTCCCATTGACTTCCACGGCGCGTTTGGGAAATTAGCAGGCTGTTAAAGCCAAATAAAAAGTGGTCATTTGGTCCGACGGAAACTTGTCGATTAAAACCGCTCGGCATCGCACACGGAACGAGCGTGCTTAGCGGCTCGTTTCCGTACGAGTTCCATCGAGGTATAAATTCTCGGTACTTCTGTCTGCGTGGATAATTAGGTATATCGAGATTCGGCGATTAACCCCAGAAGAGAGATGCAGAGCACGCCCACTTGAACTTTTTATTTATTTATTTTTTTCTCGCAATTTCATTTCCTCGAAACTGTGCGTGATGTCCATAAGTACAACATATAAAAAATCCGATTTGATTTGGTCAATTTTGATGGAAGAGATAGGTTTTACGGTAGGGCTTCCTCAAAAAGCTTCCACTAACTCAATTGTACCTATCGTGGCATTGTTCAATAATGCCACGAACCATCGTCACCTCCCGGCTAGTTTCTTTCCTTTTTTACATCTTTAGATCAACTAAAACATAATTCCCACTCAAACTTTATTCTGCATTGAATCCCTTTTTATTCCTGAGATTATAACTTGGTAATTAAGGCTCGCCTTATTATTTTTCAAATGAAGACATTTGCAAATACAACACTGTAATTTGAATACAACAGAAATTTTAACCATGCATAATGACGCTCGTTTCTGCCACAAGTATGGTAATTAACAAACATGCGATGTGCTGCCTCGGAGTTGATGTAACCATCACCCACTCCCTCATCCACCCCATGCATCACCCCCCCCCCCATGTGCATCCCCCACCCATAAACCAATGATTTCTTCCCAGTTGAAAACTTTATGGTAATTTAGGGGGATTTGTGCTTTTGTTTAGAGGCAAATACTGTGTTGTTTATCATGGAGTATGTAGTACTCCATATGTAGGGATGGCACAGAAAAAAATGGCTGCCACGTCCAATGTGTAAATGATAATAAGATCAAACAGGATGGTGCACAGGTAGTGCATTTACCTTTCGATTATATCGCCCAACTATAAACTGTGAACCGATTGGTACTTTGCCGGTAAGGCTTTACATCACAAAGTGTGCCATCCCTCGAATGAACGTTCATCAAGGAACAACTCTGCTGGCATGAGCTGGTGGACCTTAAAGATATCACGGTCTCTTTCGTGGAAAGTGGAGGCGAGGTATCGTCGGCATCCAGAATAAATGGCATATTCCTGCCACTTTGGTTTGAACGTTAGACCTGGCCAACGTTTGAACGTCTTGAAAGGCTTGTGCCAAAAATGTTCCCCATCTGACCCCTTGCACGGGGGGTCACAAGAAGGTGGGAATCACTACTGCCTTGAAAGAAGTAGTTGTAGTAGAGCAAAATATGTAATAAATAGATGGCTCTTTCCATTAGGCTGGACGACAGAATAATATGTGGTCCTTGTGTGGACCTGCCAGTTGCTGTTCCTTTCTGCAACCATTTATGCTTCGAAATTAAAAATTAAAAAAAGGTACATGTTTCTCCATCGTGTCTGGATGTAAGGGAATTTGATTATTCTTCTTCCGTTGTATGTACCACATGGCTGCAGGTAGAATAATTTACTGGGGAGAAGGTAGAAAATTTAATTGCAGCTGTGCTGCTAATGCAGTGCCCCCTTGTAGGTTATAGCAGGAATTTATAATCTGTCCCAGGTGCCGGTGACGGCTCGCCTACTCTCCTCGAAGGACACCGTGGACTTTTGACCTCCAGTAATCAGTGCCAGCAGATGGGACGCCCATTTTAACTTCCATCAAGGGACTTGTGCACACTGGTCAATGACCTTACCTGTGGAACACCATGTTGACAGTTTAATGCTGGGCCGAGATTCAAACCCGGCTAAGCAGCTTAGAGGTGAGTATATATACCTCCAGCCTATCCTGCCAGCCCAGAAAATTTGATCAAGTACTTATTTCCAAATAACTTCACCACTACAAAGTCTATCTTACTAATTTTGTCCCGTGCAAATGTCTGATTTTTGCTGCTGATTTTAATTTAGCAGCAGAGAGCTTATTTGGAGTGAGCTTCTGGTGTCTGAGTCGTGTGGTCTTGTTTGATCCGACAGATTTGGATCTGAGTAAAACTTTCTAATAGGGCACTCTATCTTGGAACACACATCCTTTAATAGGCCGGGTTCAGCAGCTGCTTATTCTGAAATTTCTAACCGAGCATTCCATTATATCTTTGACAAAACTCATATTTTGGCCAATATTGTCATATTAAACCAACGTAGTCCTTCCGGCAGGTTCCCAGTCGAACTCCTCCACGGGTCATGAATGGGGTTGATTCCCTTGGTTCTACGTATTGTGGAATTTCTCCTGATCTTATAAACCTATAAGTGAGTCTTCAACAAAAGATCATAATGAATAATTTTATTTGTCATGAAAAATAGTGATGGATGAATGTCATTGATTGGTGCGTGAACATCGTGCATTTACACACCGTATCGACTAACTCATCCATTCACAAAAGTCTACATCTGCGTCGTATTTTTTTCAACATCAAACTCTGCATCCTTTACAGTATATCTATCAGCGTAATGATTAACATCTCAAATTGTGACAGTTGCTTGTATTTATCCATGTTTGTACAATTGTCTTCCTTGCATTCCGCCTTTCACGTTCTTTACTGCTGCTTAGTACTCTTGCTACCATCTTTCTCTGTCTTTCTGTCCATCCAGTTTTGTTGACTGCACCAAAGACAGAGAAACCATAGCCACGGCCAAAGAATTCCGGAAATCATATCCTCCCCAGCGGCTGTCGGCCATTTCGTACGGCGGTGACATGATCCTAAATACATTCTGACTTAATGCGGCTAAAAATGCCTGTACAGTCGACGTGCTGTGCTGAGATCGGAAATGCGTACACTCGATATGCCGCGTCCTCACCGCCTGCTAAGGAGAGAGAGGCGAGGGCATGCCGTGCACAAACGTGCCAGGCTCCGCAGCCTTTACCCACCAATGGCTTATTAAGTGCAATTTTGGCGTGTGAGAGGGGGCAGTGGAGCTTGGCGCCATGGGTGCTGTAATTAATAGACGTTCCCAAAATAATATCGTTAATAAAGCGTGAGTTTACACACCAGACATGGCATCAGCCCGGCGAGTATTGCCCAGACTTGTGCATCCTGGCCGCTCTCGAAATGTAACCATGACCGCTCCCTCGACTACGTTTTTTGCACCAATAAACATTTTCTGTGAGATGTTTCGGCAACTAAATAGGCAAATGATTGCTCTAAGACTGACGTGCATCGGGACAGCACAGGCAAGTAAAAGGACTTGCATTTATTTTTTCCCGGTGATCTAAGGCTCAAAGTGGAGCATGTACATAAATCCCATACACGACAAAAACATTCACAGATGTCAGTGTACTTTCATGTGAATCATGAGGACATTATAGTGGAACAGTGGACAAACTTGCGTGTTATAAATGTGATTTGAACGTGGAGTTTTGAGCACTATGAACCATTGGCTCACAAGGGAAGGTTAAACAGGCCAATTGAGGCTGAATTTGTTCAAAAAATTTGTTCTTTTGTTATTTTCTTCTACATTTTGTAGAGAATTTTATTTGAATTGTATACATTGAGGGATAGTTGTATTGTGGTGGATGGGGAACCAACAGTTGGAAATTATGCAAAATGAAAATGTTGGTAATAACAATGGTGTCAAAGTAAAATTTCACGAGATTAATTTTTTTTAAACATTTTAAGTGATCTCTTTGCCTGCAAACGGTACAAGTACATCATGATCAGTGAAAATGAGGCCACAAGAGGAATAAGAGAACTGAAAATAAGCATGCATGTGAATGGCTGCAGCAAACCACCAAGAAAGACACAAAATAATTGTGGCAAAGCAACGATAATTGCGGGGGCCCAATAGCCACGCATGTGTATAACACGCAGCAATGGCGGCAGTAATGACGACTCCGGAGGCTTAATTCTCTATCCTTAGGGATCGCTGATGGCGAATGAGGCAGCCATGGGTGGGAAACGTCTGCAGCATGCTCTGAAATGAACGGAAACCAGAACGGGCGAGCGCGCCTTCCCAAAACACTGGGATTTTCTCAGCGGTGCTGGCAATCAGAGCTGACACTTTGTTTGATATTCTACCAGGCCAGTTCCACTGCCAAATTGCATATATACTGTATATATATATACAGTGCCTATAGAAAGTCAACACCCCCTTTAAAAAATTTCATCTTTTGTTGCCTTGTAGCCTGGAATTAAATTGTAAATAAAGGTGGAAAAAGTCTTGGTGGATAGTGTCCACCCCCCTTATAATAGCAATTGTAAATTATCTCAGGTGCAACCAATCATCTTCAAAATCACACACCAAGTTACTTGGCCTCCACCTGTATTAAATGGTAGTGATTCTGATTATTTCAGAATAAAATCAGCTGTTCCTGTAGGTTTCCTCTGCCTGGTAGTGCATTTCACAGCAAAGACTCACCATGAGCACAAGAAGCTTTCAAAAGACCTCCGGGATAAAATTGTGGAAAGGCACAGATCAGGGATGTGTATAAAAATATTTTAAGGCCTGACTATCCCTTGGAGCACAGTCAAGACAATCATTAAGAAGTGAAAGGCGTATGGTACCACCAAGACCCTGCCTTGATCAGCCTGTGCCTCCAAACTGGATGACCAAGCAAGGAGGAGACTGATCAGAGAGGCCACCAAGAAGAGGCTAATGGCAACTTTGAAAGAGCTACATACCTTTATGGCAAAGACTGGTCACTGTGTGCACGTGACAACAATACCCAAGCACTCCACAAGTCTGGCCTGTATGGTAGGGTGGCAAGGAGGAAGCCATTACTCAAAAAAGCCCACCTTGAGTGCCATTTGAGGTATGCAAAAAAAACACCGGATATTCTGAAGCCATGTAGCAAAAAGTTTTGTCAACTGATAAAACCAAGATGGAACTTTTTGGCCTAAATGCAAAATGTTCCGTTTGGTGTAAACCCAACACAGCACATCACCCAAAGAACAGCATCACTTCTGTGAAGCATGGTGGTGGCAGCATCATATTATGGGGTTTTCTCATCAGCAGGGACTGTGGCACTTGTCAGGATAGAAGGGAAATGGATGGAGCAATATTCAGTAAAATCCAAGAGGAAAATCTCCTCCACTCTGCAAGAAAGCTGAAATTGGGACGGAAGCTCATCTTTCAGCATGACAACGGCCCAAAGCACACAGCTAAATCTACACTGAAGTGGCTCAGGAACAAATGGATAAATGTCCTTGATTGGCCCAGTCAGAGCCCCCGACCTAAATCCAATCGAAAATCTGTGACATGACTTGAAGATTCTGTCCATCAACGCTCCCCATGCAACTTGACTGAGTTTGAACAATTTTGCGCAGAAGAATGGGCAAATATTGCCCAATCAAGGTGTGCAAAGTTGTGGAGACCTATCCCAACAGACTCATAGTTGTAAATGCTGTCAAAGGTGCTTCCACCAAGTATTAACTCAGGGGGTAGACACTTATCCAAACAAGATATTCTAGTTTTGTATTTTTAATTGATTTTTTGAAATTTGTAGAATTTGTTTTTCACTTGATGTTGTTGGTTACGATGTGTAAATAAAGGTTGTAAAAGTCTGATTTAATGCAATTTAATTCCAGGCTGTAAGGCAACAAAAGGTGAACATTTTGAAAGTGGTGTCGACTTTCTATAGGCACTGTATAATCGTACTACTTATTTCGTATGTAGCACAAGGCTGTGGGTTATCTTCATTAACTGAGGGTGCAGCTATGCCACTGATGCAGTGCCCTCTGTAGGTTAGAGCAGGTATTTAGGAATTTGTCCAGGGTGTCAGCGATAGCTTGCCTATTTTAATGAAGGACAAAGTGGAATCTTCAATGTCCACCAACGACTGCCAGCAGATTAGACGCCAGATTAACATCCACCTGAGGGACGGCACACATATTGATGAATCGCTCTGCCTGTGAAACACCCAGATGACAGTTTATAGATGGGCCGAGATTCGAACTCTGACTCGACAACTTAGTCGCATGGGCATACCTCTGGGCCATCATATGACGACGACGACTACTACTACTACTACTACTACTACTTTGCATATGCAGCTGAAAGTGTAGTAACCCCATGGGGGGTTGACTGTTTTACACTTTGTTCCCTTGTGATAGGGGGAACGTTAGGTAGGGCAGGAATTTTGGATTTTTTTTTTTTTACCATGGTGCCAGTGATTGCTGGCATACTCTTCACAAAGGACACCGTGGGATCTTCAACGTCCACCACTAATGCCAGCAGATGAGACGCCAGATTTACAGTCCATCGAAGGGACAGCACACACAATGATGAATCTCCCTGCCTGTGAAACACCTGGATGACAGTTTATAGCTGGGCCAAGATTCAAACCTAGGCAAGACATCTTCGAGGTATTGGCTGTGTGCATACCCCTTGGCCATCCTGCCAGTGTGCATACCCTTGGCCATCCTGCCAGGCAATATTTCATATTCTGTATGTATAACAGGGTGAGTCAAAAGTCTGGAAATGGAACCCTAGGAAGGATTGGAAAAAAAAAAACTTTCCTGTTTCCGTACTTTTGACAGTATAGTACTGCACTGTGTGTCGGTGTTTACATATATACATATATATATATATATATATATATATATATATATATAGTTGTAGATTTCCGCCACTCCGGCGTGCAGACGACCGCCTTTAGCCCACCGAACGTGGCAATCAAGTCGCAGCTTCCGGATCAACGCCGAAACCCAGCTACGGGTGTTTTTAACACACCATAAACCAGCCAACTCTTCTGTCCACGCGCTACATGGTCGATCGCCGAATTGTCGATGTACCTAATTATTCGCGCGGACAGAAATGCCGGGAGTTTATACCTCAACGGGGCCTGCACGAAAACGAGCCGCTTAAGCAGTTCGTTCCGTATGCGATTGCCGAGCGGTTTTATATCGCCAAGTCCCGTCGGACCAGATGTACGTTTTATCGGCTTATAATCAGCTAGCTAATATCCCGAACGCAATTATGGCAGTCAATGTAGGAAGGGACGCGACGAGCAGGTAACATTCAAACAATGGGGACATTTATTTGTGCACGGCACGTAAGCAGTCAATGGGGGATGGGGACAGGACACGAGCAAAAAGCCTACAGCCGATTTTTTGTCATGTAATGTACAGGCACTTAACAGTTTGTTACTTACGGACAAGGCGCCACAGACTTTCATGCAAAAACCCCAGAAAGAAAGAACAGGCTCGTAAGCCTTTATTATTGCTCGGAGCCAGGATGACCGAAGGGGCTCCGAGAGACTGAGCGGGCTACCTGGCCACCTCATGGTGACTCGCTGGGTCCTGGTTCGGTGACCCTCGATGTCTGCGCCCGGACCCCCGAGCTCCAACTGGCTCCCTTGGTCGTCCGGCCTCCACTGCGGCCTGGTCTAGCCGACGACGCGTTGGAGGATGAATGGCTCTTGATTCAGGCCTCCTGGTCATGCCGGCGAACCCCAGCGAACCAACTGCCCGAACTCCGAACTCTCCAGCTCTCGTTGGGGCAACTCTCCACTCCTAACTCTCTGGACTTCGAGCTCCCCACACCAGCTCAACTCTGGCGCTCTCCACACCGATTCAGCTCTACTGCCTGACTCTGCACTCCAGGCTCCAAACTCAACTGCCTTTTCGGCCAGTGAATGCAGCTTTTTATCGCGTCCGTGGCGTTCGCCCCTCCCTTCCCAGCGCGCGGGGGGAAAATCCTAAGAGTGATCGGGTTGTTTTTCTTTGGAGCATACTTTTTGTAACCGTCACTTTATTTACCCGTTCTGAGGGACCCGCCCCAACCGTCATTTCTGTTATTTTTTCTTCGGGTGGCTTTCTGGGAGTGGTGTTTTTGTTTGTAGAGGAGGGTCGCTGTGTTGTGGAGATTGATGAGGTTGTTGAGATGCTGTTGTGGTGGTTGAGGTGGCATGGTTGTTGAGTTCTTTATTGTTGTTGTTGTTGTTGTTATTGTTAAAATAAAGATATAAAAGAATAACACTACCTCAAAGATGCACAGCCCGGCACACGAGTAATCCCGTTATACATTGGTGGGGAAATATCTCTGGAACACACACTTATCGACATAACTGATCTTCAGGGAACCTGAATGGTGTTCTGTGAATTTCCACAACCGTAACAATATATATATATATATATTTCTATATATAATATATATTGTTGCGAATTCGCGCCCGCCGGCGTGCGAACGACCACGTGACTCGAATCGCGGCCGCTTCGCCCACCGGACGGACAATTCTGTCGTGACCCTCTCGACTAACGCCGGGAGCCAGTCACGGGTGGGCCTTTCGGCCTCACCACGATCGTGCCAATCGGCCACCCGCGTGGGATAGGGTTGTTCGCCAAACTCGACCTACCTAAGTACCCACGCGGATGGTAAACCGGGCGATCGCACCTCGCCGCAGGTCGACTTCGGACACGGCCGCTTAAGCGATCCGTTCCGTGCTATCGGGATAACGACGCGTGTTATCGTCGGCCTCGACGGTTCCTGATTAATTATCGGGCGTCCCGCGCCCACTCAAACGCTTACGTAAAGCAAGATGGAGACCCACAAAGGAAAGGACGCAGCGAAACGGGGCAACAATTCAACAAGAAAGCACATTTATTCACGCCTCACATAGAGCACACATATAGCACGTATTTACAGCCAAACAGTAATCACAAATGCACATATATCAATTAGAACAAAAGCAACACAATGAAAGCAACGCAGAGCTACGACCGACTAAACGCGAACACTCGGCAACACTTATACAATACTACTTTCGGACATGGCGCACACACACACGTTCACACAGAACCCCAAAAGAAAATGGAAGTCGCGACTTCCCTGCGTTAGAGTCCTTGGCGACCGTCCTCCTCTCGCGGTCTGCGAGCTCTCTCCGCTCCACTCGACACGAGATCCTCCCTCCACTCGACGCGAGATCCTCGGCTCCACTCGGACGCGAGATCCTCCGCTCCAATCGGACGCGAGATCCTCCGTCCACTCGGACGCGAGATCCTCCGCTCCACTCGGACGCGAGATCCTCCGCTCCACTCGGACGTGAGATCCTCCGCTCCACTCGATGCGAGATCCTCCGCTCCACTCGGACGCGAGATCCTCCGCTCCACTCGATGCGAGATCCTTTTCCACACAGAGAGCGAGATCCTTTTTCACACAGACGCGAGATCCTTTGCTCCACTCGGACGCGAGATCCTCCGCTCCACTCGACGCGAGATCCTTTTCCTCCGTCGCCTTCGCCGTCCCTTTTATCGCGCGCGATTCTCCTTCTCTCCTTCTTTCTACTCCGTCGCCTCTTTTATCGCCCGGGGCCCGCCCTCCACTCCGCCCCCGTTTTCGGCTCCACCTCTCTTTCCAGAACATGCTGGAACCTCCAGAAGGGGCGTGGTCCTCCGTCCAACCGGCGCCACCCGTTCGGGGAGGAGGGGGGAACGGGGGCGGGGCCGCCTGCTTCCCTTTGAAGGCCAGGCTTCTGGCAACCGTGTGCCGAGTCGGAACGCCGTGGTTGTTGCAGTGGTGGCGTGGTTGGCGTTGTTGTAATGGCGGCGTGGTTGGCGTTGTTGTAGGTGGCGTGGTTGGCGTTGTTGTAGTGGTGGCGTGGTTGGCGTTGTTGTAGTGGTGGGCGTGGTTGCGTTGTTGTAGTGGTGGCGTGGTTGGCGTTGTTGTAGTTGGTTCGAAAATAAAGCAAGAACAGAAAAACGACTAACTCAAAGTGTCGCAGCCCGAATGAATCACATTAATTCCCTCTAAACAATGGGTTTGGCCTAACTATACATGTACTTAAAAAAATCTCACCTACGGGACCTGAATGGTGTTTGCGAATTTCCACAGCCGTAACAATATATATTTCGATATATATACATACAGGTATATATATATATATATATATATATATTATATATATATATATAATTTATATATACAGGTATAATTGTATATACAGTATATATATATATATTTTATGAATTCCCCGGTTCGGATGGCCACGCACGACCGCTTCAGCCAACCGCAGTCGCGCGTCCGCCGAAAACCGGAATTCAGTCGTAGCTTCCGGACAACTCCGGAAACCTGCTACGGGTGCCTTAACGCACCATAAACTGTCAATATTCTGTCCACGCGGTACA
>CM068956.1:134767062-134779067 GCA_035128595.1 Eptatretus atami
CCTCAAGATGCACAAGCCCGGCACACGAGTAATTCCCGTTATACATTGGTGGGGAAATCTATCCTGGAACACACACTTATCGACATATACTGATCTTCAGGGAACCTGAATGGTGTTCTGTGAATTTCCACAACCGTAACAATATATATATATATATATTTCTATATATATATATATTGTTGCGAATTCGCGCCCGCCGGCGTGCGAACGACCACGTGACTCGAATCGCGCCGCTTCGCCCACGGACGGACTTCTGTCGTGACCCTCTCGGACTAACGCCGGGAGCCAGTCACGGGTGGGCCTTTCGGCCTCACACGATCGTGCCAATCGGCCACCCGCGTGGGATAGGTTGTTCGCCAAACTCGACCTACCTAAGTACCCACGCGGATGGTAAACCGGGCGATCGCACCTCGCCGCAGGTCGACTTCGGACACGGGCCGCTTAAGCGATCCGTTCCGTGCTATCGGGATAACGAGCGTGTTATCGTCGGCCTCGACGGTTCCTGATTAATTATCGGGCGTCCCGCGCCCACTCAAACGCTTACGTAAAGCAAGATGGAGACCACAAAGGAAAGGACGCAGCGAAACGGCAACAATTCAACAAGAAAGCACATTTATTCACGCCTCACATAGAGCACACATATAGCACGTATTTACAGCCAAACAGTAATCACAAATGCACATATATCAATTAGAACAAAAGCAACACAATGAAAGCAACGCAGAGCTACGACCGACTAAACGCGAACACTCGGCAACACTTATACAATACTACTTTCGGACATGGCGCCACACACACATTCACACAGAACCCCAAAAGAAAATGGAAGTCGCGACTTTCCTGCGTTAGAGTCCTTGGCGACCGTCCTCCTCTCGCGGTCTGCGAGCTCTCTCCGCTCCACTCGACACGAGATCCTCCGCTCCACGACGCGAGATCTCGGCTCCATCTCTAGCTCATTGTAGTGTTATTCTTTTATATCTTTATTTTAACAATAACAACAGCAACAACAACAATAAAGAACTCAACAACCATGCCACCTCAACCACCACAACAGCATCTCAACAACCTCATCAATCTCCACAACACAGCGACCCTCCTCTACAAACAAAAACACCACTCCCAGAAAGCCACCCGAAGAAGAAATAACAGAAATGACGGTTGGGGCGGGTCCCTCAGAACGGGTAAATAAAAGTGACGGTTACAAAAAGTATGCTCCAAAGAAAAACAACCCGATCACTCTTAGGATTTTCCCCCCGCGCGCTGGGAAGGGAGGGGCGAACGCCACGGACGCGATAAAAAGCTGCATTCACTGGCCGAAAAGGCAGTTGAGTTTGGAGCCTGGAGTGCAGAGTCAGGCAGTAGAGCTGAATCGGTGTGGAGAGCGCCAGAGTTGAGCTGGTGTGGGGAGCTCGAAGTCCAGAGAGTTAGGAGTGGAGAGTTGCCCCAACGAGAGCTGGAGAGTTCGGAGTTCGGGCAGTTGGTTCGCTGGGGGTTCGCCGGCATGACCAGGAGGCCTGAATCAAGAGCCATTCACTCCTCCAACGCGTCGTCGGCTAGACCAGGCCGCAGTGGAGGCCGGACGACCAAGGGAGCCAGTTGGAGCTCGGGGGTCCGGGCGCAGACATCGAGGGTCACCGAACCAGGACCCAGCGAGTCACCATGAGGGTGGCCAGGTAGCCCGCTCAGTCTCTCGGAGCCCCTTCGGTCATCCTGGCTCCGAGCAATAATAAAGGCTTACGAGCCTGTTCTTTCTTTCTGGGGTTTTTGCATGAAAGTCTGTGGCGCCTTGTCCGTAAGTAACAAACTGTTAAGTGCCTGTACATTACATGACAAAAATCGGCTGTAGGCTTTTTGCTCGTGTCCTGTCCCCATCCCCCCATTGACTGCTTACGTGCCGTGCACAAATAAATGTCCCCATTGTTTGAATGTTAACCTGCTCGTCGCGTCCCTTCCTACATTGACTGCCATAATTGCGTTCGGGATATTAGCTAGCTGATTATAAGCCGATAAAACGTACATCTGGTCCGACGGGACTTGGCGATATAAAAACGCTCGGCAATCGCATACGGAACGAACTGCTTAAGCGGCTCGTTTTCGTGCAGGCCCCGTTGAGGTATAAACTCCCGGCATTTCTGTCCGCGCGAATAATTAGGTACATCGACAATTCGGCGATCGACCATGTAGCGCGTGGACAGAAGAGTTGGCTGGTTTATGGTGTGTTAAAAACACCCGTAGCTGGGTTTCGGCGTTGATCCGGAAGCTGCGACTTGATTGCCACGTTCGGTGGGCTAAAGGCGGTCGTCTGCACGCCGGAGTGGCGGAAATCTACAACTATATATATTATATATATAATATATATATATATATATGTATATATGTAAACACCGACACACAGTGCAGTACTATACTGTCAAAAGTACGGAAACAGGAAAGTTTTTTTTTTTCAATCCTTCCTAGGGTTCCATTTCAGACTTTTGACTCACCCTGTATATACATACAGAATATGAAATATTTGCCTGGCAGGATGGCCAAGGGGTATGCACACTGGCAGGATGGCCAAGGGGTATGCACACAGCCAATACCTCGAAGATGTCTTGCCTAGGTTTGAATCTTGGCCCAGCTATAAACTGTCATCCAGGTGTTTCACAGGCAGGGAGATTCATCATTGTGTGTGCTGTCCCTTCGATGGACTGTAAATCTGGCGTCTCATCTGCTGGCATTAGTTGGTGGACGTTGAAGATCCCACGGTGTCCTTTGTAAAGAGTATGCCAGCAATCACTGGCACCATGGTAAAAAAAAAAAAATCCAAAATTCCTGCCCTAACCTAACGTTCCCCCTATCACAAGGGAACAAAGTGTAAAACAGTCAACCCCCAATGGGGTTACTACACCTTTCAGCTGCATATGCAAAGTAGTAGTAGTAGTAGTCGTCGTCGTCATATGATGGCCCAGAGGTATGCCCATGCGACTAAGTTGTCGAGTCAGAGTTCGAATCTCGGCCCATCTATAAACTGTCATCTGGGTGTTTCACAGGCAGAGCGATTCATCAATATGTGTGCCGTCCCTCAGGTGGATGTTAATCTGGCGTCTAATCTGCTGGCAGTCGTTGGTGGACATTGAAGATTCCACTTTGTCCTTCATTAAAAATAGGCAAGCTATCGCTGACACCCTGGACAAATTCCTAAATACCTGCTCTAACCTACAGAGGGCACTGCATCAGTGGCATAGCTGCACCCTCAGTTAATGAAGATAACCCACAGCCTTGTGCTACATACGAAATAAGTAGTACGATTATACAGTGCCTATAGAAAGTCGACACCACTTTCAAAATGTTCACCTTTTGTTGCCTTACAGCCTGGAATTAAATTGCATTAAATCAGACTTTTACAACCTTTATTTACACATCGTAACCAACAACATCCAAGTGAAAAACAAATTCTACAAATTTCAAAAAATCAATTAAAAATACAAAACTAGAATATCTTGTTTGGATAAGTGTCTACCCCCCTGAGTTAATACTTGGTGGAAGCACCTTTGACAGCATTTACAACTATGAGTCTGTTGGGATAGGTCTCCACCAACTTTGCACACCTTGATTGGGCAATATTTGCCCATTCTTCTGCGCAAAATTGTTCAAACTCAGTCAAGTTGCATGGGGAGCGTTGATGGACAGAAATCTTCAAGTCATGTCACAGATTTTCGATTGGATTTAGGTCGGGGGCTCTGACTGGGCCAATCAAGGACATTTATCCATTTGTTCCTGAGCCACTTCAGTGTAGATTTAGCTGTGTGCTTTGGGCCGTTGTCATGCTGAAAGATGAGCTTCCGTCCCAATTTCAGCTTTCTTGCAGAGTGGAGGAGATTTTCCTCTTGGATTTTACTGAATATTGCTCCATCCATTTCCCTTCTATCCTGACAAGTGCCACAGTCCCTGCTGATGAGAAACATCCCCATAATATGATGCTGCCACCACCATGCTTCACAGAAGTGATGCTGTTCTTTGGGTGATGTGCTGTGTTGGGTTTACACCAAACGGAACATTTTGCATTTAGGCCAAAAAGTTCCATCTTGGTTTTATCAGTTGACAAAACTTTTTGCTACATGGCTTCAGAATATCCGGTGTTTTTTTTGCATACCTCAAATGGCACTCAAGGTGGGCTTTTTTGAGTAATGGCTTCCTCCTTGCCACCCTACCATACAGGCCAGACTTGTGGAGTGCTTGGGGTATTGTTGTCACGTGCACACAGTGACCAGTCTTTGCCATAAAGGTATGTAGCTCTTTCAAAGTTGCCATTAGCCTCTTCTTGGTGGCCTCTCTGATCAGTCTCCTCCTTGCTTGGTCATCCAGTTTGGAGGCACAGGCTGATCAAGGCAGGGTCTTGGTGGTACCATACGCCTTTCACTTCTTAATGATTGTCTTGACTGTGCTCCAAGGGATAGTCAGGCCTTTAAAATATTTTTATACACATCCCCTGATCTGTGCCTTTCCACAATTTTATCCCGGAGGTCTTTTGAAAGCTTCTTGGTGCTCATGGTTGAGTCTTTGCTGTGAAATGCACTACCAGGCAGAGGAAACCTACAGGAACAGCTGATTTTATTCTGAAATAATCAGAATCACTACCATTTAATACAGGTGGAGGCCAAGTAACTTGGTGTGTGATTTTGAAGATGATTGGTTGCACCTGAGATAATTTACAATTGCTATTATAAGGGGGGTGGACACTTATCCAACCAAGACTTTTTCCACCTTTATTTACAATTTAATTCCAGGCTACAAGGCAACAAAAGATGAAATTTTTTAAAGGGGGTGTTGACTTTCTATAGGCACTGTATATATATATATACAGTATATATGCAATTTGGCAGTGGAACTGGCCTGGTAGAATATCAAACAAAGTGTCACGCTCTGATTGCCAGCACCGCTGAGAAAATCCCAGTGTTTTGGGAAGGCGCGCTCGCCCGTTCTGGTTTCCGTTCATTTCAGAGCATGCTGCAGACGTTTCCCCACCCATGGCTGCCTCATTCGCCATCAGCGATCCCTAAGGATAGAGAATTAAGCCTCCGGAGTCGTCATTACTGCCGCCATTGCTGCGTGTTATACACATGCGTGGCTATTGGGCCCCCCGCAATTATCGTTGCTTTGCCACAATTATTTTGTGTCTTTCTTGGTGGTTTGCTGCAGCCATTCACATGCATGCTTATTTTCAGTTCTCTTATTCCTCTTTGTGGCCTCATTTTCACTGATCATGATGTACTTGTACCGTTTGCAGGCAAAGAGATCACTTAAAATGTTTAAAAAAAAATTAATCTCGTGAAATTTTACTTTGACACCATTGTTATTACCAACATTTTCATTTTGCATAATTTCCAACTGTTGGTTCCCCATCCCACCACAATACAACTATCCCTCAATGTATACAATTCAAATAAAATTCTCTACAAAATGTAGAAGAAAAATAAACAAAAGAACAAATTTTTTGAACAAATTCAGCCTCAATTGGCCTGTTTAACCTTCCCTTGTGAGCCAATGGTTCATAGTGCTCAAAACTCCACGTTCAAATCACATTTATAACACGCAAGTTTGTCCACTGTTCCACTATAATGTCCTCATGATTCACATGAAAGTACACTGACATCTGTGAATGTTTTTGTCGTGTATGGGATTTATGTACATGCTCCACTTTGAGCCTTAGATCACCGGGAAAAAATAAATGCAAGTCCTTTTACTTGCCTGTGCTGTCCCGATGCACGTCAGTCTTAGAGCAATCATTTGCCTATTTAGTTGCCGAAACATCTCACAGAAAATTGTTATTGGTGCAAAAAACGTAGTCGAGGGAGCGGTCATGGTTACATTTCGAGAGCGGCCAGGATGCCACAAGTCTGGGCAATACTCGCCGGGCTGATGCCATGTCTGGTGTGTAAACTCACGCTTTATTAACGATATTATTTTGGGAACGTCTATTAATTACAGCACCCATGGCGCCAAGCTCCACTGCCCCCTCTCACACGCCAAAATTGCACTTAATAAGCCATTGGTGGGGTAAAGGCTGCGGAGCCTGGCACGTTTTGTGCACGGCATGCCCTCGCCTCTCTCTCCTTAGCAGGCGGTGAGGACGCGGCATATCGAGTGTACGCATTTCCGATCTCAGCACAGCACGTCGACTGTACAGGCATTTTTAGCCGCATTAAGTCAGAGATGTATTTAGGATCATGTCACCGCCGTACGAAATGGCCGACAGCCGCTGGGGAGGATATGATTTCCGGAAATTCTTTGGCCGTGGCTATGGTTTCTCTGTCTTTGGTGCAGTCAACAAAACTGGATGGACAGAAAGACAGAGAAAGATTGGTAGCAAGAGTACTAAGCAGCAGTAAAGAACGTGAAAGGCGGAATGCAAGGAAGACAATTGTACAAACATGGATAAATACAAGCAACTGTCACAATTTGAGATGTATATCATTACGCTGATAGATATACTGTAAAGGATGCAGAGTTTGATGTTGAAAAAAATACCGACGCAGATGTAGACTTTTGTGAATGGATGAGTTAGTCGATACGGTGTGTAAATGCACGATGTTCACGCACCAATCAATGACATTCATCCATCACTATTTTTTCATGACAAATAAAATTATTCAATTATGATCTTTTGTTGAAGACTCACTTATAGAGTTTATAGATCAGGAGAAATTCCCACAATACCGTAGAACACAAGGGAATCAACCCCATTCATGACCCGTGGAGGAGTTCGACTGGGAACCTGCCGGAAGGACTACGTTGGTTTAATATGACAATATTGGCCAAAATATGAGTTTTGTCAAAGATATAATGGAATGCTCGGTTCAGAAATTTCAGAATAAGCAGCTGCTGAACCCGGCCTATTAAAGGATGTGTGTTCCAAGATAGAGTGCCCTATTAAGAAAGTTTTACTCAGATCCAAATCTGTCGGATCAAACAAGACCACACGACTCAGACACCAGAAGCTCACTCCAAATAAGCTCTCCTGCTGCTAAATTAAAAATCAGCAGCAAAAATCAGACATTTGCACGGGACAAAATTAGTAAGATAGACTTTGTAGTGGTGAAGTTATTTGGAAATAAGTACTTGATCAAATTTTCTGGGCTGGCAGGATAGGCTGGAGGTATATATACTCACCTCTAAGCTGCTTAGCCTGGGTTTGAATCTCGGCCCAGCTATAAACTGTCAACATGGTGTTCCACAGGTAAGGTCATTGACCAAGGTGTGCACAAGTCCCTTGATGGAAGTTAAAATGGGCGTCCCATCTGCTGGCACTGATTACTGGAGGTCAAAAGTCCACGGTGTCCTTCGAGGAGAGTAGGCGAGCCGTCACCGGCACCTGGGACAGATTTATAAATTCCTGCTATAACCTACAAGGGGGGCACTGCATTAGCAGCACAGCTGCAATTAAATTATTCTACCTTCTACCCCAGTAAATTATTCTACCTGCAGCCATGTGGTACATACAACGGAAGAAGAATAATCAAATTCCCTTACATCCAGACACGATGGAGAAACATGTAACCTTTTTTTTAATTTTTAATTTCGAAGCATAAATGGTTGCAGAAAGGAACAGCAACTGGCAGGTCCACACAAGGACACATTATTATTCTGTCGTCCAGCCTAATGGAAAAGAGCCATCTATTTATTACATATTTAGTCTCTACTACAACTACTTCTTTCAAGGCAGTAGTGATTCCCACCTTCTTGTGACCCCCCGTGCAAGGGGTCAGATGGGGAACATTTTTGGCACAAGCCTTTCAAGACGTTCAAACGTTGGCCAGGTCTAACGTTCAAACCAAAGTGGCAGGAATATGCCATTTATTCTGGATGCCGACGATACCTCGCCTCCACTTTCCACGAAAGAGACCGTGATATCTTTAAGGTCCACCAGCTCATGCCAGCAGAGTTGTTCCTTGATGAACGTTCATTCGAGGGATGGCACACTTTGTGATGTAAAGCCTTACCGGCAAAGTACCAATCGGTTCACAGTTTATAGTTGGGCTGATATAATCGAAAGGTAAATGCACTACCTGTGCACCATCCTGTTTGATCTTATTATCATTTACACATTGGACGTGGCAGCCATTTTTTTCTGTGCCATCCCTACATATGGAGTACTACCATACTCCATGATAAACAACACAGTATTTGCCTCTAAACAAAAGCACAAATCCCCCTAAATTACCATAAAGTTTTCAACTGGGAAGAAATCATTGGTTTATGGGGGTGGGGAGTGCACATGGGGGGGGGGGGTGATGCATGGGGGGGAGAGGGAGTGGGTGATGGGTTACATCAACTCCGAGGCAGCACATCGCATGTTTGTTAATTACCATACTTGTGGCAGAAACGAGCGTCATTATGCATGGTTAAAATTTCTGTTTTGTATTCAAATTACAGTGTTGTATTTGCAAATGTCTTCATTTGAAAAATAATAAGGCGAGCCTTAATTACCAAGTTATAAATCTCAGGAATAAAAAGGGGATTCAATGCAGAATAAAGTTTGAGTGGGAATTATGTTTTAGTTGATCTAAAGATGTAAAAAAGGAAAGAAACTAGCCGGGAGGTGACGATGGTTCGTGCGGGCATTATTGAACATGCCACGATAGGTACAATTGAGTTAGTGGAAGCTTTTTGAGGAAGCCCTACCGTAAAAACCTATCTCTTCCATCAAAATTGACCAAATCAAATCGGATTTTTATATGTTGTACTTATGGACATCACGCACAGTTTCGAGGAAATGAAATTGCGAGAAAAAAATAAATAAATAAAAAGTTCAAGTGGGCGTGGCTCTGCCCACAAGGGGCATGGGGATGCCCCTCATACAAAAGACACAACTAGACCATGATATCTAGCTTGTGTCCAAGTTTCATCAAGATCGCATCGAACGGCAGGGAGCTATGCTCTGGAGAGAGTCACAGACAGACAGACAGACAGACACAACGAAAATAGTGGTCACTGCTGGCGCCCGTGAACCAACACAAAACCAACGAACCATGGAAGGTCGAAACGGAGAGCAGGTTCATGTAACAAAGCCACTCCAGGTAGCCAATGACACCGGGCCGACCAAGGGTAGACATCCTGCCAGCTGTACCTGTAGCGAGCCATTCTGCCTGCCGTCCGGCTGGCTTCGTTGGATACCTGAGACGTGCAACAGGTGCACGGAATAGGAGGTAAGAGGTGGAAACAAGAAACGGAGCAGCACGATCACTCGTACAACACTCAACACAAAACCCCAAGTGAACAGAGCCGAGAGGACTGTTGTGTAATTGCAGGGGAGAGCGAGATAAGATGAGCCAATTTTTTACATCCTGGATCTTCAGAGTAAAAGAAAGTGTGTACAGGTAAAGTGAAGGGGTGCAAATAAAAGTGCAATTATCTATCCATGCTTTCGTCAAAAAAAACACATTCACTACATTACTTTTGGTTTCTGGATGGTGGCCCACCAAAAAACAGACAAAGGTGGTGGAGTGGCTCAACATTCCTGCGCAGTGGGGTAAGGCGATCATCGGTCTCAGGCAAATTGAGCCACAATCGTTATCTTCCTTTGCAACTGAAACATGAAATGAGAGAATAATTTTCAAAACAGGGAATGCATTTTCATAGGTAACATTTATTAAATGCAAAACAACAACTCGAACGGCACCCGGGAGAGTGAACACCTCAACCAGGCTGAACAGTTTACATTTGGTATCCCACTGATGATGGGCCAGATCGTCACCAAAATCGAACCAATTCCTGCTCGTCACGCACACAACTTGTCCAAGAAATGTCGTCCGAATCCGTGCACGACTTTTTGAGATATCCTGCCCACAGACAGACATACAATACAAACAGCGGGTGAAAACACAACATCCATCCACCTTCGGTAGCTTAGGTAACAACGAAATGATTTGACTCCTCTATCTTTTCTTAGTACGTTGTGGATTCCACATTATAATCATTTTGTTCATAAATAATTATTGAATTATTTTGATTGTATTACTTTGGTTGCAATCAATGAAACTTCACCTTTGAAGGATTTATCCAAGTTTTATTGTGCACCAAACTTAATATGGAGCCTTCCCGTGACAGGACCGACATGTACGTGACCTTGCCCCCAATTTCATGCTTTGCCGGCCAAAGTTGCACACAAAACTTGTATATTTTTAAAAGGGAGAAATAAATGATGCTGCTTTGTTAACGTCACTTCAGCTGATCAATAAACACATATAAATGGTAAGTTGAGGCACATAATAGGGGCAAGTTGAGCAATGCGTTAACTTACCCCCATAGCCACCATTTTGAAAGAAAGACATGCATGCTGATTAATTAGTTGAAGTTGGCAATCAAATATTTCACACAATATTCAGCAATAAATGAAGGTGTCGTCTAACAAAATACGATGGCCTCTAAAGCTGCCTAGGCTGGGTTTGAATCTCGATCGAGCTACAAACTGTCATATTGATGTCTCGCAGGCAGGGAGAGGAATCAATGTCTCGACCATCCATGGGATGGACGTTAAACTGGGCATCCCGTCTGCCGTCATTAGTTGGTAGACTTTAAAGATCCCACAGTGTCCTTTGTGAAGAGTAGCTGAGTCATCACCCGCACCCTGAGTAAATTACAAATTCCTGCCTTGACCTGCAGAGGACGATGTTAAAACGTAGGGGTAATATCCCTGGGCACTCACCTGGTTGCGGCTGGATAAGATAACCAGGGAACCACTAGTAGGAATGGATGACCCACAAAATATGTAACGGAGAAGAAAGTAAATACCCATGGATTTTTTTTTCGTTTTAATGCTGTGAACAAACTGGTACATCACGGGTGATGAAGGTTGTGGTCAAGTTTCATTGGAATTGCATGTATAGTTCCTGAGAAGAGAACAAATACCAATTTTGAGGGGCAACCCTCGTACACCCCCTTCGGGCCTGATTTTTTTTTTAACGTCATGAACAAACTTTGGTACATACATGGTGTTGAGTGTTGTGGTGAAGTTTCATCTAAAACCTATGTGAAGTTTTAGGGAAGAAGTTGCAAGTATTTGTGGACGGATGGATGCGCAATCCCATAAGGTCCTCATAACTACATTCCAGGTGAGATAAAAATGCATAAATCAGCTGATGGAATTGAATTCACATTTTTCTCTTTTCTGTTTCTTGTGCTTTTTCCTTTTCATTCCCCGGGTCGAGTTTCGCTTGGAGGTAGAAAGACTTCACCCCAAAATCAAATAGAGTCGAACATGATTTCGGTGGGCAGGATAGCCGAGATGCACGTACGCTCGCATCTGAGCTGTCTTGCCTGGATTTGAATCTCGACCCGGCTATAAACTGCTATCCTGGCATCTCACAGGCAGGACGATTGATGTGTGTGCACACCGTCCCTTAGATGGTCTGACAGTATTCGTTGCTGGACGTTAAAAGCTCCCACCGTGTCCTTTGCGAAGAGTCGGCAAGCCATCTCCAGCACTATGACCAAATTATGAATTCCTGCCTGGACTGTCGATAGTCAGTGGTCTGGTCTTGTTGGGGTTAATTTACAGCAGGTTATACCGCTTGTTATCTTCGAGTGTGGTTTCTGTCTCGGCACATATTTCATGTAAATGGCGTTCTATTGATATAAAGCGAACCCACTTATATGTTCCCCATTCAGTTCCAGAATAAGGTGGAAAGAAGTAGTAGTAGTAGTAGTAGTACGTGTGGGGGGGGGGTTGTCGACCATGAGGGTGTTGTTCCTATAACCCTCTTAAGGACATCAGGTTGTGAATATTTCCAGAGCACGGAATTTGCCACGGACAGGTCACCACTCCATACAGTGTGCTGCTGCCATGGACAGGTCACCACTCCGTACAGTGTGCTGCTGCCATGGACAGGTCCACCACTTCCGTACAGTGTGCTGCTGCCATGGACAGGTCACCACTCCGTACAGTGTGTTACTGCCACGGACAGGTCACCACTCCATACAGTGTGCTGCTGCCATGGACAGGTCACCACTCCATACAGTGTGCT
>CM068956.1:134805137-134817023 GCA_035128595.1 Eptatretus atami
TCTTCACTCATCATCGAATGCTTGATCATCAAAGCTACGAATCACTGGATACATTGCAATGTTTATAAACACCCGGAGACGTCAGCGTTTGTGGCTTTATTTGATTTCCACACATGCCGTAACCTCGATGATCTCTTAATCTCAGCTGAATTTCAAAATTTAAAATTCTTCATTGACTTCAGGAGTAGTTCGGGCTGCTAAAATTTTTTTAAAAGTGTACATTTGTTCAATTGATTGGTGATCGCAAATTGCTTGCCAGGCCTGCCATTCATCAACTGTATCGTTGGAGTGCTTGCAGTAGATAGATCTACTTGAACAAAGTTCAGGGCCCCTTCCCCTAACTTTCACCATGTGGTGGCTCAGGTGGTGGTTCGCTCGCTGAAAATGTGAAATTATATTTTACACTACCTTTCTCCTTTTTGTACGATCTTCTTTCATTATACAGCCCATCACTCTGGCATAGATCAGTAGATATACATGTATAATATATATATATATATATATAAATATAAATATATATATATATATATATGGAATATATAATAACGTTTCATTTTCAAAGGCTTCTTCAACCATTTCATTGGAGTGCTTGCTTGAGTGGTTAAGCTTCAATGCTCTTGCAGCTTCAATGGCAATACGGCGGCTAGGCTCTCCATGAGGGCATCTCCGGAGTTAGGAAGGAAAAATAAATTAGATGATTAAAATAGTAAAAAATGTTTTCAGTTGTTACAAAGCAATACAATGAATTGCCACATCACAGAGGATAGCGGAGAGGTTCGATAGCCGAGGGTCCTTGTCCTCTTCCCCTCCCTCCATCCCCGTCCTGTTCCCCTCAATCCGTCCCCGTGCCCTCCCTCCGTCCCCGTCCTCGTGCCCTCCTTCCGTCCCCATCCTCGTGCCCTCCCTCTGTCCCAATCCTCGTGGCCTCCCTCCGTCTGTCCATCCGTCCCCATTCCCCTCCCTCCTTCCATCTGTCCCTATTCCCCTCCGTCTGTCTGTCCATCCGTCCCCATTCCCCTCCCTCCGTCTGTCTGTCCATCCGTCCTCCTTCCCCTCCCTCCCCCTCTGTCCTCTTCCCCTCCCTACGTCCCCCTCTTCCCCTTCCCCTCCGTCCCCCTCCGTCTTCCCCTCCCTCCATCCCCGTCTTCTTCCCCCCTCCACCCCTCCGTCCCCGTCCTCTTCCCCCTCCACCCTCCGTCCCCGTCCTCTTCCCCCTCCGCCCCAGTCCTCTTCCCCCCTCCGCCCCCGTCCTCTCCCCCCCCTCCGCCCCCGTCCTCTCCCCTCCGCCCCGTCCTCTTCCCCCCTCCGCCCCCGTCATATTCCCCCCTCAGTCCCCCGTCCTCTTCCCCTCCCTTCGTCCCGGTTCTCTTCCGCTCCCTTCGTCCAATTCTCTTCCTTTTCTCCTCCCTACCCCTCCCCACCCCTCCCTTTAAATCCCCGTCAGTGAAGCAAGAGGTTGTGTTTCTGGTATATTAATAAAGAGAGGACACCAATTGAACATCGGCCAAAATTTTCGCTTCAAATAATGGATCCATCGTGTGAAGGTGTGCTCGTTTCTGACACAGCATTAGTTCTTGGTGCTTATACATTATTTTGTTTGTGGAAACACCATTTCATATGAAGAAAGAAGAGAAGTATCTGCGGTCTCAAACTTCGTAATGATGCTTCTCTCATTCGCAGAAATCGGGCCATGAGGCGTTTAAGGGTCGTACGATCGAATTTGTCAGGCATTCCGACCTTTTGTGCATTGTAAAGTTCTAAAGTTAGCCAAAATAAATCTCCGCACGAGCCTTAATCTTTGTCGAGAGCAAGAAAATAAACCCAAGTTGAAGTTACCAAGAAATTGCTCTTAAAATTACATTGGTATGTGGTGATGTAATCGGTGTGAAGCAACACATTTCCAGGGTTTTCATGGATTCATTGTGATGGATAAAATGTTAAAAGGGAATGCGTGTTACGTGGGAAAAGAATATACACAAATTGGGATGAAATTTAACTCTTGAACAGGTCATCATTATTCCGTGTGCACATGTGCCTGCTGGTTTCCATCAAACCAGCAGCCACATTTGCACCGAGTGCGTAGCTGTGTCACCGATGCAGTGCCCTTTGGAGGTTCAGAGCAGGAATTCGGAATTTGCTCACGACGCCGGCAAGAGCTCGCTGACTCTTAGTGAAGGACGTAGTGGGATCTTTAAAGTCCACCGATTAATGCCGGAAGACGGGACGCTCATCCTAACCATCCATCTGAGGGATCTCCGCTCACATTGATGGATCACCCTGCCTGCAAAACACCATGATGACAGTTCGTGGCTGGGTCGAGATTCCAACCCAGGCAAAACAGGTCAGAGGCGAGTGTGCGTATCTCTCGGCTATCCTGCCAGCACAGCAAAACTCCAACAATCAAATAAACAATCTTGATACAAATCAATTAGTCATTTTCAACAGGCGAGCAGGTTTAAAAACAAACAAACAACTTTCAAGTGTTTTTTTGAAACTATTTTTCCCGTCAATCTGATATCAACAAATGAAGAGGAAATAAGAAGGCAAAATTAAAGCAGATTTAAAAACTTTCATGCAGAATGATCTGATGGGAAGGATTGTTGATCCGCCATCGAAAACAAAAAGTGAGAACATCTCAAGGGACAGTAACAAATTGAGAAGAGCGTGAAAGTTAGCACGCGCAGTCTCCAGATACAGAACCACTCTTAAGGGCTAAAAAAAAATGTAATGAGACACAGAGGATGACAAGGGCTCAACGTTTTGGTTGAAACAAACATGCAAAACATAGGAAATTTTTTTTTTGATTTTCTAATAAGAACGTACAAATAATTCAATTTTAGCTTACAGACATCTGCTTTAAGATGACAGTTCAAACATCCACTGCCTGTTTCTTATGATAATCTTATACACCAGAAATGGTGGTTCTCACGTATTCGTATTCAATCACAAGCACATCAAAGGAGTGCACGTCAAGTTGCCACAATGCTTGAAAAGTATTCTTCAAAAATCATGGCCGAATATTTTTCTTTTCGACAGTGAGATCATCAGAGCAAGACTGCTCCAGAATTCCAGCACACGGCTTGGAGGACCTCCAAACGCCGGGGCGAGTTAAAGTGTTCGTTACGCTATGTGCTTTCACAACAATAGCCTCTTTGTATCAGAGCTTACATGGTGGACCATCTGCCTCCACGAAAAAGCACTTAGGTTCTCATATTCCATATATTGCTGTTTATGGTGCTCCATACCGGAAGAAGGAACACAGACATAATGTTGAGCTGTTCGTGTCGAGGCCAAAATTTGGCTGCATGTTCTATTCTAGAAATAAGGAAATAATTTGTGGAACACACTTCACCACAAAAAAAAGGATTTTTTTTTTTGCAGCTAATGGCTGCAGGTAGCATCGCTTGCTGGGGCCACAGCTGTGCCGCTGATGCAGTGCCCCACTGCAGTAATACGGGACTTCTCCAAATGACATATGAATGCTAAACAAGGCGTTTTACGCAAGCACTTTGAGTGTTTACACCCAAACGGTTCGGCTCGCCGGGCACTTTTAACCTGCCACTGCTGGCCTGAAATCTGTGATTCAAATGGTCTTTTAAACAAAATTTTCAGCATTTAGACAATTTCAAGATGGTAAACTATAATTGTGTTCCTGAATGCAAATCGGACTCACGGAAGTATCGGAATACGAGAAATATTGGTGATCGAGAAGTGATGGGTCGTATCATTTACTATTCGTACATTCTAGCGTCGGGCGTGGAGAAACACACACGCACGCACGCACGCACACAATACGAATGGCTTTAAGAAAATGTCAGGATTGAGTCAACCAGACAAGTGTAGATTTTGCAAAGGAGAGACAGAAAGTACGAGTCATCTCCTACAGTAACTGGATGTAAGAAACCCATGTCAGAACAGCTGTATATACAAAGGCGCAATAGAGTTTGTGGAGTATCACTGGCACATCTGCAAAAATTTAAATATCCCAGTCCCAGAAAACTCCTGGAAACATGAACCAAAAGCAATCATTGAATACAAGGACGTAACGCTCACATACAACTTGATGATCCCATTGGGCATGAACATAGAAAACAAAGCATTGTGACGGGATATAGTACTCAAAAAAAAAAAAAAAGACGGCATTGCTCATTGAGGTGTCAGATCCCAATGATTTTGGCCTAAACAACGCAGATATAAAGAAAATGACCAAATATCAGGATCTCCAAAATAGGACCACCTGCACTGAAACTCACCTGGACCAGGAGCAAGTCACTCAAACCCCCCTGCAGATCCACTTAGAACCCAATTTGTTTTTTAAAAAAGGCCATGAATGAACTTTGGTACATCACGGGTGATGAAGGTTGTGGTCAAATTTCATCGAAATCGTGTGTAGTTTTGGATAAGAGAGCAAATACGTATTTGGGGGGTCAAACCGCTCCCCTCCCTCCTGTATACCCCTTTAATGAGTGCAGATTTTGATGCGGGTGGTACACTTTGGTACGTCAGTTTCATCAAAATCATAGCAAACACCTATTTTGGGGAGGAGAGGGTCAAAAACCACCCTTCAGACCCCCTTAATGAGCACAGATTTTGATGTGCTCAATACACTTTGGTAGGTGATGTGTGATGAAGGTTGCGGTCAACTCTCATTGAAATTGTGCGGACTTTTGAAGAGCAAATACCTATTTTTTTGGGGGGGGGGGGGTCAACCTCCTCCTCCCCGTAAACTCTCTTAATGAGCGCAGACTTTGATGTGGTCAATATACCTTCATTAGGCATCAGATATGAAGCTTGTGACCAAGTTTCATCAAAACTGTGTGTTTAGTTCAAGTGATAATGACTCACTCACTCACTCAGCTTCGGACACTGCTCGATCGTATAAGCTCATCTGACTAAAGTCCAGGTGAGCTAAAAATGAACTCCAAAGATCTTGGAAGCTGAAGAACACCAAAATCGTACCAGTGATAGTTGGACCTAAGGGGCTCATTCTCTCAATCAGGACAAAAAAAAGTTGTTCTGAAAAACCTTGCTGCTTAATTGGGAAAAAAGAAAGGTCATTTCATTTTGGGACAACTTCACAGCATGGCCAAACGAAGTAAAACTAAATTAATGCAAGTAAGTAAATAAAGGTCATGAATGAATGATGGATACAACAACAGGCATTTATAAGGTCATTTCCCCCACTCGAGTGGGGGTTAGTCTTGTGGGCCCCATGACAATCTTCTCCACTTTACCCTATTTTCTGCATCTCCCCTTATTAACCCCCTTTAGCCAAGTCTCTCTTGGTCTTCCCCCACCTCAACTT
Organism: Eptatretus atami; assembly: GCA_035128595.1. Lineage (NCBI taxonomy): Eukaryota > Metazoa > Chordata > Myxini > Myxiniformes > Myxinidae > Eptatretus > Eptatretus atami. The sequence goes on from CM068956.1 coordinate 134,810,443, forward strand.
CCTTCTACATTCATTTCCATCACTCTTCTTACCCAGTCACTTTCATCCTTCCTCAACACATGACCCAACCATCTCAACCTGTTTCTCTTCACAACATCCATCACAGCCTCTATTCCCATCATCTTCCGCAATTCATCATTTGTCTTCCTCTCTCTCAACGATATTCCGCACACCCACCGAACAATTCGTATTTCCACCCTTTCCAGCCTTTGTTGCTGCTCTACGTTCATTACCCACGTCTCGCTCCCATAAATCAAAGCACTTTGCACACGTGTAGCATACACCTTTCCCTTCAACTTCAAGGACACTTCCCTCCTCATCAGCACCCCACTCAGTTCTGGAAACTTCTTCCATGCACATCTCACTCCAGCAACCGTCGCCGAGTCTGATCCACCTTCTCCATTCAGCATGTCTCCTAGGCAGCAAAATGTTTTCACACCATCTCCAAGATCCAACAACATTTCCTCCATCTGCAACTCCCTCTTTGCAGACCTTACACTTGAATGTAGCGACCACACTGGTTAATGACCCTCTCACACCACTACATTTTCGATGAACCCACTCAGCGCACATTGTACATTGAATGGAGTTCACTCCAACATCCTTCCTGAATTCACCACACGGCCACTTCCCAGTTCTCTCCACCTCACCACATGTTTTACCATTTACCATCACCTTTGTCTTTCCGATATTCACCTTCAAACCTTTTGCCTCCATACATTCCTTCTACATTCATTTTCTCCTTCAGTCCATCCCTACTCTCCACAATCAACACCAAATCATCTGCACACAACTCCCATGGGTAAACCCTCCTTTGCACTCTGAACCAACACCTCCATCACAACTACAAATAGTAGTGGACTTAGTACCGACCCCTGATGAATGAATGATGGATGTTGGCCTTAATAGTGAGTCAGAAGTCACTATTAAGATTGGTGAAACCAACAGCCACTGTTCTGAAAACCAATCCCACCCAATATGCGTTCAACTCGCTGATAAGGTTGTCCTAATATATGCCATTCGCATAATCACAAAGCAGCAACACTGCCGGCTGAATTTGAGTTAGCCAAAATAACAAGGTATTCACATGATGTCACATGGTTCTTGCAGTGATGTGAGGGAACCACAGTCATGCCAGCCACACATTACAGAGCAGGACACCACCTTCAACAGCATAAACCATGATGACGATGATTCATTTCGCAACATCTCCCCCTCAACAGAATCCTTCGATCTGATGAAAACAAGGTTAAAAAGTTCTCGTTAAACTACACAACGCTCTTCCAAAGGTCGGTTATCCATTCACGATAATCCCAGCACCCTTACAGATGGACTTTGTAGATGAGGGTATCACTCAAAGATAGCTTGCTCCCAAAGTCCAAAATATGTAAGTGTGAATTGCACAAGTGGAAAGGTTCGGTTCTTCCATTGTTGACAGTTTACGTGGCTTGGGCCACGAAAATCAAGTCAAGTCCATTACTAATGACAATAAACTACACACGACTGGCCTCAATCCACTATCGTTGCATCTCCTGGAGGTCGTTTTTATGCAACATGCAAACATTTACAATGCAATAACACTTAGGAACCTGTTATGATGGACACAGCGGTTCGCGAGCCCACACTTTCATGGCATTCACAATGTCACCTAAGATTCTTCTGCTTTTCCATGAATGTTGTTGGATCGTGCTCTGTCACTTGAATGTTGGTCACCACATCATAAGACATTATTAAATAACTAAAATTTGCTTGCATTGCATTTTTATTACCCTGTATATGAAGCTCAAAGCGGGGTTAAGCAATTGGTTCACTCTGTCTGACAGACTGAAGTTGATGATCGAAGAAGTACTTCATGTCAATTGAATTTTATCTTTTGAACACTGTAGAACATGAATCGGAACACGAACCTGCAGTTTAGCTCTAAACTTGGCAAATTGTACGGAGTTTTGTCCCGAGTGCATATGTGCACGGAGGAGTAGGGTAATTGTTTTAGTCTGTCTGGCAAGCAAATAAAATTGAAAATCATTCCAAACAGAAAAACTTACTGTTTTGGGGGACATCATAAAGAACACAAACAAACAACAGGCACAAGTAACTGCAGCGATTTAATGTGTTAAATAAGGTGGTGCAAAAGATGGTACATCAACGGTGGTAAACTTCTGATTCAATAGTAACTTTTATTTTATTTCAATTTAATTACAAATTTGAACAATGTAAAACACAAATCGTCTCGTTTACTCTTCCAAAAACCCGCAGTTTAATATAGTACTTGGACAAAATTTTTATGCCGTCTCGACCAATCAAATTTGCCACGAGTCATCTCCGAGGGTGGAATAATAGTGAGAATCACTCAAAAATGGTGGTGCCTGGCGATGCAGCCACAGAGCCAACCTTGTCCAAAAGATGTTTGTTTAGTGCAACTTTTTCTCAAAGATAGTTCCAAAAAAGTCCGTTTCTCTGAGAAGAGTTGGCAGAAGGTTCAGATCTGGACCGTTCCGTTTGACCCATCGGCTTCGTATGGTTGCCATCACGCCTGTTATTCAAAGTTCATGAACAAAGCTAACATAGATTGTGCACGGAAATGTAAAGCAAGAGTTGAAAAGACCCTTCTAATGTCCTTTTTCTCAAGACTGGTGTTCTATGATCTTTCTCGTCTATTCATACTAAAGATCAGACTTCTACCAGTAACAAAGGCAAAATAGGTCATGCCCTTGTACAAATTGACTAGATATGTAGAATCCCATCTCATATGGAAGGGTAAGCAAGCTTTGGGCCAACAACAATCCACATGGATCAACAGCTGCAAGGTAGGTAAGACTTGACAAGAAAGAGTGGCAAGTATCCACCTGAAAAGACTGGTAGGGAGCAGGATTGAACAGACAGGGGGAGCCATTCTCCAAGCAGACAAAGAAAGAGACGAGCTGATTAGTGGATGAACATGGCAGTGAAACCAAACCTAATTAGCGTTACATTTTGACGGTTCCTGTCATTTAAATTGAACCATTAATCCCATATTTAGTTGCACCTCATAATTCTCATAATTTTGTGGTTCTATTTATTACAGCAGAGAATTCATCCTACATATTGCATTAGACATTGTAGTTCTGCTTTGCTTTCAAGAACAACAATAAACCAACAGCGAATCAGCTTTTGCCAATAACGTACCTGCTGTTCGGTGCAGAATTACACTCCATTCTTAGCTTCATGCTTTGCAAATTCAGTGAACCGCTTGGAGTTGAGGCCGATCCAACTTAATATGGAGAACAAAATTGCGGTGTTTTTTTGTGCAACCAGCATGCTGTCGCACAACATTGTGTAGAAGGGAGAAATTTTAAACTACACGCTCCAGGGAAGTTAGCTCAGCCAAAGCAAAGAAGCAATACTGCATTTGCCTCTGTCCATCGGCATGTCAACTTAGCACGCAAGTGCCAGCCGCAGATGTAATAACACAGTGTTAAGTGGGCAGAGGAGAAAATGTGACCATTCGGATAGTTGGACTGTGACCAAAGCTGTCCACTCTTCACGTCGCACAGGCCAGGCGATGCATTTGCTATTTCTGGACGCACATCTTTGCAGAAAAAAAAAAGCCACAAGAACCCGAGCGATTCTCCACTCATTGATGTGAAGAAGCCTGGGTTGTGAACCCCCCTCTCCCCCTCAATCGTTTGCGAGTTAATGCGCCCAGTTTTCCACATGTCCACATGTTGGTCAGTCATCGCAGAGTCATTACAAGTCCTGTGCAATCAATAGATAACCACGAGCCAGACAGGCTCTTGGCTAATGCAAGAATCTCCATGACAGAACATAATGAAAGCATATGCAGCATCTCAGATACCCTTGCACCGAATCATGTATGAGGCTTTAATTATGGAATTGACAAAAGTTCTAACAGAGGTAACAGTATAGAAGTAGCGTTTGCGTTTACAAATCCACGAGACCAACGTTTCAATTTCCTGCCAGCGGCCTATCAAGCACAAAACTAATTTTAAAGGCTTCAGATAAATCAAACTAAGAGAGTGGGTAATAAGCCATACAATATATCACCATACAGAGACATTAAGCAACATAAATGGGTTTATTTTATGCGTACACGTGTGATTTGTGACAATATTGCAATTCTATATTGTACAATTGCCTTGTAAATACTTATTTAACACATAATGTTGAAAAATAATGTTGATAGACATTTAGCCTTACCCTTGCTATTAATGTCGTGGATACTGTCGATTTATCTGTTTGGAATTATCAATATGCCTGGTGTTCGCTTAATGGTGAGGGTGGTGGGCTTGGAATCCTCAGATCCTGAGTTCAAATCCCGCTTGGCTGTGGAATTAATGCCAGGTGGGTTTGACGCTGCCTGTCACCCTTCCGAGGTCGGCAAAATGAGTGCCAGCTTGCTGGTATCCTGTGTCGGAGTGGCGACCCGTCCAGGATTGTACCCAATAGCCAAGGAGGCTGCTTAGGCAGCACCAACGCTCTGCACAGAGTATGGTCCCGATGGATGTAAGAATTCATGGCAGTGAAAGCAGAGGATACAAAACATCTCGTGCAGGAAGCTCACATCCGTTTCCTTCAGGGGATCACCAAGTAGCTTAATTTTGCATTCAGTATAGAGATTGAAATAAAAACATCGAAATCCATCTTACATTGATAATTGAAAACAATTCCGGTGTGATAGTGCATTTGTGAAGTTGTACAATCAGATTGGCATCCAAAAACTACCATCGGGAGCCACAGCAACTAGATTCGTCAACCATTTGGCACGAGTTTGCAAATATGAAATTTCTCAAAAATAATAATAATTATAACTCGTCCTCAAAGACTGTTGTTCTGGATGTCCTCTGAAGACCATAAGGTTTGCTTTTGTGATAAGAAAGTGGAAGAGCGCTATTGTGGGAGGAAAAGTTGTCCATATACATGTGCACGCACACACACACACACCATCCTGGAATGGACAAAAAAAAAAATTCCCTTCAAGTGGCTTCATACAATCAAAAACAGAGGGTGTTCACCACGGCGGATACTTCTGGTTATGAAGAAATGAGACCCAAGGATATGAATCAGAAAATGCATTTTAAAGACTTAAAGAATAACATGATTTCTCATTCAAGTGTATTTTTTAAACATCGCTGAGATATCCTCACGATTTTAGTCATGATGTAAATTGAACCAATTCATGAAACATGACAACTGAATTTCTTTTATTTCAAGAAGGCATCGATTTGGAAAGTGTAAACATGTTTGTTTATATTCTTCTTCTTTCATATGCAGCACATGGCTGCAAGTAGCATCATTGGATAAGGGTGCGGCTGTGGCCACTGATGCAAATGACACCCTCTGTCGGTTTGGACAGTAATTTGTAATTTGCTCAGGGTGCTGGCGATAGCTCACCTACTTTTCATGAAGGACACTGTGAGATCTTTAATGTCCACCAACTAATGCTGACACGTGGGATACTCCGTTTAACGTCCATCCAAGGAATGTCACACACATCGATGCATCACCATGATGACAGTTTATAGCTGGGCTGAGATTCAAACTTAGGCTGGACGGCTCAGAGGTGAGTATGCATGCCTCAAGGTCATCCTTCCAGCCCTGTTTATATTTATATCTCAAGTCACCCTCTTTCTATCCCCCCTCCAATACTTACCAACAATCACCATTATCTCTATCAACCCTTCCTAACCCACCCATTACTTGCAGGTTGCACCATGTCCCCGTTCTTCTCTTTTCCTGTTTATTGTTGTTGTGTCCAGGAGTTGCTTCGCTGCCTCACCATCAGTTCATACCACGCTCTTCCACGAGCCTCGATCTTGTAAAGAAACAAAAGAATAACCTTACATTTCTCTCAATAGTATCATGTTAATCTAGTGACAGAAATATTGTCCGTTTGAAAAAGCCAGATTTCAAACAGACATACTATTCTCTTTTGTACTTCGTTATCACGATCAAACCACGCACTCATCATCAATGCCAATGTATTACAAAAAGGCAATTTGCACTGTTTTCTTGGAGCTCTCATTGATATGAAGTTCAAAGCTACCAAGTAAGTGCAAGTTAATATTTTACTCAGAAAAAAGGAAAAAATAGGCAGGAACACATTGTAACATTTTGTTCACCTCATCTATGAAAAGAGGGGAAGTTTGTTTGTAAAAAAGACAATGCAAATGCTGCTCGGATTTTTCTTCCTGCTATCTTCTATTGAACTTGACTTCAACTCTCCCTGCATTGAGCTTGACCATCGTCGGACTTACTCATTTGCAGAACGACAACACACTGCCCTCTTGTGGATTATAGACATGCAAACCAATAGAACAAGGCATGTATGGGTCATTCTTTACACAAAGAAACAGCATTTCCTTCCTGTAGTCCAACCCCATGAACTCGACAATCAACAGCAGGAAATATTATCACACATATGCACTTCCTCCAACATTTTAAACTTGCCAAAGCAGCTGAAAACAAGATTACAAAAAGAAAGAAAGAAAAACAAAACAAACAAACAAAAAAAAACGAAAAAAAGAACAGGTTTTCCAATAATTATAAAATGACCCGAAACCGAACGTCAAAAGAGCAATCGA
>CM068956.1:134843995-134858679 GCA_035128595.1 Eptatretus atami
ATTATTTGCAAATATTCAGAGAACCTGGTGGATTCTACATCTCTAATCCTCTGTAATCGTCCACAGAGTCTCATCTGAGAAGAAATCACAGAAATCAAGAAGAATGTCTGATAATTATATATTTCACTGACATGTGTCTTATGTAAAGAAGGAGAATCTTCTGACCACCCAGTGCCTGATCCTAATCTTGATAAGATACTCTCAATCAAGGATTATGCTGAGAAACTTGTTGCATTCGGTGAACCTCATCTCAAGCCTCTTGCTGACCGTGTGGCAAGGTTATGGCTTGCTGAACTGAGCCTTGTCAGGTATCGTGCACGTTGTCGAAACAAGTGGTACAGAGATTGTTAGTTGAATGAGAAGAAAAAAGGCTTTGTTCTCCTACTAGGGTGACAGCTCCACCTAAATTTGGTTGGCCATCTCTTTCTGATGATCGTGGTCGTCCACAGTGTGTTTGTGGTGTGAAACCTAAGGTAAAAATATGTAATTTTCTCCTTGTGCATACAAGGGTAAAGAAAACCTTCACTTGGTGAAAAGTGACAATAGAGGACAAACATTTTTAGATACTGTATTATGCTTTGAACAACAAATGACCGCATTGGAGCATGTTTGTCTAGTTTGAATGACCCCGGTGATGCTTCAGCACAGGAACATTGGTGTCACTCTAGTTGGGTGCAAGATGCGATCCATGCACTTCCTGGGGAAAATGAGATCCAAACTGATCTTGAAATCAGGCAGCGTATAACCGACATTCAGCTAATCGTGTGTCAAATCATCCCTCTCTGAGGAGGGGGCTGTGCTGAGCATGACTGATATAAACAATGATCATGTTGTAATCTTGCGTGAAAATAAAATCAACAAATCAGATAACCAGAAGAAATATGTGAAAACTTATAGTAAAGCACATACCCAACATGGAGGTTGTGCAGCCTCCACATCACAATGAGAGTGAAAAGGTGATGCTTTCCCAATCTGTTGGAGATGCTGTTGATTATGGCATAAAGTAGGATACCAATGCCGAAATTGATGTTGTGAAATTATCTTGTACATTGCGAAATGAGCCACAGTACTTGAGTATAGAGACAAATGGAAGTTCAAAAGGCATGCTGGATGATTTTGATGGTCCTGTACTCCATTTTCTTCGAGAGAAAGTGCTGTTTGGTCCTGATGCAGACCGTGTTACAGGTCAACGTACCGATGATGCCCGCAAAATTGTTGATGTTTTATCCCAGATTTTGTTTTTTACACAATGTGAAGACTGACCGTCAAGGAAAGCACAAGCCAAAGAATGATACAGGTTTTGTTCATACGGCTGAAACACCTGTATCTCGTTCCGGTCACATGACTTTAAGTTGGTCAAAATGGTGGACTTAATAAATTCCTTCAAACATCTTCTTCTCCAGACCCACCAGTCAGAATGCTACCAAATTTGGGTTACAACCTTAGGCCAGGGCCCAGATAAGCTACAGGTCCAGTGGTCATATTTTTTAGTATTAGTGTTATCGTAAAAGAATTGCTGCGAAAATTAAAGATCCCTAAAAGGACTCATCGGTTTTTTGGTAATGTGTTTGTGGAGACTGGAGATAATCAGTTGTATAAATATGTATTGACCTTGACCTTAGGGTATGACCTTGACCTTAAAGGGCCTCAGAACATGTTTAAATCGATTGGCTACACTAAAAACCATCAGTTCACTTGCAGTACTTAGATCATCTCAGAGTATGCATTGTGGAGATACACCTGATATTTGACCTTGACCTTATGGGGGTGACCTTGACCTCTTAGGGTCTTGGAACATGTCTCAATCGATTGGACATCCTAAAAACAATCAGTTTACATTCTTAGATCTTCTCGATCAGAGCATGCATTTCTGTAATATGGCCATTTCCTCATCAATATGCTTGAATCATTTTATCCTGAAATACTTAATCTATTAGTCTACAACATATGATTTCACTGCAAAAGTGGTTTTTCGTGCCATATGCAAATATATCAAGTGGCTAAGTTTTCACACTCACTCCATTCCATTTTTCTTGGACTTCGAATTGTAAGCGGACACAATAAGATTTCGGAGACGAATGCCATTGAAGTCACTCCTGTTGAAAATTGTGACGGTATTGATTTTGTACCTTACGTACAAATCAACATTCCACCAGGGCTCGTATTCAATATTTGTGAGAATGCAGGAATGCAGGCATGTAGCACCACCCAGAGTACCATCCACAGCTTTTTCTGCTCCAGTATCCACCATGAATGTACTCGATTGTGTAGCCTTGCCGAACACTATGGTTGCTGGGGTTTGTGAATGGTAAATAGACAAAAGGGGAGACAAGAGGAAGGAGGAGAAAGAGGTTGGTTTTATTGTCTGGGATATGCACAAACCTATCTTGTGTCTGAGGATGAACATTTTGTAAAAAAAATATTGATACAGCCATTTATGATAGCCAACTCTTGCTCTTTATCCTTTTGACTGTAAGTTCAATGTTAACATGATAATTGAAACTCTCATTTTCACTCAAGGACTCTTCTTTAGCTTTGGTTTAGGCAGCATTTAAGTGTGTAACATCTATATTCGTGTGAAAATACATTATTAGGTGAGGTTAATTCCCCCGACCCAATTATCATGGCCGGGCGGTTAACACCAACCAGGTCGGATCACCGAGCGGTTTTCCTTGGAGGCGAACAGCCGAGTTTCTCGGAGATTATGGCACGCGCGGAAAGAAAAGGGCGGCACGGACGAAGCAGACGGACGGAAGCACAATGGGGTTTATCTCGAACCCACGACAAATAGACAACACAAGCAACTTAAAACAAACATGGGGGTTTAATGAAAATAGATCAAATATTTACAATGGTAATACTTCAAAGTGTAATCATAAAACGTGAGGCAACTTAAAGCCTAAAGTCGAGGCGCATCTACACACAGACTTTAATACAGACAAGGGGAAAAATAAAAGAAAAGAAAATCCTCCCTTCATTCTGGCACTTAGCTTTGTCCAGAGATGGTCTTTATTGAAATTTGGGGTCAAGCCGTGTCGTCCTGCGTGGGAAGATGCGCCTAAAATGGCGCCGAGCCACTCTCTGGGTGGGAAACGTACGTGAGGTAATTTGTGAGGCGGTATTCAACACCAGGGCTTTCCAACTGATGTGCAGCTTCTTCTCATGAACGAATCTGCCAAATGTTCCTCTCTTACTTGAGGGTCGCTCACAACTATCGCCCACCTTCCGCCTCGACCATACGACGAGACGATCTCTGAGGCCCTGTGATAAGGCCATGAGGCATGCTCTTCTTCCCTCCTCAGAAACGTACACATTTCACTGCTCAGCCGAGCAGTCAATGACTTGCGTCTTGCCCAGCACGAGGGTAAATTCACAGCACGACACGAGAATTGTGTTGCTGTATTTCGTTGTGTCCAGACATAGCCAGCCAGCAAGACCCCCTGACTCGATCGTATCCCCCCATAACTGTCCTCTCCCTTCTCTCGCTCTGAACCTCACTTTCCTTCCACCTGCTCTATGACGTCACACCCGTTAATCATCCACTCTGAGGGCATGGTTTCGCCAGCCGTCACCCCTGTGGGTGGGGTTTTCTGCCTGCTTGGACACGCAGCTCGGTTGTTGTTGTTTTAAGTACGTGATTCCTTTTTATCGTGAGTCTTGAAATGCAAAAACATAGGAAAAGGTCAGAGGGGGCAATTACATACTGGGGGAAATTGGCCTTAATCCCTATTTAATTAACACAGCACCACCCCCCGTGTGGTGACAAGTAACACTAAAACTCACAGTTTCCCCACGTAATTTACATCGACATGTCTCCGACACATCCACGGACCAAACAACTCCATACAATCCTAACTTTGCTTTGAAATTCCTCCATCTATCCCACAAACACAACAATATATAGTCATTATTTCCTGTCGGGATCCATTGACTGACGGTCTTTCTTTTCGGCTATCACCAAAGCTTGGATAAAACAGATGAAATTGGTAAGATGACAAACAGGTGTGGAAAAGGATACTATATAACATCATATAAAAATAGGGGCAATACCTCTGGGTGCTCACCTGGTAGCAGCTGGATAAGAAAATCAGGGAACCCCTGGTCGGCGTGAGTAGGGTGGATATACTGATTCTGGCTCACTTTTCCCCATGTAAATGAATGGGGGATTTTCAGAGAGAGACTAATTGTTCTACATTATGTAGTAAAAGGAATTTGGGGATTACATGAAAACACACGACTGAAAAATATAAATATATTGTTGTGAAACAAGATGAGATATTAAATTGATATTTTTCAATAAATAAATGGATGCGAAAGAAAGAGCAAGAAGATTTAGGGAACATCAAGAGTTGTTTCAAAAGTTGTAAAACAACAGGAAGACATAAAGAAGAAACGCAGGCAAAAACTAACGGGTGAAGAAGCATTTGAAAGAAAACAAGAGAAATTTTTAAACCACTTTTAAAAACTTCCAAAGAAAAATTATAGATGTTTCCACAGTTCCCACAATAAAATATACTCCTAGAAAGCTCCAAATGTTAAAAGATTTCAGTCAAATGACGGAGGAGAATTAGAGCATATAGGAGAATTAGAATATGATGATGAAGGATTATTTCAACAAATGGAAGAGATGAATCGACCCCCTGATTATATTGTGAATGCTCTTCAAAACAATGAATATTCAGCGGATTCAAAAACCAAAGCAGGCTCATTCCAACAGAACAATCAGCAATATTTCATCTTGTTCAAGAAAAGGTATTGATATTTAATGATGAATTAAGGTTCTTGAATTCTGCTCGACCCCCTGTCAAACTAACTCCGAGATTAATGTTTCTTCTCACAAAAGATGGAAGACAAGGTTCAACTGTGAGGGATGAATCAAAGTATATTGATAAACCATTGGATATGAGAAATAATGATGATAAAGTTATATATTGATCTGCTGAACTCTGTTGATTATAGGGTTATTCTTTCTGGTAAAAGTAGAAGAATGAGAAGAGAAAACACATTATTCAGGCTTTAAGTATCCTTGGTTCAGGTGTTAGTTTTCTTCCAAATGACCCATCACAATTAGTTAATAGACTGTTATTGTTGTTAGGCAGTAAGAAGGCTGGATAATAACAATTGTTTTAATGAAGCATCAGCCATTTTAGACCAGTTGATGAACATGAAAATAATTAATAAACATCAATATAAAGACATTTATCTCATATTAAATAAGATGAGAAGCACAATCCTTAGTTTCAATTTCACAACAAGCGACCACACATCTTCATTCCCATACCCACTACAACTTGACACAACAACAGAATATGAGGCATCTTTATTGTCCATGGAACTTATAATACCTTATTTAATATAACTGATAAAAATGACAAGTTAGTTATAATCCGGGAAGTGGATACAAAACGATAACAGTCTCACCCGGAGCATATGAGATTTCTCAAATATCTCCGAAATTGCTCGTCTATGAAAGAACAGGGTGATGAACCAAAAAATATTTCATAGACATTCAAAAACATACTTCAAAATCAACGATTAAACTTAAAATAACTACAAGGTTGATTTCACAATTGATAATTCATTTAGAGAGTTATTGGGTTTCTCCTCAAAAAAGATTGAAACTAATGGGACGTTTTACAGTGATAATTTCATTCAAATATCCTCAGGAATAAATCGGTATTAATTCAGTTGATTTGATTGATGGTGCTTATAATGATGGAATAAAAACAAATACAATATTTCATTCAGCGCATACTCAACCCCAATTGTTATAAAATTCAATATGGAACCCAAAAATTTGTTTATCTCCCTGTGTCAGGAAAAACCATACACAGAGTAAATTTTAGGATAACCGACCAAGATAATCGTATGATTCTTTTAATGGAGAAGTTATATCCATCAGAATTCACCTACGTGAAGTTTTCCAATAAATAATACGATGGTTATTGTGAGGAAACACGAGTTGGAAAATATAAAATAATTACAGGGGATGGGATGTTCCTTTCCCCATACTACAAGGGCGAAGGTATGTATCTTGGTAGAGGATACTATAAACCTATGAGACAAAGGGTGTCGGACATCAATTTCGAGGGAGTGGGATAATTGATACTCTAATGGGTATCGTTCAACTATTCTTAAACATAAAGACCTAATGGTTCAACTGCTTCTGCTGTGGAAATGTAGCAGGTGCTATAAAGAGTATAAAAGATGCCCAAAGGAATCTCATAAATTACAAGCAATAAAAGAAATTAAGAAAGGCAAAACTCAGTTGTCTCCCAAGAACGACAGAAAATAATTCGAATACTTGGATCAGGGTTTCAAAAGTTTTAACATCTTTTTTCCTAAATAAATACAAGTATGGAAGCAATTGATAGTATCTATGATTTGGATGATACTATTATTATCTCAAACTCCACTAAAAAGAGATTACTTCAGAGTAAATGCAATAACTGGAACAGACTGGAATACAAATGGTACAAAAGTTTTTGAAATAAATAATCAACAAACCTATTTGAATCTATCCGAAAGTTTCTTGTTGTGTAAATTTACATTCACTAAGGCTGGGAATAACACAAACGCCACACTCGTAATGATTTCTTCTGGAAAATGTTGATAGTGTTCGTTTGTACATTGGAACACAAGAAGTTGAAGCGGTTGATTATGTCTCTGCTGTATCTGAAATGATGAAATTTACACTATATTCATTCGGTGATAGAATGGAAAGGGGCTGTCGAAGGTTTTATTCCTGATATGTCAACGGGAACAAACACAGACCCTGGATATAATCAAAGGAAAGGAATGTATAATGATGATACAAAAGCAGGTAATAGTTTTACTGTGGCAGTTCCTCTTAAAGGTATATTTGGATTTTGTGATCATGATAAAGTTCTGTATGGTCTTAAAATTAGATTTCAACTACAAAGGAATGATAATGAAAATAGATTACTTTTTGTGTTGGTAGTGCTTTTGGTGAGCAGAATAAATTTGTAATTGATGAAAATGAGTTGGTATATTAGTGAATATACTCCTAATCTTAAAACAGAAGAGATGTTGAAAGAAGACTTAACTCAAAGAAACCACTCGGTGTATCATACCTCAAACGAAGATGCCAACACGTTAAACTCAACCAAACCACTTACACGTGGAATTTGGTGTTCTGGAAGGAAAGCCACGATATCTGTGGATCATTTTAAAAAGCCAGATGGTGATACTGCGACTGAATAAGAATAATGCATTGAGTGATAATGCTAAGGTGAAACAACTTCGTTTTCTCTAGATGGCACATTTTACCCCGAGATAGATTTGGAAATTAATTGGGAAAAAAATGATTTTGCTGAAGCATACAAGTCTTACCAAAAGGTGTGTGAAAGTAATGGAATAAAGAACCTATTTTGGATATGACAGCATTTATAAGTTTTGTATACAATCATGCGTTTGACCTGAGTGCTCAAAAGAAACTAATAAAGTCTAATCGAGTGGATACTTCCCTATACATTGAAAGAGGAGAAGTGAAGAAGTTGATGCATATTGTTTGCTTTTGGAAGAAACAGAATTACAGATTAATACAGATAATGGTGTTATGATTAGTTCTCACTTAATTTTTTGTTAAATAATGAGTGGCAAAGTACCAACTGGGGTATATGTTAATCAAATCAATCTTCATAAACTATCATCTTGTGTTCAAATCAAAAAGCCTTGTACGATTAACGTTAATACAATTCAGAGAAAAGGAGCAGTAAGAATTGATGTTTGCTCACAAGAGAACAGGTTAAAATCTTGAACGATACTGGCTCACTTAAAATTAAAATGACAAAACCAATGTTGAAAAAATATTCAATAAGAGAGACGAGTGGAGGATTTCTCCCATTTCTAATTCCTTTATTTGCTGGTTTAAGTGCGGTTGGAGCATTGACGGGTGGTATTTCAACAGCGGTGAAAACTGCCAACGAAAGGAAGGCTCAACTCCGGCTCAAAAAGAATTGGAAAGACATAACAAAGAGTTGGAGAAAACAATTAGTGGAAGTGGTGTAATTGTAGATTTTGCTGAAAAACTGAAGGTCTGCCTGATAAAGCGAGATTGTTAGTTGGAGATATGCTTTCTTCTATCGACAAGCAGGTGTAAAATTAACTAAAAGGGGTAATGGATTATATCTTTCTAATAAATAATGAGCATTGATGAGTGGTTTAAAGAATTTGGAAAGAATACAACATCAAATTTACAACTTGTCAAATATTGTAGGAAATTAAAAATTCATAATGTGGTTATTTGTATGAGAGATGAATAACAAATGTGCCGAAACATACAAAGAATATTATTATGAACTTAGAAGATAATAATGGGAACGGTTCTCATTGGGTTTGTATTTTAATAATCAAGACAATATTATTTTGATAGTTTTGGTCTTCCACCACCTGTTGAAGTCATAAAAATTCTACAGAATGGTGTTTATCAAACATTTCAAGTCAAGAATTAAATTCTAAGTGTTGTGGTCAATTATGTCTATATGTGTTATTTCAACTCAACAAAAATAAAAATTTTTATGACATTATTTTTAATCTAATATAAATGACTTATGTTGGGAAAGATGGTTCTATTTTGGTGTATCCCAAGAACTGGATATTTGATTTATCAAATTATTACACAAAGGCACAGGCTGAACGACATAAATATAATATAACAAAATATTAATATGAAAAATGCTTATAAATTAAAAAATTAATCCAAGCCCGACTGACGCGAATGACTTGGTGAGATTAAGCGATTTATCACAATATATATCCTTAAATAAAACGGCTGTGTATTCCAAAGATACAGAAGTGTTGATTTTTACTCCAGGTCATACAGAATTCACAGTTCGAATTAAAATAAATTTTTAAAAGAAGGGCGTATGATTTGTATGAGAATAGAACAATGGGGTATGATATGAATGATTAGGGTATAATTGGTCATTTAAAATTAACCTCGAAGACCTGGAGCAATTAAATCAGTCTCGTAAGGAAGAATATTATCCACTTGGTATAGAGAATGAGTTTTGTGGAGCCACGATTAGTAAACAACAATAAAAGAATTTAATAAGGGTAAATATAATAATGGTTTTGCCCTCGTTTATATCATGAAAACAGAAAAAACAGGATTATATATAATAAGTAGGGAAATACAAAATGATTTAACTATGGGAAGATGGGGAGGTGTTTCGTGTCATAATATTATTCTAACATATATTTCTAATACATAAATGACAGCAAGAAGGCTTCAAGAAAATTATCATTTCTGTGTCCAAGCATACCTTCAAGAAAGGGTATTCGGTATTTTAATAAATATGTTCTACAACATAAGAATGATGTATTTTCAATAAAAGTATGGCTTTATGCTGATGTTGATAAACCGACAACTTTAGATTTAATTAGAATGTTAAATAATGAAAAAATTATAAAGTTAAGAAAACGAAAGGCTCTTTTAGAAATTCAGAAGAAATTTTATTGGTTTCCTGTTGTAAAAAAAATTATTTTGGATACAGGAATAACAAGAAATCCTGATGAATATATGTATGATATTCTATGGGGTGTAAGCGATTCAAGTATAGTAAGGGACGAGGAAGGAGTTGAAGAGAGAGAAGAGGAGGGAGAGAGAGAGAAGAAAGAGAAAGAGGGAAAGGGAGGAAAGAGAGAAGAAGAGAGGGAGGAGAGGGAGAAGAAAGAGAAGGAGGAGAGGGAGAAGAGAGAGAAGAGAGAGAAGGAGGAGAGGGAGAAGAGAGAGAAGAGAGAGAAAGAGGAGAGAGAGGAAAGAGCGAGACAAAATAAATATCAAAAATATGGAAACCAGTGAGATTCAAAAAAGATTGGTGGTATTACAGAAAATAACTCAACCACCGAGGAGAAAACAAAGAATTGACAAGTCTATTTGCAATATTTTCTTCAAGACTATTGACATCGTTTTCAGGGAGAGGATATTGATGTTAATTCAAGTTTTTCATTTTTTTTTTTCTTAAATAAATGCAGGAGAGAGTGAAGGCATTTCTAAGGATTCTTTATGTTTTAAAAATTAAGATTCAAATGTGCATGTTGGAAACTAAAAAGGTTTTGCACTCTGTAGGATTTTTCTCATAAATAAATGAGTTATTGTCTCAAATGTAAAAAGAAAACTAATACTAAAAATATTTCATATATTAAAAGTAAAAATAACAGGGTTATACAAAAAGTATATGTTCGGTGTGTGGTTCAAAAAAAAATCAATTTATCTCCAAACACAAACTCGGAGGAGATATACAAAAGTTTTTATCAGGAAGTAAATTTACAACGACTGGAATACCGGGGGGAATTACATCTACCAGGGTATTCTTTCTGTGGTCCAGGCACAAACTGGATAAAAGATTAGATGAGGCAGACAATCCTAAACCATGGAGTAAACCTATCAATAGGGTTGATGAAGTGTGCATGAGGCACGATATTGATTATGGGAATACCACAACTTTAGAAGAAAAGCATGAAGCCGATAGAGAAATGTTGTATAATTTGTCTCTGATACAAAATCCAACCTTGAGAGAAAAAAGTTGATAGGTTCATCGTGAAGAAGATGATCAGTGCTAAATTGAAACTTGGACTTGGAAATTCAAAAAACGTATAGGCTCTAATGATGTCATTAAGACTGAAGAGCAATTAGCTGATGAATTACATAAACCAATTATCACAAAGTTTCAGAGAAGGAAAGTTTATTCCAAGGAAGTTGATTATATCTGGTCTGCTGATTTGATTGAACTCAATAATGATAAGGGGTACAAGTATGCTTTAACCGTTATTGATTTGAGGAGTAGATACGCATGGGTTGCCCCTTTAAAAAACAAAACAGGTAATACTTTATGTTAGCCTTTCAACAGATATTTATAAAAAAGTAAGAGAAAACCTAAAAATTGTGGACTGATGAGGGTAGAGAGTTTTATAACAAGACATTTATGAATTTTCTAAAGAATACAGTATTACATTATACAGTACCTTTAATGAAGGGAAGGCCGTTGTTGTCGAACGTTTTAATCGTACCTTAAAAGAGAGACTATATAAAAAATTCACACAACTCGGTTCACAACAATGGTTATCTTTTATTCAGGATATTGTGGATAAGTATAATAACACGATTCATACGTCAACAAATATGAAACCATCAGAAACATTTACAAATTAAAATATGAAAAAGAGATTAATGTCAGAAAACCTAAGTTCAAAGTTGGTGATATCGTAAGAATATACAGGTGGAAATCTCATTTTGAAAAAGGTTTTCGTAAATGATGGACTAACGAACTTTTAAAATTGTTTCTGTAATAGATACGGTTCCTTGGACTTATAAGATATATGATTTGGAAGGGGAAGAGATTTTAGGTTCATTTTATTCACAAGAATTACAAAAGACAAAGATAAATTGAATTTTTTTGACTCCACCCACAAACCACACAAGCTCCACCCACATAAACCCACCCCACACAAACTCCACGCAAGTTCCACACAAAAACCCCACCCCAACAAGCTCCACAAACACAAAACCGCACACAGCTCCATACACACAAACCTACACAAGCTCCACCCACATTCATCATATTCACATAATTAGTGATTAGTTAATTAGTTCCCCACACACAACATGTTTATTTAATTAAAAAATTCTTCACTCATCCACACAAGCTCCACCCATCCACCATCCACCATCTCTCCACACAAACCTCATCCACACAAGCCCCGCCACACAAGCCCCGCCCACACACGCCCCACCAACGCAAGCCCCGCCCACACAAGCCCCTCCCCCTCATCCCCCCCCCCTCATCCCCCCCTCCTCCCTCCCCCCCCCTCATCCCTCCCCCCCCCTCCCCTGTGCGCCCCCCACCTTTGACCACCACCTCCCTCATCCCACCCCCACCCTTCCCACACACACACGGGGAGGGGAGGGGGTGGATGAGGGAGGTGATGGGTCATTGGGGAGCGCACCTACCCCCTTCATGTCTTGATTCTTTTTTATAATTCAAAATCAAGTAATTGTAAACAAAACAAATATAATTCATCAATATTGAAAATATTAAATATATCATTTGCGAGAATGTATAATCTTTCCCAGCAATCTTCTTCAGATGTCTTGTGATTTCGAAACTCAGACACCATATTCTGTTTTGAAACAAAAAGTGGATAATAATTAGGTTTTATAAAGATAATTACATGGTAATATTAATAAGCCTGGTGTTGGTTCTCAGTTCAAGCCTCGTTGACCACTGAATTAACACACCAGGAGGCGACTCAGCCTGTCATCCTTCCGAGGCCAATAAAATGAATTCCGGTGTACTGGCATAACCGCGTCCAAACTAATGATGCAACCAACATAAGGCGACATTCCAAAGAAAGAGTGATATTAATAAAAGAATAAATAAACAAATAACTAAATAATAATTCAGAAACATTTACCTCCAGAAAATCATGTGTTGTATCAGATTGGTTCAACAGCTTATGTTGTGTGATCGAGCTGAAAAAAAATAAATAATGAGTCAAGGGTATAGATGGAGAGACAGATAGAGAGAGGTAGGTAGAAAGACAGACAGAGAGACAAACAGAGAGAGAGAGAGAGAGATACAAAGACAGACAGGGAGAGATACAGAGAGACAAACAGACAGGGACAGAACACGCACACACGCACACGCACACACACACGCACACGCACGCACACACACATATACATACACATAATACACACACACACACATACACACACATACAAACACACATACACGCACCACACACACACGCACGCACACACAAGCGCACACACACACACACACGCACACACACATACACAGACACACACACACACACACACACCAACACGCACACACACACACGCACGCACACACAAACACACGCACACACACACGCACGCACACACACACGCACACATACATACATACACATAATCACACACACACTACAACACACATACAAACACACATACACGCACACACACACACACGCACGCACACGCACGCACACCACACCGCACACACACGCGTGCGCACACACACACACACATACACACACACACACACACGCACACACACATACACATAATACACACACACATACACACACACACGTCTCACCGTTGGTTTAATTCACTCGAGATCAGTGGCCTTGATAAGTCTTCGGACCAGTCATTACAAATGTTTTTCAATTCTCTTCTAAAATCACTGACTTCATCAATAAGGCATTTATCTCATCCACCTCATCGTCAAATGTAAATTCCACGTCATCCAGGCACCTGCCACAAAACAAAAAATATTTTAGCATTATCACGATATATTTATAATCATTTGCTTCATCGTTCAAAGAGGAACTAAACCATACAAAACGTACCAACTTTGTAGTGAATGTTATCTTCATCGGAAGAGAGCAAGTCCATGGCTCAGTTTTTTTTTACCATTGGTACAAGATGGTAAAGATCAGAGGGCTTGATAAGACGTCGTGTGAGTCATTAAGTCTTTTTCAATTCTCTTCTCAGATGATCGACCTCTACAAGAGATTAATTCCATGCACCTCGTCGTGATATATAAACTGCTCTTCTTCCTGCCTGGCCTGCCAGGAAAAAAAATATATATCAGAATTATCACGATTCAATATATAATCACTTGCTTCATCGTTCAAAGAGAAAACCATCTACAAACTTACCAGCTTTGTGTTGAGCTGTTTTGTTCGTTGGGAGAAACGATCGTTGATGCCTCAGTTGTAAAAATAAAATCCTGTCTGGCAGAAACTTTCTCTGGCGAATCACTTATAAGGCAGCGATGAGGAAATTTCCAGAACATCGGGTGTGGCCACAGGAAATGACGCTTCTGGTGAGACAGCTTGGAAAATAATTGGGCGATTATATTCCTTGTATGAATCATTTTCGAAACATACTTAAAATGCTTGATTAAATTGATTTAATTACTTGCTTGATTAAACTTGAAGCTTAACTTAATTAAACTTATGTTTTAAAGCCTGTCCGTGTTTCGAATTGGTATAGATAAACACGAGGTGTTCGATCACACAATAGTTCCTGTTTTTTTCACAGCACGACGATGTCGAAAAAAAACACTTCCTCATTTTACCAGCACGACCGTGTCGAAAAAAAAAACACTTCCTCATTTTACCAGCACGACCGTGTCGAAAAAAAACACTTCCTCATTTTCACAGCACAAACTGAAAACATTTAAAAAACTAGTTTATGGTGTGGTTTATACAAAAAATATATACAACTCAGTGAGTGTCAGATGAGATCATTAAGAGAAGTATATCATTTCGTAATGGCACAAAAGGGTATCTTGAAAAATATAAAGATTCAAATGTTTTGTTTTTAAATATTTTAGATGGGGATTATTGTGCAAAGAAAATTAAACTATTGAAGGAATATGAGAATGAACAAATGTTTATAGTTCAATGAGTGAGCTAAACAATATGCATTGTTTATTTGAAAATGAGTGTCCCTAGGCTTACAGGTTTCAGATATTTCTTCAGAATCACCTTGAACAAACCACATTACTACGTTGCTACTTGAACCAATCTTTATCTTGTCGCATTGTTATTTGAATAGAATGCCCCTAGGTTAAAAGGGGAGACAAACAAATATACCTTGGGATAAAAGGGGTGTAATTTTAGGGGAAAAAAAATGTGATCGCTCG
>CM068956.1:134859679-134875523 GCA_035128595.1 Eptatretus atami
TCAGCATTCATTTACCCTAAAATTGACACCCCCTTTTATCCAAGGTATGTTATTTGGTTTGTCTCCCCTTTATACCTAGGGCATTCTATTCAATAACCAATTGCGACAAGATAAAGATTGTTCAAAGTAGCAACGTAGTAATTGGTGGTTGTTCAGTGATTCTGAAGAAATCACTGAAACCTGTAACCTAGGGACCACTCAGTTTTTCAAATAAACAATGATATTGTTTAGCTCACTCATTGAACCTATAAAACATTGTTCATCTCATATCCTTCAAGTTTAATTTTTCTTCCTTACAAATCCCCATTAAAATCTTAAAAACAAAACATTTGATCTTTACTATCTTTTCAAAGATCTCCTCTTTGTGCCATTACAATGATATTACTTCTCTTAATATCTCATCTGACCACCTCCTGAGTTGCATATCATTTGGAAGTATAGTAAATTGTTTCATTGTTCAATTGAAAACCATCGAAGTTCTTCATCCATTCAAGATATTTATTTTTCTGTACATCCCAACTCATGGTTTTTAAATTGATTCGCTTATTTGTTTTATTACTTTGTTTAGTATTTTTTTCAATAGACTTATTGATATTTTCCACATTATTATGTTTCCATTATATATACCAAGACTGTGATTTTCTCCATCTTTTAGTTTATAATACTTGTTCGACCATTATATTACCGTGAAAAAAACCTGCGGGTAGCCTTAAAAAACCCATAACCCATCTTCCCATCGTTAACACTTTGTGTCCATATGGAAACCAATCTACTGTCTAGTCACTCTTTCATACAATATCCATATGAACACAATTCTATCCTTATCTAAAATAATCTCTTATCATCAAAGCTCCTAATGCACTTTTAATTACTTCGTCACTATTATATTGTTATGTTTAACTTCTTATTGTATTACATTTTCTATATTTTCTTTCTTATTCATCAAACAATTATAATTAATTTCTAAAAGTATTTGATTTCTTGATTACAGTAATTTTCTTTGATCCCTTAACTTTATCAATCTGATCCTATCACCTATACTTTATAGAGCATTATCCTTTGCTCTCAATCCAATAAACTCACTATTGACTTTTCCACCCATACTTCATTCTCTATTCATAACCTTTACCAATCTACGCCTTTTCTTATTGCTTTTGGAATGATAGACTCGACATTTTCTAGCTTACCTACAAATATTAACTATGATCTTCATTATTACCTCATAGTATTAGTTTTCATATTTTAATTAAACACGGCATACATTCTGTTTATATTCTAGGTTATAAAATACTTCTGCTTTTCCACTATAACCAAATGAAACAAATTTTCACCATTTACTCTTCTTAAGAGCTTATATAATTTCTATACAAATAAACTAATTATCATACTATAGTATCTTTCGATAAGTTAATTCAAGAGACTGCTTGTTGATGTATTATAATATTTTCTTTTCCCAATAATCTTCAATAAACTTCACTTTTTCTCATTCTCAATGCCAAAACAGATTGTCTGAAATAATCCCTATTTCTTTCTCATCTGCAAACACGTGTGATTTAATATCAACTCTATGTATATGTATTTTTCATCTCACTATTGTGATGTTTTTGCACTTTTGCTTATAAATTTCATTGCTATGTCTCTCTCCAAATAATAAAAGCTATGACATCTGTAATTTATATACACCATCCTCTTCAACTTTAACTTTTGTATGTTTGCTCTCTAATAAATCTTCGTGATCATGATACATAGTGTAAGTATATCGATTCTTTATCCAGGGATCTTTTGTTTTACTGTTCAACTCTATGACATATTTTTCTACCTCACCAACCAGTCAGCATAAAATTCTCATATCTCTCCATTTGCTGCAATAACATTCCCTCTTTATTTTAACTGTTGTTTCAAATATTCTCTTCTTGTTTATTTCCTCTTTGAGTAAGCCTACCAGTATAGGAATCGTTTATGATAATTCCCTTAAAGCTATTCTTACCTTTATTGTTGGGTTGTCTTTGCTCACATGCAAAGGAAATCTTCTAGTGCCCATATCCTATATCTTAAGGAAAATTCCTCATTAATAGGTTACTAGCATTAATCAAGCTTCAAAATATCCATTCATAAGCCCCTTTCTTTTACTTTTCGTACAATTATTCTTTTTTCTTCTCTTGAACGACTGATTAATTGTCTAATTTAATATTTTACGAGTCAATTCAGTATCCTTTCAAATTCTCTCAATCGTCTCTCTTGGATCTATTACTAATCATCAATCTAATTATCTACTCTGTCTCCTACTCCTCACTCTAATGTTACCATTATAGGCATAAAGATTATTCTGAAATGTCATAACTCATCTTTTCGATCCCCCTTGAATTTCCATGGCTGATACGTAACGATATTGATATTATTAAGTTACGAATATTACTCCCTTTGTCATCTCGACCACTATTATACATTTATACAAAATTACACATTTAATGACCAATTTCAGACTAAACTTTATATTACACTACATATCTTGATCTCTCAATCTCTGTCTAATCTATCATGTTTTTGCTCATAATATTAGGAAAATAGTATCAGTACCTATTTACTCACTATTTTATCTTTGCCTTTCAATGTTGATTACGTCGATATGTAATACACTCTATCTGTATCTTTTAAACAGATTTCTCATTTTTTGCTGTGAGGAATCTATTGCTTTCATGCCGACTCTCAACGCAGTATAATTGCTTACAGATACATGTATATTATCCTCGTTATAATCCAATAAGTCCTTTAATATAGCCCTTACTTTCACCCATCTCGATTTCTGTACGAACTTGTATCTTTCAAGCAAATCATTTGATCTATTCAATCTTTATATGCCTCTATGTTCTATCTGTGTTGTCGATTATAATATCAGTATACATCTGCCTCAGCTCCAAGCATAGAAGAAAGGACCTGTGAGCGAAATTATGGTCACCAGTTACATTATCTCACTCAATGCCTTAATTCTTCATAACCTATCATTATTCTCTATGATCAGATAAGTATAATCCTTCTACTGATCTGTTTCTTAAATTCGACATTCCACACATCAGCTCTATAGTTGCCTCGCTTCATCTTCAACACACCCAGCTAATTCTTTCGTCAGTTTTGTAAAGTGCATTAGCTTATGCGTTGTGATTCTTTAACGTTGAATATTCTCCAAGCTTCTTTTATCTTATGATTTTGACTTATTCTCTCACTAATTGATGTCTTTTTGCACCACTGATGTTTCTTTGAGTTGTATTGTATTATATCTCCATATTTATACCTTCTTACCTTCTCATGTTTTTTTATCGTTTATTGCTTCTAGCGATTAGTTATTCAAAGCATGATATATTATAGAATACTATCCTCTACAGTCTACTCATAATTATCTCCTTCTATTAATTCTCTTACATTTGCATCAACTGGACATAATCACTACACACCAACCAATCAATAAGCAAATGCTTATTAAATTTCATTCTATCTTCCTCTCTGTATAGAAAATTTCTTCAATCTTTTATTCATAATATGAATTCAGATTCTTATCTAATCTGTCCACAATTCGTTTTAGATAATTTACCCCTCTTACTGAAGTAGGACTGCTCAGCAGTTAATCCTCACTTTAACGCTTTTGTTATGCTATTATAACCGCTAGTATTTTCTTATTTCGTATATCCAAGTAATCTTTGATTGATATTTCCTGCGGACATACTCAGGCATATAAATACCTTCGATAGCAAGATTCTCCTCTTCATTCCCTTTCTTATCTTTGAAGATTTTATCTTCGTAGAGCTATTTCAGATATCTTCACTATTACTTTTTAGTAACGGTCAGAGATAATTTCTTCACATTTAATCATTCTCTTCAATCCTCTCTTGTGTTCCATTATAGATTTATCAAAAACTCTGTCTGCCTCTATCCACTATTTACCTATTAAAATATATCTCTTTTACTCTATTGTGTAGCGTTGTTGCCTCTTAGTTTAGCAACTCTTCCCTCTATTTTTAATTTAAGAAATTTATCTCAACTCATAGAGAAAAAAACGTTGGCTAAGTGAGCTATGTAGTTTTAGTATGAGTTATTGTACTTTTCTAGAATGTTTCCTCTATGTTCCAATTAGTGATAATCATATGAATGAATCTTCCAAGATCGTATCCAATTAAGTTAGATATGTTACGTTATGATTGTCTATTTTTCTGCTATATATTAGTAGAAGTGTACTTTCATATTAGTGTGTGACAATGTATCATTCTAAGTGCCAGAAATATTTCCCACTATAATTGTGTTTCTATATAAGTATTACATTTAGAAAATAAGATGATGTTATAGTTGCTGGCTTTTGTAGAAAGATTAAAACTCCGAATATAACCAACAGAAGTATTGAAATATTTTTTTCATAGATTTACACAGTAGACTGAGCGGGAACCTTCAGTTTTACTTTTTTTATATTCACATTTAATATAGATTTCTTATATTATGCGCCTATACTTTTTTATGAGCATTCTACTCAAGTATTCCCGCATACCTCATACCTATGACGAGACTCGTGTTGACTACTTTCTCTCATAAGTTTTATATATATAATCTTGAACTGTCTTTTCCGCGTTAGTGTTATCGGTTCATAGTTGTTTCTTCTCATTAATTAGTATGGTCTATACTCTTTAATTCAATCTCGTTTTCTAAATCCCGTTGTTCTATCTCTAAAGCTCTTGTTTATGTAGTACAGCATTTCTCATTCCGATACTAACATCCCAAATGATTTCCGAGAGTAAATGGATATAGATTCTCAACACATCACTTCTCCATGATATAATTACTCCAGATACAATCCTATCGAACTATTATGTTTTTGTTTTCGACATAATACTATATTCGTAGTATTAATTGATGAGAACTTCCTTCTTTTTAGTGAAATTTCATCGAGAAAGCACTTCCAGTATTAAATACATTACTCGCTTATGGTTATCACAGCTCTATCCTAAATCATTACTTGTGTGGTTCTGACACTGAGTGTAAATTAACCAACTTATATGTTCTGCTAGCTTAATATATATACTAATATTAGTAAGGCTTTCTAGAGAATTATAAGCTACATTTAATATATCACCAGGGTTGTAAGGATGTATTTTACAGTGCCTATTATAGCTGACACATTCATTCAATGAATATATTCTAGCTTTAATTATCCGTGTTTATTTGGTTAGTTTCTATGATTCGATTCTCTATTATCAGTAATAGAGTAATGAATTAACGATCATCGTTTCTCATCATTCAATTATGTGTAGAGATTTTGTTCATTGCTCTTTGTTCTGATTATCCCAATTAGTACGCTGATGACGAAATTTATATCATTTTCTGCGATTGATTATGAGTATAGATTTTTATTTTGAATCTTTCTCAACACTAAATAATATAAAGACAATTTTTGGTTTTCTTTCAATCATGTCTACAGTTTGTTTATCATATTGTTTAATATCTCAGAACTTATATTTTGCGTAATTACCTTTTAATCTCATTATGCTCCCCGGGTGAGACTTTTCGATTTTACACCTAAATTGACAGACTTATTTCTTTTTACTCATAATTTATAGAATACTTCTATTTTAGTGAGCTTATAGTGAATTAAAATACTCTTTATATGTACAACATATATTCTCATATTTTCATATAGTTTTCTGTTTTACTGCTATAGACTGAATTACATGTATGGCTGCTAGTTATTTTATCAGATGAACTTGACAGAAGTAACGTTTGGGTTAGAGATCGATATTAATCTTGGCCTTGATATATTATCATGTATTTGAAGTGGTTTTTATTTATTTTCTTATTTAGTAGAAGTATTCTAAATTGTATTAGAAGAAAGTTGTAAGAGATTTTTGATTTTTTATGAGTTCATTTTATTCAGTAGAGAGATGAAATTATCTATTTAATATTGAGAATCCACTTCCTACCACGGCTGTATAGTAGTCATCCTCACTCTCAATTTCTTTGAATCTCATGGTTTGCTATTCTTAGTAAAACCTCCCCACATATCAAACGTCTAAAAATTCGTTGAAATACTAAATTGTTGTAAGTAGATAAATTAAAGTGTGAGTACATCCTATAATAAGAGTTTGTCTTCTTGACTCCATTGTCTGTAATCATATAATATATATTTCACTCCATATAAACTTTACTAGAGTTTATCATTATCTATTTGTAGTTTCTATTTTTTATAAACTTTTTTTTAAACATTCCAGGTTTCAGTGATCTAATATCATATAAATTAAGAGTAGTCAGTCGCAGATCAGTGTATGTTTGAAGTCATTTGATGATGTGACCGCGCGTGCTGGCCGCATTGAAAAATCCTTATTTTTAATAATGCCCTCTTAGAAATGCTCCCCATCAACGGTCTTTCTTCAAGATTCAGGCTCCGTCTCCTCGTCTAAGCGATCATATGTTTCTTTGCTCTTGTTGTATCTCTGATCTGGCGTTTCTCTATACGGAAATCTCTTCCCAGGGAAGCAACCAACATAATACCTGTTGGTTTTGTGATTGAGCCCCCCGCGAGCACTTCCGTGTATCTTCCTCACAACTTTCTCTTTGCAACTCCAGAGGAGAGTTATTTTATAATAGATTAAAGGTGATAGTTTGTGTTTCGGGCTGTAACGGATGCTAGTTCACTTATATATGTTTTAAGTATTCTCGTGGTTACAAGATCGCTACTAAGCGACGTCTTGTATTCACCCATATTGTTACCACGCACAAAGGTAGTACTGTATAACTAACAAGACTTTGCTGAAACTCCATTAATATTCTGTGATGTACGTAATTTCGTGTTCTATTTTACACGGTAGGAGATCTATAGTGCGTCAACTTTACAATTTTTTGTAGAAAATCTCTGCTTAGTTATAATTTTTACAGTGAATCTCTGTCTTATGGCATACTAAAAATGTCTCTTCCACTTCGAAAATTATCACCTTTATTATTTGACATGCAAAGGTTGAATAGTCTTGGCATTAACACCAATGAAAGATTTTCCGTCTGAATTGACAGTTTTCGTTGATTCTTACAGCGTGAATCTGCTGCGTAACTATTAACAATAAAGACAATATTTTCTATGTAATAAAACATGCTTCGCGTGTGACAATTCAGTTATCACAGAGGAATCCTCGTCGTTAAACTAAATTTCATTGATGAAATTTTCGCTTTATTTACAGGTGGCACAGTCATTTTGGACTTATATAACTATAAAATTTCAGTTGAATCAGATGTACGTTAAATCCATACAAGCTGAATCTCGCGCGTTAAAAACAAATATTTCTATGAAATACTTTCCTTCGCGTATTTACTTATACTAATATCTACGTGGAACTCTCCTTAGGACACTAACACTTATCGCGTGTATTCACAAAATTTCTCAGAATATAGATTTGGAAGCTGAATCTTCGACTGCTTATAGCTTAACAGATTTTCTTGGTTGTCAAAGTGTTCGTGAACCGCCATATTCTTTCAGTTGAATCTTTCTTGAAGCCTTTACTCAACCTCGACTATTTACTTGTGAAAATTTCGTTTATATTATCACTGAATCTGTTCCGTGACCCGGGTTCTTTCACTGCCTCCGGAACATTCTCTAACCCTCCTTAGACATAAATTTTTACGAGATGTTCAAGAGCACACGAGAAGGGGATAAGTTTCTCAAGTTCTTTTTCGCCTCAATGCTCCATCTCTGTCATTTGTTAAAGATACTGAGAATGTCTCCAGGAGTAAAATTGAACAAAGATAGAATATAACTAGCTACCTATGGATGAGATCCGCACTGATATGATGCAAATGAATAAAATCAAAGTTCT
Organism: Eptatretus atami; assembly: GCA_035128595.1. Lineage (NCBI taxonomy): Eukaryota > Metazoa > Chordata > Myxini > Myxiniformes > Myxinidae > Eptatretus > Eptatretus atami. The sequence continues at coordinate 134,867,518 of CM068956.1, forward strand.
ATCAAGAACTATCTAAATCCATCTAAACAGCTCTTTATAGAAACCAGTATCACCCTAAGCGGTAGAACATCAATTAAAGCGTCAATCGTATAACAGACCAGCTGCTAGTGCTCTCCTCGAGCTTACTATCGGGAGAGGTTGTCAGCAAAATCATTCGAAGAAACTCCAGAGACACGAGTACGCTATATTATGATAATCGCCTAACGATACACAGTCAATCTCGCCAGATATAACTTACGTCCAAACCTACTTTGGAGGTTAGTAGAATATTGATGAATGCCTAACCGACATCTAAACGCCTTTACACCTCATGTCTATATCGCGGACAGAATAGCTAGCTTCCCTCTTCTGTTATTCTTATCACCAGCAGAGAACGTCCGTGAAATGACAGATGGGATAACAGTCTATGAAATACCAGGACGTATCTTGAAGCTAAGTTTTTTGTCTATGTGAATCAAATGAACATTTTTTACGGTGAAATAAGAAAATAACGATTACATAAGTCAGTTTTAAAAATACCAGTTTACACTGATGAGAATATAACAAATGTAATGTCGTTAGTGATCTAGGATTTAGCTCTAACGGTAATGGTAAATACAATAGGTCTCATTAAATATATATTCGAGAAATACTTCGGACATCTGGAATGTTGGTTGCGATGGTCACAGCTATTACACTATAACACCTCTCATTCTTTGTCATACGATACGTCTGCCAAACGTTAGTACGTATTTCTCGTGTGTGAATTTTAGTTTTTAACCGTAAATAGTATTATTGTTTAGTATATACATCTAGTCAGTTTTATACTGGTGCGGCTTCAACGATTGTGGAGACTCATTAGTAATTCACTCTCTCTGATTTTTCCCCTAATAGCTAAAAGTTACTCGATGGGAATCTTTGTCCTGCCGTTGTAGATAATGAAAATACGACAAACCGCATCACGCAGTATGAAATAAATAAAAAACTCAGAGCTCACCATAGCCTATTTATGCACAGATCTTATCTGTCTGGCCACTTTTATCTTCAATATAGTTAATCTAAACTAATAACAAAATATAATTAAATGTATAACTATACCAATATGATGTCTTTGTATGTCTTGTACTATCGCAAACAACCAAATGAAAGAAATCACTTTACAAGATGATCTAGAGATAAGACATTGCTAACAGTAGTCCCGATGTGTTATAATGCGATAACATCCTTCTTACAAGCCAGTATCAAACATGACTATATCGTCATTAGTAAGGTTGCGTATAGATTCTGATTGCTGCAACTTATAGTCAATGTAACATTTCGATAGAAATGTGATCATCTTTCGGGGAAACTGTGGCTGTGCAATATCTAACACAATATATTGCGGCTCAAGTGAAATGAGACTAGGGACTTTCTTGACAAATAATAACCCTTGAACTTAGGGAGTACAATAGTGCATAGAACTGTCCTTAATAGAAAGCCAATAATGGCATATACCTTATGGACACCACGTGCCTTTTCCAATATGGTAATATCGAATTGCATCGTCACCTTTAACCCACATTTGTTAGAATATCACAACAGCAGCGATACAAAAATCGATACCTCAACCGCCCTAGACTTAGATTCGCATAAATCCTTTAGTGCCTGATCTTCGCTTTAGAGGATGTGGATAGAATAAGTTGGCCGCTGACGGCTGAAGAACGCAGCCGCTGTAGATATTGATTAGGAGATGCTCTCGACTCCAATCGGCTTTCAGTGAGGTTGTGAGGTCGTGGTGCGGCCTCGAACGTGTCTCGACCTCCCTACCGTCTCCCTCCACTATCGTTGCGTCCTGTTCATACCACCCTTGTGTAAATTGTAAACCCATTTAGACCCCAACTTTAGTTTTTTTTTATTTTTTATATTTATTATTCACTTCCCCTATATATTACTTCCCACCCCTATTATCCTTCTCTGTTCCCGAGGAACTTATAGTCCTGCCTACTCCCGACCCTACAGTCCTACCGGAGGTATAAGGGAGACTAGCTATGTGCACGGCCATTCAAGCCTCCAGATGACCACCATAGAGTTCAGCGAATCACCCAAATGGCCAGCGCCAACAGACTAGAGCTAAAGGATGGGGTCGGGGTAATCTTCCTATCTACCCATCCTTTAACCTTTAACTACCCGGAGGCTTTCAAAACGCCTCTCGCTTATGCTCATCGTATCTAACAACCAATTTCCGTCGCCTGCTTGTTAGTTCCTGACAATTTCGGCTCTCGCCCCCCATATTTCTTCCGTTCCTCACACAGTTTCATGGTGGGACGCGTGGTCTCCCTTGCAGCCTACCTGGCCGACTTCTCCTACTAGATTGCACCCATGTGCACTACTGCCTCCACCTACCAGCTCCCTAACCGGGAGAGGTGCCTCCATGGACGTCCCTAGACGTCGTGCAGGCTGCGATTCCCGGCCCTCTCGTTCGAGGCCCCGGTCCCGACACTTGCTTCTTCTGGTAATTTCACCCGGGCCCCCTGTTACATGCATACGCACCCAGTGCCCACTACCCTCCACTATCACCGTGCCCCACCATGCCTACCTACCACGCCGATACTTGTGCCCGGCACCAGGTACGGACCACCTCATAATACTCACTTCGCCATGTCTCCTCCCAGCCGTCAAGGGCTCCCACACCCTCCAAATGTAGGCTATCGGTACTTCCACCAACAACAAAGACCCATTTTTATCATTTACTACCCAGCTAACTCCACTCTACCGACCCGGTCCTTGCGGAGTCACTCTCCCTCCAATCACTCTCGCACTGTATCACAATATCCTCACTCACCAACCCGCTGCCTCAGCTCACTCAAATGTCCATCACCATCACAACTCTTCACAACTCATCGGATCTCTGCCATCTCTACTACATCCCCTAACTCAACTCCGCCCACGTCGTTCCTTAAACCACAGCACTTCCTTTTAACATATACTAGCTAATAAACATCCCACTACCATCACAGTTGCACTGTTCCAAATCTGTATTTCCAACTAAATCTCACTAAACCCTCTACCTTAATCCATCACGGACTCCTGAGACTTACCCTGCCATTGAGTCTGTTCTAGCACACTAACCTTTCCTCTAACTGTTCCATTCCTGTGCCCTGGCAGAAAGAGGTACCCTTACGAGATCTGTTCACCCAGTATCTTGCCTTTGTTAAATTTTTTTTCCAAGTTACACGCAGCACCGCCGCACATCGCTTGCACTTCACCTGCCCCTGTGACGTTATGCACTGCACGTGTACTCGTCCATCTTGGCACGGTACCATCCGCCAGGGATTCACCTTTCACGCGACTTCCCCACCACGTGCAATCATGACGTGCGACCTGCGCACCCCAAAGCACCCGCATCGGGCTCCCCCCGAACACTCTGTGCTCTGCCCGTTCGGGAGATTTAGCCAAGCTCCGTGGAAACCTCGCGTCCAATTAAAATCCTGCACTTTGTCCGTCCGGACGCAAATCCACCCTGACGTTCGAGCGGGTCCACTCCCGCCGAATGCGGCACGGTGGGCCTGTCGTTGCACAAGCACGACCTCGTCTCGCTGCTTGGGTAACCCCAGCATGTCTCCCAAACATTACGGCGCTACCCGCCTTTGTCTCGGTCGCTGTCGCGCGCACCAACCCGCCACCGCGTGTTACGCGCACATACTCCACATCAACACACTCACCAGAACGGTTGCGTGCTCCACATGCGACCGGTCATCCTCTCACTACATCACTTCACACACTGTCTCTCTCACACCGTACCCTTCCGACACCCACCTTGTCACTGCACAGGGTCTCATCACACAATGAGCCGAAAGCAGCATCTCCACATCGCTAAAAACACCCTGCACATACCACTTGGATTGTGTCCACAGCGGTTCCGGCGACTTATTCGCAGCTGCACTTGCACCTATTCCACAGCATCGCCCTTCGAACGCCCGACCGACGCCCACTTGGTCTGCCTGTTCCAAGGGAGATAAGTCTCCCTCGTCCCGAGGGGCCATCCGCGCGGCCCGGTCTCTACCGCCGCGGCTCGCCCATATCCTCCACTACTCTGGTTGTGGTTGTGTTGTCTACCGTCTTATCGTGCAGTCTCCTCTATTTGTCTGTCTTTCTGCGTTGTTCCTTCTCTGGACTTCATTTTACCTGCCTTTCAGTTCCTAATTTTAACTATATTGTTTATTGGTTTTCTCTCCATAGTCCTCTGCTTTACTGTCCAATTATTCGTGCTTCTCAATGGCTCATCCTTCCGGGTTCATTCGCTGTTCTCTCATTACCTTCCTATTCTCTCCGTCCTTCCTTCTCCAGTTCGTTTTGCTTTCTTTAGTAATCCTTTTTGTTCACTTTTCTGCTGTCTCATTATCTTCCTTGTTTTCTTCTCCTGCCTTCTTCTCAGTTTCGGTGTTCAGTGGTAATTCCTTTTGCTTATTCGCTGTCTTTGTCTATCTCTCGCCACTCCAGCCCCGCCTATTTGCTTTGCTAATTGTTCAATCACTTCATTTCTTTTTTTTCTACCATTTCCTCTCGATATGCCCCTCAATTCTCTGTGTCCTTCAATCTCTTCATTCTCCTTCCTCTTCATTGTTGCCCTTCAATTTTCTGTTTCAACCTATTTATTTTCCTTGTCGTTCAATTTCATTTACTCTTCAGTTTTTATTCTATGTCTGCTTTTCTCTTTAATCTCGGTTATTTCCTTCAACGAATGGAATTCTTTTCCCGTCGGCATTCGTTCTTCCATCTACTCTTTTTGGCATTCTCTTCTTATCTGGCCTTCGCAACAGAGTTCTTTTGTTGCAGTGTGTTTCTTCGTTTATCTCGTTCTTCCTTTCCTCTTTTAACACTCTCAGCTATATTGTTAAATCTCGAAGCTTTCTTTTCATTCCTTATCATTCCGCGCACTCCAACTTTGCTTTGCTTCTAATTGTTCATTGTCGTGTGGTCCTTAACGTTCATTCTCTTTCTCGTTCTTCCTCTTCACATCCTCCAGCTGTTTGAATCAGAGTTTCTTTCAATTCCTTTTTCATCTGCCGCCACTAATTTGCTTGGCTTCTAATTCGCATTGCTCAGTGTGGTCACTTAACGTTTCATTCTCTGTTCTTTCTTCCTCTTTAAATCTCAGTTGTCTTGTAATCTCTTCTTGTTTTCGTGTTTCAGTATCTAAATTTTTGTTTTCTAATCCTCAATTTGCTGCTTTCATCATCATCTCTTTTCACTTTCCCCCGCAATTATCCCTTTTTTGCTGTATTCTTTAGTGTTGTTCTTCATTCATTTTCTCCACTTATTCTCCCTTTCCAGATTTCTCTTCACTACTTCCTTACCTCTTCCGTGTCCAATTTTTCATCTGTTTGCGTTTCCTTTTGAGCTTTGTTTCCTTTCTCATCATCCCTCATTTCTCCTGCTTCGGAATGTTCAGACTTTTCCAGATTCTTCTCCTTCCTCACAATGTCTCTCTATTCTTTCTTCCAATTCTCTTCCTTTCCTGTTGGGTACTATCTCTTCTTATTGTTCCAACTCACATCATGTCACTTTTTTCTTTTTAACTGTATTCCTCACTCTCCTCCATTCTTTGACGCTTGCTTTCCTCAATAATTTCTCCATAGGTTGTATCCGTCTTGCTCTTTTGTTTCTTTCAGAGGTCCGGTTCTCATCTTCCCATTGTTTCTATCCTGTAACAATCTGCTTCCTCATTTATTGTTTCAGTTTCTCTTCGCATCACTGACGGGTATAAAACACTTTACCAATTTTTTTCACATAGTCGTCACTCTGTTGCAAGTTTTTTGCCACGGATTCGTCGTATAATGTTCCATCGCGTTGCCCCGTACACGTATTATCTGGCTTCATCTGCGTCCTTAGCTGACCTCGACTTCCATCTGCACTTACTCTCGATTATCTTTTCCTAACGCTCACCTTTTCCAAGACTCCCCATGTGCCTGAAGCTGCCAATGCGGCTAGTCTGCCACGCCTGCCATGATCATGCCTTGACACTTGCTTGACCTGCTCGGGATTTCACGCCTCTGCTGTGCTTATGTGTATTAATTCAGCCCATCCGTGCTGCACTAGGCAGACGCTGCCCATTGTGAGATCGTTTCCTGGCAGTCGGTCAGCCCCCACGCCACGTTATTTGTGGTTATAATTATAAAGAACCGCGTGCTTATGGATCCTACATTACTCACATATACTTCTCTCCCGCACTTCGTCGCTCGCCTTGAGACGCATCTTTCCGTACGCGGTTAATTAGATCGCTCGTAGATTTATAGGCGAATGCGGGGGTTTTCCTGCACCTCCGACGATTTCCGTGATTTACCTGGAGAAGAGAGAGTCGTTTTCACCGCCGCTCTCGCACAGTGTTTGCGATCCCTTCCGTGCGTATCCACGTCATCGGACCACGTGAGCATCGATCGTGATCCCGCCTCGCCCGACGTCACGACTTTCGTCGTGCCTCTTCGCTACGCCGGTGAGCCAGTCACGGGTGGTTTATACCCCCCAGACCCTCCAGCCATTACACCCGTGCGAGGTAGTAATCACTTAAAGTCGGGTGTTATACCTAATACTGCGGGACGTAACATACACTGAAGGGTTGTACCACCACACAGTGCTTCGACGACGAATACGTTTAGCGGCTCTTTCTGCTACAGTAGCAGTCGGAGTTATCGTTGACCTGCGTGTCATGTATTTCGGCGCGCTCGCTCCACTCAAACCCTGGTTAGTGAGCAAGATGATGGGGAGCCAGCAAGAAAGGATGCATGCGAAACGGGGACAGTCAACAAGCAATGGATGTATTCGACGGCGACTGAGCATTTACAGAAGTGCACGTGTTAGGATAAGGTTAGGACACTACGGATCAAGCGGCCCCGAACTACTCGCACATTATACAATTTTGACTTATTAATCGGCCAACACACTTCCAACCGCCAAATGAAATGGAGGTCTGCGATTCCCGGTCGTTCGAGTCTTGCGACTATTCTTCGGTTCTGCGACTCTTCTCAGCTCAGGCTCGTGAGTTGCTCGGTTCGTGCCGCGGCACCGGCGGACGTCATTGGAACGGGACAGGTGTTTGTTCGGCTTCTCTGCGTCTCAGTGCTCGGGGCACCTGGCTCGCGCGGAATTCAAAAAACAAGCTGAGGACGACAAGCTCGACGATCAGAGATCCGACACCGCCAGCGACGCGACAGCCAGGACCGAAGGGGAGAGGAGAGTAGCGAAGAGGGAAGAAGCCCGCTGGTTCCGAGTTTTGAGTAGCCGTGGGGCTCGCGCCCTTCACTCTTCCGTTTTCGTTCCACCTTCCTTCGAAGAGCTTCTGGAAGGCTTCTACACCGCCTCCACGTCCATCACCAACGCGCACTGCCCTTCCTCTCTAACCAATGCGCGAGAGAAGAAGGGCGAGGAAAACGCACGATCGTTGCAGTTTCTTGGTCGTTTAAATCCATGATGGGAGAAAAAATGACATATGGATCGCAGCCGAGATCAATAAATTCCCTCTAACAATTGTTTGGGTAGATAACATAAGACTTTAAAGATATTTTCACCTATCGGATGCATGGGGTGACATCCAGCATAGCATCTATCATTCATATATATTATATCCATGTTATCATATGACTTTGATTCATTCCTCCAATGATTGAACTTCTCCATCTATTTGTAGAGACATATAATCTACCGATGTAGTTATCGAACAGAGGTTGACAGACTCACGATCCTTATCGCATAAATATCATACCTTTCTTGATCAAAGAGAATTATGTGTTGTCTTTGTTGAATGAGTCTGTCTGAAAATCCCCCATTCATTTACATGGGGAAAAGTGAGCCAGAATCAGTATATCCACCCTACTGGCGTGGATGACCCACAAACTACTTAACAGAGAAGAAAGTAAATACCTATGGATTTATTTATTTATTGCCGTGAACAAACTTTGGTACATTACGAGTGATGAAGGTTGTTGTCAAGTTTCATTGGAATTGTGTATGTAGTTTCTGAGAAGAAAGCAAATACCTCTTTGGGGGGCGGG
>CM068956.1:134881993-134892930 GCA_035128595.1 Eptatretus atami
GGCCTCTCATTTGCTCAAGATCATTTGCCATCTGCTTGGAAATCAGCAAACATCACTGCCCTGCAATAAAGGTGCAAAAACAGATCCTGCAACTACAGACCAATCAGCCTTCTCCCAATCATCAGCAAGGTTATGGAATCCAACATTGCTTCAGACATTAAATTCTTCCTCTTCTCCAATGGCTTGATTTCCGATCATCAATTTATTTCAGACCAGGTCACTCTACCCTGGAAATGCTGCTTCTGCTCTCCCAACATGGATGGAGGTGCTTAATGCCAGACATGAAATCAGAGCCATATCCCTGGACATATCACAAGCTTTTGACACGGTCTGGCACCCTGCCCTGCTCACCAAACTCTCTTCCTATGGTATCCAAGCCATCTCCATTCATAGCTCGCAGACTTCCTCTCCTGTCAGTCAACGTGTGGCCCTAAATGGAGTTCTTTCATCCCCTCTTCCTGTCCAGGCTGGAGTTCCTCAAGGCAGTTTCTGGCCCCTGTTCTTTTTCTGGTTTTCATCAATGATCTCTCTGACTCTCTGGAAATCCTCTTATCTCTTTGCTGATGATTCCACCCTCTGCCGTACCATCTGTCATCCCTCAGACGAGCTACCCGCAGCTTCTTCGCTCACTGCAGATCTGGATAAAATCCCAAACTGGTCCAACACATGGAACATGTCGTTCAATCCTGACAAATCTCACTCTCAATTTGTCTCTCCGAAAGTACCATTTGGACCCCCCCCCCCCCTTCTACTTTCTCACAATCCTCTGGAAGAAGTCCTTTCATTCAAGCTTCTGGGTCTCACTGTCTGCCATGATCTTTCCTGGGAAAGCCACATTCCCAACCTGGACTCCAAAGCCAGTCACCGACTGGGAATCCTCCGTCGTACAGTCCTTCCTCGGCCAACCTGAGCTCTTGACCACATACAAAATTTCCTCCGCAGCCTGATAGAGTACTGCTCTCCCTCTGGGCTGATGCTCCTGCGTCTCACATTTCTTGCCTTCATGCTGTGGAAACCAAGGGATTTCGGATCATTGGCATCTCCCGCGATGAGGCTGAGTCTTTGGGCCTCTCACTCTCTCACCGCAGGCTGGTCGGTGGTCTTTCTGTCTTCTACCATCTCCTCTCCGGTTTCGCCCCCCTGAGTTTTTGTCTGTGATATGTACCCCTCCCCCCCACCATATTTCCGCAGGGTGCTCAAGGTCCGCCAACAACCCCCTTCTGGTAAAACTACCAAAATCACGAATCATTGCTCACCTTTACTTTTTCATTCCTCTTTTCCCCGCCTTTGAATAAACTCCCCCACTCTGTTCAATTCCATTTTTCCCTCCAGGCCTTCAAAACAGCTGTTCACCACCACCTCTTGTCTTCCCCCATCCAAAACCTCGATCTTTTCTACCTCCGTTAACCCTCCCCAAACCCACCTCCTTCAAATTCCCTGCTTTCCTTCCTGAAAGTCGCTGTTGTGTCCATCTTCTATCCCCCATGTTCCGCCCCATCCTCTCCCTTCCACAGATCTCCTAATGTCTCTGTTCCCCCCTGTTTGTCCTTCCCTTTCCCGCCCCTCTTGTCTCATGCTCCCCTTGCTGTGTGTTGTGTGTCAGCTCTCATACGAGCCTCGACAATTTTTCAAATAAAATTTAAAAAACAAAAAAACTCAGGTTGTGTACTTGTTGTGAGGAGAGGTTCTGGGAATGAAGGGTTGAAACCTCGATGTTGGATAGTTCTCATCTCATGATCTGAAATTCCATTGAATCAGGCAGTCAATAAGCCGAAGGGATTCTTCTTATGTGCCAGCATTGTGGGAGCACCATCACGACTAACATGTCAAATTTGAGGGAAAAAAAGATTTGCACATCCAAGCTGCTGAATGTTACACTCTCCAGTCAGCTAATTGAGTGGCTTGGTTGTGGAGGGTTGAAAGCCTTGTTACATTTCCCTCAATGTTGTGGGTTCGATTCTCATGACTGTTCAGCATTAATTTCCACACCATGACCTGTCTGGGAATGGTTCTGGAATGTCTGGGAGTGGTGTTGACCTGTCTGGGAATGGTTCTTCGGCATGGAAAACATTTGCAGGTTGTGGGAAACACTCTGATGCTGTGTCAAGAATATTAGCCTCCACCACCAATCAGCTGACGACCACTTCCTTTATTCACTCATATTGTGATACTAATACGAGTTCTATTACAAAAAACTGAAGGAGGCCATGAGGCCCATCAGAGGTTGCATTATGGTTGCCAACTTCGATTGTTTATCCATGTTCTATTCTTTTCTAAAGCTGAGCATCATGCAAGGAGTACCATTTTTAGTCTTTGGTATGACTTGGCTGGGGTTTGAACCGCCAACCTCCCAGTCTCGAGTGGCCGCTCTTTAGAAACATTACGCCACCGAGTCTCATTTCATGGCATTACTGCTTGTTGGCTTCATTCGATTTTGTTTTGTTTTAAAAACTGTTTCAAAATCAAACTACTCTGTTCACAGAAAATGAGTTTGAAAATGAAGAATTGTTTCAAAGCTTGGTCATTGGAGAAGTGGCTTTCTGTTGTGGTGCAGGAAATCAAACATTCCCATCTCTGAGCCCCATGCTTTAGGATAAAGTGCATGATGCCTTGCAACAGCCTTTCACCTTCTTTTCTGCTGATATGACAAGTAACTGCTGGCAATTTCAGGATACTGGCCTTTTTCAAGATTCATACACAGCCTTTGTCTTGCATTTGCAGAAGGAGAAAGCTTCAGTGTAAACATGGCTATGGCTTGATTATTTTCACCTTTTAACATGCTACATTATTTTGACCACAGGGCTATGAACCCTTTAAGAAGGAGTTCACAAGGTTTGTTGTGCAATACATGCACATCAGGCTTGCGGTGTTAATGATACTGGGTTATATTGGAAAACTAGAGAGTTCATAGAACACCTTACCCCATTCAGTCTTGAGAAAATGGACATGGGAAGGGTCTTTTCAACTCTTGCTTTTCATTTCTGAGCACGATATATATTTCCAAGCATGAAGACGTTTCCGAGCACGAGCCACCATTTTGGCTGCATCTCCAATATTCCCCGCCGGGAGAATGCGAGCGGCAAATTTGATTGGTCGAGATGGTGTATAATGGTGTAACACTTTGCCCAAGTACTGCTAAACTGAATGTTTTTGGAAGTGTAAACAAAGCGATTTGTGCTTTATAGTCTATAGTGTCCAAATGTATAATTCAATTTAAGTAAAATAAAGTTTCAAAGGCTGTAAAGAAAAAAGTTTTTCTTTTCATTTACTGCCATTGGGATGCACTGTCCTTTCACCTTATTTAAACACGTTACATTAGTTCTTCGTGCCTGTTGTTTGTGTCCTTTATGATGTCCTTAAAAAGAGTAAGTTTCCTCTTGGAATCATTTTCAATTACGTTTGACTGTTAGGCAGACAGATTAAAAAAATTACTTTCCTCCTCTCTGCACATGCGCACTCGGGACGAGATTCTGTACAATTTGCCAATTTAGGGCAAAAGTACTGCTAAACTGCAGGGTTCGTGTTCCGATTCATGTTCCGACTCGTGTTCTACAGTGTTAAAAAAAAAATACAATTAAATTGAAATGAAGTCGTTCCTCTGTCATAGACTGGCATCTGTTAGACAGACAGAATGAACCAATTGCTTATCCCATTGTGCGGTGCTTATCCCGCGCTACATGTGCGGGGCAAAGATGCTAAAACAAGATGTTCCTTCATGTGCAGAAAGTCTGTACATGGACTGATCTTGCAGATCATGGACTGATCATGGACTCCATAATTCTTGCAGGTCAGCAAATCTTCTCCATTTTGTGTGTGCACTGTATGTTTTCTATTGTATTTCCAGGACATAATACGTCATAACATCTCATATTGTACATTTGATTGTTCACTATTTCATTGTTCGCTATTTGATTATTCGCTTGTACAAGTTCATTTCTTGGTAGCTGATTCTCACTTTCAAGGAAGCTCTTCACATTTTCCGACCGCCCAATTGCGAGAAACCTATCAGCCCAATTTTGTGTGTGTACACAGCAAGTTTTCTATTTCTTTGTACGATCTAAACGATGTTACATCAGCTTTTAAAAGTAAAAAAAAAAAAAATATTATAATTGTTGCTAACCAAATTAAAACCAGTATTTGTTAAAACGAATGTTCCATGCAAAACAGATCCCTGCAACTACAGACCAATCAGCCTTCTCCCAATCATCAGCAAGGTTATGGAATCCAACATTGCTTCAGACATTAAATTCTTCCTCTTCTCCAATGGCTTGATTTCCGATCATCAATTTTATTTCAGACCAGGTCACTCTACCCTGGAAATGCTGCTTCTGCTCTCCCAACAATGGATGGAGGTGCTTAATGCCAGACATGAAATCAGAGCCATATCCCTGGACATATCACAAGCTTTTGACACGGTCTGGCACCCTGCCCTGCTCACCAAACTCTCTTCCTATGGTATCCAAAGCCATCTCCATTCATAGCTCGCAGACTTCCTCTCCTGTCGCAGTCAACGTGTGGCCCTAAATGGAGTTCTTTCATCCCCTCTTCCTGTCCAGGCTGGAGTTCCTCAAGGCAGTTTCTGGCCCCTGTTCTTTTTCTGGTTTTCATCAATGATCTCTCTGACTCTCTGGAAATCCTCTTATCTCTTTGCTGATGATTCCACCCTCTGCCGTACCATCTGTCATCCCTCAGACGAGCTACCCGCAGCTTCTTCGCTCACTGCAGATCTGGATAAAATCCCAAACTGGTCCAACACATGGAACATGTCGTTCAATCCTGACAAATCTCACTCTCAATTTGTCTCTCCGAAAGTACCATTTGGACCCCCCCCCCCCCTTCTACTTTCTCAGCAATCTCTGGAAGAAGTCCTTTCATTCAAGCTTCTGGGTCTCACTGTCTGCCATGATCTTTCCTGGGAAAGCCACATTCCCAACCTGGACTCCAAAGCCAGTCACCGACTGGGAATCCTCCGTCGTACAGTCCTTCCTCGGCCAACCTGAGCTCTTGACCACATACAAAACTTTCCTCCGCAGCCTGATAGAGTACTGCTCTCCCCTCTGGGCTGATGCTCCTGCGTCTCACATTTCTTGCCTTCATGCTGTGGAAACCAAGGGATTTCGGATCATTGGCATCTCCCGCGATGAGGCTGAGTCTTTGGGCCTCTCACGAGGGAAAAATGGAATTGAACAGAGTGGGGGAGTTTATTCAAAGGCGGGGAAAAGAGGAATGAAAAAGTAAAGGTGAGCAATGATTCGTGATTTTGGTAGTTTTACCAGAAGGGGGTTGTTGGCGGACCTTGAGCACCCTGCGGAAATATGGTGGGGGGGAGGGGTACATATCACAGACAAAAACTCAGGGGGGCGAAACCGGAGAGGAGATGGTAGAAGACAGAAAGACCACCGACCAGCCTGCGGTGAGAGAGTGAGAGGCCCAAAGACTCAGCCTCATCGCGGGAGATGCCAATGATCCGAAATCCCTTGGTTTCCACAGCATGAAGGCAGAAATGTGAGACGCAGGAGCATCAGCCCAGAGGGAGAGCAGTACTCTATCAGGCTGCGGAGGAAAGTTTTGTATGTGGTCAAGAGCTCAGGTTGGCCGAGGAAGGACTGTACGACGGAGGATTCCCAGTCGGTGACTGGCTTTGGAGTCCAGGTTGGGAATGTGGCTTTCCCAGGAAAGATCATGGCAGACAGTGAGACCCAGAAGCTTGAATGAAAGGACTTCTTCCAGAGGATTGTGAGAAAGTAGAAGGGGGGGGGGGGGTCCAAATGGTACTTTCGGAGAGACAAATTGAGAGTGAGATTTGTCAGGATTGAACGACATGTTCCATGTGTTGGACCAGTTTGGGATTTTATCCAGATCTGCAGTGAGCGAAGAAGCTGCGGGTAGCTCGTCTGAGGGATGACAGATGGTACGGCAGAGGGTGGAATCATCAGCAAAGAGATAAGAGGATTTCCAGAGAGTCAGAGAGATCATTGATGAAAACCAGAAAAAGAACAGGGGCCAGAAACACTGCCTTGAGGAACTCCAGCCTGGACAGGAAGAGGGGATGAAAGAACTCCATTTAGGGCCACACGTTGACTGACAGGAGAGGAAGTCTGCGAGCTATGAATGGAGATGGCTTGGATACCATAGGAAGAGAGTTTGGTGAGCAGGGCAGGGTGCCAGACCGTGTCAAAAGCTTGTGATATGTCCAGGGATATGGCTCTGATTTCATGTCTGGCATTAAGCACCTCCATCCATGTTGGGAGAGCAGAAGCAGCATTTCCAGGGTAGAGTGACCTGGTCTGAAATAAATTGATGATCGGAAATCAAGCCATTGGAGAAGAGGAAGAATTTAATGTCTGAAGCAATGTTGGATTCCATAACCTTGCTGATGATTGGGAGAAGGCTGATTGGTCTGTAGTTGCAGGATCTGTTTTTGCACCTTTTTGCAGGGCAGTGATGTTTGCTGATTTCCAAGCAGATGGCAAATGATCTTGAGCAAATGAGAGGGTGAATAGAACAGAGAAGGGTGAGCAAGAGCAGAGGAGCGGGTTTTTAGGACACGTGGGCTGATGTCGTCTGGACCGGTTGCAGAATCTGAGTCGAGGTTTGACAGCACTTTGTCCGAAGAAAAGGAGACAGAGTCCAGGAACAGCTAGGTGCGACTGGGTAAGGCGGTACAGAAAGCGATGGGTTTCGGACACAAGATTTAGATGCAAACACCGAGTTTAAGCATTCAGCCTTTTCACGTGCGGTATCAGCAGTGTGGCCATTTGAGGTAATGGAGGGGATAAAGGGGGAACATACACCAGAAACAGATTTGATTAGATCCCACCAGGATTTTAAGGAGGGAGAGAGGTTTGAGAGTTCAGACTTGAGATTAGAAAGATGTTGTTTTCTGGCTCTCTTGAGGGTAGACACACTTGTTCCGAGCTTTATGGAAGAATTGAGATTACCCTCAGTTGGGTTTGCTTTCCATGAGACTTCAGGACAACTGCCTCGCCACAAGCTTCACTGAACCATGGGCTGGAGGAAGGGTAGGACAACTGAAGACGAGAGGGGATAAATCTGTGTTTGAGAGAGAGCAAGTTTCTTTGAAAGAATTTCCAGGACGAGGTGATGTTGGAGAAAGTAGCGATGGGAGACCAGTCTTGAAGTTTGATGGCTGCTTGGAGACCTGCCAGTCACCCTGAGTAAAATTCCAGACTCAACGGCGCTGACGTGGTTCTCTATTAATTTATTATTAACAATCAGAGAGATGTTTACTTTGACAAGCACGTTGTCAGAAGAACCGATTGGAGCGGAGAAGAAAAAGCAGATATTTTCAGGGAAATTTGGCAAAATCAGATCCAAAGAGATAGAGTACCATTGTTGAGATCCGGGTCGGGAAGTTGACCAATTGAGTCAGTCCCAATGAGTTGCAGAAGTCTTTTGCTGAATGCCATGACAGGTGAGAGAGGTACCCACACCTAGCCAACTGGCATGATGACAAGTGAAGTCGCCACATATGAGGAAGAGAGAGTTTGGATGAGAAGATAGAAGTTGGTCCATGTTTTCGGATAGTGAGGTGTAAATGAAGTCATCACTGTTTGGTGGACGGTACAGCACACATATAAACATGAGGTTGGAGTGGAGGGGAAGCCGTAACCAAAGGTGTTCCTGGTGGGGGAGTGAGGGCAGTGCATGGAGAGTGAGGAATTGAATCTTTGATGAAGAGAGCAACTCCTCCCCAAAGACGAAGCTCAGGTCTGTCATACCGGAGGAGGAGTAACCAAGGAGAGATACTAGGGAGTCAGAGATGTCTTGAGGGAGGAAAGTTTCTGTTTTGCAGATTATGTCTGGTTTGTCAGTGGCAACCTGTTTGGAAAGATCTGTCAGGTTTGTGCGACGGCCTCAGATATTTGAGGTCCACACTGTTCATGAAGAAGGAGAGAGGAGGCTTTCGGTGCAGGGGAGAGGAGGAGGGGGAGGGTAGGACAAAGGAGGCGGGGACACAGTAAGAAGAGTTTTTGAAAGAGTGTGGGGGTTGCAGAAGAGTTTGAGGAGGGAGCACAGATGAGGAGGAGAAAAGGCTCGGTGGTGCTGGGTTGAGGTACAGTTTGGAGAAATAAAGAGAGGGGGCAGAAGGCAGTTGAGGATTGAGGAGGTAGAGTGATGAGATGGAGAGAGAGGGGCAGGGAAGGAGGCAGCTTTATGGATGAGAGGAGAGTCAACTTTGAGGAGGATGAGTGAGGGTCTCACTGAGGGGGGTGAATGGTGGAGAAGGGGAAGTAGGGAGAGTTGAGCGAGAAAGTGTAAGGGGGAGTTTTTGAGAAAGGTGAGAGGGAGCTTGGAGGGGGAAGAGTGTGATGGTTGCTTTGAGAGGGAGGGGTGAGGGGGTGAATTGGCATTGAAGTTGGAAAAAAATAATGATTGAAGGAAAGCGAACATGGAAAGCAAACTGGGGTTTTTTTAATTTTTAGTTCAGAAATGCGATAAAAGACATTTCTTGATAGATGCAATGAAGGTGAATTAAGAGAATAGAGAGAAGAAACGTTGTAACAGTTGGATTTTGAGACAAGTATGAAGGAAAGATCGAATTGAGAGCAGTCTGTTGAATAGAAAAAGAGTCCGTGAATTATGATGCAGTAATGAGAACCACACGTGTGGAAGAGGAAGACGAAGCATTATAAGAGATCGTTTTATTATTATAATTATTATTATTTATTTATTTATTTATTTTTTGATAGATATTGCATAAGTAGGTAAAGGAAAGGTTGAAGGAAAGATCGTGAGGTGAATGGTGAATTTGGATCGGTAAACGCAGAGGGTGGAACAGATCGCCGTGGTTATGGGAGGTGTATAGGAAAAAGTGAATTTATTTTGAATTATTATTATTTTTTGAAATAAGGATTGCGTAAGATTCGGAAAAGGAAACGTTGAAGTAAAATTGTGGAGGTGTATGGTGAATTTAGAATGGTAAACACAGAGTGAAGCTGATGGATCAATTGTGAAGTACCAGGAAGAGGGGGAGAGAGAGAGAGAGAGGCAGAGAGAGAGAGGCAGAGAGAGGAGAGAGAGAGAGACAGAGAGAGAGAGAGAGGAGAGACATGTGGTTCGGAGAGTGGCATATTTAGGACGGATACCAGGGAAATTATTATATTTTGATTGATTTTTGAAGAATTACATAGATTGGAGAATGGAGGTTGTCGGAAGAAATCGTGAAGTAATGGTGAGAATGGGTCAGCTCAATCGAAGATGGTGTGCTGCAGGAGGAGGAAGAAGAAGAATCAGAATCAGTGCTCGTGGGTATGCAGGGAGAAAGGGTTTTTGTTGTTATTTTTTGTATTTTTTTTTTAAAAAATTTAAGACAATAAACAGAGGGTGTACTTGGGAGGGAAGATGGGGGGGGCATTGGGAAAGTGGGGGAAATACGAATTGATGGTAATAGGGAGAGAATACAAATAAAATGACGTACACCTATATGGGAAGACGGGTAGCCTCAAGGAGTCCGATAAGACAGGCCGACGAAAACTCACAAAATAGCACGATTTTTTGAAAACAAAACCGAACTAGAACACACAGTAAACATGTAGATGAGAAAATAAACAGTTAAAAGGTGACAAATAACGAGCGGAAACTTAACTTTGAGAAAGTCGGCAGAGACCTCTGAGAGAAGCTGCCGTTGCTACAACCTAGAACCGGTAGTCGAGTTATGTCAAAAGAGGCAAATGCGTCGGTTGGGGGGGGGAGAGACAGAGAGACAGAGCTGAATAATTTCTTCAAGTTATAACACACTTTGATCCGTTTTTGAGACAACACTTTCAAACAACAACAACATCTACGAACTCAACAACGCGTACCTCCACCAGGCTGAACATTGAACAGTTCACGTTTTGTCTCCTACTGAAGGCCAGATGTGGATTCAAACCTGAACCAAAACATAATCAGCTTGTTCTTGTCACCTACCCAACTCATCCACTAGTTTTATCATAACTTCTGATTCAACATTCTGAGATATGGTGCTGTATATTGTTTTTGGCTGAATCTCTCAATGGTGAAGAATCACTTAAAAAATTATCAGATCTGGATCCGGATTCGGATCTTCACCCAAAATTGAATCAATTTGTCCATGTCACACACTCAACCTGTCCACCAAGTTTTGTCAAAATTCGTCAAGAGCTTTTTGAAATATCCTGCTCCAAAGACAAATGAACAGAAAGACAGACAGAGGTGAAAACATAACCTCCATACACTATTGGTGGCAGAAGGTAATAATATTGTATTGTAGACAAATAAACCTGTACAACATCTCAAACAGAGAGCTCGAGATAATAATATACTGTATAGAGAGATATATGGAGATATACAATTAAAAAAAGAAATATACAGTGGGAGACAAGTATTGATACACTGCCGATTTGCAGGTTTTCCCACTTACAAAGCACGTAGAGGTCTGTAATTTTTACATAGGTACACTTCAACTGTGAAAGACGGAATCTAAAACAAAAATCCTGAACAATCCACAACGTCATGATTTTTTAAATAATTAATTTGCATTTTTTGCATGAAATAAGTATTTGATCACCTACCAACAGTAAGAATTCTGGCTCTCACAGACCTCTTAGCTTTTGTCTTTAAGAAGCCCTCCCATTCTCCACTCATTACCTGTATTAACTCACCTGTTTGAACTCGTTATCTGCATAAAAGACAGCTGTCCACACTCAATCCAATCAGACTCCAACCTCTCCACAATGGGCAAGACCAGAGAGCTGTCTAAGGACATCAGGGACAAAATTGTGAACTTGCACAAGGCTGGGATGGGCTACAGGACAATAGCCAAGCAGCTCCCGGTGAGAAGGCAACAACTGGTGCGCGATTATTAGAAATGGAAGAAGTTCAAGATAACACAGTCAATCTCATCCGGTCGGGCTCCATGCAAGATCCACCTCGTTGGAGCTCATCTCTCTCTG
>CM068956.1:134954112-134968836 GCA_035128595.1 Eptatretus atami
GATATATAAATTATTGATGTATTGCTGTAATGTGAAATTCTTTCCAACACTAAAATATAAAAGATTCAATGTGTGTTTCTTCATTTTTATAGTCTGTTTGAAATTTTAATATGAAACTTTGTTTGTATCGTTAAATCCATATGACATATATAGAAAATTATTCTTTTTCTCAAATTATAGAATATCTGTTAGTGGCTATTGGGATTAAAATCTTTAATGTCCAAGGTCTCTCATTTTCATATATTGTTTACTCTTTCTGAATTACATTTGGTGGATGTAAGTGAGCAAGATACAGACAGAGAAACATTTATTATCATTGGTTCTTAATATTACAACGTGCCTTCTTAGTTTTTTTCTCTTTGGTAATTCATATTAAGAAAACTTTAGAGGGTTGTAATTTAGAATGTGTATATCAAAAAGATGATTTTTTAATATTGAATCCCACTTCCTTACAATGTATTATCAACATCCTCCTCTTGTTCTTGATAGTTCTTCATAAACCCCACTATTCAAAAAAATCTTGAAATGATGTTTATTACAAATGAAGATCTGTTCTCATATAAGGAGTTTGTTCTTCATCTTGTATTTTCATATTCATTTTCCACTCCCAGTATAAAACTTTAAGTTTCATTTTCTTTAATGTCTTTTTAATAACTTTTCACACATCAGGTTTCACTATTCAATGATTCAGGCTATTGATGATGGCCGGGTTCTCCAAGTTGAAATCCTTTTTTTTATATGCCCTTTAAATGCCCCATCAGTGTTTTCATATGATAGTCTCCCTTTACTTTAAACTCATTGTTTCTTGTGTTTTTGTCGATTGAAGATGTCTATTTATAACTACTCTTCAAAAACATCCTTTGAGGCAGATATCACAATGTTTTCTTTCCAACTCAAGAGGAGATATTTTATGAAATAGATTAAATGTGTGTTTGTTGTTCGGAGGTGTTTTCTATAATGTTTATATTCGTGATTACAAACATCTGCAGTACGTTGTATTCACCAATTTATATATAAAACTTTGCTGAACTAAAATTTTCTTGATGAAAATTTCGTTGATTTTACAGGTGAATCTGTGCTTAAACTAAAATTTTCTTGATGAAAATTTCGTTTATTTTACAGGTGAATCTGTGCTTAAACTAAATTTTCTGATGAAAATTTCGTTGATTTTACAGGTGAATCTCTGCTTAAATAAAATTTTCTGATGAAAATTTCGTTTATTTTACAGGAATCTGTGCTTAAACTAAAATTTTCTTGATGAAACTTTCGTGATTTTTACAGGTGAATCTCTGCTTAAAC
The DNA here is from genome assembly GCA_035128595.1 of Eptatretus atami. Taxonomy (NCBI): domain Eukaryota; kingdom Metazoa; phylum Chordata; class Myxini; order Myxiniformes; family Myxinidae; genus Eptatretus; species Eptatretus atami. Next base: position 134,955,412 of record CM068956.1, read on the forward strand.
TAAAAATTTCTTGATGAAAATTTCGTTTATTTACAGGTGAATCTGTGCTTAAACTAAAATTTTCTTGATGAAAATTTCGTTGATTTACAGGTGAATCTCTGCTTAAACTAAAATTTTCTTGATGAAAATTTCGTTTATTTACAGGTGAATCTGTGCTTAAACTAAAATTTCTTGATGAAAATTCGTTCATTTTAAGGTGAATCTGTACTTAAAACCATTTTATCTCCAACTTTTTCACTTAATAAATACAATGTTTCAAGACACAAAGACAAGTTTTCAATCAATCTCTTCATTTGTTAAAGATACTGAGAAATATGTCAAGGATGTAAAATTGAACAAAGATAAATATAACAACTATTGGATAAAAAACATTATGGCAATGATATGAGTTCTTTCAATTTACTTCAGTGGAAGGGCTTTAGTATACCTTGGAAGAACATCAATTAAAGTAGCTCTAACAAAAGTTTCTCCTCTCCTTCTGGGCAATAAATTCAAAACTAGAAAAAGCAATAACAAAAAAAGTATTCAAAAAATAAAAACTTCTGGATGAAGCTTAGAAAGAAAAATAAGACCATCTGTAATATGCAAGAGAAATTTGTATTTTTTTCAACAACCTCAAAGATATAAATCCTGATGAAATAAGGATGTTAACTACAGGTGAAATGACATTTCGTTCCATTGTAGTTAAGGATCATTTTAAAATTACTTTAATATAAAAAATGTAGCAGTTGAATCCTGTGTATATGAAAAAAAGTATATAGATATCGATGTAATGTTTTTCTACTAATTAAATATGAGTAATATTCAACTGAAGATTTTGAAGATTTAGAGAGTGATTATGATACCGAGAGTTTGCCATTCAAACGATGGTTATGATACCGAGAGTTTGTGTTCAACGATAGTTATGAAAGTATAGATGATTCTGAAAGTATCGAAGATGATATCGAAGATGAATTTCAGTTTAAGTAAAGTTTTACTTTTAAATATGAATAGTTTACTCGATTTTGAGCCTCTTGAATTCCCTGATTCCCATATGACAAATTTGAGAATTGTCCTGCGTGTGAAAGACGGGATTAAACACAGAGTCAAAAGGCTATAAACAATGTATATTCTGTGATCATCTTCTAATTAATGATAATAAAAAATATAAAAAGAAAAATTCTTTTAGATTTACACAAAAATGAATTACTTTACAAGATTGATTAGAGAAATGAATGTAAAGTATGAGGTGATAACACACCTTTCCTTACAAGGGAAAACTGAACGTATTAGAGAAATGTTCAAAGGATTGTTGTATTATATTTATCATGGATGTGATTTTCAGGGAAATATCAACACAAGATATTCATAATAAAATAATGGATTATCTTGAAATAAACCTGAACTTAGGATAAAATACAGAGTTTCTAAAAAAGCCAATGATAAATTAAATAACCTGTTTTCCAAATATATAAATGAATGATTTTTTACCCTTTGGAAAAAATAAGATAAAATTTAACAATCATAAAACTCCCAAATTCATGTAAGATGCCTCATAGTTGGTTCAAGTGGATGTGAAAAACCTGCTTACTTTTAAAGATGCTCCTCACTCCAAACTTTTTAGATTATGATAATTTAATAATTTTCACAAAGTCGAGTTTTCAACCAGAATATCAACTACTCTCACAAGGTTTAATGCTGGACTTCCAAAAGAAGATATAATCGTTTATTTAAACTTCAAAAAACCTAAATGATTATAACATTGAAGATATAATACAACTATTTTGTGATACACAGAGATGTAAAAAGAAATCAAAACCGATAACTTGTATTCTTAGTGATATTACGGATGATATACCATCTCCCCAAGATTTGGATAAATCCAAAAAGAACCTCGTTATCTTTGATGATTGTGTTAATGAGAGAAACCAAACGGTAATGGAACAGCTACTACACAAGAGGGAGACATTCTTCTTGTAATTGTATTTATCTTAGTCAATCGTACTTTCAACTTCCTCGTCGTTCATCAGAAACAATGCTAATACTTTTATTTTATTCAAGTTAAATTCAATAGATATTAACAATTTTGGAGAGACAATTGTTCTACATTATGTAGTAAAAGGAAATTTGGGGATTACATGAAACACACGACTGAAAAATATAAATATATTGTTGTGAAACAAGATGAGATATTAAATGATATTTTCAATAAATAAATGGATGCGAAAGAAGAGAGCAAGAAGATTTAGGGAACATCAAGAGTTGGTTTCAAAAGTTGTAAAACAACAGGAAGACATAAAGAAGAAACGCAGGCAAAAACTAACGGGTGAAGAAGCATTTGAAAGAAAACAAGAGAAATTTTTTAAACCACTTTTAAAAACTTCCCAAGGAAAAATTATAGATGTTTCCACAGTTCCCACAATAAAATATACTCCTAGAAAGCTCAAATGTAAAAGATTTCAGTCAAATGACGGAGGAAGAATTAGAGCATATAGGAGAATTAGAATATGATGATGAAGGATTATTTCAACAAATGGAAGAGATGAATCGACCCCTGATTATATTGTGAATGCTCTTCAAAACAATGAATATTCAGCGGATTCAAAAACCAAAGCAGGCTCATTCCAACAGAACAATCAGCAATATTTCATCTTGTTCAAGAAAGTATTGATATTTAATGATGAATTAAGGTTCTTGAATTTCTGCTCGACCCCCTGTCAAACTAACTCCGAGATTAATGTTTCTTCTCACAAAAGATGGAAGACAAGGTTCAACTGTGAGGGATGAATCAAAGTATATTGATAAACCATTGGATATGAGAAATAATGATGATAAAGTATATATTGATCTGCTGAACTCTGTTGATTATAGGTTATTCTTTCTGGTAAAAGTAGAAGAAATGAGAAGGAGAAAACACATTATCAGGCTTTAAGTATCCTTGGTTCAGGTGTTAGTTTTCTTCCAAATGACCCATCACAATTAGTTAATAGACTGTTATTGTTGTTAGGCAGTAAGAAGGCTGGAAATAACAATTGTTTAATGAAGCATCAGCCATTTTAGACCAGTTGATGAACATGAAAATAATTAATAAACATCAATATAAAGACATTTTATCTCATATTAAATAAGATGAGAAGCACAATCCTAGTTTCAATTTCCAACAAGCGACCACACATCTTCATTCCATACCCACTACAACTTGACACAACAACAGAATATGAGGCATCTTTATTGTCCATGGAAACTTATAATACCTTATTTAATATAACTGATAAAAATGACAAGTTTAGTATAATCCGGGAAGTGGATACAAAACGATAACAGTCTCACCCGGAGCATATGAGATTTCTCAAATATCTTCCGAAATTGCTGTCTTATGAAAGAACAGGGTGATGACCAAAAAATATTGTCATAGACATTCAAAAACATACTTCAAAATCAACGATTAAACTTAAAAAAAAACTACAAGGTTGATTTCACAATTGATAATTCATTTAGAGAGTTATTGGTTTCTCCTCAAAAAAGATTGAAACTAATGGGACGTTTTACAGTGATAATGTCATTCAAATATCCTCAGGAATAAATCGGTATTAATTCACTGTGATTTGATTGATGGTGCTTATAATGATGGAATAAAAAACAAATACAATATTTTCATTCAGCGCATACTCAACCCCAATTGGTTATAATTCAATATGGAACCCAAAAATTTGGTTATTCTCCCTGTGTCAGGAAAAACCATACACAGAGTAAATTTTAGGATAACCGACCAAGATAATCGTATGATTTCTTTTAAGGAGAAGTTATATCCATCAGAATTCACCTACGTGAAGTTTTCCAATAAATAAATACGATGGTTATTGTGAGGAAACACGAGTTGGGAAAATATAAAATAATTACAGGGGATGGGATGTTCCTTTCCCCATACTACAAGGCGAAGGTATGTATCTTGGTAGAGGATACTATAAACCTATGAGACAAAGGTGTCGACATCAATTTCGAGAGATGGGATAATTGATACTCTAATGGGTATCGGTTCAACTATTCTTAAACATAAAGACCTAATTGGTTCAACTGCTTCTGCTGTGGGAAATGTAGCAGGTGCTATAAAGAGTATAAAAGATGCCCAAAAGGAATCTCATAAATTACAAGCAATAAAAGAAATTAAGAAAGGCAAAACTCAGTTGTCTCCCCCAGAACGACAGAAAATAATTCGAATACGTTGATCAGGGTCAAAAGTTTTAACATCTTTTTCCTAAATAATACAAGTATGGAAGCAATTGATAGTATCTATGATTTGGATGATACTATTATTATCTCAAACCACTAAAAAAGAAGATTACTTCAAGGTAAATGCAATAACTGGAACAGACTGGAATAACAAATGGTACAAAAAAGTTTGAAATAAATAATCAACAAACCTATTTGAATCTATCCGAAAGTTTCTTGTTGTGTAAATTTACATTCACTAAGGCTGGGAATAACACAAACGCTACACTCGTAAATGATTCTTCTGGAAAATGTTTGATAGTGTTCGTTTGTACATTGGAAACACAAGAAGTTGAAGCGGTTGATTATGTCTCTGCTGTATCTGAAATGATGAAATTTACACTATATTCATTTGGTGATAGAATGGGAAAGGGGCTGTCGAAGGTTTTATTCCTGATATGTCAACGGAACAAACACAGACCCTGGATATAATCAAAGGAAAGGAATGTATAAGATGATACAAAAGCAGGGAATAGTTTTACTGTGCATTCCTTAAAGGTATATTTGGATTTTGTGATCATGATAAAGTTCTGTATGGTCTAAAATTAGATTTCAACTACAAAGGAATGATAATGAAAATAGATTACTTTTGGTGTTGGTAGTGCTTTTGGTGAGCAGAATAAATTGTAATTGATGAAATGAGTTGGTATATTAGTGAATATACTCCTAATCTTAAACAGAAGAGATGTTGAATAGAAGACTAACTCAAGAAAAACCACTCGGTGTATCATACCTCAAACGAAGATGTCAACACGTTAAACTCAACCAAACCACTTACACTTGGAATTTGGGTTTCTGGAAGGAAAGCCACGATATCTGTGGATCTCATTTAAAAAAGCCAGATGGTGATACTGCGACTGATAAGAATAATGCATTGATGATAATGCTAAGTGAAACAACTTCGCGTTTCTCTAGATGGAACATTTTATCCACGAGATAGATTGGAAATTAATTGGGAAAAAAATGATTTTGCTGAAGCATACAAGTCTTACAAAAGGTGTGTGAAAGTAATGGAAATAAAGAACCTATTTTGGATATGACAGCATTTAAAAGTTTGTATACAATCTATGCGTTTGACCTGAGCGCTCAAAAGGAAACTATAAAGTCTAATCGAGTGGATACTTCCCTATACATTAAGAGGAGAGAGTGAAGAAGTTGATACATATTGTTTGCTTTTGGAAGAAACAGAATTACAGATTAATACAGATAATGGTGTTATGATTAGCTCACTTAATTTTTGTTAAATAAATGAGTGGCAAAGTACCAACTGGGGTATATGTTAATCAATCAATCTTCATAAACTATCATCTTGTGTTCAAAATCAAAAGCCTTGTACGATTAACGTTAATACAATTCAGAAAAAGGAGCAGTAAGAATTGAGTTTTGCTCACAAGAGAACAGGTTAAAATCTTGAACGATACTGGCTCACTTAAAATTAAAATGACAAAACCAATGTTGAAAAAATATTCAATAAGAGAGACGAGTGAGGATTTCTCCCATTTCTAATTCCTTTATTTGCTGGTTTAAGAGCTTGCTGGTTGGAGACATTGACGGGTGGTTATTTCAACAGCGGTGAAAACTGCCATAGAAGGAAGGCTCAACTCCAGGCTCAAAAAGAATTGGAAAGACATAACAAAGAGTTGGAGAAACAAATTAGTGGAAGTGGTGTAATTGTAGATTTGCTGAAAAACTTGAAGGTCTGCCTGATATAAAGCGAGATTGTTAGTTGGAGATATGCTTTCTTCTATCGCACAAGCAGGTGTAAAATTAACTAAAAGGGGTAATGGATTATATCTTCTAATAAATAAATGAGCATTGATGAGTGGTTTAAAGAATTTGGAAGAATACAACATCAAATTTACAACTTGTCAAATATTGTAAGAAATTAAAAATTCATAATGTGGTTATTTGTATGAGAGATGAATAACAACGTGCCTAAACATACAAAGAATATTATTATGAACTTAGAAGATAATAATGGGAACGGTTCTCATTGGGTTTGTATTTTTAATCATCAAGACAAATATTATTTTGATAGTTTTGGTCTTCCACCACCTGTTGAAGTCATAAAATTCTTACAGAATGGTGTTTATCAAACATTTCAAGTCCAAGAATTAAATTCAAGTGTTGTGGTCAATTATGTCTATATGTGTTATTTCAACTCAACAAAAAAAATTTTTATGACATTATTTTAATCTAATATAAATGACTTATGTTGGGAAAGATGGTTCTATCTTTGGTGTATCCCAAGAACTGGATATTGATTTATCAAATTATTACACAAAGGCACAGGCTGAACGACATAAATATAATATAACCAAAAAAAATTAATATGAAAAATGCTTATAAATTAAAAAATTATCCAAGCCGACTGACGCGAATGACTTGGTGAGATTAAGTGATTTATCACAATATATATCCTTAAATAAAACGGCTGTGTATTCCAAAGATACAGAAGTGTTGATTTTATCTCCAGTCATACAGAATTCACAGTTCGAATTAAAATAAATTTTATAAAGAAGGGCGTATGATTTGTATGAGAATAGAACAATGGGGTATGATATGAATGATTTAGGGTATAATTGGTCATTTAAAATTAACCTCGAAGACTGGAGCAATTAAATCAGTCTCGTAAGGAAGAATATTATCCACTTGGTATAGAGAATGAGTTTTGTGGAGCCACGATTAGTAAACAACAAATAAAAGAATTTAATAAGGGTAAATATAATAATGGTTTTGCCCTTGTTTATCTCATGAAACAGAAAAAACGATTATATGTAATAAGTAGGGAAACAAAATGATTTAACTATGGGAAGATGGGAGGTGTTTCGTGTCATAATATTATTCTAACATATATCTAATACATAAATGACGGCAAGAAGGCTTCAAGAAAATTATCATTTCTGTGTCCAAGCATACCTTCAAGAAAAGGTATTCGGTATTTTAATAAATATGTTCTACAACATAAGAATGATGTATTTTCAATAAAAGATGTGCTTTATGCTGATGTTGATAAACGACAACTTTGGAATTAACTAAAATGTTAAATAATGAAAAAATTATAAAGTTAAGAAAACGAAAGGCTCTTTTAGAAATTCAAAAGAAATTTATTGGTTTCCTGTTGTAAAAAAAATTATTTGGATACAGGAATAACAAGAAATCCTGATGAATATATGTATGATATTCTATGGGTGTAAGTGATTCAAGGATAGTAAGGGACAGGAAGGAGTTGAAGAAGAGAGGAAGAGAGGAAAGGAGAGAGGGAGAAGAAAGAGAAGGAGGAAAAGGAGAAGAGAGAGAAGGAGGAGAGGAGAGAGAGAGAAGAGAGAGAAGGAGGGGAGGAGAAAGAGAGAGAAGGAGAAGAGAGAAGAGAGAGAGAAGAGAGGGAGGAAAGAGAGGAAGAGAGAGAGGAGGAGAGGAGGAAAGAGCGAGACAAAAATAATATCAAAATATGGAAACCAGTGAGATTCAAAAAAAATTGTGGTATTACAGAAAATAACTCAACCCACCGAGGAGGAAAACAAAGAATTGACAAGCTTCATATTTTCTTCAAGACTATTGACATCGTCAAGCTATTCATTTTAATTCAAGTTTTTTCTTGAATAAATGGAGGAGAGAGTGAAGGCATTTCTAAGGATTCTTTATGTTTTAAAAATTAAGATTCAAATGTGCATGTTGGGAACTAAAAAGGTTTTGCACTCTGCAGGAATTTTTCTCATAAATAAATGAGTTATTGTCTCAAATGTAAAAAGAAAACTAATACTAAAAATATTTCATATATTAAAAGTAAAAATAACAGGGTTATACAAAAAAGTATATGTTCGGTGTGTGGTTCAAAAAAAAATCAATTTATCTCCAAACACAAACTCGGAGGAGATATACAAAAGTTTTATCAGGAAGTAAATTTACAACTACTGGAATACCAGGGGAATTACATCTACCAGGGTATTCTTTCTGTTGGTCCAGGCACAAACTTGGATAAAAGATTAGATGAGGCAGAACAATCCTAAACCATGGAGTAAACCTATCAATAGGGTTGATGAAGTGTGCATGAGACACGATATTGATTATGGGAATACCACAACTTTAGAAGAAAAGCATGAAGCCGATAGAGAAATGTTGTATAATTTGTCTCTGATACAAAATCCAACCTTGAGAGAAAAAGTTGATCGGTTCATCGTGAAGAAGATGATCAGTGCTAAATTGAAACTTGGACTTGGAAATTCAAAAAACTATTAGACTCTAATGATGTCATTAAGATTGAAGAGCAATTAGCTGATGAATTACATAAACCAATATTCACAAAGTTTCGTAGAAGGAAGGTTTATTTCCAAGGAAGTTGATTATATCTGGTCCGCTGATTTGATTGAACTCAATAATGATAAGGGGTACAAGTATGCTTTAACCGTTATTGATTTGAGGAGTATATACGCATGGGTTGTACCATTAAAAAACAAAACAGGTAATACTCTTATGTTAGCCTTTCAACAGATAATTTAATAGAAGTAAGAGAAAACCTAAAAAATTGTGGACTGATGAGGGTAGAGAGTTTTATAACAAGACATTTATGAATTTTCTAAAAAATAACAGTATTACATTATACAGTACCTTTAATGAAGGGAAGGCTGTTGTTGTTGAACGTTTTAATCGTACCTTAAAAGAGAGACTATATAAAAAATTCACACAACTCGGTTCACAACAATGGTTATCTTTTATTCAGGATATTGTGGATAAGTATAATAACACGATTCATACGTCAACAAATATGAAACCATCAGAAACATTTACAAAATTAAAATATGAAAAAGAGATTAATGTCAGAAAACCTAAGTTCAAAGTTGGTGATATCGTAAGAATATACAGGTGGAAATCTCATTTTGAAAAAGGTTTTACTGAACGATGGACGAAGAAACTTTTTAAAATTGTTTCTGTAATAGCTACGGTTCCTTGGACTTATAAGATATATGATTTAGAAGGGGAAGAGATTTTAGGTTCATTTTATTCACAAGAATTACAAAAGACAAAGATAAATTGAATTTTTTTTTGACTCCGCCCCTTTTTGACTCCACCCACACAAGCCCCGCCCACAACAACCCACACAAACCCCACACACACAAACCCACACAAGCTCCACACAAGCTCCACACACACACAAGCTCCACCCACATTCATCATATTCACATAATTAGTGATTAGTTAATTAGTTCCCCACACACAACATGTTTATTTAATTAAAAAATTATCCACTCATCCACCCATCCACCCATCTCTCCACCCATCCATTGATCCACACAAACCTCATCCACATTCGCCCCTCCCACACAAGCCCCTCCCACACCGAAGCCCCGCCCACACAAGCCCCTCCCCCCTCATCCCACCTTTGACCCACCCACACAAGTCCCTCCCACACAAGCCCCTCCCACACAAGCCCCTCCCACACCGAAGCCCCGCCCACACAAGCCCCTCCCCCCCTCATCCCACACAAGCCCTTCCCACACAAGCCCCGCCCACACAAGCCCCGCCCACACACGCCCCACCCACACACGCCCCACCAACACAAGCCCCGCCCACACAAGCCCTCCCCCCTCATCCCCCCCCCCCCCCTGTGCGCCCCCCACTTTGACCCACCACCTCCCTCATCCCACCCCCACCCTTCCCCACACACACACGGGAGGGGAGGGGTGGGATGAGGGAGGTGATGGTCATTGGGGGGCGCACCTACCCCCTTCATGTCTTGATTCTTTTTTTATAATTCAAAATCAAGTAATTGTACAAAACAAATATAATTCATCAATATTGAAAATATTAAATATTATTGCGAGAATGTATAATCTTTCCCAGCAATCTTCTTCAGATGTCTTGTGATTTCGAAACTCAGACACCATATTCTGTTTTGAAACAAAAAGTGGATAATAATTAGGTTTTATAAAGATAATTACATGGTAATATTAATAAGCCTGGTGTTGGTTCTCAGTTCAAGCCTCGTTGACCACTGAATTAACACACCAGGAGGCCGACTCAGCCTGTCATCCTTCCGAGGCCAATAAAATGAATTCCGGTGTACTGGCATAACCGCGTCCAAACTAATGATGCAACCAACATAAGGCGACATTCCAAAGAAAGAGTGATATTAATAAAAGAATAAATAAACAAATAACTAAATAATAATTCAGAAACATTTACCTCCAGAAAATCATGTGTTGTATCAGATTGGTCAACAGCTTATGTTGTGTGATCGAGCTGAAAAAAAATAAAATAATGAGTCAAGGTATAGATGGAGAACAGATAGAGAGAGGTAGGTAGAAAGACAGACAGAGAGACAAACAGAGAGAAGAGAGAGAGATACAAAGACAGACAGGGAGAGATACAGAGAGACAAACAGACAGGGACAGAGACACGCACACACGCACACGCACACACACACGCACACGCACGCACACACACTACACAGACACACACATACATACACATAATACACACACACACACACACATACACACACATACAAACACACATACACACAAACACACGCACACACACACACGCGTGCGCGCACACACACACACACACACGCACACGCACGCACACACACATACACAGACACACACACACACAAACACACATACACGCACACACACACACACACGCACGCACACACAAAACACACGCACACACGCACGCACGCACACACACACACACACACACGCACACATACATACACACAATACACACACATACACGCACAACACACACACACACGCACGCACACACACACGCACGCGTGCGCACACACACACACATCACACACACCACACACGCAAACACACACGCACACACACACGTCTCACCGTTGGTTTAATTCACTCGAGATCAGTGCCTTGATAAGACTTCGGACCAGTCATTACATATGTTTTTCAATCTTCTTCTAAAATCACTGACTTCATCAATAAGGGCATTTATCTCATGCACCTCATCGTCAAATGTAAATTCCACGTCATCCAAGGACCTGCCAGGAAACAAAAAATATTTTAGCATTATCACGATATAATTTATAATCATTTGCTTCATCGTTCAAAGAGGAACTAAACCCATACAAAAACGTACCAACTTTGTAGTGAACTGTTATCTTCATCGGAAGAGAGCAAGTCCATGGCTCAGTTTTTTTTTACCATTGGTACAAGATGGTAAAGATCAGAGGGCTTGATAAGACTCGTGTGAGTCATTAAGTCTTTTTCAATTCTCTTCTCAGATGATCGACCTCTACAAGAGAATTAATTCCATGCACCTCGTCGTGATATATAAACTGCTCTTCTTCCTGCCTGGACCTGCCAGGAAAAAAAATATATATCAGAATTATCACGATTCAATATATAATCACTTGCTTCATCGTTCAAAGAGAAAACCATCTACAAACTTACCAGCTTTGTGTTGAGCTGTTTTGTTCGTTGGGAGTAACGATCGTTGATGCCTCAGTTGTAAAAATGAAAATCCTGTCTGGCAGAAACTTTGTCTGGCGAATCACTTATAAGGCAGCGATGAGGAAATTTCCAGAACATCGGTGTGGCCACAGGAAATGACGCCTCTGGTGAGACAGCTTGGAAAATAATTGGGCGATTATATTCTCTTGTATGAATCATTTTCGAAACATACTTAAAATGCTTGATTAAACTTGATTTAATTACTTGCTTGATTAAACTTGAAGCTTAACTTAATTAAACTTATGTTTTAAAGCCTGTCCGTGTTCTGAATTGGTATAGATAAACACGAGGTGTTCGATCACACAATAGTTCCTGTTTTTTTCACAGCACGACGATGTCGAAAAAAACACTTTCCATTTTACCAGCACGACCGTGTCGAAAAAAAACACTTCCTCATTTTACCAGCACGACCGTGTCGAAAAAAAACACTTCCTCATTTTACCAGCACGACCGTGTCGAAAAAAAACACTTCCTCATTTTAACAGCACAAACTGAAAAATTTAAAAAAAACTTGTTTATGGTGTCGTTATACAAAAAAATATATACAACTCAGTGAGTGGTCAGATGAGATCATTAAGAGAAGTATATCATTTCGTAATGGCACAAAAGGGGTATCTTGAAAAATATAAGATTCAAATGTTTTATTTTTAAATATTTTAGATGGGGTTATTGTGCAAAGAAAATTAAACTATTGAAGGAATATGAGAATGAACAAATGTTTATAGGTTCAATGAGTGAGCTAAACAATATGCATTGTTTATTTGAAAATGAGTGTCCCCTGCTTACAGGTTTCAGATATCTTTCAGAATCACCTTGAACAAACCACATTACTACGTTGCTACTTGAACCAATCTTTATCTTGTCACATTGGTTATTTGAATAGAATGCCCCTAGGTTAAAAGGGGAGACAAACAAATATACCTTGGATAAAAGGGGTGTAATTTTAGGGGAAAAAAAATGTGAATCCGCTGAAAATCCCCCATTCATTTACATGGGGAAAAGTGAGCCAGAATCAGTATATCCACCCTACTAACGTCTATTTCTCCATTATTCGTGAACAGAATTCGATGAAAATTGACAGGCATATACTAGATACACATGCGCAGGCATTAACTGAGCCCAAAGTGCGATTGCAGACCTTCGGGCCGAGGAATGGCCCATTTTGGCCCATTTTGTTAAAATTGTTATTTCTCGGTTACGAGTGAACGGGACCGAACCAAACTTGACAGGTATATTCTAGAGACCATTCTCCAGGCATTAACTGAGCCCAAAGTGCGATTCCAGCCCTTAGGGCCGAGAAATGGCCCTTTTGTACCATTTTCTTAAAATTATTTTTAAAAAATAATTAAATTCGCTGGGCGATGCCAAACACAAAATTAAGTCGCAAATGATGATATGAAACTAGCCTCACTGTTGCAAGGTGTTTTGGTTTCTTTTTCTGATGCGATGAAAATCTTACCAAATTTCAAATCTGTCATCCGTGCTATCGCTCACCTGAGAGCTGTACGAATGAACTCCCACGGGGTATGTTCGCAATTCCAACTTGTTTTTGCAAAAGTATAAAATTAACATCTACGTTTTTTCTGAGCACATTTATTTGGAGAATCATACTGAATTACACCCGCATAAATTTCCATATGCCATTTCAAGAAGGCACACAGCGGCACGGTATACTTTACATTGAAGTTTAATAATAATT
>CM068956.1:135012764-135030376 GCA_035128595.1 Eptatretus atami
CACAGAGTTTGAATCTGACACAAACGATGCATTTCCATTTCCACCAATACAAGGGTAGAAGCAATTTAGCAAGCCAAAAAACTTTAGATGCAACTACACCAGGGCTCCCTAGTGTGTTGGTATGTTCCTCCTGAGGCCTCCAAAAACCAATATGTTTTGTTTGTCAAAGGCTCCATTTATAAATAGCCCTTGCAGAATCTCAGTTTTTCAAATTGGGAACCAATTTATTGAGCCGATTAAATCTTTACTATATTCAAGCAAGATGGGTGGCAAGAAGCCTGCCAACCAAACATCCTTCAGCAAAGTTTTGAAAAGGGGAACTGTTATTTAAAAACCTTGTATAGAAAGGGGGAGGAGGAAAAAAAACAACCCCCAAAACAACCTTACTTGCATGGTTTTAGTTTGAGGATAAAGATAGGCCGAGAGATTGTGGACTCAGAGGTGGTTTAGGTCGAGATAGCAAAGTACGAGCTGAGTTCTGAGATAGCAACAGTCAACCATTGGAGGGCTTGTGACACCACACCAATATACTGTGCAGGTGTCCACAGTATCTGTTTCCAGTTTTAAAAATTTATTAAAACTAAACAAGAGATACAATGTCATGTTTTGTTTTCCATGTTGTTTCTCAAACTATCCAACATTTCTATTTTTCTTGTTTTGAAGGTCTAAATCTGGGTGGTCAAGTTGCTATTGATCAAGAGCCAAATGAAAATGGGTGATTATGCAGGAGAAAGCTCAATGTGTCATCTGTTCATGCGAGTCAAAGAAAAAAAAAATTGACAACTGTTCAACAGAATTACACCGTCAAATGGAAAGTACCCTCCTCCATACCTCGCATTAGGACATGGTTTCACAAGTATCTGGAGACTGGGAGTTTGATTGACAGGCCTCGAAGTGGACGGCCAGGCCTTGCAGAAGCCATTGCTTGAAGTTCAAGAGACCTTCCAACGCAGTGCTGTAAAGTCTATTCGGCATGCCTCACGTGAACCCCAGCTACAAAGTTACCAGTACACAAGAGGTTGCATCTTCACGCATATGAGGTGCAGATAGTGCAAGCTTAGAAACCTAATGACAAGGCACAGCATGAAGAGTTGGCATGTTCCATACTGACTCGACTAATGAAGAAAAATACTACCTGAAAAAGGTTTGGTTTCTGAATGGTCAGCTTTTCATGCGTCAGGATGGGTTAAACTACCATAATGTGCAAATATAACTGCTCACCTCCACTCATTCATACATTCCTTTTTCCCACCTGTGGAACCAACTTCCACATTCTCTTCAATCTCATTTTTCCTTCCAGGTCTTCAAGACAGCCGTTCATCTTCAGATCATCCAATCCAAAACCATGATCTTTTCTACCCTCATTAACCAGTCACATAGTCTCCTCGTTCCCCATAGGTCCATCTTATCTCCCCCCAATTGCTTGTCCAAGTTTGCCTCTATTTTGGCCTTCAGCTCTGCTGTTGGTGTCTGTGTCGTCCTATTGTATCGTGATCCAGTGTACTAGTCCTTCCACAAGCCTCGACGACGATAAAATACGAATCTGAAAACCCACACGAGTTTTGTGAACACATTTGAGATCTCACCACCACATTAAGTTTTTGGCTGACTAATGCACGATAGGATGGTGCCCATTTTTCTTTGCCGAACGGAATGTTATGGGGATTGCACATATTGCCATGCTTGGAAAATTACATTGTCCCCAGTTTGGAAGAACTGCAGCCTTTATTACTTTTCAGCAAGTGGTGTGCCTCCGCATGTTTGTTAGTATGAGACTTCCTTAAATGAGAACTTCCCAGTGGCCAATCCCTGCCTAAACAGTATCCCGACACAATTCTCTAAGCCTTATTGTGGGGTTATGGCAA
Source organism: Eptatretus atami (assembly GCA_035128595.1). Taxonomy (NCBI): domain Eukaryota; kingdom Metazoa; phylum Chordata; class Myxini; order Myxiniformes; family Myxinidae; genus Eptatretus; species Eptatretus atami. Next base: position 135,014,630 of record CM068956.1, read on the forward strand.
GGATTAAGTTTTCCAAACCTCTCTTGCTGACTGAAACATTTTATGTAAGAATAACCAATTGCATGAGTGTGACGAAAGACATGTTGGCCAACACATGGATTTATAACTTGGATTGCTACACGTAACAAAGGTACAAATGTTGAGGTGTACTGAACACAAACTACGAATTGTGACAATATGCAAAAAAAAAAAACCCAAGAGCAATCAGATTGCAGACCCTCACCAGAACTTGATTTGTGCAGTATTTAGAATTGGGATTAAAATAAATTCAAATCAAATGGAAGACCAAATAGGAAACAGTCCTGCATCGTCAATCAGAGAACCCAAGCAAGCAAGAAAAAATAAAAAGAAAGTGCAAAGATGAAGTAATCATCAGGAGGAACCTGGATAGGATTTCACATTCAAGCTACTATTCTACCCTCAAACCCATTCAGGAACATCCAAGTGAGCCTTTTTCAAAAAAAATAAAAAAATAAAAAGTTAAAAAAGAACCCCAATCAAAAACAATTAAATAATTCTGGTTGCCAGACATGTGCCCGATCAAGTTGAAATTTAAAACTTTTATTTCCATCACAACTAGATTATAATTGTGAAGTTTCATGTCGCTTGATTAAGCGGTTCCAGAGAAAACCAGAGAGTTGGTGTCAAATCCACCCAATGCTCGCCCGTTTATAAAAGACTAGTCTAATAATATTTTTTATAAAGCATTGCAGTGAAGTCTGATCCAAATAATTTTAAATCAATAAAAAATAGTGTGGTAGATAAAAACATTAGAAAGGAAATAACTTGCACAAAAAACTAACATTTCACGCTGACGCTCACGCGGGGGTAATCGCTTATAGCTCTCTGTTCTTCGAACAGGCGAGCTAAAACAAACAAAAAAAAGTTCATATTCCTCGATGACCCTCAAATTTTCATACTAATCAGATGTAGCTTTCCACATATGCAATTATGATGTCATATCATAACAAAGGCACCCACATGACGTTCCAAAAAAATAAAATAAAAATAAAAAAATCCCATTGAAGAGCACTTGCATTTGCCAAGTTTCAGTTCCTTCCTTGGTGCAGTTCAGAGATGGAGGTGCAAAGATTTTCCAATGACTACCACACCACATGACCTCTGACGTCAATCATTGAAACGTTCTACATGAGTCGTCGCACTTATGATGAAAATTTTGTTCTCAATCCGACAAGCAGTTGGAGAAAAACACGAAAGTTGTGCAGACAAACAAAACAAAGACAGACAGACAGACCCAAACGCAATACCCTCCTTTGGCAAGGGTTTAAAAAAAAAAAAAAAAGGTATCACTTTAGGTTGGTTGTAATTTTTAAACCAGAAGACTGTGGACACCCTGTAAAAAATGACCAAGGTGTTCGAGTGTGGGACTCTTGACCTAAATAAATTTAGAAGGGCTGCATATCAAGTCTCAACAGTTACTATTCATATTGAAATGTTCATCGTGAAACAGTTTTGTGCTGCTTATTGCAGGGGGGGGGGGACAACAACAAAAAACTAAATAAATAAATGATTGCAAACCTTATGGATAATGTTAAAATTTACGAACTCGAGATCCGAACAAAAGTCATGACTCAACTCTAATTTACATCACTTCTTAAGAAGTTATATCAGCCCAAATACAAGACAATAATTACATCAGCCCCTATATACAATTATTGTATCATTCCAAATAAATATAATCACCTCTGATCTAGCTGTTATGAATCCATGTGCCACACCAACACTTTCTGCAAAAAGGTCCCAACTAATGAGGGTGCCTTGCCATGGACAAGCATTGGTTTCTGAAATATCTTATACACGTGGCAAGCATGAAACAGCCGTAACAATGGACGATGAAGCAAAGGTACCTGGCCGTTTGCCAGGTAAAAGTCATGGCCTCCCTCCCACCCAACAACTCTCCCCCTGCCTCCTCCCTGACAGCTGGTGGCTCATGTGTTCACAAGTCATGAATTGTGCAAAAAAATTACTGTTTAAAAAAAAATTATCCAAGAAAGTTTCATCGCGATTAACCTTGGGAGTTTAGAGAGTTGCGTCACAAAACAAACATCTTTAGCTTTTATACAATAGATATTCCCTTTCATATTGTTGCGAATTCGTGCCCGCGGCGCGTGCGAACGCCACGTGACTCGAATCGCGGCACGTCGCCCACCGGAACGGACAAATTCAGTCGTGACCCTCTCGGACCAATGCGGGAGCTAGTCACGGGTGGGGGTTTAAACCTCACCACGATCGTGCCAATCGGCCACCCGCGTAGGATCGGGTTGTTCGCCAAACTCGGACCTACCAAAGTACCCACGCGGATGGTAAACCGGGCGATCGTACCTCGCCGCAGGTCGACTCTGGACACGAGCCGCTTGGGCGCCCGTTCCGTTACTATCGGGATAACAGAGCGGTGTATCATCGACCTCGACGGTTCAGATTATTTACCGGGCGTTGCACCCACTACAAACCCTTTAACGTGAAGCAAGATGGAGGGTCAATGAGAAAAGACGAAGCGAAACGGGAAAACAGTTTCACACAAAGCACATTTATTTCCCGCACACGGAAAGCACATATATACAGCCATACAGTCAAAATGCACCTATAGCAACCAAAACAATAAAAGCAACAACGACGCAGAGTTACTAACCGACTACGCGCACACACGGCAACACTTATACAGTTCTACTTCGCAGACGGCGCCAACACACATTTACACAAAAGCAAAGGAAAGAAGCCACCCTCATAGACAAGGGGCAGATAGGCCTGTAGGCCAAATGTGCGCGTGACCTGGAGGAGCGGCCAGGCCCGCGAGACCGGGGGGGGGGGGGGGTCCTACCCGCGTCCTCGTGACGCGTTGGCGGACGAGCCGCAAATGTGGCCACGTGGCTGTGCCCCGACTCAGTGCCCTTGGCGGGTTTCGTTGGCACGACGTTTGGAGTGGGGTGGGAACGGGGCCCCCTTTTTGCACTATCTCAGCGCGGGGGAAAGGGGAATTTGTTGATGCCCTGGGGAGGGAGAATGGCTGGCTGGCTTGGGTCCCGCGCCGAGCGATCCCACACCGCGACCTTGTCGCCGACCTACTCGCCTCGGACCCGAGCTCCTTTGCCTCTTCCCGCAACTCTTCTCAGCCGACTCCAGAACCCAACTCTTTCCACACCGATGACTTCGCCACCCGACTCCACTTACTTCATTCGCCTTGCGCTCGCCTTCTTATAGGCCGGCAGGAGCAGCTAATATGCAAATATTCGGATCAGGATGACCTCGGGGCGGAGCCACGCTCGCCAATTGGACGGAGGAAAAGTGGGCGTGAATCCCCTGATCCTAGAATTTGCATATATCGATTTACATAGACGCGCCTGGAGGCGGGGCCAAGCCGCCCCGCGCTTGCTAACTGGACGGAGCAAAAGTGGGCGTGTAGCGTTCTTGATCCGATTTTTCCCTCGGAAAGGCCGCTATTTGCGCTCGGCACCAATCGCCGAACGGGCCCGAGACAGCCCGACGCTCAGTGTTCACAGGTGGTGCGGGAATGGCCGTAGGAGAGAGGTGAAGGTGGTGGAGGGTTTTCGGTGGTGGTTTGATGTTATGGTGCCGTTTGGGAATGGCGGTGATGCGATGATGTGGGAGCGAGTTGTGAAGGTAAAGGTCGTGGCTGTTGGCTCTGTTGTTGTTGTTGTCCGAGGGTTGGAGCGTGGTTGCAGTTGGTGACGATGGCTGGCGTGGTGGTTGTTGTTGATGGCGGTTGAGACGTGGTTGGTTCAAAATAAAGATAGAACAGAAAAAATGGCTAACTCAAAGTGTCGCAGCCCGAATGGATCACATAAATTCCCTCTATACAACGGGTTTGGGCTAACTACACATGTACTTAGAGATATCTCACCTACGGGCCCTTCATGGTGTAATGCGAATTTCCACAGCCGTAAATCATAGAAAAGCAGTGTGTGTGCAGGCAAAGCTCAACATTCACTTTTGAAATGACAGAACAGGCATGAATAATGATGCCAAATTTTATTTCACAAGCAAGATATTCTACACTCCAAGACAAATCCAACCTCTGCTGCCCAATGTTGCTCATTATTTTACGGTGGGTGGTACGAGTAGTTCAGAGCTTTGGCTCCGAGTGAAACCAAGAGTGCAAGAACATGAACCTTTTTAGAAGTTCATTAAATAATTTAAATTGATAGATTAAAACTTTGTGTTCTCATTTTCACATTGTGCTGGTGAAGCAAAGTGCATACAAGAAGAAATATTTACCTCTCCTGGCCGGCAGTATCCCATAACTGCAGATGCAATTTCTGTGTTCGCCCTGCTGCAACTGTCCTGTTCGTATGACTGTAGTCACATCAGGAAAATATAAAAAACAAATCTTACTAGAATGGTGCAATAGGATGTTTGTGTATGTACTGGCTTTTTGGCATACAAGTCGATACTCCTCTCCTCAACCCCCCCCCCCCCCCCAGAACTCCAGGCTTCGACTTATCTATGTTCAAGACATTGAAGTGCAAAAATGAAAACAAAAAAAATTGTAAAGCGATTTTTCTGAAATATATTGTAGAATTGTTCATTTAAAACACTACAGAAAATCATTGCCAAAAGGAGGAGGAGAGGACCATACTCTGTGCAAGAGCGTTGGTGCTGCTTAAGCAGTCTCCTTGGCTATTGGGCACAATCCTGGATGGGTCACCACTCCGACACAGTACATCAGCAAGCTGGCACTCATTTTGCCGACCTCGGAAGGATGACAGGCTGAGTTAACTCCACCTGGTATCAATATAACAGCTGAGCGAGATTTGAACTTAGGATCCTAGAATCCTAAGCCCACCACCCGAACCATAAGCCAACACCTAGAACATTTACCAAAATATTATTCCGCTCAGTGATGCACACAAAATTAACAAACGAGTACACACTCACCCTTTTAATACTAGTTATATGTCTATCCTTGACAGGTCATCTCGATGCCTCCCGTAAAGTCTCAAAAGTCGTACACGGCAGCCTTAAGATGGAAATTATTCGGTTTGGTGAGAAAACGGTGGGAATATGGAGCAAGCGAGAATGTGTTCGGGATTGCCGTAAAAGCGAAAGATGCATTGTAAATGGACTACAAACAATGTTAATTGCAGCTGCAAAGCTAGGTAGAAAAACATTGAATGTTTGTATTACAATAAGCATCAGGTGCTTACATTTATTATGGAGTAGGCGAACTGCACCAAAATGTGATGTGCTACAAGAGCTCGTGCTGATATCGATTCTGTAGCATGTTTTAAATACTGTACTCCATAACAAAGATGTTAGAAAAACTATACATTCCAAATTTATCAAAAGATGTCATTCTACAAAGCAATTGAAATATGCACAAAACAGCTCATTAATATTCATGACCCAGAAAGTACCATAGCTGGCGATTGCATTATGAGTGCCAGGGACAAATTAACGCCTCTCTTGCTCTGACAGTTTTGCTCATTACCATAGTTGATATAGCTAAGTCTTCTACTGCAAATAGACTTATCTATGAATGGAGGAAAAAAAAATTGGGGAAGTTTGCCAATTCAACTTGTACATTGAAACTCCAGGGATTGCATTTTTTTATAGATCAAAATGAGTACTTGACTTTTTGGAAACAAGCTAGAATTAAATTGCAAAAATAGACATGCACACAAAGTACTGTCGGGCCCACTATTCACAGGGGATATGTTCCTGGAAAATGCCACAAATGGCGAATCCACAAACGTCGGGGAATTGTTGCACTGTGAAAAAGGGGATATGTTCTCGGCAGTTCGCGATTCATAAGGGGGTGGGAGGGAAGGAGAGGGGAAATAAAAAAATTCCCGTGAAAAACCACAAATACGCCAAGCACAGGGATGCGAATATGCAGGGTCCGCCAGCAATTTAAATGATGCAATGATCACAGAAGATGGATACATCAGCTGAAATGATATTTGTGGTATTTACAGGGACCAGTCATAGATGGGCACTTCAATGAGCAATAATAATTGGTCATCGCCAAGACCTTAGCTCAATCGATCATACAAATCAAAAAGGAACAAATTTCAGTTTCAATTATATTTAAAAAATGGAACAATGTATTCCTTTTAATTGGAACAATGTTTAAACATTTTGAGTGTCATTCCTTGGAAAAATAACACTTCAGCAAGCTCAAATGTGGTGACAACCAATCATTGATTTTCCACACACAAGGTGGAGCAAATTGGCAACAAACCTTGTATTCAACAATGACAAATGTTGGCAGGTCAAAAAGAATTGTAGTTGTTAAACAAATAATTTTCCTGTTTAAATTTAAGGAGTGTGTGTGTGTGTGTACATACCTTCTCCCCCCCCCCCCCACCCCACCCACCCATCTTTGCAGTGTCCAAGAAAAGTTAACAATGCTCTTCAAACTTCCTCCACTATCTACAAGTGCTTTTGTTAAAAATACAAAAGGAAAGATATACACCTAACCAAACTATCTTTTCAACTGTTCATTACCCTCCCCTAAAGAAACAAACAAAAGAATCACTTCCCATACAGCAGGACGTACCACACGCTTTTCCTGGAAGTCGATGCCAACAGTGGTGAGAAACTTGCTGTTGAACTTTCCTTCAGTATATTGGTGCAAGAAGCAAGTCTTACCCACACCAGAATCTCCCAATGCCAACAATTTCAGCAAATAATCATAATCTCCATCCATGGCCGTGCAGATATCTGCAAGAAAATGCGCACACAGTAAAAGGAGGAAGATTGGGCTTGATACCCCTAGGGAATATAATCCAATAAGATTGTAGTTATGATTGCAATAAAAAATCAAAACAAACCATTACAATTGCTATGCCACTATTACACCCCCCCCCCCACCTCACACTACACCTCAAGATTGGCAACTTGCAGCCTGTCATAACAAGTCAATACGTGCGTTTTAAATCAGGTTAAAAATGATTGAAAGCGAAAGTGCTTGGATTACAATATGAACTAGAGGGGGGAGCACTCGGTAGAGTGCAAAACCTCCGCCGCCAATACTGCTGGGTCACTTAAGTGAACCTGATATCCTATTCATTGTAGGTCAAAACGGATCAGACTCCACTGAACCACGATTGAATAAACTAAACTAGATCGACCGCGCATGTAGAAATGCAAAAAAAAAAATCGAATTTTTTTGAAAAAAAAAGGTGCAAAATTTGTTTTTTTTTTCTCTAACAAATTTTTTTTGGGGGGGGGGGGGGTGGATTAAATACTTAAAACATGTAGAAATGCCAAAAAAATAAAATCGAAATTTTTTTGAAAAAAAAGGTGCAAAATTTCTGGGTTTTTTTTCTCTAACAAATTTTTTTTTGGGTTGGAAATCACTTAAAACATGTAGAAATGCAAAAAAAAATTCAAATATTTTTCAAATAAAATCGAAATTTTTTTTGAAAAAAAAAATTTTTTGGACCAAGTCCAAAATCTAATGGCATGATTCTTGGACCATACCTAATCCCCCCACCAAGTTTCGTCGAAATCCGTCCAGGAGTTTTTCCGTAATACTGTTCACAAACAAACAGACAGGGGTGAAAACAGTAACCTCCGTCCATCTTCAATGGCGGAGGTTAACTAGAGGGGGAGCACTCGGGAGAGTGCAAAACCTGGGTCACTGCTGCCAATCCTGCTGGGTCACTGCCAATACTGCTGGGTCACTCAAGTGAACCTTATATCTTATTCATTAAAATGATGTCAACAGTGCTGACAGTTATAGTTCTTTTCTCCAACATTTTTGGGAGGGGGGGGGGGTTGGAAATCACTTAAAACATGTAGAACTGCAAAAAAAAGAAATCGAAATTTTTGTGAAAAAAAAGTTGTAAAAATTTTTCTCTTACAATTTTTTTTGGGGGGGGGGGGGGGGGGTTGGAAATCACTTAAAACATGTAGAAATGCAAAAAAAAAAATAAAAATTCTCTAAATTTTTTGGGGGGGGGGGGGGGGTTGGAAATCACTAAAAACATGTAGAAATGCAAAAAAAAAAAAAAATTTTTCTCTAACTATTTTTTTTGGGGGGGGGGGGACCAGGTCCAAAATTTAATGGCATGATCCTTGGACCATACCTAACCCCCCACCAAGTTTCGTCGAAATCCGTCGAGGAGTTTTTCCGTAATACTGTTCACAAACAAACAGAAAGGGGTGACAACAGTAACCTCCATCCATCTTCGAAATGGCGGAGGTTAATTATGAGTAATGTGTGATACCATTAGGTGAATTACAAAATAATAAAGTGCAATTGAAAATTCAGTGGGAACAAGACTATTTTGAGACCGAACATGCTTAAAACCAAGTATGGAAACAAATAAAATAAGTGAATTATTTTTAAAAAATAAAATAAAAGCAACTTCTAATGCAACCATTCAAGTCGAACATCTTTGAAACCCCAAATAAGAATATCAAAATGAATAAATGGGGGAAAAAAATATTGATAATAAAGATTCAAAGCATCTCAAACATTTCAGCCTCTTATACACACTCAATTTGACAAGTGCATGGTCTATCTAGACAAGGGTGGTAAGGACTACACATGGCTCAAAGGAAGGTGGAAACACCACGTTACATGAAAGTTTTGTTGTGTAAAATATTGAAGTTATGTTTAGTTTTACAAGAATAAAGTTCAACACTTATGCAAGAAAAATGAAGCATTCATCCTTAAATCGTATTACCTCCACAGCTGAAGGTGGACAGAAGTTATGTATTACCCCTGCTTGTCTGAGCAGGATATATATTAAAAAAAAAAGTTATGGACAGATTTGGCAAATTGGTGGACAGGTTGGGTAGGTGACAAGCAGATTAGGTTTTCATTCAGGTCCAGATGCATATCCAGCACATCAGTGGGATAGAAAATGTAAACTGTTCAGCCTGGCGGAGGTATGTGCTCTACCGAGTGCCGTTCTAGTTTGTACACGTCATCGATCTAATCTTCAAATCTTTTATAAACCAAAATGTCGAACATCAATTTTAAAAAGAACAAGTTAGAGCAGAAGCCGAGGCCAGATGGCTTTCTACACCTCCCACGTCCTTGTATAGGTTGGCCTGAAAGTTGCTTTATCGCTGCTGAATTTCTTGTACCTCCTTCCCTTCCCCCCACCGGCGGTATGCAGCAACCACTTGACTCAGGAGAATGATGGATACAGTGACTGATTAATTAATTATTTAAGTACTGCATGATAAAACCTGTATATTAAAAAAAAGTTTAAGAATGAATGTTTTCCTGGGGAGGGGGTAAAGCAACTCCAGGCCATCCCATGAAATAGCAACATCAATCCACAGACAGGAGCAATTTTTGCTATAAAACAGAACTTACATGCCTGAAAATGAATCAAAATTAACCCAAAACTCCAATAGACCAAGTGAACAAAGTAGCCTTCAAGTTATGAATTGCATACGACTTGATTTTTATAAATTCTTCGAGGGCCTAAAAGTTCACTGAAACAATCTTATAAAGTTCAACAAGCAGTGGGTGCATAGCTTGTTGGAGTTGCCAAGAAAAGGTTGCTTCATGGATAGTTGATGGAAATTTCAGGTATCGACCTAAAAAATGCCCAAAATTAATGTTCTCTCTGCTGGACAAATGGTGATACTAGGTATAAACAAGGAAGTTTTAGAAATCCGGCTGGAACTGGGAAAAGCATGACATTATATAAAACTCAGATCCAATCATATGAAATTACGTCTGGACTAGGTTGAAGCTCCACATTCAAAGTTTAGTATTTGAATGCCTGAAATTTAAAGTGGTTACCCACCATATAATCATTTATAAGTGTAAAAGTTGGAGCAAGGACAACTTGAGGAATTTGTAACAGGCCATTTTTGCAGTTTCTACATCACAGAAACAATTGTGGCTTGCAGTATAGCTTTGAGGATGTACACTTGTCTTTAGGCCATGTGATCCGATTTTGAATCCCAACCCAACGATGTCTCATGAAACTATCACACCTGGCATTTTTTGCCAGGTGGGGCAATCTGCACATTGTCCACCAGGAGATGTTAGATGGAAGAAGTGTCCTTCAGCACTGGTTGTTGGACAATAAATATCCGCGGTGTCTTTCACAAGAGTTGGCGAGTTGGACAGAACCCTGAACAAATCACAAGTTCCTGTCCAAAGTCAGGCTTGGCCAGCCTTTCATGAAGCACGCACGCACGCACACCAAGAATCCTCACTACAAGTCACAGCAGACCGGTGTTTGTGTGTTGTGCTACTCCTACAGTTCTGGGCCAATTGCATAGGATCAGCATGACCCAAATTAATGCATAGAGTTTTTAAATTTGCCAGTGGTCTGTGGGGAGGGGGGGGGGAATGAAAATTCTCTATATAAATGTGTATCATGTAGCACCACTCCAGGTGGGAGAAGGTACAAGTCCCCACCCTTTACAGTACAGACAGCATTCCTGTCCCCATATTTCAGTGCAGTGAGGTGTTTTAAATTGCAGTTTGACTAAGCACAACATAACTTGCTTGGCCACTCCCATAGGGAGCAGGTGTTTCTAGGAATTATAACTGGGGCTAAAGTAGTAATTCAAAGTTTGTACAAAAAAAAAAGAAAAAGATGAATGAATGTCTTTACCATCAACGCTAGAAAATCCATTCAGTTGGTCTGAATTAAATGTCAAATTAAGGATCTGCTTTGCAAGACTTGACCAAGAAAAGGTGAAATTTTGAACTCACCTCCTGTTAATCCAAAGTGGCTGATCAACAACCAAATCATGGTAGCAGATGCAATGCCCGACTCAAAATGCATCCATGAGGATGGGGAACTTTAATGAAACACCTTGCCCGTGATGTTCCAATACGATTGTGTGATGCCTGATACAACGATAAACGGACTAGACAGCTTACAAGGTAAGTGTACCAACCTTACACCTTCCTATTAAACACAAATTGAAAATAAAAAAATAAAAATAAAAAGGCATTTTTTTCTACTGAATGATGTACTTGTACTCTAATAACTGACCACATTCAACATCTTCATTATTTGGGAGAGGATGAAACCAAAAAAAATTTGGTTAGATCGAGTTTTGGTCAAATTTTCACAATCTTGAATTTCTAATGTACAAAGTCAAGGCTCATGGAAGAGCTAGACCACAGAACGAATCAAGATGAAACATGAAAGGAACACCAAAAAGAGAAGGGAAAACGCCAACGGTGGGGCTGGAGAAGAAAATAGACGAGATGGACAAACAAGGGATGCGGGTAACAATGAGGAATAGGGGAGAACGCAAGGGTGGACAGATGGATATTCAGAAGCCAAATTTATTTTTGGTGGGGTGGGAAAGGGGGCAAGTTGGTTTAACAGGTGTATAAAAGATCATGGTTTTTGATGGGGGACAATTTGATTTGGTCGTGAGCAGCTATCTTGAAGGCCTGGAGGGCAGAATGAGATGGAAGTGTGAAAGTTGCTTTCACAGTGTGGGGTGGGGGGGGGGGGGAGGAGAGAGAAAAAAAGAAACCAATGAGTGAAGGTGAGCAGTGGTTCTGCATTTTGGCAGTTTCACTAGAAGAGGGCTGCTGGTGACCAGGCAAGTCCTACAGATACCTGGGGGGGCAGGGTGGGACAAAGCACAGGGAGGACAGAGGGTGCAAGATAAAAAGGGAGGCAAAAGATATTTTTATTTTTTTTATTCATTAACTGCATAAAGTCAATTGTACACAAAATCAGGTCTATTATCAAGTTATCATGAGGCCCACAGAAGTGCATCAAAGGTGCAAGACCATGGAAGCTACCTTTTGCATCTTCAATGGATGCCACAATCTCTGGCTCAATATCAAAATCAACATCACAATCAATGTCTACATAGCAAATGCACAAAACTCGAGGTAAAAGGGAGTTAATTGCAGCAACTTTGCAATACGTAGAGCAGGGAATTTTTACATTTATTTTAGGATAACCATTTCCATTATCAATGACGAGAGAAGTAAACAAAGTGGAGTATCAACCTGAGGAATGAGTAAATTCAAAGATTTTTGATCGTTTTAGCCACATCATATCGAGAGTCCTGTTTCTGTGAAGGTCAAATTCTTGAGCCGTGTTATATTCAGACCCCTAACTAAACAGCTTTGCCAGAAACTTCCTGACCCTGAAGTCCTTATGTTATATATATACATATACAGTATCTCACAAAAGTGGAGTACACCCTTTACAAAAATGTACATATTTGTTTTGTAACTTTTTACTTCAATGTATTATAAACACAAGCCTCAAAGAAATGATGGAGTAGACATTCTGTCATACATTCTACAGGCCCAAAACATTTATTCTGTGGAAACAATGTGGCATATCTGTGAAAAGGGGGGGGGGCAACAAAAGTGAGTACACCTCCTGTACTTTCTCACATTGAAGCGTTATTGTTTTCAGTATTTTGTTAGTCACCCATTGTTTTGAGCACAGCAGCTATTCTACTCGGTATGGAGTTGACCAGTGTTCCACATGTCTTTGCTGGGATCCTGTTCCACTCCTCTGCAATGACTTCTCGAAGTTGCCTGATGTTGCACACCTTTCATTTCAGGATGCCCCACAGGTGTTCTATTGGGTTTAGATCAGGTGACATGCTTGGCCACTCCAACACATTGACCTTTGACTTCTTCAGAAAGGCAGTTGTCTGCTTGGAGCGATGCTTCCAATCGTTTTCGTGCTGAAATACAGCTCCTCTACCAAGTTTTCGCAGGGAGGGTAACATCTTCTCCTTCAGGATGTCACAGTACATCGTAGAATCCATGTTTCCCTCGATGAACTTGAGCTCTCCAGTACCGGCAGCACTCATGCATCCCCAAACCACGACACCACCACCACCATGCTTGACAGTATGGATAACGCACTTGTCTTGGTACTGTTCCCAGGTCGCCGCCAGACACGCTGCACGCCATCAGATCCAAACAAATTGATCTTCGTTTCATCAGACCAGGGGCTTGGATTGATGTGCTTCAGCAAACTGTTTGTGAGCTTTCTTGTGGCTCTGCTTCAGGAGAGGCTTACGCCTTGGACGACGCCCATGCACCCCGATACGATGGAGTGTGCGACGTATGGTTTGCGCACTAACAGACTGGCCAGAAGCTGTAGAAACTCTCTTCAGCAATCTTTGCGGCACTTTGTCGTCTGTCTTGGAGGACTAGATCTGAACTTGGCAAACAGTACGTGCAGTCATCTTTGCTGGTCTGCCTGGCGAGCGCAACTCATTGTTGTACGCTTCTTGGAGAACCTCTGGATGACCTTGGCCACGGTGTTGGGGCTTACTTTCAAAGAAGCACTGATGTTCTTGTATCCTTGGCCATCTTTATGTTGGGCAACGATTCAATCTTTGACATCTTTCGAGAGCTCTTTACCATGAGGAGCCATGCTGCTTTCTCAATGGCGATTGGTACAGTATTTCCTATGCAATTATTTCTTCAGCAAGCAGATAGACAATCACTGCATTGAGTACACTTCTTCACTTTAACATACCAGGGAGGTTGCAGCTCTATGGACATTGTGTGTATTGTTTGGTGCATATTTGTACTTTAACACTCTTTGACTTAAATATGCAGAAAATGATGAAAATGGAAGCTGTTTTCCCATGCTTGACTTACTTCTTGTGCAGCCAATAGCAGGGGTGTACTCACTTTTGTTGCCTCCTTTTTCAGAAATATTCGTAATATGCCACATTGTTTTTATGGAATGGCAGTTTTGTACCTGCATACATATTGCAGAATGTCTACCGTCATCAAATCTAAGCTTTTGCTTCGAGCACAGCTGCTTAAAAAGTTACACCGAATTATTTACATATTTGTGAGGGGTGTACTCACTTTTGTGAGATACTGTATGTATATACACACACACACACACGCCGGTAGGCAACATGGGTGGTCGCTATACAATTGCATACTAGTCATAGTTTTTGACGGATCGGGCTGAAAATTTTTTGACAGGTTGATTATAGTGCGCATAAAGGTGCAGAAGCAGACTTAAATTTTTTTCTTTTTTCGGATTTTTCAAAAATTTGTCCCGTTGCTAGGAAACGGTGGCGTCCATAGCAACGGTGCTCCAAAGCATACAACTAGATCCTGGTATGAACCTACCAGTCAAGTTTCATCAAAATCGGTTGACTCTCTGGCCTCGAGAGCTGTCCATTACAAACAAACAGACAGACGGAAAACCTGAGAATACACATATATATCTCCCTCCCTCCTCAGGACATACAAGGAATGCACGAGCAGGTCATTATAATCATTCCACTGTTTCAGCGCATTTTCACTTTCTTCCTGCTGTGCAAGCTTCGTTCTCAGAACTCGAGTATTTCCTGGATGGAAATACAGGAATATATGCCTGGTGTTGGCTTAATGGTTAGGGTGGTGGCCTTGGGATCCTAGAATGCTGAATTCAAATACCCCTCGGCCGTTGAATTAATACCAGGTGGGGTTGACTGCCTGTCATCCTTCTGAGGTCGGCAAAATGAGTGCAAGCTTGCTGGTATCATGTATTGGAGTGGTGACCTATCCAGAATTGCTCCCAATAGCCAATGAGACTGCTTAGGCAGCACCAATGCTCTGCATAGAGTATGGTCCCAGTGGATGGATATCTGTTGATCAATTATGTAATGCATATTCTAGCGAACGATAATCATGCGTTTAAGAGTGGATATTGGCAAGACTTGCAAGTAGCTTGTGTGTGAATCGGTGATACTATCTGGTGTAGCACAGACATGATGGGCCAAACAACCTCCTGCACCAAAGTTTGTTACCCTTTCCACACGCCTCAAATTTGTTTACAAGAAAACTGGAGGTGTTTCTGTATCTCTTAGCTCACCTCTTTCCTCGATTCAAGCTGCAGCTCGTTCAATTATAAATTTATAGGCGTTGCCGATTAGCCCTGGTCCGTTCTGCTCAAACAGACCCACTGCTTAGACAGCCGATCAATCTCATGGGAGTGACCGAGATCCCTCATCTAAAATGGTGTGCTCTTGCCTTAGTGTAAAGTTGTGGTTTATCCAGTGTTTGCAACAGATGTTTGCATTCATCAAGGAAAGACTTGGCTCGACAGTTAGTACATAATACAGCTGAAAACATTATCTGGAAGGCAAACAAACAGTGAAGTCCTGTAGGTGTGTGTGTGTGTGTGTGTGTGCACGTATGTGCACTACTAGAAAATGTTTTAGAACACCCACATTTTCCAGTTTTTACTGAAATTTAAGCAGTTTAATGTTTCAATGTACTCTGACATTAAAGCATAGAACAAATTAACAATTGCAGATAAAAAGAAATCATGGAATCGTTTTGTTGAACAAAATTTAATCTAAATTTGTGACTCAAAGTCACCAACTTTTACAGATAAACAGCCGAACAAACTTGTGGCATTCTTTCAACAATGGAAATCAAATATTGCTCAGAAAGTTCTTCTCAACACTGTTGCAGAAGTTCCCACAAATGTGTTGCACTTGTAGGTTGCTTTGCTTTCACCCTTCTGTCCAGCTCATCCCAAACCAGCTCGATGGGGTTTAAGTCTGGAGACTGGCCATTCCATGATTTGAAGCCTACCGTCTTGTTCTTTTCTTCTGAGGTAGTTCTGACATAGCCTGGAGGTATGTTTTTGGTCGTTATCTTGCTGTAGGATTAACCCCTGACCAACTAGGCATAGACCACAGGGTATTGCATGGTGCTGCAAAATGCTGTGGTAGCCCTTTTGGTTCAAGGTGCCAGTCACTCTGTGCAAGTCGCCGACTGAATCAAGCAAAAGAGCCCCAGATCATCACACTTCCTCCTCCATG
>CM068956.1:135065626-135098200 GCA_035128595.1 Eptatretus atami
AGATACGGCTGTGGCAGAATCTAATGCATTCTCAAGACGATCAATTAAGTCTATATTTTTGGAGTCCCTCGACCCTCAGCTTCTTTCTGCTACAGGCTGTATTCCTGAGTTTTGTGAGTCCATGTTCAGTTGCTTCACTCAGGTTTTTTCTGGCTTTATGCGTTTGGCAGAAAATGCACAGGCTGTAGTCTACAGGTGACGGCCTCTTCAAGCTAATCACGGGATCCATTGTAGCCTGCAAACAAGAATGAATCATGAGTATAGGCCTTCACAAGCCCTTAACAACTTAACAGTTGTTCACAAGTAAAATAGATTAGCATTGTGCTGGTATAGTAGTGCCTGTCCCAAGAAAGTGGCCAAAATTGTCAATTTGGCAGCCATTTTGTTTATGCTAATTATATGGTCAAAAACTCAAAATTCAGCTTGGGAACAGGGCTAGTCGAATTCAGCATACCTTAATTATGTTAAAAAGTCATGTTCCCAACTTTTACTAAAAAATGCTTCTCGAGCCTTATACAGGGCCCTTTTCGATAAATAATTCTAGTCTAACACACATGATGTCATTGGTCACATGGTTTGGCAGCTATTATGGATTTACCCTAAAACCTATAAAAAAAATATTCTCCAGAACGGCTGGACAGATCAAGGGAAACTTCACACAAATATTCCCCAAGCCTTGGGTATGCAAGTTTAAGGAATAATTGATCAGTCACATGGTTTGGCAGCCATATTGGATTGAAGAAATATATTAAATAATGTTTTCTCTGGAACCGCTTAATCAATTGACATGACACTTCACAATTATGATCTCCTGGTAATGGGGAATACATGTTTTAAATTTCAACTTGATCGGACGCATGGTCTAGTTGCCAGAATTATTAATATTTTTTTGATCTGGGTTATTTTTTATTATTTTTTTAATTTTTATTTTTTATTTTTAATGAGGCTCACTTGGCTGTGCCTGGATGGGACTGAGGTTAGAGGAGTAGCAGCTGAAATGTGAATCATATCCAGGTTCCTTCTGATGACTTCATCTTTGCTTTTTACTTGTTTGGGTTCCTTCTGATGACTCCAATGCAGGACTATACATACCTATTTGGTCTTCCATTTGATTGGAATTGAATTTATTTTATTCCCATGCTGAATTCAATTGAATAATTATAATCGTCATGGGTCAGGGTCACGTGTCTGATCAAAGCGGTGTTGCATCAAAGCGGGACATCCTGGTACCCGGTCATCACTGCCAGCAGTTCTAAGTGGCAGTTCTTGTTTTGTCTGTTATTAATTATGTAACACACCAGTACTCAAGCGCCACACAAAATATACCACACAAAAGAAGTCCTGGTGAGGGTTTGCAATCTCTGGTTGCTCTTTTTCTTGTTTCCAGATTACTGCATTTCCTTTCCTCCTCTCTCTCTTCTTTTGTTGGTGCATTCCCTTGTTTGTCATCATACTGTGACCACACTATCACAACGTTGTTGCCTTTCTGCAGTCTCCTCACTCTTCCATGAGCTTTGATTGTATTTTTTTTGTACATAAAAACAATGACACGAGGGAGAAATATGGCAGAAGGACGGAGGTATGTGCTCCACAATGATGATGATACACTACAATGATACAATGATGGGGAAAAAAGAAAGTGATAAGGAGGGGAGAAGAATGGAGGTTATTGAGTAGTTGGAGGAGGAGGTCATGTGCCAAATAGGCGGTGAGAGACATGTTGTAACTCGTCGTCCGATAACTCATTGCCTTGGATTGCCCAATCATCTTTGATCTACTTGGTGGTCAAAAAGACTTGAATCTTCTCTCTAGAGCCAAGGTGATTGATCTTTTTGGTTTAATCCCATCCGGTTTTTATGTAGTATGAATTTTCCTAAGAAAAAGATGTTATTCAGGGATTTATTTGCATTTCCTTGTTTATGCCGCCTATTCTCAATGGCAACTGACTTCTGTTGGAGGTGAATAGGTCTTCAGATGCATGTCATGCCGTGACTTTCCCGTTATTTTGTTCAAAAGATGGATATTAATCGAATCTCTGCTTCTGCAAAACCTCAACATGTTATATCATGATACATTGATACACAAGTAAATATTGGTTCACGAGCGCCAGCCAGAGTGACCACTATATTCATTATGTTGTGTGTCTGTCTGTCTGTGTGTCTGTCTGTCCAGAGCATAACTCCGTGGACTTTGATCTGATCTTGATGAAACTTGGTTATGTGTTCGATATCAATGTCTAGTTGGTTTTCCTAGATGAGGGCATGCTACGCCCATTGTGGGCGGAGCCACGCCCCAAAAATAGCCATTTTTAGGGGGTAGTCGGATTAAAGATCTATCTTCTCCGAGGGAATTTACTGAATGGAATGGTTTCTTCGGTATTTGAAGAGCAAAATGAATTATCTAAAACTTGTCGTTGTCCAATTTTTCATTTCCTCCCAAGGTCAAGGTCACAAGGTCAAAACTTAGAAAATAGCGAATTTTGACATAAAAATCATACGACCGCCCAAACTTTGATAACTAGGATGACAATATTTTTATGCATAATCTTGAGGTCATTCCCCACCTAAAGTTCTTGAAACCATTTTGCTCTATCTCGAACACCTTGCCGTGGCGCCCCTGCAAGTTTTGTTTTACGCTGATTTCATCAAAATATGGATAATCCGAGGAGTGCGAAATGCCATATAGCCTATATGACGTTATATTGTTCCTGGAATGTTCCAGAGGAAGTTTTGCCACAAAGGTCATAATCCTTGACCTTTGTTTGACCTTTAAAGGCCACAAAGGTCAAATTTTCAAAGTTGTGGGAATCGAACCGGGTTTTCGACCTTCTTCGTCGAACTAACTCCAATAAGCTATAGCACGTATCCTGTTTCCTATTTTAATGTCAACACATTGTTTTGTGACCTTTAAGGTTATGCAAAGGTCAAATTTTGAAAGTTGTTGAAAGAAACCGGGTTTTCGACATTTTGCAGCTAATAACTCTGTCACCCGTACACATCATGTTGATCATTTTTATAACTTGGTCAAAATTATCACATTGTCTCATCCTTGACTTCTGAAACAATCTACATCGTCAAATACCGCTCGTGAACCATCGTCGTCTTCAGACTTGTTTTATTTGGGTTTGATAACTAAATTAATACAACACTCAAAGCAATGCTTATACCAGAACCATGATGGATTTTGAGGTCTTTAAAGCTGCATATTCACTCTTTGATGATGCAGTTGCACGATTTTCGGCATAATGAGTGGACAATCTTAAACTAATCCGTGAAAATGTCATCATTGGCACGTTGTATGGAAACGTAGCACAGATTCAATAAAAGCTGAAGCAAGCAAAATGTGTATTGTAACATATATATTAAAGCAATCATTATGTAGACTCTTACATCATTCTCTCTTGAACTTCAGGAGGAATACCTGTGTAACGGATCCCAAGTTTTGAAGCATGCGGAGATTAACAGCAACGTTCTGTTCCGAGAGGGCCTTGCTGTGCATGGCCAGCCAAAGTACACCCCTCGTGTTGTCCTCTTGGATCTCAAAGGTAACTGGACTATTTATGTGCTCATGCGTGCTGTGCTGATGCAAGCCCCGTTCTTTTAGTATTCAGCTGTGGATAATCAAAAAAGAACTTTTGCATGCTTTTGAGCTTGAAGGGAAAATTATATTCCATGTAATTTGTGTGTAAGGCAGTAAGGTGTTTTACCTTTCTTTTCTTTTTTTAAAACTAGCAAATACCACCCATCGCTTCACTGATGGGAATATGAAGGGGTGGGGAGGGGGAGGGGAGAGAGAGAGATAGAGGGGGGGGGAAGATGGGGGAGATAGTTTGTCTGTCTGTCTGTGAGCAGGATATCTCAAAGAGTGTGGATGGATTTTGACAAAAATTGGTGGACAGGTTGGATGTGTGACAAGGACGAACTGATTCGATTTTGGTGAAGATCAGGATGCGAGAATTTTTTTCATTTGCAAGTGATTCTTTACCATTGAGAGATAGGGCCAAAAACGACATGAAGCATGATATTTCAAAAAGTTCTGCTTGGTTTATGACACAACTCTGTGGATGAATTGGTTTGGCGATGAGAACAAGTTGATTTGATTTTGCTTCAGGTCCAGATCCAGATCCGGCCTATCAGTGGGATGCAAAATGTAAAGTTTTCAGTTTGATGGAGGTATGCGCTCTCCAATGCCGTTCTGTCATCATCGTCATCGTGGTCATCATTTTACGGCCGTTTCCATGCTTGCATCTGCAAAACCATTATGTTTCATACATGATATATCTTAATTTTTTTAAAAATCTTTTTCATAAATCAACATTATATTCTTTAAGTGCAAAATCGACAGATGGAGCGAACGTGAGCGGGGTGTTCGAGGACTTCACCGTCTAGCATCACGGTGTGTCCACAATTGGTGCAGACTTCATAAAGATCCGTCACTTTCAAAAGATGCTTATAGATTAATTTTTCTACAATTTTCAGGGAGTAGAGAAACAACGTTTACGTGAATTGAACACTTGAACAGGGTGAATTAGAATCTGGAATGATATTACCTATAAAATTATTCTGAACAGCATAACAAGCGAATCAGATATGTGGACATCAAATTATTACAAAAATAGGTGTCTTTTTGTTGTTACTATAAATCCATCCATTGGGACCATACTCTGTGCAGAGTGTTGGTGCTGCCGAAGCAGTCTCCTTGGCTATTGGAAACAATCCTGGACAGGTCGCCACTCCGACACAGGATACCAGCAAGCTGGCACTCATTTTGCCGACCGCGAAAGGATGACAAGCAGAGTCGACCCCACCTGGTATTAATTCAACAGCCGAGTGGGATTTGAACACAGGATCCTAGGATCCCAAGCCCACCACCCACCATTAACCATTCCACATCATGCATATGGAATCTTTAACATCCACCAGAATAATTAGTGCACTGGACGCCCAGTTTAAGCCCATTGTGAGCACACATTGCATACACTGATGTGGACGGCACAATCGATGCATCGCTGTGTCTGCAAAACACCAGGATGACCATTCAAAGCTAGGTCAAGATGCGAACCCAGGCTAGACAGCTCAGGCTATCATGCCTGCTCAAGCAACAATTGGGATTCATATGTATGCATTTGATCTCTCCCTTCGGCCTTTACCCCACCTTGAATGCACCATATACGTTCCAGGAAAAACACCCCTCCCTCTTCCCTCAGCTTGTTTGACGAATATCCTGAGGATAACCCTGTTCTTTCTCAGTAAAATATTTTTTGGTATATTGATGTTTGGTTGCTTACATTTTATGCATGAATAAAAGTAATTGCATGCTTCCTAGGCAGCTTGGGTTCCCTCAAACAAGAAGAAGAGCATCAGAGGACACAGTCTGCACAGCTCTGCAAAACATGGTATTCCTTTTGTAAATGAATATATCTGCTGCCTAAGACTTTCCCCACTTGATATTTTTCTCCTTAGGTATTTGTCTATCTTTCTAACTTTTGTTCACTAAAGTATGTAAACTAATTTATACGTGTCTAGTTAAGTTCATGCCTCTCAAATTGCAAAGTGATAAATTCAATGTTTTATGTTGTATTATATATATATATTGTTGCGAATTCGCGGCCCGTCGGCGTGCGATGCCACGCGACTCGAACCGTCGACCGCCTCCCCACCGGACGGACATTCAGTCGTGACCCTCGCGCTAAGCCGGGATCCAGTCACGGGTGGCCTTTCGGACCTCACCCACAATCGTGCGCAATCGGACCGCGTAGGATTAGGGTTGTTCGCCAAATTCGACCTACTAAGTACCCTACGCGGATGTAAACCGGGCGATCGTACCTCGCGCAGATCGACTCCGGACACGAGACGCTTGGCGGGCCGTTCCATACTATCGGATAACCGAGCGGTGTTGATCGTCGACCTCGACGGTAGATTATTTACGGGCTTTTGCACCACTACGAACCCTGCGTGAAGCAGGATGAGGTTCAATTTAAAGAAAAGACAGCAACGGAAACATTCACAACAATGCCATTATTCCGCCGCACGCGGAGCACACATATAGCAACGATTTACAGTCACAATTAACGATTGACATATATCACACAGAACAAAAGAAATGCACAGATAAAAGAGTTAAAACGACTACACACACGGACCACTTATACAGTACTACCTTACAAGACACGGCGCCACAACACGCTATTCACCACCGAAGCAAAGAAAAGACCCTCAAAGCAAGGGAGTCGACTGCCGTGCCTAGATGCGTGGAACCCGGATGCCGGCCCCAGCCCACGAGACCGGAGGGTCCTACCCGCCCCTCGTGCGAGCCGCAGAATGTCGCTGCACGGCGGTTCCGTGTGCACCTGGCTAGGGTGAGTGGAACGGGGCCCCCTTTCGCACTCTTCTCAGCGCGGGGAAAAAAGGGGGAATGTTGATCCGGGGAGGAGTATGGCTGCTGCTTGGATCCCGCGACGCGAGCCTCCAGGGTCCACGCTCAGCCGTTCGCCTCCGCAGCCGTCTTCTGCCCCACCGATCTCGCCCACGATCTCCTCGAAGCCCCGTCTCCAACGACCCAGCCCAATGATTCCTTCACCAATCTGCTGCCTTCCACGACACTCCTCCACGTACTCCTCGATACTCCAACTGTCAACTCCACTGCGCTCGTTTTTATCGCTTCGGACACCCAATGCAATTATCGGATCAAACGACCTCTGGGCGGAGCCACGCTCGCCGATTGACGGAGAAAAAGGGGCGTGTATCATTCCTGATCTCAAATTTGCAATGCTATTTCGTTCAGGGGTTGGAGGCGGGCCAAGCCGCCCCGCGTTCCTGATGGGGGATCAGATTGGGCTGCATCATTTTCCTATCCGAATTCTCCTCAGAAAACCCCCCATCTGCACTTCGCGTCTCGCGTGTCTCGCTGAAGAAGCTCGACGCTCGGCGTCCACAGGTCGGGGGGGAATGGCCGTAGGAGAAGGTGGGGTGAGGGTTTCGGCGGTGCCGATGCCATGCGCTGTTTGGAATGCGTATTTGAGGTTTGCCAAAAATTGAGCAGTCTCCATTTATCAAAGTATGATCTACAGGACATGCTCTGAGTGAAGGATAGTCTTTTCGAGCGTCCGCTATGAGACGTGTTGTTGTTAGTTGTGCCCCAAAACCCAAGAAAGTAGAACTCTGCGGGGTTGAGCCTCAAACAAATTCCAAGTGCTGGTTCCCGAGTCAATCCCAACAAACCATGCGTATACATACAAGGCGAATCTCGTGAAATTCAAAGGTCACATAGCGCCCAAGCGCTCGCGAATGAATCTCATTAGGCTTCCCTTCCAGTGATTGATACACGGAAAGAAGTGAAAGTAATAGTTGCAATGTTACACATGTACTTAGCTCACATAATCAAGTAACCTAACTGGGTTGAAAACCATTTATGGTGAATTGCAAATACTCTTCCAAGTGCACGTAAACAACACATATTCCCTACTCATCACTCGACGTTTTTATACAACACTAGATCCGTTTGTCGCGTTCTCGAAGTCAAGTAAAAAAAAATCAATGGTTTTGTCTGCAACATGTGTTGACAAAGTAATCCCTCTCCTAGTGAACAATAGGATTTGCTTAGCCTTACGGATACCTATACGAAATGCGACTTCGATTTATTCTCGCTTAATTTTGCGTGTCATTAAACCATCCCATCATACAATTTATCTCTGTGGATGAGTCTCTCAATTGGGCTTGCCTGTATATCTTACACACTAAACAAATCTTCAATCATTCTTCACAGCTCACTCTCTAATGTTATCCAAATATCTGGCTCTCACGCCTTGCCTCTGCCAAATCAATAATACAGACTCATATCGACTGTCTGACAGCACATTCACATTATGTTACATACAATTATTATTAACATTATCCGGTCTTACCTTTTATAAAGCAAAAAGGCTAGCACCTACATCCAAAGACACACACACCTCTAATGCTACTTTCTTCTGATGGTAAAATGTAGAGTCAAAAGCAGACACACTGAACGCTATCCGAGATGACACACGCGAACTAGACAAAGGCCCGTTGTTTGTCAGTGGCCAATACTAGAGACCATAGTCTGCCGAAACTATCGAGCAACCTATTTTGAATTGCGGCATCCTTATCTTCACGACATAGGATGATTGAGATCTAGAAGTTTTGCAACGCAAAATTGAACAGGTAGGTACTGTTTGTGAAACAGGGCATGGCATGACATGGCAAAAGGTTAAAGGCAACTGTGGGGCCTGCAGAAGAAGAGGGACCGATAATAGACAGCCGACATATACACGAAGCATGCGGGCAGATACTTGGAACTAACTCAGCAGAGAAGTGCTGCATAATGCGAAAACGAGACAGCGAGGAGCAGAAAACGCTATGCCCGGCCGCCAGGCCTTGCAGCATCAATGACACATGGCGGAACAGGAATATTGTACCAGGCGGGCAGCAAAGCCTAGCCAGAGGAAACAACCAGTGCTCTCCGTCCATGTAGAGTTGGCCGGCACAGGCCCCCCCAGCACGTCACACGCCCCAGACGATGCAGGTGTACCATCCTGAGCATTCGCAGTGTGGGGATGAGCGTATGCGCGGTCGGCAGTGCAGAGGCAACAAACCTGTATGCTGAAAAAAAGAAATTAGGTATATATATGCGCCAGCGACAAGTAGATGGTCGAGAGCTTGCGAACACTGGCCTCTCGTCAGCCTGTCTCTCCTGTCTACGTATCACCTTGGGTCCGTCACTCTTACAATACCCGACCACACTATATAAATTTAGCCCACCCAAACTTATTATTCTTGTCCCGTCCCTAGTATATATACAAAATCATTGCGTACGATCCACTAATTTCCCCACTTATGAAATTCGGATACCACCTAAACCCCTTTAGACTGTGTTCATTACAGACAAAATCGGACAGATCTCTCTCTTTTCACATCTACTCAGCTGGGCCCGCCTACTCCAACCCTACGTTTCCCTTCCCATGGCCAGCATAATAATGGGAAGAGCTGCGTCCTTAGTGGTGTCAAGAGGCAATCTAATAATCAACGCGTTTTCAACAGAGAAGTATGAGATCGGCCTCTTCCGAGAACCTCTGTGCCTGCCCAAGATCTCAGACGTGGATCCTAACCCAAGTTTCCAGGCCGTACCGAGGCCCCACGACATCCTAAGAATCAGAAAGGAAAGGTGTGATCAGATGCGCGCGAGAGGGGCATACAACATCGCAAAGTCATGAACCTAATTGCCACTTACACATGATTTAAACCCTATCATCCCCTCCGGCGTCTTAAATCGAACCGAGCCCATCATATCCACATCTCGCTAACTACTATGTGTTTTTCTCTGAGACAGTAACACAGCTAGCAATTCCCGTCAGCCTGTTTTGTTGACTCACCTATACACAAACTAGTTCGACGTGTGCACCCTCGCCTGGAATTTTCCCTCGTGCCCTGGTTTGCTGGACATGTGCCTCCCATGCTCGGCACGCGCGTGTCTCCCTGCAATGCTAAGAACCCTCGTTTCAAATCCCCATAATCGATGATCGGTCACTCATTCGCTTTTATCCAACAGCCCGGCATACAGCATGCGTATTCGACGGAGAAACCTTACCCCTCCTCAACGGGTGCGCGAGATGCCCCCATGGCACACTCCTTCTTGAAGTAAACCGAACCCTCACAGTCTGAAGCTAGAAGAAGACCGGCTAGCCCTTCTGCAACCCTTTGTAACCTTCAGCAAGGGCTGTTTCCCCTCTGAGGCATCGACATTCGTATTCATGCCTGCCTTAACACAAATGAAAATAACAGTGCAGCGCAAGTCATCTGTCGCATCCATGCGAGCATTGCCCCCGACATGCGAACCGATAGCGGTTGCGCATCTTCCAGAAAGTGCCCACTAAAGAAACTCGTCGGCTATATACCCGGAGACTACCCCCATGAGCCATCGAAGATGAGGACACACTCTCAGTCCACCGTGCCAGCTTCACTCTATCCTGGTTGCTCTCGAGAAAATCAGAGAGCTCACCGCCAAACCTGGGTCATATACTAGCAGATCATTACAGTCTACCTCGTCGAGCAGCCACGCTACCAGTCCGTCAACAAGGCTCCTTGCACCCTCCAAACGGTTTCGAGCCTACTTCCCCACCAACAACAAAACGACCTCCATTTTTCAATTTAACTAACCCACTAACTCACTCTACACTGAACCCGGGGTCCCTTGGGCGGGAGTCACTCCTCCCCCCAATCACTCATCGCACCATGCATTCCACATTCGCTCCACTCACACAGACCCGCTGGCCTCACTCACTCACCAACGTACATTTCTGCTCCACAACCCACAAACTCCTTCAACACACACACCGCTGAACTCTGCCAATCCTGCTAACTACATCCCCTAACTAACCGTGCTCCCACGTCATCCCTTAACCATATAGCACGTCCTTTAACACTGCGTAGCTAAGCTACGTCCCCTCTACACATCCAAAGTCTGTCACCGTCTCCAAATCATCAAAAATCATTCCCCACCTAAAAGCTCACTACAAATCCCTCTAACTAATCCATTCCACGGACTCCATGAGGACTTACCCCTCCCATGAACCGGTCTGCTAAGCTAACCCTTCCCCTAGCTGTTCCATCCTGTGCCCTGGAAGGGGGTCTTTCACCCCTTACCTGGAATTCCTGTTCACCCGAAAGCGAGGCTTGCTTTCGTATTTTGTCTTCCAATATCGCGCAGCACCAAGCGCGCAACTCACAGCCTGCGCTCTTGCACCTTCCCGTGACGTCATGCAGGCTGCACGTTTACCTCGTCCCTCTTGGACGGTACCATCCGGCAGGGATTCACCCTCCTGCCGGATTCCAACCCACTCAGCCATGACGTCACCCTGCGCACCCCCAAAAACAAACCTCGCACTCCGAGGGGCTCCCCACCGCAAACATGTGCTCTGCCCGTTGGAGCCCTAACACAAGCTCGCGTGGAAACCCATCCGGTCCAAATCGTTTTCCTGCCTAACCTTTGTCCGTCCGCGGGATCGGCAAAAGTCCACCGCCTGGCGTTCCGGACCGGGCTCACTCCGCAAGCGAGCACTGCGGGGTCTCGTGCGTCTGCACAGCACGGACCGCGCGCTCGCTGCGTGGGTGAACCCCGGCGCGGTCCCCACAACAGCTACGGCCGCTACCCGCTTTGTCCCTCGTCGCCGTCGTCTCCGTTCCACCCACGCACATCTGCGTGTCACGACCACATACTCCATTCCAACACACTCACACCGGGAGACGCGCTGCATGCTCACGCATGCCGACCGACATCTCACCTTACATACAGAGACCTACTCCACACACGGTCTCCCTCACACGGACCCTCTCACTCACACCCAACCTTCCACTTGCCAGAGAGGTCCGCTCACACATGCGTGCCGGAAAGCACGCATCTCTGCACACTCGCAAACGCACACCCCTGCACAACCACACTGGATCGTGTCCCCACAAGGGGTCCGGGGGCCTCTATACCCCCAAGCTACACGTGCACCTATCCACAGCACTCGTCCCTTCAACTCCGCTTGGCACGACGCGAACCCACCTGTCGTGATTCGCTCAAGGGGGCATACTCCCTCCCCTCGTTCCTGGAGGCGCCATCCAGCTGCTACCACCGGGTCCCCACCCAGCCACGAGCTCACCCCATTATCCTCCACTACCTCTGTGTGTTGTGTGTTCTGTTCCTTCAACCCCGTCATTATCATGCAGTCTCTCCTCTATTTTCTCTATCTCCCTGGTCTCTATACATCTATAGTTTCTGTTCTTGCTGAGTTTTCCATCTCTATGGATTTCAATTTCATTCTCTCCTTCAGTTCATAATTTCAAACTCGTAAAGTTTTTGTTTTGTTTCTCCCACTCTCCTCATGCTCCTCATTTTCCAATCTCATCGTTCTCTCAATTGGCTATTTCCTTCCTGTGTTCATTCGCTGCTCTCTTCATTACCCTTCCTGCTTCCTCTCCTGTCCTCCTTTCAGCTTCATTGGTTGCTTCATTTGGTAATCTCCTTCTTGTGTTTCATTTGCTGCTGTCTCATACTCTTCCTTGTTTCTTCTCGTGTCCTTCCTTCTCCAGTTTCATGGTTTTCTTCATGTGGTTAATTTCCCTTTTGTGATTCATTCGCTTTCTTTGTCTCCCTCTTCGCACTCCAGCCTCGCCTTTCTTTCAATTGGTCAACCTCGGCTTCATGTCTTTTTGTTTTCTATCCCATTGTCCTCTCGTTTCTTCCTCTCCAATCCGTTGTGTCCTTCAATCCCTCATTTCTCCTTCCTGCCTTCATTTCGTTGCTCCTTCAACTTCTCTCGTATTCCAACTTATTTTTTTCCTTTTTGTCGTTCAGTTTCAAATTCATACTCTTTCAGTTTTCTATTCCACTGTCTTTCTTGTTCCTCATTCTGTAATCTCGTTATTTCTTTCAACTGACTGACTTCGTTCTCCTGTCGTAATCCTTGTCTTTCAGGACTCTTCTTGTTCCTCATTCTGCAATCTCGTGGTTTCTTCATATTCGATTTCCTTCTTCTGTCTCATTCGTTCTTCCATCATTACTCTTTCTTGCATTCATTCCCCAATCTGGCCTTTGCTTCCAGCTGTTCGATCTGTACAGCGGGTTCCTTAACGTTTCATTCT
This sequence comes from Eptatretus atami, assembly GCA_035128595.1. Classification (NCBI taxonomy): domain Eukaryota; kingdom Metazoa; phylum Chordata; class Myxini; order Myxiniformes; family Myxinidae; genus Eptatretus; species Eptatretus atami. The sequence continues at coordinate 135,078,271 of CM068956.1, forward strand.
CCGTTCTCGTTCTTTCCTCTCTCAACACCCGCAGCTCGTTTTGTAACTCAGAAGCTTTCTTTCCAATTCCTTTCTCATCTCCGCACACTCCAACTTTGCTTTGCTTCTATTGGTTCAATCTGCTCAGTTGGTCCTTAACGTTTCATTCTCCATTCTCGTTCTTTCTCTCTCAACATCCTCAACTCGTTTTGTAACTCAGAAGCATTCTTTTCCAATTCCTTCTCATCTCCGCACACTCCACTTTGCTTTGGCTTCTAACTGTCTTTCCGCTTGCCCTTGTGGTTGTCTATCCGTCTTCCAGTTCCTCTGTCTCCGTTTTTACCTTCCCCTCCAGCTTATCAACTCTCTTCGTCATGTCTGAAGTTCTTTTCTCACACTCCACTATTTTTATTTCCTTCGGCACGACTTCGTCACCCAATTAATTTTTCCCTCTCTCACCGTTCACTTTTTCCGTACCTCCACACTTCTCGCCCAACACGCTCCCGAATTATTTTTTCTCACCCGCCTCACCGCGGGCCTGACAACCGTTGTACCCCCTCCCAGCTCGTTCGCTCCCACACGTGGCGTCGCCATTACGCCACTTCGCTGTGTTTGCCTTCATCCCGCCTGCAGGCATTGGCCTATTTGCTGCGTTCACCCCGCATTCTTTTATTTCTTCCTTCATTCGTTTTTGTTTGTTTCCATTTTGAGTGCGTTTCCATCCATTTTTTTATTGCATTCCATCCATTTTGCGTTCATTTCGTTTGTCATTTCGCTCATTTGCTGCTTCATCCGCTTATTGCCTGCAAAATCATGTTTACCTGGCCCAGCTTAAGGGTGTCCGCGGCATCGCTTCACCCTCAGCGCGGTCGCCGGCGACTGGAAGGACTTTGACGGAGGCGGGTGGGGGTGTACATACACCGCGGCCTCTGCCGCCGCCGCGCCCATTTCGGGCCCTGGTTCAGTTGGGGGGAAATTGTTCCTGCTCATTAAGCATTTCCTGCATGGGGTCTCATCCTGGACCATGGATTCTACATCACTACACATATACATCTCTACTACCCCCGGCTCCCGCTCGCCTTGAGACGCCATCTTATTCCACGTAAGGTTAATTTAATCGCTCGTAATTTAAGGGAATCGGGGGCGCCCTCCTGAACCGATTCCCTATGAATTAGCTGGAACGGGGAGGATTTGAATCACACTCCTGTACACCAGTGTTGCGAATTCGCGCCCGTCGGGCGTGCGATCGGCCACGCGAACTCGAACCGCGACCGCCTCGCCACCGGACGGACAATTCAGTCGTGACCCTCCCGGCTAACGCCGGGATCCAGTCACGGGTGGGCCTTTCGACCTCACCACAATCGTGCCAATCGGCCACCCGCGTAGGATAGGGTTGTTCGCCAAATTCGACCTACCTAAGTACCCACGCGGATGGTAAACGCGGCGATCGTACCTCGCGCAGGTCGACTCGGACACGAGCCGCTTGGCGGGCCGTTCCGTACTATCGGGATAAACGAAGGTGTTATCGTCGACCTCGACGGTTCAGATTATTTACCGGGCGTTTTGCACCCACTACGAACCCTTTACGTGAAGCAGGATGGAGGTTCAATTAAAGAAAAGACGAAGCGAACGGGAAAACAGTTCACACAATGCACATTTATTCCGCGGCACGCGGACACATATAGCACACGTATTTACAGTCACAATTAACGATTGCACATATATCACACAGACAAAAAGAAATGCACATATAAAAGGAGTTAAAACCGACTACACCGACACACGGACCACTTATACAGTTACTACCTTACAAGACACGGCGCCACAACACGCATTCACACCGAAGCAAAGAAAAGACCCCCTCAAAGGCAAGGGAGTCAGACTGGGCCCGTGGCCTAATGCGCGTGGAACCTGGATGAGCGGCCAGGCCCACGAGACCGAAGGGTCCTACCCGTGCCCTCGTGGCGAGCCGCCAGAATTCGCTGCACGGCGGTTCCGGGGCACCTGCTGTGTGAGTGGGAACGGGCCCCTTGTCGCACTCTCTCACGCGGGGAAAAGGGGAATTGTTGATGCTCTGGGGAGGGAGATGGCTGGCTTGCTTGGATCCCGCGACGCGAGCCTCCAGGTCCACCTCAGCCGTTCGCCTCCGCAGCCGTCTTGCCCACCGAGATCTCGCCTCACCGATCTCCTCGAGCTCCGTCTCCAACGACCCAGCCCAACTGACTTCCTCACCGATCTGCTGCTCCACCGACACTCCTCCACGATACTCCTCGATACTCACTGCTCAACTCACTGCGCTCGCCTTTTATCGGCTTCGGGAACCCACCATGCAAATTATCGGATCCAAACGACCTCAGGGCGGAGCCACGCTCGCCGATTGGACGAGAAAAAGGGGGCGTGTATCATTCCTGATCCTCAAATTTGCATTATGCCGATTTTCGTCAGGCCGTCTGAGGCGGGCCAAGCCGCCCCGCGCTTCCTGATTGGGTGGATCAGATGGTGGCGCGTGCATCATTCCTGATCCGAATTCCCTCAGAAAACCCCGCCATCTGCACTCGCGTCTCGCGTGTCTCGCTGAAGACAGCTCGACGCTCCGCGTCCACAGGTGGTGCGGAATGCCGTAGGAGAAGGTGGTGAGGGTTTTCGGCGGTGTCCGATGGCCATGGCGCTGTTTGGAATGGCGGGTGATGTGAGGTTTGCGGTAGCGAGTGTGAAGGTAGGTTATTGGCTTGCTGCTTGTTTGTTGTTGCGTTGGGTGGCTCAAAACAAAGTAGAACAGAAAAACGCCTAACTCAAAGGATCGCAGCCCGAATGAATCACATTAATTCCCTCTTAACAATGGGTTTGGGCTAACTACACATGTACTAAGAAATATATCTCACCTACGGACCTTTTATGGTGTTGCGAATTTCCAGAGCCGTAAAATATATATAGTATAATATATAATATATATATATTTATATATTAATATATATATATATTATTATAATTGTTCCGAATTTGGATTCAATTGCACACAACATACAGGTTCCTTAGTCAGCTATGTCGATAAGTGCATGTTCCCTAGATAGCCTCACCTTTCATTGTTTAAATGTTCAGAGATCGATTAGATGCGCTGCGGATCGATTTAATAGTTAGGGAACGAAACAATGGAGACGTCCCTCCCTCTTCTGCAAAGAGGACGAAGAACCCTGCCATCCCGTGACGTCAACAACTCCCTCACCCGGTTGAAGCGGGGGGGTGGATCACGAGGGCATGAGTCTACGCCGGGTGCGGGGAGGGTGGAAGGATAAAGGGAGATCTTTTCTTTGTTCGTGTGCAGAGTTCGTGGCTGATTCGTGGGAGTCCTTGGTAGGGCTGAGTTCGTGGGCAGAGTTCATGGGAGTCCCGTGGTAGGGCTGAGTTTGTGTGCTGAATCCCGTGGGAGGAGTAAGCTTTTTTGCTTTGGAGAGAGCAGTCGTTCAGCAGGCCATTGGGTCCTGCTTGGCTTTGCTTGGCTTGAGGCCTTCGGAAGCTTTTTACTTCGGCTGGCTCAGTGAGCTTCGGCTGCTGCTTTGTTTTGGAAGGAACTTGAGCCAGTTGTTCGGCTCGAGCTGCGAGTGGAGGCTTCTTCCTCTTCTTCCTCTTCTTCTTGGTTGTGGAGCTTTTCATTCTCCATTTTGTTCCCGGCTTGGTGCGACGCATCGGCCTCTTGGAGTTGGATCCTCGGGGAAGCGACGATCGCAGGAAGGATCGGCGCCTCGTCTCACCGGCATGTGTTGAGAACGCGCGGGAGGATTCGCGGGAGCTCGGGAAGGATCGCGGCGATTGGATCCAGCTCGCTCTCGCTGGAGCCTGGGTCCGGACAAGTTGAAGACCACACGAGGTGGAAAGGTTCGGTCAAGCTCTGAGTTTCAGCTCACCTGTCCTCCGGGCTGGAGCTCGTGATTAAAGGCCTCAGCCACCGTTTCTTGTGTGTGTGTGTGTGTGTGTGTGTGTGTGTTGGTGTGTGTGTGTGCGTACGTGTGTCCGTGGGCCCGTCTAATAAGTAGGAACTGCTGTTAAGTGTAAATGACTGTACATAATAAGTAGACGGTTGTAGTTCTTTTGTCGTGCTTTTGTTGCTTGTATAATTGCATACGTGTTTTGCCTTATTTAATTGCATACGTGTTTCATTATAATAAATGTCCTTGTGTGAATGTAAACCTGCTCGTTGCGTCCATTCCCTCATTGACTGAACATTTCGTGTGTTGGGAGTTAGAAAGCCGTTGGTTTGCCGTAATAGGGGACATTTGGACCGACGGTTCTCGGCGATTACGCCGCTCGGAATCGCGCACGGACAAGCTCGCCTCGGCGGTTTGTTCCGTACGAGTTCCGTCGAGGGTGGAATACCCTGGTAGTTGGATCACGTGGGTATTTAGGTAAATTGAAGATTGGCAATCGACCCTACCCCACGTGATCTGCCGATTGGCGTATTTCGGTTCTTGTACAAGGACCGCTCGCTCGGAGTTATCCGGGCGGCGATCTATATTCCGGGTGATCGGTCGGGCCGACTCGACTTGCGGCTCCGTTCAGAGCGGTCGGTTGGCGGCTGACCCCCCGGCCTGTAACAATATATATGTATATGTATATATATGTATATATATATATTATATATATATATCTATGGATATATATAACCACAGGAAAAAAAAATAAGCATGCTTACAAAATTGTGTTATTTGTGAAAAAAATATTGAATCAAATTCTAAGGCAATTTTTCACACCCAGCACGTGCTATTTTTCACTCACACACTTAGATAGAAGACTTAGTGAAGCCCAAATATGGTAAATTATTAGCATTAAAATGCTGAGATGTCCTCAAGTGAAATTGGATATCACCTTGGCTTCCATCAGACTGTCAGCAGCGGATTGGTCCACAAACCAATCTGCTTTCAACAGTCCGATGAGTCGAATCTGCTGCCTACTCCTTCCCCCTCAATCAAAGCTAAGTTTTCCAAACCGGATCCGTCGTGTTTTTCTGTTATATTTTCGTCTCTGTGTTTCTGTTGAGAGCTAGGAAAAGCTTTTTTGAGCTGTTTTCTGTTGAGAGCTAGGAAAAGCTGTTTTGAGCTGTTTTCTGTTGAGAGCTGTTTTCATCGAAAATCTTCCGTGTTAAATCATATATTGTTGTTGACGTTGTCAAGTTTGTTTTCGTGTAGCCCAGGCCTACTCCTCAGATGGCCGAGAGCAATATCAATTGGCAACTGACAATTCAAGGGTGGGCCGTTACGATGTTTCTTTCTTCCCCTCCACTGCCAAACTCTGGAACTTGTTACCTTCTCATGTCTTCCCAAACACTTATGACCTTCCCCTTTTCAAAATGCAGATTTTCTACTTTCTCAAAAACTCTTAGTCCATTCTCTGTTTTCTTACTTTTCTATTTATGCCGTTCTTTTATTTAAGGCCTGGCCTCGAGGACGACTATTCAGTCTGTACCTGTAGCCTTCAACATAAAACAATAAATAAATAAATAAATCGCCTCGATTTTGAGGTTCCTTCTTGTTCCGTTTCTCCCCCCAGCCCCCCCCCCCCAAATTTTTTTTTTGTCCTTTATGCCTCTTTAACGTTACCCTATTCCCCCTCCTTGCTTCATCAAAAACCATAAAAACTCTTTCACTCCAAAACACTATCTCATTCTGCCTTTTACTTGTACTTCCTGCACCTCTTTCTTTCCTTCTGTTTCTCAATAACTTCATTGAAGCCAACACTTCTTCCTTCTTCCTTTAAAGCTTTTAAAAACATTAAAATGCTTCACTTTCCTTATTTCTCCATCATGAGTACCCCATGTTTTCTTCTTCATCACAATTTATTCCTTCTACTCTTCTTCTTCTTCCTCACCTGTTTTGCAGACCTGTCTCTCACCTAATCATTTGGTCCATCAACCCTCCTCCTGTTCCTACTGCACAACCTTTCTCCCTGCCTTCAACAAAAAGTCCTTCAACCCATCCCATGATCTTTCTCTCAGAATCTTAATTTTGGGAATCTTGAGAAGTCCAGTTTGCAAAGGTTGTCTGTGTGGTTAACTGAAATCCCTTTCATGTTATTTTCCAGTGTTAAACCCCTCCATGTCAGCACATCTCTGACAAGCCCGCATCCTTTCAACCCCACTTCTCCTATGTGTCCCCCCTCATCAGCATTCCTCCACTTCATGTCCTCCCTCTCCAAGCTTTATAAACCTCAACATTGAACTTTCAAACTTGTCTCCCTCCTCTAAAACCCGGTGGTGCCTTGTTAAGTCTGTCTCTGGAGTATGCTCCCCTTCCATCCCTTCCCTCTCTTTAAATGGCACCACAGCCGACTCCGCTCGTATAGTAAGAAGGCTGAATGACTCAATTCTGTGTTTGCTTCTAAATCTTGTGCCCCCAACCCCTTGCTCTCTGTACTCACCCTAACCAGTCACACCTAACTGCTCCTGGACTCTTTCTCTTTTGCACCTGTGAAGGTGGATAATTTTCTGTCAGCCCTTGATTCCGATTTTGCAACTGCACCAGATGGCATCAGCTCAGGTGTCCTAAATACCTGCTCTGCTCCTCTTGCACTTGCTCTTTCTGCTCTTTTCACCCTATCATTTGCCTGATGTCATCTTCCATCTGCTTTGAAATCATCCCCCCATAAATACAGACTTATTAGTTAAACTCCAATCATCAGCAAGGTCATGGAATCCATTATGGCAGTTGATATGAAATCCTTCCTTTTCTCCAATGGCCTCGTCTCAGATCATCAATTTGGGTTCAGACCAGGTCACCCTACCTTGGACATGCTGCTTCCACTCACCCAATAAGGGATGGAGGCCATCGATGTCAGCCATGAAATCAGGGCCATATCTCGTGCTTTTCATACTGTCTGGCATCCCGCCTTGCTCTCAAAACTCTTTGCCTATGCCATCCAAGGCCGTCTCCAATCATTGCTTACTGACTTCCTCTACTCCCGTAGCCAACGTGCGGCTCTCATCAGAATCCTCTCATCTCTCCCTGTCAAGGTGTTCTGGGCCCAGTCCTATTTCAGATCTTCATGAATGATCTCTCCGACTCTCAGGAAAATCCCCTTTATCTATTTGCTGATGACTACCCTATACCGTCACATCCCTCATCCTTCAGACAGGCAGGCTGCAGTCTTTTCCCTCTCTTCATACCTTGACAAAAATCACAAGATGGTTAAAAACTTGGAATACGTCTTTCAATACAGACAAATTGCTCTCGCTCTCGCTCTCACTCTCTCTCTGAAAGGACCGTCTGGCAACCCCCCCCCCCCCCATCTACTTTCTTAGCAATCCTCTTGAGGAAGTTCAGTCACCAAAACTTCTGGGTCTCACTATCAGTCACGATCTTTCTTGGACAAACCACATTTCAAAGTTGGCCTCCAAAGCCTGTCACCTACTGGGCATCCTCCATCATACAAAGTCATTCCTTCGCACACCTGAACTTCTATCCACCGCCAAAACTTTCATCCACAGCTTGACGGAGTACTGCTCTCCCCTCTGTGCTGGCTCCTCTGCCTCACATCTTGCTCAGCTTGATACCATGGAAATGAAGGCCTTTGAGATTATTGGAATCTCCCGTGATGAAGCTGAATCTATGGCCCTATCAAATCGCTCACCATTGCAGACAGGTCAGTGTTCTGCCTTCTACCACCTACTTTCTGGTCTTACACCCTCTGCTCTTTCTGTGCTTTGTCCTACCCCTCTCCCCAGGTTTCTCCAGGGCACAGTCGGTCCACCATCAACCACCTTCTATGAAACACCCCAAATCCAGAATCGTGACTCACTTCTACTCATTTGCTGCTCTTTTTCCCCACCTGTGGAACCAACTACCACATTCTCTTCAAACATCATTTTTCCCTCCATGTCTTCAAGACAGCTGTTCACCACCATCTCACATTATCCCCCATCTAAAACGATGATCTTTTCTATGCTCGTTGACCCCCCTCCCCCCCCACCCCCAAAACCACCCTCAAAACCACCTCCTTTCAAATTTACAGTTTTCACTCTGAAGAAATTCCTTCTATAGCCATCTTGTCCACCCCAAGCATCCTTTCCTATCCTCATTCCTCCCCACACCCATTTTTGTCTGACATTCTCTCACCCCAGAACAAAAAGCAGCTCACTTGGCATGATGCCAGGTACATCAACACTGGAATGTCCCATTGTGGAAGAAGATCCACTGGTTGGATGAGAGTTGATTTCTCCTGTACACAAATGATGGTATAACTCAGGTTTAGTGGAAACCTAACACTCTCAAGAACATTGTAGAGTAAATCCCGTTTGGTGGCGGATCCGTCATGATATGGGACCACCTCTTACAATTGTAAACTTAACCTTTATCACTGCATAGGGTAATGTGACAGGCAAAAAGTACCCAAGGGACATCTTATTTGGAGACCATCTTGTGTGTTATTGTTCCTTATTGTGATAACCACCCACTGCTCACAGGACTTGTATTCATGGATAACGCCAGACCCCATCATTCTCATGCACTTACCAACTTCTTAAGAAAGTATGCCATCACTGCCATCTTGATGTTTCCTCCAAGCCCGTCCCTTGGTCTACTGGAGTTAGAGCAGAGGGTGGTGGGCTCTTGACAGAAGACTCAAAAGTGAAGGCCCGTTGGGCTGCTTACTTTGAGTGGCTGTACCAGGCTGACTCACCAACTGTTGAGTTGGATGTCATGGGTGATACCATCCCAATTGCTGACCCTCCAATCAACTGTGAGCAACCTTTGTTTGTGATAACACAGGCTGTAGTGAACCGGTTGAAATGGGGTTAAGCTCCTGGGATCTGTGGCATCCATGCTGAACTTCCCCAGGCTGGTGGAAATGCTGCACGCATGTCGTTGTATGCAGTTCTGTGCTCTGCCTGGAACACAGGCATAATCCCAACTGACTGGATGAAGGGCCTTGTTGTCCTTCTCTGGAAAAGGAAGGGTGATTGTCAGGACTGCAACAACTACCGAGGGGTGACGCTGCTCTCAGTGCCAGGCAAGGTCTTTGCTTGAATAATTCCTGATAGGGTTCGCCACCATCTGCTTGAGCACCAGTGCTCAGAGCAGTCAGGCTTTACACCAAAGAGGTCAACGATTGACCGTATCCTTGCTCTTTGGGTCCTCACCGAATGCAAACGAGAGTTCTGGCAGGGGCTGCTTGCAGTCTATGTTGATCTTTCGCAAAGTATTCAATTCAGGGAATAGGGATGCCCTCTGGAGGATTCTTGGTCTTCTTGGGGTGCCACCAAAACTGATCAATCTTATGCCTGAACTATACTCTGGTACTGAGGGTGCTGTGAGATGTGGTGGTTCCATCTCCGACTTATTTCCCATTGTTACTGGAGTTCGTCATGGGTGTGTACTGGCCCCCACACTTTTCAGCACTTGTATGGACTGGATTCCAGGGAGGATGTCGGAGAGATCAAGCTGCGGTGCATCATTTGGGAATGTCAACATCCCTGACCTTTATTTCACAGACGATGCAGTCATCTTTGTGGAGACTCTGGATATTCCTTTGTGGGCCCTAGAGGTGCTGAATGAGGAGTCGGAGCCGCTGGGATTACAGGTTTCCTGGATCAAAACTAAGATCCAGGATTCCAGTGACATCTTGGTGGATGCTGCTATCTTGTCTTTACCTATTTGTGGTGAGGATCTTGAGGTCATGGAGAGACCTCCATGACCTCAAGACCTCAAGATAGAACGTTTTCCATCGTTCACTTACCTTGGCAGTGATATTCAGGTCTTGGCTGGCTGTGAGCCAGAGGTCAATAGACGTCTGGGTCGGGCTTGGGGAGTCATGGATTCACTGGATCATGGGGTGTCGCGTTGTTGGTACCTGTGCAGGAGGATGAAAGTCCGAGTCTTCAGGTCCTTGGTGCTTCCAGACTTGCTCTACGGATGTGACACTTGGACTCTGACCAGGGAGCTGAGACGGAGACTTAATTATTTTGGTACCAAGTCTCTACGGAGAATCCATGGCTATTGCTGGCCGGACTTTGTGTCCAAGAGTAGTTGCTGAGAGAGACTCAAATGAGACTCGTTATCTGCATCGTCTGTGAGTGTCAGATGCGGCTGTATGGACATATGGCTCAGTTTCCTGATGCTGATCCTGCTCATCAGATTCTCTCAGCAAGGGAGCCTCGTGAGTGGAGGAGGCCAATTTGCCGACCACGTGCTTCGTGGTTGCAGCAGGTTGATAACCATCTCAAGGAGATGGGGATGGGCCAGACATCTGCCTGGGGGATGGTCAGACGGAGACCCCTGGAGTATCGGCGGAACGTCGACGCACGATGCGCTGCTCCGGCGCATGCTCCCATACCTGACCTGACCTGACTCAAGGATTCCTGATTCAAATCCAATAGAGCACAATTAGGACATTTTTGGGCATATATTTAACAAAGTGGACCCTCTTGTGCAAACTCCAGCACAGTTGGAGGCTGCTTTGCACCAGGAATCGTAACAACTCCATTTCGGTTCTCACTGGTGTTGGCGTCAGTGGAGAAGAGTGTTTTCAGCAGTCATTCGTTGTAATGGTGTTTGCACGCATTTTTGACCTTTCTGAGGCATTCATTTCATTGTGACATCATTGGATGTCATTATTCACTGGTCTTGAACCCTACATAAAAGGATGTGTGTTGACTCGCAACCCAATTGTAAAGTCGTGTTTTTTTTGGTGTAAAGCGGTGCCATTAAAGACATCCTAATTTTGTAATTTCAAAAACAAAATCGACAAAGCACCTGGATTTGTCTCAAGTCATTTGTTGAACATGTATACTTTAGAAATGTATTGTTTTATTTTTGATAAATATTAGTTTCTCAATAATTTTCTCAATTATTGCTATGATCCAGAAAAATGCAGCCCGTGCTTAATTATTTTTCCATGTGTATACAATAAGGCCTCCTTGCTTTTAAAAACGAACTTATCAATAAATCCTTGCACAAAAGTGTCATTTTGTTGGTGTTCTCCTTAGCCCTTGCCAAAAAAACATTTGCAATTAATTTTTTTCTCAAAACATCAAAATCGATTCTAACATTTATAAAAGGTTGGAGTGTGTCACTTGAAGTAAATTTTGCTAATCCACTGTCTGCAAAAGGGAAGGACCTCTGACGACGCATTGCACCGAGGCTGCTGAAAAGAATGAATATCTTCGGGATTTGAAAAAGCACAAGGTAAGTTGTGTTGATTGCAAATAATTTTTGAATTGACTGTTCACAGCTTGCATTCGGCCAGGATTATAGAAAGGTTAATGAGGCAAATTTTTATATGCAACGTATTACAGAAACAGTAAGCTTAATTTGCATGATTTAGTACATGGTTTACTGTCACTGTCAAGTTCTGCTGTGTCAGAAATTAAAACAATGCTATTGCCTAGCAACATTCTGTACTTGAAGTGTACTTTCAATTAACTTGCTGCATTGACATCTGTTTCGATATGTAAAGGAGAATTCCATTCGACGTGAAGTTCTTCGGCCTCGTGCTGCAAATGATACACGTAAGCGAACAACACGTTAGACTTGCATGATACATTCATTATATGTTACAGTGCCTTTAAAGCTTTGCACAAGTTTATACCTGTCAGATCACCACTGGATGATGACGATGGCATGCTATCCAACCAGTATGAGCTCATTCCTCATCGTTTTCCACATATAACTTAGGCAGCAGGATGTTGGTGAGATTTCGGTTGGTTATTTGTTCCTTTTGAGTACAGCACTGCAAAGATATCATGCTATAGATAATTTGAGAAGGGTGTGTGTTTATTGTTTGACTTATATGCACTCACAAATTTCTGGACAGAATGAGTTGAAAACTGGTGGTTGTACTTGTGGTGTGCCCGGGACAGTTTTCAGTGAAAAAAACAAACAATTTCATAGCCCCCGGGGTTTAGTTTTCGATGAAAATTTGTGTCGTATAACTTAGTACTGCCCCCATTGAGAGGGGGGTAATCCAAGTCAAAATATAATACCCCAATTCTATGCATAAAACCATAGAATATCATACAAGTTCAGGAATGAGCATACACAGAGGATTATTCCATTTGTTTGTTTTACTTGTATGCATTTTGAACCCCTAGACGGAATGAGTTTTAAACTTGTGTTATACTTGCGGGGTGCATAGCAATGTCTTCGGTGGTAAAACAAAATTATAGTTCCAAAGTTTCAAGATGGGGAGGAGGACCCCAATTCTCTCTATGTAAATGGGTATTGTATAGTGCCTTTTTTTTCTTTTTCCAAAAGCCATTTAAAGTGATTTCGCACACGATAGAGCAATTAAAAAAAAAAATCATTCAATAAATAAATTAATAACTTTTTCTTCAAAATTTTCAATTTTTCTTTTTTTGCCAAAACACTCCCTGACACCACTGATGAACCTCTGAACGTTTGCTGAATATCCGTTCAGCCATCTCTGAGAAAAATGGTACACACACACACACACACACACACACACACACACACACACACACACACACCACACACACACACACACGGCTCTCTTATAGTATAGATTATCTTATCTGCACAACATCTATTTGCTTCTAGCATGGACTCCAAGTATTGATTCTCTTGATGCCAGCGACATGGTGAAGTCCCATTTGACCATAGAAACTCGGTATATGGTTGGTGAAGTTTCTGGATCTTTTGAAGTACAGTCGATTTGCAGTTTCAGTTTGAGACAGTCTTACGTGGAGGTTCTTTGGATCATGGGAGAAAGAAGAAAACGTTTCCTTGAGGAGTAAAATATTCATATCATACAAGCAAATCAACGACAACAATAGCATCTGCTTACTCGAGAGAGTTTCTTCATCCAATGGTGTAATCCAAATGCTCTTACATCTATCACTGAAGTGGCAACCATTCCCCAAGGAAAAATACTTAATATTTTACTCCTTGGTGCAACATCTTCCCATAAGCTTTGAGAAGCAGAAATGCAGTGTAGTCCTCCCCGTCTTGAACTTTGAACACCCAACCTACTCGAAAATTACGCTGTGACCAGCAAAAGACAATTAAGTAAAATACCGTATTCTGTGCTTTGCCTTCTTGTTTATATTTCTGTTTCTCAAAACTCTATTTCTGAATAATATGTTGCTCACTTAATAGACATTGTTCGATTTGTCTGCTGTCCCAGGGTCCTGGAGTTCCATGGAATCCAAGGTGTACTGGTTGGAAGACAGCGTGACAGTTTGGTCGGATTTCCAGCGTGTTCCGCTGCACCCACGCAGTATCTCCATATTGAAGCAGTACAGCCATGAGGGGTGTGTTCACACAATCCTGTTGTTTATTTTACACGAGCAATTAAATACCACCCATTGCGCACTGACGGGAATACTGAGGGGTGAAAGATGTGGGGTGGGGGGGGGGGAGAGGGGGAGAGGGGAGAGGAGAGGGAGCGAGACAGAAAGAAAGAAAAAGGTGAGAGCGAGGAGGAATGGGGAAGGGAAAGCAGCGAGAGGTGAGGAAGGGAAGCAAACGTGGTGGAGCGTTAATTATGATTCATACCATCTTCATCCAAATTATTCTGCATAGAATAACAGTGAAGATGGAAACAAAACAATGTCTGAAATCCATTTTCTACCAGTCATACTATAAACACCTTCTGGAGAAAAACACTGCCTGGACATGTCAGGAGATAAACACTGTCTGGAGACAAACTCCCATCTGGACACGTTTTTGAGACAAGCTCCCGTCTGGACATAAACAGCGCCCGGCCGCGTGCCTTGACGGACAGCACCCGGACGCGTGCTGAGACGGGCAGCGCCCGGCCACGTGCGGAGACTGACAGCGCCCGGCCGCATGCGGAGACGGACAGTGCTGTTTCCCTAATTGCTCAATGCTAAAATTTTCTCAATACCAAACTGGTATTTTTGAAATATCGACCACTTCTGGAAAGTATTGCAGGCGATTCATCGTTCAAAGAAACCTCCCAAAATAGAATATATCAATTTATGACATGATTTAGTACTTCGAGTCAAAACACAGAAGCAATCACAGCTTGGAGAAATCTGCGACCTTGAACTTTTGGTGTGACGTCAGGAGTGCTTTATCCCCTTGGCCATTCACAGGTGCCACCGCCGACACTTTTACCAAACAAACTATGCCAACTTGTTGCGCTCCAGGCTGCACCAGGACTGAGAAATCGGATCCAAAATGGTCATTCTTTTCTCTACAATGGGGTAAACAGAGCTCAATCAAAGTCTTGTTGTCCGCATTGAAACTGCTCCACGCCCCAGAAAAGTCGGCCTGTATCTGTCAACATCACTTCGAGAAGTGGTTTCTGTTTGTTGACCCCAAGTATGTAATAGCACCACATTTGTATCCTAAAACCAATTTCACCTTGACGGATGATGCGTACCCATCCATCTTTGAGCACACGGCTTGTGCACCACCGCGAAAGGTTTCAGAAAAATCGGGAAATAAAACGATGTCGGGTCGAGGTAATCACAACACGTGCATACTTATATACATTACAGTACTGTATATTAAAGATTGACAACATGATGTTGCATATTTTGTCCACAAAGTAGTGGCTCATGAAGGAGCAAAGTCAGAGAGAGAAGGCAACGCACCGACAATGAGGCAACACATGAAATCAAGGGGATGAAAGAACATGAGGAGAGATAAGAGGGAGTGAACCCATAGCAACCTGCATTTGATTGGGAGATGTAAAGGGGAGGAGGAGGAGGAGGATATATTTTCATGCATGTAAATGATAAATATGTCTTCATTTACTGTCTTTCCTTGTCCCACAAATATTGCATTTTGTTGTTTGTCGTAGGCCATTGATATTGCCATTCGACGAAAGTGAGGTATGAACAAGATCAATAATGTTAATATATATCAGTTTTGGTTGCCAAGATGCATTTGCATGGAGCTAATAACATTGACAAATCAGGCTATATATGTAAAACGTGAGGTGCTCAATGTTTGAAGGTTTTCAATGAATGCCTAAGGAATAAGCTGCATTGACAGAGACAGCAGATGAAACACCTGACCCATCGTCAACAGCGTGATGTAGATGACGTCATGATCCAAACAGACACTGGGCAAATGCTCTGGTCTTGTAATACAGGTAAACCTATTTAATTATTCTTGTCTGTCACACATGATGACTCGCAACAACATTGACATTCCAAAGCAGTCAGTAATGGCTGACACAGGCCACACAAGCACCAATCCGCGGCTTGCTCGACTGGTGCTTCGAGGTGATTCCTTGGATCGTCAATGGTCTCTGGTCACTGTTTGAACTTTCCTCATAACTGACAGTCAATTCTGTGTCAGAATATTCCGGTTCATAGGAATAGGGTTGAATTTCATGACCCATGTGGACGGAGAGATCGAGGTTTACGGGTATCGCTTTACATGCATCTGGATCAGGAAATGTCCGACATCAAGCACGGGTGACGTAGTGCGCGCTGATTGGTTGATGAACTCCAAGATAGCGACCGACAGAGCTGCCAAAACCAGCAAATTTGAAGTTATTTTGGGGAATATCTACCTTGTATGATCGAAATCAGTTATTCCTGTGCAGCATATTTGATTTCTCATACTTCAAAGGATAGGAATTCATCACTATCATGATACCGACAAATTTTCAGCAAAGTATCCCTTTAACTTTGATGGTAGATGTACAGGTGGTACGAGCACTGTTCCAGGTAGATTGTTTTTAAGACAGGGAACCCATAAGGCTTTGCTCTTGTCTCAGTTATAATTTAACGAAGAAGCCCCCCCCCCCAATTATTTTTTTTAAACACTTAACAAGTGCAGATATATCATTATCGTTCTTTACAACCACACCAACATCATCTGCATAAGCTGATGCAACTACTGAAGGATTCCCGGGGGATCTTCACTCCTGAAACATTTTTCCGCAATAAAATTAATAGAGATTCCATAACTAAGGCGAATAATATACCACAAACCGGGCACCCTCGCCTCATCCCTCTCTGAACCTGTATCAGAGAACTGAACTCGTTTTGTTTTGAAATAAACTAAATATATTGTTGTACAATAAAGTCACGTTGGCCCTAAAATTCATGCCAAGTCCGTATGCTTCCAACACATGATGCAAAAAAGCATGCTCAACATGATCAAAAGCCTTTTCCAAGTCAAAGAATATTATCCCAAAATATATTCCCATACAATCACACTCCAGTAAATCTCTGATCAAAAAACATTATCAAAAATAGATCTGTTTGGGATACAGCAATTCTGATCAGAATGGACCAGATCACCGATTACCGTCTTCACCCGACTTGCCAACACTTTCGACAAAATTTTGTAGTCCGTACATAACAAGGAGACTGGTCGCCAATTTCTCATCTGCCGTAGGTCTTCAGTCTTTGGAATAAGAGACACCATCGCTCTTCTAAAGCTTAATGTCAGTTCTCCATGCACCAACGATGATTTCAGGACATTCAACAACTCGGGTCCCAAAAGGTCCCAGAATGCAAAGAACAATTCTGCTGGTAGGCCGTCAATTCCAGGAGCTTTCCCAGAGTCCATTCCAGCTAGGGCTCGTGTTCACTCAGGCAATGTAATTGGTGAGTCCAGGCCCAGGCGCTGAAGCTCAGTTAGGGATGAAAGGTTAGAAGTTAAAAGTTCCATAGATTTATCACAAAGTTTGTTTCCCAAAAACTTTTGAAAAAATTTCTCTAATGCACAACCGTACATTTTTAGCATTAACTTTCATGTTTCCCTTAGAGTATAGCACCGAAAAAAAGTTTTTGATGATTTATTAACAAAATCCATTTTGAAGAAAGATTTACTGGGGGTGTCGAATAATTTTATATTGTTTATCCTTCATCTGATTAACAGCCCTGCTGCTTTTTCTTGCATCATCTCTCTCATTTGAGTCCTCTTTTCAACTAATAACCAGTGATATCTCCTGTTAGTATATTTAGCCATTTTACTCTCTCACCATATAATATCAGCTTCAAGCAAGCCATTGTTATATTTTTAACATCTGGTTACATTTTATTCAAAATGCTGGCAAAACACTTGAATCTGAGCTTTTGTGTTGTCCCACTATACTCTAATGAACAGAAAGAGGGCTTTTTTGAGAGTTAGATAGCACAAAAAGCATGGAAGGCCTCTTTCAACAGAATATCGTCAAGAAGACTGGTGTTAAATTACCAGTAAACACTTTTGCGTAAGGGTTGTGGGAAAAAGAGACCCATAGTTAGTAAATGATGATGGGAAAATAAAGAAGGAAAAATATCTGGAGAGAAAACAGCATTCCTGAAACGCGAGTTTATGTACCAACGGTCAAGTCTAGCGAAGGATACTCTCCCGTTGGCAAAATGCTCCCACATATTCTGAGATTTGTTAGGGTCATGTAGCCTCCATGCATCTAGCAAACCCACTTCCAAAAAATAATTGAACAAATCAGTAATTACATTTGGGACGAGGTTCTAATGTATTTCTGCCTACATTGGGGTTGAAGGTACAATTAAAGTCACCTCCCATGCAAATACAATTACTGAAATCAATTGACTGGATGTGTCGAATCAAAGATGAAAAGAAAGCTCTTCGTTCCACACTTTCACTTGGTGCGTATACATTAAATAGTATGAAATGGAAATTGTTAATGATGAGTTCTAAATAAATGAACCGGCCTTTCATAACCTACTGGAAGAGGCATGACTCAGGTACGAGCCCTGGTCTGAGTAAGAAGGCCACACCAGCAGAAAGAAGAGGAGGAGGTGACACCAATCGTCCTCTACATTTTGAGTAATATGAGTTTCCTGGAGTAAGAGAACATCAATTTGTTCACCTTCAAATCACTTTTTCACATGAACCTGGTGGTTGTGACTTGCACTCCCACCATTCATATTTAAGGTTCCAAAAGTGATCTTTTTCATAGTTTATCAATAGGCATAAGCAGTTGCTAAAGGCCCTGTACACCTTGACGATTTAGCCAGCGTATGCCGACGTATGAAAAATTTGTCTAAAACGCTGGCACACGTCGAATACGTATGGGTAAGTTTTGTATACGTTAAGAGCACGCTGGCATACGTGTAGTACGCTGGCATACTTCGTAGTACGCCGAGCTGTTAGACAAATTTTCCATGATTGAAATTTTTCGACGTACTCGGCGTATGACTCACACGTTCCGCATAACGCTGGCCATAAGTTGTAGGCACGTTACGCGATCGTTGACACACGTCGACACACGTTACTTGTAAGTTACTCATAAGTCGAAACACGTCGAGGTAATGTTTAGCGTACCCGAAACTTATTTCTAACCTATGAGTAACGTGTTGTAGGCACGTTACGCGATCGTTGACACACGTCGACACACGTTACTTGTAAGTTACTCAAAGTCGAAACACGTCGAGGTAATGGTTAGCATCAGTTCCAGACTCCCTATTTTTTTTTGTTTTTTTTTTCTTCGGTATGACGGTGATGTTGACACTTCGATTTCTAGTGCGGTTATAAAATAATATAATTAATAGGCTGCCGCTCAACGATTTAAATCATAACCGCACTAGAAATCGAAGTGTCAACATCACCGTCATACCGAAAAAAAAACAAAAACAAACAGGGAGTCTGGAACACTGACGCTAACCATTACCTCGACGTGTTTCGACTTATGAGTAACTTACAAGTAACGTATGTCGACGTGTGTCAACGATCGCGTAGCGTGCCTACAACTTATGCCAGCGTATGCGGAACGTGTGTCATACGCCGAGTACGTCGAGAAATTTTCAACATGCTGAAAATTTGTCGACGTACGCCAGCATACCTACGGTATGCCAGCGTGCTCTTAACGTATACAAAACTTACCCATGACGTATTCGACGTGTGCCAGCGTTTTAGACAAATTTTTCATACGTCGGCATACGCTGGCTAAATCGTAAAGGTGTGACAAGCCGCTTGACACTTCGATGTCTAGTGCGGTTATGATTTGAATCGTCGGGCCGCAGCCTTTTAATAGGCTACGCCATGTGATCGTCGGCGATACGCTGCCGCGCTATGCATACTGTTACGAATTTGGAATTCGATTGCACACAACATACAGGTTCCAGTCGATGCATTGAAATCCCCCAAGACTAGAAGTGTATCTCGTCTGGGGCACTAATAAATCACAGACTCGAGCGTGGCGTAGAATGTGTCCTATATAGAATGTGTCCACCATAAAGAATGTGTCCACCATAAAGCACAGGAGGTTGGAAAGGGGAAGAGGGAGGGCAGGAGGGAGAAAACCACACAGACAACTCATCACAACACAGAGCAGCTGCACGCAGCCGCCATAACACCACACCCGAAAAATGAACAACCTCTGGGGGGAAAAGAAGAGAGAAGAGAGGACACACAGACACACACAGACATACAGACAGGTGGGGGAGGTGAGTTACCGCAGTGAAAATGTTATGCGTTGTACACGCACACACACACACACACACACACACACACACACACACACACACACACACACACACACACACACACACCACACACACACACACACACACACACACACACACACTTATTAGTGTAGATCAGTTTTTGTCTCGTTTTTACTTTACGTTTTGCTTCTGTGTAAGATTATAATTATTTGCGTCAACATATTGATTTGATGAACAAAACATGTGATTTTAAACAAAATCAAATCATTTCCTTGAGCATACTTGTCTCTTGGCATCTTTATCATAATACTCGTACATATAATTAGAGGCGACATTTGTTTGTGGGTTTGTTTGTTTATTTGACTTGTATGCACCGCTGGACAGAATGAGTTGAAAAATGATGGTTGCTCTCAAGATGAGCACGGGCAGGTTTTATGGGATAAAAAACAATTCATAGTCCTGAGGATTCAGGATGGGAGAAGACCCCGTTGCTCTCCATGTTACTGTGTATGGTATAGCGCCACCTGGTGAAAGCTGCCGGTATTACAAGTATAAATCATAAAAGAGGGGGTGGCGGTGGGGATTAACTTCCCTGTAAGGATGAGT